>OY978525.1:98984636-100184636 GCA_963854835.1 Megamerina dolium
GCCCATCGTCTGTACGTCAAAGAATATATTATATGCATGGTATATATACATATGTAAATTTACATATTGCTAGAGAGGTATACATAAATGCTTATTGTTCACAGGAAGCCTACCTACTTTTTGGAATTGCATGTAGTTAGAATGTTGCTGCTTTGAAAGGAATTTTACGAAACATTGATTTACAATTACAGAGAGAGGGGGGATTACAAATGCTACGTTGCTTTTGTAATACGAACACAGTTTAGGGAATATATACGTACACTATGGCGTGTCTATATGTAAATGGATTAAAGAAGAGACTGTTAGAGACTGATAGTTAAAGAGGGAAAAAATACAAAATAGAAGAAAAAAAAGTACAATATATTAGGAAATTTCATTGAAACCATTTTTCGATTTCCACTTCAACACAGAAATAAAATATAATACTTGTATATATAACATAGTATGTGTAGGTAGTACTTCCATGTAGTCCAATTTGATTATATCTCTTTCTTTTTTAAGGGTTTACCGTCATTCACATTTATTTGTTTACTTAAATCATATTATTTTTATCATTTTTAACCATCACATTATTATTATTATTGTTATCATTTTGTTAATCGTTTTGGTTTTACATTTAGACACATCAACGTATCTAACCAGAATGACATGTGCTTCATTTCATTTGATGTGACAGTTGTAATAACATTTTATGTCACTTGACGCTAATTAATTGTATTTATGCTTTGGTTATTGTACTTATACAATATATAAGCATGTATTTGTATATGTTCACTCTGAGTGTGGGTACTCACATTTGTATATATTTTATGTATAAGTAGTATGTACATATGATTATGCTTATTGCGTGCATACCTACGAGTATATACATATTTAAATCAGATTGATGACATACAAATGAATTAATTATACTGTGTTTGAGTTATTGTTTACAAATGTGTTTTTTTTTTGTTTTATTTATTTTACATATGAGTTCATTGTAAGTGACCTCAATAAATATTAAATTTAAATAAAATATTATAATTAAATAAAATAGTATACAGTACATCAGTTTTTTGTTGATATTATTTACATTGTTCAAATTGTATAATAATTGATTTAATTACACAACTAACAAGTCAGCATACTTATGCAAATATTAACTTTTAATATCATAACTTTCATGTTTATTTAGACACTATACCAGCTAGAGAGAGTAGTCGAAATTCCTTCTCAACTATCGATGCACTTCAATTGTTTAAACGTAGGTATTATTACAAAATTTTCGTTTCAAAAAAACATTTGTATGTTAGATTTAACATAATTATGTTAAATTTAACATAATGCCTATGTTAATAACATGAACATAGGCAAGGACAAGTCTGGGCTATATATTTGTATATTCACCATTTTCTATTTCATATTTCATATTTAATTAATAGATATTTTGAAAATATTGTTTCAATTGAAATACAAATATAATTAATTAATTATGGTTCTTCTTACGTAGATTGATCGGAGAACATCGTAGAATATAATTTCCCCAGGCAATCACGCATCTGATGTAGTATACCTTAAATGATGACTGTTTAGTTTATTATAAATTTTAATATATTCATTAAAAATATCTCAAGTATAAAATTTATACGTATGTACGTACATGAAGGAAGTATGATATTATTATAAATTGATTTTCATTTACATTTAAGTCACGTTTTACGCAGATGAAATATTCTATATATAATACAAGTAGATTGGAAATATGCTACAAATATATGTTTCTGGATAAAAGCTGAAGAGTGTATGAAATAATGAAATAGAAATCAATTGGGATATTTTATAGTTATGTTAAGGTCATATAGAGGAGAGTGTATTTTAGTAAAATTTAAAATTTAATTGTTTTCAACATATGCGCGTAGAAAATCTCTTGGGTGCTTAGACAGAAGAATAGTAATATAGAAAATTGAGGTTCAGATTGAGTCAAGCACAGGCATATCGGTGAAAAATTGGAGATAAGTATGCACCTGTAGTGCAGTTCTCTCATTACATTTGTTAGAAGATCTAACGTACCTCGGCAAGAGCTAATGAAATAGTCGAAATCTTCCATAAAATTTAAAATTTTCCATTTATTATAAACGAGTTTGGTTGTTATCTCAATGATTTTATAGTGGAGAATATCTGGCGACGACTTTACAATAAAAATCACTTCCATTCATGGACTAACGTCATAACGCATAGGTGGAAGGTTAAAGGCAAATATCTAGGTCATAGCCATACTGATGGCATGACATTTAAAAGTAAACCTTAAAAGTTGTCAGCTTTACATTTTCTTCAAATTAATTTTGCAAAATGATTTAGGGATAATTTGCTAAGCTCAGGAGAGAAAAGAATTGGCATAGATCAAATGTGTTTGTATCGATCTGATGGAAATCATTAACTCTGTTGGTTCTGTTGACTGCCAATTGCTACATCGGGCTTTGTCGGCATAAAATTAAGGGCCCTTTGGCCGAGCTTCTCATAAAGTACTCTTGTGCGTGTTAGATTTTGAATAGTATTCGAATGAATCTACTTATATTAACCGGTTCCGAACGGCAGAACCCTTGTGGCATCACTTTTTCAGAGCTTTTTGGTCACAGAGTTCTTTCAGAAGCTTTTTCATGGCAAATTGTTACTGCCGGAAGAATTGCCAATTGCTTGCCGACAGATGGGTACCGTTCGAAAGAAAAATCTTTTCGATACGAAATTTGTTATGCTTCAGCCGGGGATTGAACTCACAATCTTCAGATCAGAAGGCCAACACACTAACCACTGAGCTGCGGTACGGTATTTGTCGGTATACTTAATAGAAATTTCTATACTTTTCAGCCTACACCTGAACATTTCGAAAAAATTCGTTTGCAATACTAACAGAAGTCGCTTAATTGACCGATCGTTTTTTAGGTAAATTGCATAGACTCGAAGTCCTTAATATCTTTTAATTACGGGAGCTAACAATTATAGCATATACAACTTGTTGCCTTGAAGCGACATAATATAATAAGTGTACAAATAAATTCTATCATGTGTTGGTTGCATTAAAAAACAAACTTAAAAGTATACATTTCGCCTGCCAATTTTGGTATTTGTAGCTTAGTTTTTGCTGTTTATATGACATAAGTTTCAGTCGTTTACAAGCTGTGTATTCAGTGTGAATCAATTTTATATGAGATGGATATCGATAAGCAACATTTCGTGCAACATTTCGTGCAACACTTCATGCAACATTTCATCTAAAATTTCATGCAACATTTCGGTTTGGAAGATTTCGTGACAATAATTTTTGCCTTGAGGATGATTCACGTACCGGTGCTCCAAAAAAAGGTTATGGATGAAGAAATTTAAAGTTTGCTTGATGAATATCCAAGTCAAACTGTCATAGCTGAACGTTATCAATAATAAATGATCAAATTAAGTAATGCTCTGGAGGAAAAAATACAATTTATTGAGCAAGGAAGCCGAAAAGTGATGTTCCTGCATGACAACACTCTTCCATATACAGCAAAATGAGCTCAGAAACTCATCTTCTTCTTAGGATGGGAAGCTCTCTAACATGTGGCGTATTCTCCAGACTTGGCTTCCTCCAACTACCAGTTATTCAGATCAATTTAGTCTTATTTAGCTGACCAACGATTCTCCAAAGTTGAAGATGTGTGAGAGGATCCATCATCTACGCGATAAATGCCAAAATACCATAGATAGTAATGGCGAATATTTTGATTATTAAGCTTAAGTAACAAGTATTTTTTTTTTTATAAAGATGAAGTTCATTCAAAGCATGACAGACTTTATTTGTACACCTATTACGAGTAGTTAGTTAGATGTTGCTGAGGAGAGTTTGCGGATCTTGAAGGTGATGCTTTAGAAATGAAGAAGGTGGATTCTGTATTTTTAATATTATATCCAATATTACTCAATATTTATTTTTAATGCTATACGGAGTATAATATAAATGACAACAAAGTCAAACTTGTCTGAGCTGTGCCGTATAAATCGCATTACGCACTGATACATTAAGAAATTTTAGTATAAGTAAAAAATTCTTGAATTCTTCAATATTAGTTTCTTTTTTATACCCTGCATAATGCAATATGCATGGTATATTCATTTCGGTCAGATGTTTGTGTCCACTTGAAGGAATCTCCGGAGATATAGACATAGATATATATTCGTGATCAGCGTCGATTAAATTTTCGATTTAACGATGTCCGTCCGTCTGTCTGTCACCTGGCTGGTTCGCACGATAACTTGAGTAAATATTGCGCTATTTCGATGAAATTTGGCATAAGTAATCTATGATCCAAGAGTACGGAGGGGATTGATATTGGGCATGATCGGTCAATAACCACGCCCACACCAAGCATTCAAAGCGACTAACCTCGAAATTTTCAAAATCTTTAACTTGCTATAACTCACATAATATACCACTTGGGACAACAATATTTGGCACATAGACTTATATTATACTACTATATAACCTCGCTAAAAGTGGTGGAGCCACGCCTACTTTTTAGCGTAGCTCTCATACAAAGTGTCTGTACTTCTTTTAAATTGAAACAGCTGTAACTTCAACAATATTCTGTCCAGAATAACCATAATTGACACTTAGATTAACATGGTAGTCGGAAATAATATGGCAGAAAATCAGTGTGCCACGCCCACTCCTTTGGGGTCTCCCATACAAAGTTGCGGAAATTAAAAAAAATGTTACCGGTTATAACTTGCAAACTATTCAGCGTAGAATAACGAGATTTAAGGTGTGGATTAGTATTGTACGAGCAACTAGGCTCACAGAAAATGGGTGCACCACGCCCAGTGTTTATCGTAGCCCCCATACAAATTTTAAATTGAAACAGCTGTAACTTCGGCAATCTTCTGTCCAGAATAACCATAATTGACACTTAGATTAACATGGTAGTCGGAAATAATATGGCAGAAAATCAATGTGCCATGCCCACTCCTTCATGAGTCTCCCATACAAAATCAAGGGAATTAAACTAAAGCTTTTAAGCTCCATAACTTACAAACCATTTAGCGTAGGATAACGAGATTTAAGGTATGGATTAGTATTGTACGAGCAACTTGGCTCACAGAAAACGGGCGCACCACGCCCACTGTTTATTGTAGCCCCCATACAAATTTTAAATTGAAACAGCTGTAACTTCGGCAATCTTCTGTCCAGAATAACCATAATTGACACTTAAATTAATATCATAGTCGACAAAAATGTGGCAGAAAATGAATGTGCCATGCCCACTACTTCATGGGTCTCCTATACAAAGTCAAGGGAATTAAACTAAAACTTTTAAGCGCCATAACTTATAAACCATTTAGCGTAAAAGAACGAGATTTTAGGTATGGATTAGTATTGTGGGAGCAACTAGACTCACAGGAAATGGACGCGCCACGCCCACTGTTGATAGTAGCCGCCATATAAAATGACCGAATTTCTTTTAAATTGAAATAGCTGTAACTTCTATATCTTTCTGTCTAGAACAATCATAATTAACACTTAGGTTAATATGGTAGTCGGAAATAATCTGGCGAAAAATCAGCGTACCACGCCCACTTCTTATTGGGGCTCCCATACAAAGTTGAGGAAATTAAACAAAAATGTTAACCACCATAACTTAGAAACTATTCAACGTAGGACACCAAATTTAAGGTGTGGATTAACGTTGAAAAATTAATTGGATTTACTAGAAAGTGGTAAGCCACGCCCACTTTTATATAGCTCCCATACTAAGCCTCGGAATTATCTTAAAATCCTTTTACTTCGTCAAAGTCAACCATATTTCGGGTGTAAATTAGTAGTATATGCAAAAATTGTTTCTCGAAAAGTGGAAATAAAAGAAAAGTTAGATATTCGAGTAAACTTTTTATATATAAATCTACATATGCAGGGTATAGTTTGGTCGGCCCCAGCCGACTGTAAGGAGATTTTTTTTGTTTGTGTTTAATATGAAACACCTATTTACCTTTCTCTGCAATTCGACGACTAACGACATCTAAAATAGTTCATTTACTCGATTCATGCATCTGTGTATCTGTATACATATGTATACATAAATCTAATACCTGTTGCTAAAATGTATGCGAACATGTTTAAGGTGAAAATACAAATTAATAATAATTTACAAATATGTATTGATTTACCGAAATGTTGTAACTTTATATAGATGCTTATATGGTAGCCACATACATATTTCAAAGTTTTTCTAAGAAAAGAAAGTACAAAAGTTTTCTTCAAAAATTGATATCAACATACATGTTTATATGGATTTCTCTGCATATGTGTATAAACATACATTATATACATATGATATTCTGATACCCAGAATAGATATGATGTTACACATTTCAATAGGTACCAGTCTAAATGAGCAGGTAAGCAAATGTTGTTAGTTTCTTAATTTTTAATATTAATGTAGAATATTGCAGAACATTTGTGCTGCGAGAGACTTTTATTATGCTTTTTGGAATAAATGGCCATATTTTATATATTTGAAAATCGTTGAAGAATAACAGTTTTTCAGAATCTTAAAAGAACATATTGTATCGTGTTCTAAAATCCATTTTTTTCCAATTGGTCAACTTAACATATGTATGCTTGCGTCACATATGTGTTTAAGTGTATTGAGTATTCTTAATGGCTATAGTAGGTGCTTAAAATGTAAACTTATTATTAAGTGTCAAATGTGCAGAGGAAAACTTTTCAACAATAATATTGTATACCATATATATTCAAATAAGTTCATATATGTACCATATATAGTGTATGTATCGTACGTGTATATGTAATATGATACATGTACAGACAATACGTACGCATATATCTTTATGTATGTGTCTAGAACAAAAATTATATTTGCAGTAATTTATATTATCAAACGACAATAATAACAATTTAGTGAATGGAATGTAGGAGTAAATAAATTTTACATTCTACAAATGAACATTTATTGGCAAATGATGACATTTGCCTAATAAATTATCTCATATCCCCATCTTGATTTCCCCACTCTTTGCCTTGGTTCTTAATGATTGCGAAAGTTTTGCACAATAATTTAAATGTTATGCTCCAATTATTTTATCGATATTCTATTCAAAGTTTAACTAATTGAATTGAATTGAATTGAATTTCTATTTCGAGGCAGATTTTCATTCATTATCAAAATAATAAATGTTCGTAAAGGATAGCGTATTGAATTTCTATTTCGAGGCAGATTTTCATTCATTATCAAAATAATAAATGTTCGTAAAGGATTTCATTCATTATCAAAATAATAAATGTTCGTAAAGGATAGCGAAAAAATTACACTATTAAAATTATATATTAGTGTTGTCCAATTAAACATTTAATCAAATAATCTAATTAATCTAAAGAGTGATTAATCAATTATTCGATTAATCAGAAATTTCAGAAATCAGATTTATTGTAAAAATAATGTTTTTAATTAATCAAATGTAAAATTATTCGATTAATCAAAATTTGTATTAATCATATTTATATAATTTTTTCCCAACAAAGAAATCGTACTATCAGGTATAGAAATTCATAATCACGAGCATAATTTGAATTAATCAGATTCAGATTTTGATAATTAATATAAGAATAAGTTAAATAAATATAATTTAAATAAAATTTTAATTTACCTCGGACGACCATTCTATGAAAACTATAAATAATATGTTTCGAAAAATATTCAGGAAGTAAAACTATGGTTGAAAGTGATTTTCAGCATCACAAGGTTCAGCAACATGTTGCAAAACCGGCCAAAATCTACTTGGAAACCATCAAAAGGATAGTTTTCTTTCACCAGCCGTATTCATCAAACATAATTCAGTTCGGATATCACTTCTTCTGATCGATGAGGCATAATCTGGATGAACATTGTTACTTAATGAAGCCGATATGGCTTCAAAAAATCTATACCCTGGTTATTCTTATTCCTACCATCACCTATGAAGCGATAGTGTAGTGGAAAAGAACCACGGAAAAAACTACGGCGAATCGACTGGAACAACTGCAAAGAGTTATTAACTCCTGCATCTCTGGTTGTCTTTGCACAACTCCAACGGTAGCGCTCAATGTAATTTTGGGATGCTGCGACTGGATTTAACCGTACCTAAGAATGCGATCATTAGTACACACATACTGATGCATATCGGGTTCATACCGTTCCATTGCTAAAGGTAGGAGAAGAGGCGGGTGCTTCTGGATGCCACTTGACTCAATGCCTCCGCGACATATCTTTAACAAGAGATACAAAACTCTTGGATTTTTGAGTGTTCCCAGGATAAACTGGAAAGACTCAAAAATCAATCTTACTCATGACGACATTGTCTGGTACACTGAAGGATCCAAGACTAAAGAGGGTACAGCAACTGGAATTTATTGTCCCAGTACCCGAATGTCAATAAGTCTTGGTAGTTTAGCAACCGTCTTTCAAGCGGAGGTCTTTGTTACAATATTAATCAATGTACCAGGGAAATTCATAACCTTCGTCCTTATAGGAAAAGAATCATTGTAATGTCGGACAGTCAGGCTACAATAAAAGCCTTGCACTCGTCAACATTTAATTCTAGGTTAGTTTGGGAGACACCTAACCTTCTCCAACAACTATCAGTCGGGAATCAAGTGGTAGTACACTGCATTCCAGCACACTGTCGCTACGATGGTAATGAGAATACAGACAGATTGGCAAGGGAGGGAGCTGAAAAGCAACCATTTGGACCCGAACCAATTCTGGGAATCAGCAAAGCTCACTACAAAAATTGCATCAAACAAGAATATATGACTAAAGCAAACGCAAGGTGGTCAAAAACTATTGATATGGAATGTACCAAAGATTTCCTTCCGCATTACTCGTTGAAAAACTCAAATTACCTTTTGAGTTTGAGTAAAGCAGAACTAAAACTTATGACAGGTATAATCAGTGGACACTGTCTACTAAAAAACAAATACTCGGAAAGGAACTACTACAGACTACTAATCTATCTGAACTTGAACTCACAAGAATCAAAATGTTCTTTGAGAAAATAGGAGGATATAATCTCTTCCAATATTAAACTCGGTTATGGCACAATAGTTCGAGTAGGATGCAGTGCCATAGACAGTAATTATCTAGCCCTTACCAATCTAATATACTGTTCTTGTAGTCATGCCAAAAAAAATTGGTCGATTCTTGAACAGCTTAAAAAAATTTGTTAGTAACTTTGAGTTGTACATTTTTTTTTTAATTTCATCACATATGGCATATAGTTTAGCTGAGTTCCTCTTCCAGTAGTATTGCATCTGCTAAATTTGGACAGCCTTAGAAAGTAAAATATATATATTAACAGATTCACAATGGTGGAACTCTTGGGAAAATACTCCCTTCAAACTACGTTACAGAGCTCTGTTAGAAGATTTTTTAAGGCGAAAAGAAAATATTGTTTGAAAAGGCAATTCAAGGTCCTCCAACCGGAGTTCGCACACTCGACCTCATACACAGGGTAATCTATAACGTATTGTACTAACCCACTAAGCTACGTTATTCACATTAAGTTACAGGTAGGTGAAACTTTATGCCATTGGTTAGTGCGGCCATAAAAGTTAAACATGTCTAAACCATGTGTGAGAGTAAAATTGAAAGAAACATGTATCTTTTCATTTAATTTTAAAGTAAATTTCAATATTAATATTTTATAGAAGTATACATACGAGTACACAGTGTGAACAAGTGCTAACATAAAATTATCGTGTGAATAATGCAAAAGCTTAAAGTCATAACACTCATACTTATGAGTATGCATTCAAATGTCTACGTATATATGTATATATTCTACATTCGTATAATTATAGCGGCTAATGAGGGAATACCGCTGGTGAATGCAATTGTGTGCAACTAGCGCATATATAATAAAGTTGTGGTTTACATATGCATACGTATTTAGTCAATAACTTGCATATAGTGCAGCAATACCTTCAAATTCACACATACTCTCATATACATATATGCTTGTATATCCTGTTTACACGTGCATAATCCTTTTGACGTGTTAGAGTACGGCCTACATTAATTATTCTAGCATTTTACCACTACCATGTATACAAAAATCATGTTTAACACTTGCACACTAACACAGACGCAGACACGTAGACGTGCAATGAGTATGGGCAATTATAGCAACATATATACGTAGGCATAGTTGTAGTTGTTTTTGAATGTTGGCTGCAGTGTAATGAATCAAATGTGAGTGCTCTGGTTGTGTCTGCCACAAATCACGTGTAATTAATTTAGAAAAGAGAAAAAAAATATTGTACTAAATACTGACCTGCTGGTAATGTCTAACACTACAGGCACTTGGTGATATTTTCTTTGGTTTCTGTTGGCATGTTTTCGTAAGTATATATGGGCTTAAGTATGTATGTGTGTATGTATACATCAATTATATATCCTTATATGATGACGACTGAACATGATTATTAAAACATAAACCTATAAACCTTCATGTAGTTAAATTTTTTACCCTAAGGTGTATAATTATAAACATCTGCATTTGCTTAGTTGACCAGCCATTTCACCATCATCATCATCGTCATCATCATCAGCTAAAACAAAATAAATTAAAGAAAGTAAAAAAAGAAAAGAAAATTGTACAACTAACAACAACATATCATCAAAGGTTAATCAACCCTGAAGGTTTATACTCGTTTTATGGTTTTTATCTTTTGCTTGGCGATTTTTCCTTTGTTCGTTATAATTTTTTTCTGCTTTTCCTTTACTTGCACATTAAAGTGGCATTTGGTTACAAGTTGGCTCGCTTATATGTTCTCTTCTTGCTTCTTTTTTGTTTTTTTTTTGTTTGATTTTCCAATGTCATCTTCTAATTTTCTCATTCTTAAACATTCAATACATATACGTTTTATTTTGATTGTAGCATATTCCAATATTTTGCATTTATGTGTAGATTTTATTGTTTTGGTTTATTTTTAATTTCATTTTAAGCGTTTTTTTCGAAGCAGAATGGACAATAAAATGAGTATTTAGCTCTGGGCGATGATTTGTTATTTATGCATTTGCAGAGTATTTCAATAAGGGGTGTCATTTTAAATTTCTTCTTATTTTTTCAGGTGTCAACATACAACTGTCACTCGTTGACATTTGACAAAGTAGAACTAGAGATTTTCATCGAATTGAAATAGTGAAAATTTACCGCAAAAACGGTGAAAATATCGCAAACACGATTCGTAAAGTTCATACTGTTTTTGGTCATCATTAAACGCCTTCTCGCACAGCTATGGTGAAATTAATTGTCTTATACAATTTAGTGATCTAAAGGCTCCAAATCGTGCTCGTTCTGATAGGACAACTGAAAATATCGTCGCTGTGACTGAGTGGAATTTGGCCTATCCAAAGCCACTTTGCATCTTATTTTGCATAAAGATCATGGCCTGCATGCTTATAAAGTGCAGTTGATACAAGAATTCAAACCTTTAGACCACGAAAAACGCCGTACATTCGATGATTGGGTTCTGGAAATGTATGAATGAGTATATGATTTCTCAAACAAAATTCTTCTGAGTGATGAGGCTCATTTTTATCTATCTGGGTCAGTGAATAAGCAAAAATGTCACATCTGCGGTTCCGAAAAACCAAAAGGAATGGTCGAACAAACTCTCCATCCACAATGAGTGACAGTTTGGTGCGGTTTTTGGAGTGGCGGTGTTATTGGGTCATATTTTTTGTGAAAATAATGCTGATGCAATTATTTCAATGAATGTATTGCGTTACCGAGCGCTGTTGATTGACTTTTAGGTCTGCAATCTGCTGGTAAAATAATAGCTCTATTGCTTGAACAATTTGTGATTTCTTGAAATGGAGACTTTAATTTGCCACTGAGATCGTGTGATTTAATATCAATACATTTTTTTCTTTAGGGCTACGTTAAAAGTTCAGTCAACGTCAATGCTCCAGCAAATATGGAAGCAATCAAAGACAACATTGGAGCTGTTATTCAAGAGACACAGCCGCAATTTTGCGAAAATATGTTGAAAATTCCATCAAAAGGATATTGTATTCCATTACTAACCTCAGAATTTGGATTTGCATAAAATTGGCTGTGTTTTTTACAAAAATATTGAATTAAAAAAAAAAAATTTTAATGACAGCTCTTGTTGAAAGCCGCTGTATTACAATTGTTTTTTTTTTATTTTTTCATTAAATAAAGTATATTTATTTGTCTCAACTTCAGCTAACAGAACTGCAAATATTCGCCGAAAGAAAAGCACTTGTGTTCAATTTGACTATGCTATTCTTGAAACAAACAAAAAATCAATAAATAATCAATTAAGAATGCTCTACTTGATGTGATGCTTAAGATCCGAGGAAGTCAGTGACTCGTTTGTATTAGCAGAATATAGTCGGACGAAAGCATGCTCGATGATTGCAATCGACATTAACACCACTAGCATGGTCAGGAACCAGACATACATAAGACCTTTCATAAGCAAAGCATGAATAAACATACGAACTCCCGATTTTTCTATGTTATTGCAATGTAATTTTGATTACTAAATTTATCGGCTATTATGGTAATTAGTATTAATCGTTTCAAATATTACTTAATTAGTTGGGATATCTATTGTATTAAATGCTGGATAATAACTTATCTGAAATATTGGTTAAATCATAATTAATTTACTAATTCATTTATGATCTAATGTATTTCAAAACTATATACAGAAACATTTTACATATATATTCACATTAATGCCAATTAATCTATAGTAAATGCTATCTAATATTATAAACCTATGATATTAAAATGTACTTAAATCTGTTATAAATATACACAAGTATAAATGTGCTCGAAATGAACGCGAAATGTGTAAATCTAATTAACGGCGAAGAATTAATTATAATTTTATAAGTAATAATTATTACTATGAAATTGTTAAATTTTAATATTATTATAGTTGTTCAGATGAATGCAACTTTTAAGTGATAAATCTGTCATAAAGTGCCACTCTTCGTCATCAAATATGTTTACGCGCCTTTCTTCGTCGTCACTATGCTTACACGTCTTTGTTCGCCGTCAACAATTATTACGCGTCTATTTTTGACGATATGTTTTAATATTTTCTACTAAATCTCACTACATAAAATCACCACTTATTTCAGTCCTACACTAAATTATATTTTTTATTGGAGACTTTCAAATTTCAAGGTGGGTCTACATACACCATTTATGTATGAAAAATAATATCGTTCATATATTCACCACGGCTTCGATTACAGCCCAGCCCATTTCGATGACTCGTTCTAATAAATCAATAACCTTAATTTCTGTTCGAAAATTGTTTTTAAGATCTGGAATTATTTGTGAATTATTGGCGTACACTTTCAAATAGTCCCATACAAAATAATCCAAAGGTGTTAGATCGCAGCCTCTCGGTGAACATACAATTTCGGAATTTCTTGAAATTAAGGGAAGTGTTTAACGTCTGGTGAACATGTCGCTCCATCTTGTTGGTACTACATCTTATTAGCATGGAATTCATTCAATTTTGATAGTCAAAAGCTGTGTGAATGTCAAGACAATGTTCACCATTTCGGCATTTTTAAAAAAGAACTCATAGTTGCCACTGCATCACGACTACGAACCAGAACGAACTTCAAAACGAGCAATAATTTTGCCAATTGTACGCTCAATTGGACAATTATGACGGCCAGAATTTTCAGGTAATTTGTAAAATGTAGCTTTTTTTGAACGACTATTTTCATAATAAATTTGAACAATAAAAAAATGATTTAAATGTGTTGTTCTGTTGTTAACGACTCAATAAATATCAATGGGATAGCTTTGATTTTTCAAATGCCAAATGATTTTTGACACTTGATAACATTGAGTATTTAAAATCGTTGATTGAAAAAAGGAACAACAGATGGCCCACCCTGTATATAGCAAAGGAGTATTAATAAACAAAATTTTGTGATATTATTAGGCATGAATGCACGGCTTTTCGATTTGGATATATGTATATCTCGCCATAAAGCCATTTTGTTGTGCTCTTAGGCCGGTGTTATTCATGAATATCGAAGAAATTAATGTTGAAAATAATTATTTGTTTATACAATTTTTTATTTATGGAACGTCTCTGGGCCATATAGAGAGGTATGGGTGTATTTGATTAATCGAACGCCAAACCACTTGATGCTGGTGAAGAGAATTTCTGCTTCTTTCTGTATCTGCTGCCTACAAGTAAGCAAGTAAGCAAGCCCAATTTTTAACCACTTTTTCTAAAAAATCTGGCGTTATTGCGAGAGTTGCTAGTTTTCGGACTAAACCAAAGACTTCGTCCCGTAGCCCCATAAATTCAAACGGTACTCACCTGTCGGCAAGCAATTGGCAATTCTTCCGGTAGTAACAATTTGACATGGAAAAGCTTCTAAAAGAGATCAGTGACAAAGCTCACAAAAGAGATGTCACAAGGGTTCTGCCGTTCGGAACCGGCTAAAATAAGTAGGTACCTTGTAATAATGTCCAAAATTACTGAAAGAGAAGCTCGGCTAAAGAGGCATTCGGTGCTTATAAGTGCCATCTATTTATTTATTTTTGTTTTAAATGGTGATTCAATGACAGCTTGAGGATTGTCTTTGCTCCATATATGGCAATTTTGTTTATTAAAGTAACCATTCAAACAGAAATGAGATTTTACGAAAATTGATCTAGAGGCAATGCCTAGGCATCTATGGAGTTATTTGTTGTTATACGTTAATTTTAAAAGATTATCCCCTCTCACGGGTACAAAAATCAAGTATGAACATTTGAGAGTATTAAATATTTTATTGCGTTAAGGTCATTCTCCGAGCTATGGGAACAATTTTCATAAAAACGTCAATTTTATATGAGGTGGGAATAGTGAACAATTATTTTTGGGAAAAATGTTGACGCATAAGAATTAATTGTGGTTGTTCATAAATTTTATCTCTTTTGGAGTGAGTCCTGAACAGTTTTTGGACTGTTTGTCGATTTTACTATCATTTTTTGAAGTTAAATTTTGAGTCAGCGTCTTTTGCTCCCTCTCCCCATCCTATTATTTGTTGACTCAGGCTTTTTTACGGAACTCCAGAAGATATTAGGAGTTCTGCGTATCAAAATCTGATTATTATTGATCTCCATAAGTCACTGGTCCATAGCTATTGTATCAGACATTAGTACACATATATGCATATATGTGGTATTAATCTCCTAGAATTGTGAGAGTATATTAAAAGGTGTTAGAAGTTCGTTACATTTATTAGATATCCTTACTCAAGTGTTAATACGCATACTACCGCTAATAAAATAACTAGAAATATTAGGGGGAAACTCCAAGAAATATATACAACAATAGTAAATTAATGTTTGCCAACATTGTGTGTGTCTCCAAAATAGATGAAAGCCTATCTGTAAATAAAATAAAACCCATTATATGATGAGGGTATGTAGAATATGTTCAACAGTAATACAGTCTCTAACATAAATATGTGAGTTTAATAAATGTGACACTGAACTACATACTCGTATAACAAATAAGAAGATTAAATAACCATAGACAAATATTGAGCAATCCTATGAGAGCAATACATACTTATTACAACAATTTAAGTTAATGACAATATCCTTGGCAGTCTGTAGATTACATTTCTTTCTTATTGCGGGTCGTTAAGCTATTCATTACTATTTGGACGAAATTATTGTCATCAACTCCTTCCATGGTAATTCACAAAGGATTAATTTTTGTAGCATTTGCAACACATTTTAATAGAATTTATTTTCACATCAAATTAATATCCATCATATACGTGTATATATATGCGTGTATATATTTCTCAATTTATTAACATTCACTTGCATTTCCTTTCTTTTATTGCCTGGTACGTATCAGCATGACTGACGTGATGACTGCATGTCATACGAATACGAATAGCGAAAATAATGAAATTATTGATTTTTGTCATTCAATATTAGATATAAGATTATTCTTCTGTAAACTTAGGGTTTTTATTTAATTTTTTTTTTTTTTTGGAGAATGCTAAGGAATTTCTATCACTTCTGTTTGCTTCATATGTGTATGCATTTCTTTGAAATTTACTATGTGATAGTCGCATGAGAAAACACGATACGTCATTAAGAATGCCATTTTTTTCTTCTTTTGCTTTAGCTTAAGGATACAACACAGACATGTCGCATAACGTGACACGTCGCTTAGACTTTTTTTGTTGGTAAATCGTCGTTCGTGTATAAAATGCCGGTTTGATGTGCGTGTTGTGTATTTTCCTTTGTTGTTATTTGTATGAGTAAATATTGTATTACACTGAGAGAAAAATTATATTGCAACAATTAAAAATTACCAGAAATAGAAATTGCTTTGGTTGTCATTTTTGTTGGTTAGACTGAAGGTAGATTGAACAACGATTGCATGTATTTTGTTGTTGCCCCTGGGCATTGACATTATTTAATGTGAATAGCATAGTTAGTTGGTTGGTTTAGGTGCCGTTCGGTAGACAGAAACCGAGACTCAATTTTGCTACACCACTCCTGGATTCACTGAAGTGAGGCCATTCGAACCATCTTGATCCGTTAGTAAACCTGTTAATGCCGTCTATTTTACTTCCAGCAATTTCATTTAGGCTATCCATTACGAATTCCCCTAGAGTTGTATGTAGTAGAGCGCCCATACTTGGGCACTCGCATAGATAGTGGAAAACCGTCTCCTTGGATCACTCTTGTTTGCAGCTTCGTCATCTGTTGCAGAGGACGGCCCTGCGTGGTCCCCTATCGGCCAGTGACCGGTAATAATGGAGGTGATTCTCTTCTTTTCTTTCCTACCAATTCGTCGGTTCTTGACTTATCGTATTTTGGCCAAGTAGCTTTTTCTATTTTACAAGCGCCAGTTCTGCCTACTTTAGAGACTGTAGGCGGAGCTCTCTTTTGATGGCGCTAAGAGGGTTTCCAACAGTTACCGACTCTGATTCGCTGTTAGTTACCCCCTTCTTGCCATTTCGTCCGCTTTCTCGTTTCCTTCTATGTTCCTGTGACCAGGTACCCAGACGAGAGTGATGTCCATTTTGCGTGCTAGTGTGCTGAGTTCTTCCTTACCTTGTCTTATGATTACTAAGTTCGTTATCGGTGATATCAATGCCAGAAGTGCCGCCTGGCTATCTGACAAAATACACGCCTTCGATGATCTGGTTGTTTTTATCATGCAAGCCTCTCTTATCCGGAGAGCTTCGGCCTGAAATATACTAGCTGTAGCTCCCAGACGGAAGGACTTTTATATCTTAAGATCTTTGGATCTTGGTGGCATTCTCCTCGACAGCAAGGCCCAATCTCCAGTCCTTGCGCATTGGAAATTTTACATCATACTTTCTGCGAAAGTCCAACTCTGGGATGATGTAATCTGTTGATTTGCCAGTTTGTCTTTGGGATTTTATGTCGAATATTCTTCGCGTTCCACAGGCCACCTACACTAATTCTGGTTGCCGCGTTCGCTGCAGTTAGTCGTATTTGGATGTCGATTGGAAATATGTTCAGGATGACGTTCAGTGCTTCAGCTGGACACGATTTCATTACTCCTGTTATTCCTGCGGACACTGCACGCTGGATGCTATTCAAACGTATGGTATTATACTGTTTTCTTAATGCTGGCCACCATACCAAGACCCCGTATGTAACGATCGGTCTTACTATGGCAGTATACATCCAGAGCGCAATTTTGGATTTTAAACCCCAGTTTCTGCTGATGATTCTTTTACAAGTGTAGTTAGCCTTCTCTACTCGTTTTTCCACGTTATCTTTCCAGTTTAGTTTCAGATTCCTAGAAACGTCGCTCTGTCAGATAGCGAGATTTCGACTCCGTTGCGTGAGGGGAGTCTAAACTGAGGTATTTTATTTTTGGTTGTGAATACCATCAACTGTGTATTGTTTGGCTTAACTTTCAGTCCATTTCTTGTAGCCCACGTGCTTAGTTTCCTCATTGCCCTTTCTAAGACATCGCTTATAGTTGATAAGAACGGGCCGGTTGTCATATTCACGACGTCGTCTGCGTACGTGACCACCTCGAACCCACCCCTGTTTAGTTCCAAAAGGATATTATTTAACGCCAGCACCCATAAGAGAGAAATAAGTAGTACTCCTTCCAGCGGTGTTCCTCTGCTCGCAAATTGGGTAACTGTGGCTGTGAATAGCATGAATTTGTCAACAGAAAAAACGAAATATTTGACGTCAAGTTCCTTAGGCTTAAAATTATTTTTATTTTAAACATTTATAAAGTTTATTGAAAAATGTGCTTGTCACTTCTACTAGTTCATATACGTTCCATACAAGCACAAGTTATTAGTGACTAAATATAAAAAAATTGCAATTTTGATAACATTTGCCGTGTATGACTACTTGGAGAGTGCAAATATTTCTCTTCCTCTCTTGGCATAATATGGTCTATCATTTTCGTAGCATTGCAAACATTGCATTTAGTAATCATTAAAATGTACCCACGAGCATATTGTGACTACAACTGACTGAATATTGTTACTGTATAGCTGACTGGTGTAAACAACAACAAGCACAACAACGAAAACGTAGTAAAAATAGAGGAAGAAATAGACGCATGAGCAAATACAACACGCCATAGTAAGGACACTTTGCACACCACACACCCACACACACAGAGAGTCAACATTCACACGAGTATCATGTATATGTGTGAGTATATCGTATATACGAGTATCATGAGAGATTTTACTACGAAATAATATAATTCCTCAACACTTTACTACGATGACGCTGTCAACGTAGCGTATTTGATATTAACCACACACATACAGATATGTTGTGAGAGTTATCGTCAATATATGAATGTACATATATACACGTGCTCGTATCCAATTACACAAAATTACGTTTTCACATAAATATGTACACACAACAAATGCACCCTCTGGCATACCTGGTCATATCAGCACATAAGGCATACTGTGTGTGTGTGTACATTACCAAAAACAAATACCTGAATGAGTCATTGCAACTAGAAGTGGTGAAGAAGCAGAGAGAGAAGATATAATAAACTTTCCCAATGTTTGGAGCGTAACTTTATGTCTGGCATAATGTGCGCTAGGGTTGAAAATATTGCAAGCACTGAGAACCAGCTTTTCTACCCCCCCGCCCCTCCAACAAAAAATTGTCTCATAATGCACAGTGCAATGCAATCATTACATATACATATTTAAAATTGTTGTCTGACATTGACAAACAAAAGTATATATCGCATATATATGTATGTTTTTACGTTCGTAGATGAATGTGAACTTAATTGTTGGGTGGTGAAAATAAACAAATAAATTCTTTATTTAGTTTGTCAGCAACGAACGAAGAGAACTCGAATACAAGGCACATAGTATTCTTACTTGAACATGTTGTTTGTACAAATGTTGCTATAACAAATGTTGCATCAACTTTCTCTTTTTCATTGGTTATTGAGCCTTTGAGCAAATGTTTACAAACAAAATGTTATACAACATATTGGTCAATTCTTTGCTAACGTCAGTTCGCGCATAATAATTTTATTATGAACTTTTTTGTTGCAATCTCTTGTCTAGTCAATGTGGTGCCATTTTTCATATTTCAGGATATGTATGCGATAAAATAATGAAATCGTGTGTATAATAGGAATAAATATATATTGTGAAATTTTGAACCTAGAATTATGTATTCAAAGTTTGCTTAGTGCGAATAATTAAGAGCTATATTCTTTTAAGCATGCTCCGAAGAAGAATGATATTTCTTTATTGCACTTATGATTTTTATAGAAGCTGCAGGGACAAGCAACAAGAAGAAACAATGGCAATCTAACCTTAAGACGCTTTCAGGTCTTCAGATCACTAAGACTAGCATCCTAGGGTGAAATATTTCAAATTTGAAATGGAATAAGAGCTGATCCTTAATGGTGTCATAATAAGCCTTTGCTAATTGAAGAGAGCATTTCAGGGTAAAGGTCTAAATCTTCATCAATCTCAAATATAAATATAAATACAAATTACATAAAAAATCTATCTTAGATATTGGCTTACTAATTATTGTAATTCGTAGATACATCTTTCATTTTTGTGATGGCAAGTGTCATATGTGCTGCACAAAAATTGTGTTTAATCTTAAGTTGTAAGCAACTTTTTGCTACAAAAACAACAATCCAATGAAGTTTAATTTCCTATCTACTACCATACTTCAATGTATTTCCATCAAAATGATATTTGTAATTTCATTGAATTATTCCAAATGTGAGTCAACACTTCTCGGCATCATTCGCAGTGTTTACAACATTAATGAATTACTAAATAGCCTCTAATAGTCTCTAGTAGTTTATTCATTTTTAAAAATATATGTTGTTGTTGTTATAAAGTCATAAAAAAGAAACACGCATTTTTCAATGGTCTCTGGGACTTTGAGTAGGAAACGGAAAAGTAAACGATTTATAATTAGCACCTTCAAATATGAAAAAAAAAAGTCTCGCCGAGTGCTACTTTTGTCTGTCAGTATGTCGAAAATTTCAGTTCTTTAAGAACCATAAGATCCAAGACAAAACAATGATATGAAAATTGCCCCTAAAATGTAATTTTCAATAAAAATTTAACAGTTTTATACAAAAATTTATTATTATTATTAATAATGTAGGATATGAACTTGTTGAACTATCGATTATTACACACTTTCTCCGTTGGTTAGCTCACTTGGTTAGTGGGTTGGTTTTCTGTGCATTAGTTGTAGGTCGTGAGTTCGAATCCCTACCAGAAGAAATAACTATTACAACAAAAATATGTATATACAATATAACTTCAATATCATAATTAAATGCATCAGTTGAATTATTGAATAGGACATTTTTTGTTGCTTTCGAAAATTATTCAAAAATTCATCATGAACTTTTTAACGAGATCGTTAAAGATTCGAGAAATTGCTCGTATTCGAAGCATTTGCTATCGCGATATCACTCACGATAGTTTTTTTGTGGAATCGGAAACGAGCTGATATGACAAATGTTACTTCGTGCAAAGCGAGGAATAACTATCGTTTTGTAAAATGTTCGTACTCGTATGGAAAGCACTTGGAAGTTTGGAATCATAAAATAAAAGCCCTTTTACTGAAAAAAAAAACATTTAAAATTTAATTGCTCATTTGGCTCACACAAGCAATCAAAAACATCCAAAATCAATATTTCAAACTTTCCCCCTATCGTATTGCAAAGTATTGGGACTATAAATAAGTTCGGACGGTTTATTTTCGAAAATTGAAATTTTATTATGAAACATTGGTTTCACATTGAATGTTTATTGTTCCATCGCTAGCCAATACTTTTTCCCATCTTTATGGCAGCATTCGGATTCCGCGTCGACCTGTCGACCCTGTTTTGATGCAATTTATGAATTCTTCGTAAGAATTGAAGTGCTGCTCTTCCAGGCCATTTGCCATCGATTGGAATAAGTGTTAATTGGAAGAAACAATGTCTGAGCTCCTTCCGAGCGGGTGGGATAGGACTTTCCATTTTAGCTTTTCTAAGTACGTTTTAACGGCGCCGCAACATGTGGCCGAGCATTATCATGCTGCAATATATATAAGTTGTAGTGTTTATCGGCGTATTTGGGCCGATTTTCTTGCAATGCTCGGCTCAACCGCAGCAATAGTCGTCAGTACAGGTCCCCTGTAATTGTCTGACCCAATTTCAACAGCTCATAATACACCACACCCAGCTGGTCTCACCAAATACACAACATAATCTTCTCGCCATTAGTGTTCGGCTTGGCCGTCGATGATGAGGCATGGCCGGAGATTTTGGATTATCGTAATGAACCTATTTTTCATGGACCTACTTTTCGGATCATTCCCAATGTGTTTAAACGATGGTAAATTGTTGGCTGGGTGACTCTAAGTGTTTTTTGCGAGTTCATCTTACGTTTGTGATGGATCTTCATCGAGCCTTGCCTCCAATTCTTCATCCTCAAACTATGGTGGTGCTCCGGGTCGTTCTTCATCGTCAAAATCAAAATTTTTCACTTTTAAATCGTGCAAACCACTTCCGATTACTTTCATTCAGCCAAAGCATGATCACCATAAACGTCAAATAAAATACAATGATTTTCGGCAGTCATTTTCTTCATATTGAAGTAATAAAGTAAAACACCCCGCAAAAACACATTATTCGTTACAAAAGTTTGCATTTTCGGAACACACAGAAACTATTCAGCGATACTGAATACTGAATACTGAATACTATACTATGACAGATACTGAAAAAGAAAGCCTAATGATGACATTTCAAAATGACGGCATTGCCAGATGAAACAATGGAATAATATACTAACAGCTACATCTGGTATCAAATGCTTTTAAATGCTTTGCATAACATATGAAACGGGGTAATCTTTCAATGAATATGACAACCTACCTCCTTGTGTTTTTAAATTGTTGATTTGAAGAAAAAATTTAATACAAATATATATGTATATTGTACGCTACATTATTCCACATTTCAACAATTGAAATAAAGCATAATTTTGTTGAACTTTCAGCAGCTGAATTGAATTGAAAAAAAATTTGCTTAGCAAGCCCACTTAATAGATTAAATACCATTCCAATAATTTCAATTCACAGAGAAAAATCGGAAATGTGATTGTTATATTGTGAAATGCTACTCGACTTACTACTTAGTACTTGATATAGTGTAAAAATGAAAAAAGACACAAGAAGAATTTCACATTCAATTATATATTGTATTCTCTTATTTTGTCAGGGTTGATTTTTGCAGGTTCATCAAAAATGCTATTGCCCCATTTACTCAGTAATATAAAAATATAATGTTTTTTCATTTTTTTCAAACATTTTTAAGGTGTTCAACATTCGTTAAATCATCTCCAGAGGGATGAATCCTAACAAAGACAAAGATTCAAACCATTTTAATCACAAGAGGGTTGTTTTATTCAAACAAATTTCAGAGTAGAAATAGAAGAAAAATTTTGTTTCTTTCCAAAACCAACGAAAAAAAAAGGAAAGATTTGTTGAATTTTGATGTATGCGTACATTTGTAAGTATAAATGTATGAGTAAAAAACTAGAAATATATTTTTATACCCTGCATCCAAGTGTGAGGGTATATTTAATGGGGTTAGACATTTGCAACCAATTTGAAGAAATCTTCAAAAATATGAAATATTAAATAAATAAATTTTTTTTTTTTTCATATTTTACTTAATATTTATTCTATCTAAGGAAGCCATTTGAATGTTTAAGATTACACACTCCTTATGGGTGCAACGTTCTAAACATGTCGTCCAAGGCCGAATGTAAAGTAATTTTTTATTTTTTTAATATTAAATTCAATTACATATTAAAGACAATAGAAAAATGCTCTTTTTCTATGCTTTTGATGTTTTTGTGTGTATGTGTGTGTGTGTTTTTTTTTTTGTAATATTTTTATTTAGAAAGAAGAAATACAATGAAATTTGTTTGCTGCTGAATATGCAAATAAAATATGGAGTAATTTAAATCCCATTTAAATTCTTTTGGTATGAAGAATTGCTAGCGTTGTTGTTTGAATTTCTGAGGCCAATAGATTTATCTAAATAAGTGATAATACTTGAAAAAGTCAGCTTTAAAATAATATGAATATATTCTTACTCAATTAATAATTATTTAAAAAAAAAAATTTGGTAATATTTGCAGACCATAATTTAGTTTAAAAGTTAAAAATTCTTGTAAATACTGAAATCAATGTAAACCAAATTTAAGTATTACTGACAATTGTGGACTCGTTGTGCTATCAAAACATCACTGTACGGAATATGTTATTTTGAAATGTATACTTATCCTATGGTAAGCGAATACTGGTTGACATATAACTCTCATGTACAATAATAATCAAACGCAAAGTAAGGCAAGAGGAAGAATCACTCACGAGTAGAACTAATATTTCTAAATTTATGCCACCCACAAGAGTTGACAATAAAATATTCAAAAAAAAAAAAAAATATAAGGAAGTTGAACGTTATATTTTCTTTTTGCTTGCGGAAGCTTGATGGATTTTTTTGAAGCTTAAATGATAGTGACACATTGTACATAAATATATGTCTAGGAAGCATATGGAATTAACTTTATTATGTAAAGGCACATATGAAATGATAAAGAAAAATAGTCTAACGGATATGAAAAATGTATATCACAATAGAACGAGCGGCGATATTAGGGGAAATAAAAATCTATTAGACAACAAAGAAATGCAATAATATACAAATGTAGGTTATACGAGTACGTACATATAAGTTTCCCTATGTACATATTTTATATTTGCACTAATGGCACAAAAAAAAAAAAAGAAATGTTAAATTTAGATTGTGGTAAAGCAGGGCTGAGGTTTTTATCACTCGTCATCATTTCAGGTATATTATCGGTTGATTTTTTGGGCTGTCGAAAATCGATAGAATTTCCTCTCACTGTTTTGTTCCCACATATGAACTGGTCATGTCAACTGGACAACACTAAATTGAATAGAATACACTAAATTGAATAGAATATTATATTTTCACATATAATTTCTATAGTTATGCATATCTCATTGTAATTTATTTTGTGTCATTTATTAGACAGAATTTTATATGGACAACATTTGTCTTTTTTTGAATTATTTTATCAACATAGAAATGAATTTAATATTAATTGAATATTATAGTTATCATATAGAAAAATTTTCATATTAAAATATTAAAGAAAAGAAGGTGGATTACCCAAACATATGCATATAACATGCGATAGTACATAAGCAATAAATGGACTTCATTAATATCGACTTCATTGTCATTCATTCTAACTAATTTCCATATATTCAATATGTCATATTTTTGTAATAAAAGTGAGTATGAGCATATATGTGAATATGTGTGTCCATATATGGGTTAATACTACTAGGTGCATTGCATTCTATGTATTTATTGGGTGTGTGAATTAGTAACCGACCGATGTCATACATCATTGTCCGAAATGTCTATTCATTTGTTGTCAAAATTAGTCCAGAGTTTTCAATTTCGTTGTACGCATCATATTGTTTTTAACGATGGACAATTTTGAGAATTGAAAAAAAATAGCATTTGCAGGAAGTATTCTTAAGTTAAATTTTTTGTAAAGAAAAGTGCGGCTGAAAGTTATCGTTTGCTTGTGAAGCTGTATAGTGACAATTCTCTATCCAATACACATTGTAAAGAGTGGTTTGTGCGCTTCAAAAACGGTGATTTTGATATTAAAGACAAAGAAAGCTCTGGACAGCCGAAAAACTTTGAAGACGAAAATTTGGAGACAAGACCAAGACCTGATTAAATAATTACGAGAGATCTGTACCGATAACCATTGACGCAGTTGAAGACAGCAATGATTGAGAAACGGCCGGAATATGCGACCAGGCATGAGTTGGTAATTTTTCACCATGACAACGCACGGCCACACATTGCTATACCGGTCAAAAACTATCTTGCTATCTGATAATAGCTAGTAAGAGCCGATGAATAGTTCACATGCTTAGAAAACCGGCAGATAGCATTACAAGAATGGCACTAGACTGGAACCCCCAAGGGAGCAGAGGTCGAGGTCGGCCAAAAAATACTTGGAGTAGATCGATATTGCGCGAGCTAACCGATGTCAACACAACATGGGACGGCGCAAAAATAACAGCACAGAACCATGTACGATGGAAGAATCTTGTAGAGGCCCTATGCTCCCAAGAGGAATGAACAAGGAAAAAAAAAATAGCGGATGGGAAGTTTTACCCCTCCCGTCTTATAGCCCAAACCTGGCGACTTCAGATTACTACTTGTTCCGGTTCATGCAGAACATTCTTAATGGAATACGTTTCACTTCGTTTTTGGCTGCTAAATCGGCAAAGTTCATTTGGGTTGACATCCATAAATTGTCAAAAAGATGGGGAAATTTCATCGTTTCTGATGGACAATACTTTGAATGACATGTTTTTTACAGAATTCTTAAAAATAAATGATTAAAAATAAATGAGCACTAAAAAGGACTGGCTTTTAATTCACACACCCAATATTTAATCCATTTTCTGCGCTAATTTTACATATCGACATACAAATACCCCTCCATATGAAAATTTATCAAAATTGAAATTGTAATAAAAGAAAAACCTGCCGTATTTTCATATGCATAAAATTACGTACTAGCTTTTGTAATGTGTAATATAAGATAATTTAAATAAGAGATAATTTAGGTTGTGAAAATTATTTGTGTGAAGAATTGCTTGTTTAATCTCTGTCGAAAAAAAAAATAGTACAAATAATGTAATGTCTATTGTATTACTTATTTGAAAGGTAAATTTTTGCTCTTTCAAACACACTTAAGTGCATCCAGGTTAACAAGTTATAAGTTTTGATGACGTGTGTCGCAAAAGTAATCATGGAACTAATAGAGCTAATATGAAATATTGTTTTAAATTGAAAAAAAAGACATATATTGAAACTGATAATTTATTACAACAAGGAATAGGAATATTTAAAGGTACTCGTGATGACTTGAAATTCGAAGAAAGGTTAGGGCGTCCAAAGACCACAAGCACACTCCTCAGTATTAATTGAAAGAGTGCGTTAAATCAATATATCATTGGTAGAATGTAGACTGAAGAGTGTAACATAATAAAAGACACGATTTGGAAAACTCTACGTCATGATTTGAAAAATCTTTGTACTAGTTGTACATCCATGTGAATTAACAGACGATCAAAAAGGCGATTGTGTAACATATTGGAAAGACATGACTAATACATACTTACAATGCGATTGACGGTAGAAAAGACGACGAAAAACCGTTAAAAATTGTTAATAAATGTAAAATTTTTCTAGGTGTGACCAGATCCAATCCTTGATTAATTCAGAAACTGATTTTAACAACGCTGTCACCTTTTCTTTATGGTTCTTAATGTGAAAATATCAATTCCGCGTATTTCAAAATACGTTTTGAAGCAGTGTTCTTAGTGTGGCACATCCCTGGCAAAAAACTAAGCATGACAGTGGCTGCCAAAGTAATGAAAAAGTCACAGTAATTCCTCCAGCATTTGGTGGAGTAATGGAAACGTGGAAAAAATGTAAACGATCGTCCCAATATCAAGTCAAACATAGCAACAACATCATGTCAAGATCAGTAGATCGCTGCCCAAAGATTAAGTAGTAGTAATACACAGGCACTGCAGTCAATAAAACGAAAAAGGTGATCGCACCATCAGTTAAGGAATCTTTTCACGTTACAAAAACCTTTGGTTACAGATATTCATATAGAAAAACACATGCATTTACACTGATGAATTGTCAATTTGGAAATCTAATCTATTCACTCGTACTTGGTGTATAGCCATAAATAGAACGGTGGTGTGCCTTGTAAAATACCAACAGAAACTTAATGTTTACGGTGTCTTTTCTGAAAGTAGTTTTGCGGCAAAAGAAACCGTGATTGGCTTCTGTTGGAAGACAATGATCTAAAACACAACAGTCGTTTCTGCAGCGCATGGAAAAGGTGGCACGAGATTCATCAAATGATTTGGACTGCAATCCAATAGAAAATGTTTGGGCCATCATCAAGGTCAAGCTCCGGGAAAAACATTTAATAATTTGAAGTAGCTTGGCGCTTTCATTCAACGCCAATGGCTAACTATTCCATCGGACTACGTGAAAATTTTGAACCAAAATATGCCCAACCGTTGCGCACGAGCTATAGAGAATCAATGAGAGTGAATAAAATATGGGTGTTATTCTATATTAGCCAAGAGGACGGTAAAGAATTTTATGAAAATAGATGAAACAGGGTATTTCATTACTTACCATCTTATTTTGTACGGTGAATCAAACTGTACTTTTCAAAACCTTCGCCATGTCCAGAGGCTGGTAAATAGCCCCTCAAAACACTGCCACGTGAAATGTTCATATCATTTACTATAGATCAAATAAAATCATTTTATGAATTAAAAAAATTATCTTAAGGGTTTTGTTTTCGTTTTTTTCTCCAGTTGATTTCCGTTTTGATGAATATATTTGACAGAGCAGACACACTACAATATTTCTCGTTCATTTGCCTTATTGCATTCGGCGTTTTCTTTCTCAGAATATAATATTTATCGAGCAATCGAAATTTGGATTTTTCCGTGTTTGCATTAAACCCCAAAATATGGTTTGAATTAACGATTTTATGTTACGAAGCTATGAATTTGGCACCGCATCTAATATGACGTTACTCGATAAAAAACTCGATTGATACGACCATTTTTGTTCATTGACTTAGACCTAGTAAATTCGAAATTTTTTGTTATCGTGTTTTTGGAATATAATTTTTAATTTTTTTGGGGTTTTTTCGATGGTAATCTTACTATTTGGACGATACCTCGCGTAAGAAAACACCAATCTGATTGTAAATGATATTAAAAGAAAAATAAACAGAATAAATATGTTCTTATATGTTTCACTCCCATCATTCGTAAGATATTCACAAAGGGATAATTTATATTACGAACTCCCATTCAATTTAACTAAAATAAAAAAAAATCTCCTTACAGTCGGCTGGGGCCGACCAAACTATACCCTGCATATGTAGATTTATATATAAAAAGTTTACTCGAATATCTAACTTTTCTTTTATTTCCACTTTTCGAGAAACAATTTTTGCATATACTACTAATTTACACCCGAAATATGGTTGACTTTGACGAAGTAAAAGGATTTTAAGATAATTCCGAGGCTTAGTATGGGAGCTATATAAAAAGTGGGCGTGGCTTACCACTTTCTAGTAAATCCAATTAATTTTTCAATGTTAATCCACACCTTAAATTTGGTGTCCTAAGTTGAATAGTTTCTAAGTTATGGTGGTTAACATTTTTGTTTAATTTCCTCAACTTTGTGTGGGAGCCCCAATAAGAAGTGGGCGTGGTACGCTGATTTTTCGCTGATTATTTCCGACTACCATATTAACCTAAGTGTTAATTATGATTGTTCTAGACAGAAAGATACAGAAGTTACAGCTATTTCAATTTAAAAGAAATTCGGTCATTTTATATGGCGGCTACTATCAACAGTGGGCGTGGCGCGTCCATTTCCTGTGAGTCTAGTTGCTCCCACAATACTAATCCATACCTAAAATCTCGTTCTTTTACGCTAAATGGTTTATAAGTTATGGCGCTTAAAAGTTTTAGTTTAATTCCCTTGACTTTGTATGGGAGACCCATGAAGGAGTGGGCATGGCACACTGATTTTCTGCCAGATTTTTGCCGACTACGATATTAATTTAAGTGTCAATTATGGTTATTCTAGACAGAAGATTGCCGAAGTTACAGCTGTTTCAATTTAAAATTTGTATGGGGGCTACAATAAACAGTGGGCGTGGTGCGCCCATTTTCTGTGAGCCTAGTTGCTCGCACAATACTAATCCATACCTTAAATCTCGTTGTCCTACGCTAAATATTTTGTAAGTTATGGAGCTTAAAAGTTTTAGTTTAATTCCCTTGACTTTGTATGGGAGACTCATGAAGGAGTGGGCGTGGCACACTGATTTTCTGCCACATTATTTCCGACTACCATGTTAATCTAAGTGTCAATTATGGTTATTCTGGACAGAAGATTGCCGAAGTTACAGCTGTTTCAATTTAAAATTTGTATGGGGGCTACGATAAACAGTGGGCGTGGTGCGCCCATTTTCTGTGAGCCTAGTTGCTCGTACAATACTAATCCACACCTTAAATCTCGTTGTCCTACGCTAAATGGTTTGTAAGTTATGGATCTTAAAATTTTAGTTTAATTCCCTTGATTTTGTATGGGAGACTCATGAAGGAGTGGGCGTGGCACACTGATTTTCTGCCACATTATTTCCGACTACCATGTTAATCTAAGTGTCAATTATGGTTATTCTGGACAGAAGATTGCCGAAGTTACAGCTGTTTCAATTTAAAATTTGTATGGCGGCTACGATAAACAGTGGGCATGGTGCGCCCATTTTCTGTGAGCCTAGTTGCTCGTACAATACTAATCCACACCTTAAATCTCGTTATTCTACGCTGAATAGTTTGCAAGTTATAACCGGTAACATTTTTTTTAATTTCCGCAACTTTGTATGGGAGACCCAAAAAGGAGTGGGTGTGGCATACTGATTTTCTGCCATATTATTTCCGACTACCATGTTAATCTAAGTGTCAATTATGGTTATTCTGGACAGAATATTGTTGAAGTTACAGCTGTTTCAATTTAAAAGAAGTACAGACACTTTGTATGAGAGCTACGCTAAAAAGTAGGCGTGGCTCCACCACTTTTAGCGAGGTTATATAGTAGTATAATATAACTCTATGTGCCAAATATTGTTGTCCCAAGTGGTATATTGTGTGAGTTATAGCAACTTAAAGATTTTGAAAATTTCGAGGTTAGTCGCTTTGAATGCTTGGTGTGGGCGTGGTTATTGACCGATCATGCCCAATATCAATCCCCTCCGTACTCTTGGATCATAGATTACTTATGCCAAATTTCATCGAAATAGCGCAATATTTACTCAAGTTATCGTGCGAACCATCCAGGTGACAGACAGACGGACGGACGGACGGACGGACATCGTTAAATCGAAAATTTAATCGACGCTGATCACGAATATATATCTATGTCTATATCTCCGGAGATTCCTTCAAGTGGACACAAACATCTGACCGAAATGAATATACCATGCATATTGCATTATGCAGGGTATAAAAATAAATATGTGGCACTTAAAGCCCCAAAGGGCTCATTGGCCGAGCTTCTCTTCCATTACTGTTGTGCGTCTTAAATTTGGACAGTATTAGAATGGACCTACTTATTTTAGCCGGTTCCGAACGGCAGAACACTTGTGACATCACTTTTTCTGAGCTTTGTCACAGAGTTCTTTTAGAAGCTTTTTCATGGCAAGTTGTTACTGTCGGAAGAATTGCCAATTGCTTGCCGACAGGTGGGTACCGTTCGAAAGAAAAATCTTTTCGATATTAAATTTGTTATGCATCAGCCGGGTATTGAACCACGACCTACAGATCAGAAGGCGAACACACTAACCACTGAGCTACTGCACCCACAATTCAACAATTCAATTTAACTACTCAACATTATTTTGAAAAACTTTGCTGAAAAACTAAATAGTGTGTTATTCATTGTGATTATTAAAAATAAGTGCAAACACAATTATATATAGTTCTTTTTTTTTCATAAAAAATAGATAAATTCGAAATGACATAAAGAAAAAAAATACATTAATATCATATAAATAAATATTTTTAACACTCACCACAATTATTTGGACTGTGGTTTCGTTAAATATCTCACACAACACATGTGCCACGCATACAAGCAAATATGTACAAGTTCGAGTATGGATTTACAACACATGTTTACGCATATATTCCATAAATTAAAGAATAACCGCAAAAGCAACAACTGTTCGTACTGTGTATTGCATGTATGTTTGAGTGAATGATAATTCATTAAACAACAAAAAGAAAAAACCAAATTCACATACAACATATGAGCGGTATTCACGGTGTTGTTCATATGATTCTAAAAAAATTGCCAAAAAATACAGATAATTCTAATAATTCCTTAAAAGCGTCATATGCTATAAAATTATAGTATTGCATAATTTCAAATGCATAGTAAATGCAATTCTGTACATTTTGTTGTTGGGATTATAAACTTTGTAATAATATGGCATCGGATCGCTAACTCCACTATGGTGAAAATTCAAATTTGTTTTATCAATACACTGAGTATTTACTGTGGAGAAAAATACATAATCGAAACAATAATAACAACAACAACAACAACATCAACAGAAAACAGCATTTGTTAATTAAGTGCTTGAAAAATCACACAAAAAATATCAGAGCCTAGTGTAAATTGAATCAAGGAATTGCACAAAAAAAAGTATATTTTTAATTAATTAATAAATACAATAAAAGAAAATAAAATGATGTTAAAAAAAATATTTTATGTACCTGCACCTAACTACATCTAGCTACTGATATTTACACATCTATCGTCCTACACATGTATATGGAATGAGATTTAAGTTTAAATATTGAATATGAATATATAGTAATACCATAATATCATCAATAAATATTTATTTATTTTCAAACTTAATGAGTTTAATTTCAAATATAGTTAATATACTAAGAGAGTGACAGAAGTTTGCTGAGATGGATGTAATAAAACCTCGAAAATTGATATCGGTTTCATATCTTTAGTTTTCGTCATTTTTACCAACTACGTTGTGTAAGTATGTTAGGGTGTATCGATTTTTTAAATAGGCATAACCTATGCCATGCTCACAGTTTTTTGATATTATTTTCTGTGAAAAACAATTCCTAGTGTATGTACGTTAGGGTGTATCGATTTTCAAAATCGGATAACCTATGCTACATTCACAGTTTTTTTGATATTATGGTTTTCTAGAGAAGCCTAAAAAAACAAACAAAAATTCCAGTTAGGGTGTATCGATTTTCAAAAAAGGCAGAATCTATGCTATATTCACATTTTTTTCGATATTATGGTATTTTAGAAAAGCATTAAACAAAAAAGAACAAAAATCCCCTTTTCTAGAAAAAAAAATTCCTAGTGTACGTAAGTTAGGGTGTATCGATTTTCAAAATCGGATAACCTATGCTATATTCACAGTTTTTTTGATATTATGGTTTTCTAGAGGAGCATTAAAAAAAACCAAAATAATCCCCTTTTCTGGGAAATAAATTCCTAGTGTATATACTTTAGGGTGTATCGATTTTCCATATAGGCATGACCTATGCTATATTCATAGTTTTTTTTTGATTTATGGTTTTCTAGAAAAACAATAAAAAATTTTTTTTTTAAATCCCCTTTTCTGGGAAAAATTTCCCAGTATGGAATTTTTCTCTTTTGGCAATGTAGTTATACGATAAAATGAGTAAATTTTGAATTTTTATACATTTTATATATTTTTATATGTGAGGTTTCGAAAAACAAAAACTTTGTGCACCTTTTCCTAGTTTTCCTATATTTGAAGTTATTTCTTTAAGTGAAAACGCCAACCGATTTTCACGTTCTCAGATCCAAAAGAAGCATTAGTTTATCTATTTTAAGAAACCGATTTGGAAACAATATGCCTAGTGAATTTCTTTTGTGCTATACATCGAATACAAAAAATATCCAAAACCGTGTTTTTTTTTTTTTTTCAAATTTTCGACTAAATTTTATTCTTTTTCAAAACAGTAAATATAAAGCGATTTTGATGTTTTATGGCTTTATTGAATAAGGTCATTTACGAAATATTACACATTGTGGAAGCTTTTACTGAAATCATAGCTCAAATGTCGTACAAATTGTTAAAAAAAAATCGTTGAAACGAAAACAGAATGATCAGGCGGCAACCCTAAACATAATATTTTTGTGCTGATTTTTTATTTCATATCTTTTTTATAGGATTCCTTGCATAGGTAATGCCTATGTAGAAAAATTTAGTTCTCGATTCTAAGTAAAATCGATACACTCTAATACACGTATATAGGTTAGAGCATGTCAAATTGTACGTAAAAAGTGATCAAAAGTGGACAAATCGTATAGAAAAAAAAAATGAATTTGCGTATCTACCCTAGTAACACAATACCTCTTTTCATTGTCATCGTCTACTTTGAATTTTAATAAATTTAACATTTTCAAAGACTTGTAAACTAGTGTATGATAAATTTTTGAAATGCCTAAAGTGTCTCGACAATTCTTTAAGAAAAACATTAACAATTCGACGACTCTTTATTTGGGCAATTGTCTGAACCCTGTGAAATATACCAATAGCTTCGAAAATTTCCCACATTAGTATGTATGTAAGTATATACTTACACGTTTCTTCAAAATGTTAAAATTTTGTCACATAAAATGTGTAATTTTTCGGCGGTCAATTGTTTGCTGGCTTATCTAGAATTTCTCGTATGTAAAAATGAGCTTACTCGTGTAATAAGTAATAATAATAATTGTTTGACAAAGCTTGACGAGTATTTGCCACTATTGTTATCTTTATCTGCCTGTTGTGGTTTTCATTAGAACCTCGCAGTAAACGATACTAAGTGAACACTTTTCAACTGTGGTCAAATGTAATTCGCAAAAACTCTTTACAGACTACTTACGTAGAGCTTTTCGATATAAATATAACTACAATTGTACAACTTGTCACAGTATCGCAGTGATTTTGTACAATATACTCAAGGTACAATTTCACAGATATTAAAAGTAAAATCCAAGGATATTCACGGCCATTTTTGAGGAACTGGTTGAAAAAGCGAACGAACCATGTCGAACAGTAACAATAAGAAGGCAATTGAAATTTTATTTGAGCGTCCCCTGGAGCCAGTTTTCACTGTTCGGGATGATGGCAAAGCTGTATTCGATGTACCCGATAGTTATTATGATGAGAAATATGCCGATGTCAAGGATGATGTCGAAAGTCGTTTCGGTGCAAATGTTGACGTAAGGATACCATTGCGTGAAGTGAAGAAGAAGCCAAATTTAGGTTTCACAAAACCATTGGGTAAACGCAATCAGTTCTCATTGTTCGATCGAACACATCGTAATATTGCGTCGGGATTGTTGAAAATTTTTATGGAAGCACCCGATGAAGATCAGTTCATTGCAACATGTGCATTCTGCAAGGATAAAGTGAATCCGTTTCTATTTCAATATTGTTATTCGGTGGCAGTGCAACATCGTAAGGATACGTCAGAATTCCCGGTGAAACCGATTGCTGAAACATTTCCGCATAATTTTGTTGAGCCATCCGTATTTCAGGATGCTCGCGCTGAGGGTGAAATAGTACGCAATCCAGGCGATAGGGTAAGTTAATTGAATTCTAGAATTTATCAACTAAACAGAGTTTGTGATATGTGTGAAATCAATTTGCAGCGTCGCATTGAAATACCGCAACACTATACGGCATCCGATCGTGAGGAGGAACAACGGCTGAGCTACTTCCGTGAGGATATTGGTGTCAATAGTCATCATTGGCATTGGCATTTAGTATATCCCGGTTCGGGACCCATTGAAGTGGTTAAAAAGGATCGTCGCGGTGAACTCTTCTATTATATGCATCATCAGATTATTGCACGCTATAATGTTGAACGCTTTTGCAATAATTTGGCTAAAGTGAAAGTTTTGAATAATCTACGTGATCCCATACCGGAGGGATATTTCCCGAAAATTTTAAGCAGTTTAAATAATCGCACCTATCCGGCACGTATCTCCAATACGAAATTGAAGGATGTTGATCGTGGCGGTAGTGTTTTGGAAATTGCCGACATTGAACGTTGGGCTGATCGTGTTGTGCATGCAATTGATCAGGGCTTTGTGACAGATGTAAGTTTTTTTCTAGTCAAATGGGCTTTCAAGTGTTATCATGTTGTGAGTAAATGCACCCACTAATTTAGGAAAGCGGTAATAATATTCCATTGGATGATTTCAAAGGTATTGATATACTTGGTGATGTTATGGAATCTTCCGACTTATCGGTTAATCGTGGTCTCTATGGTGATCTACATAATATGGGTCATAATGCTATCGCTTCTGCTCACGATCCCGATCATCGTTTTCTCGAGGACTATGGTGTATTGGGCGATGTAACAACGGCAATGCGTGATCCCATCTTCTACAGATGGCATGCGTACATAGATAGCATTTTCAATCGTCACAAATCCAAATTAGCCGCATACAATGAGAACGATTTGGATTACAATGGCATCACCGTGACTCATAGTGAAGTGCGCATTATGAGTGCCAAGGCGGCACCAAATGTTTTGGCAACATTCTGGGAGAAATCCGATGTAGATCTAGGTGCTGGTTTGGATTTTGGACCAAATGGAAATATCTATGCTCTGTTCACACATTTACAACATGCACCGTTCGAATATAATTTCGAAGTGAACAATGATTCGAACAGCATGAAGAAGGGTACATGTCGTATTTTCTTGTGTCCGAAAAATGATGAACGTGGCGAAACATTGACTTTGGAAGAGCAACGACTGATGGCTGTTGAAATGGATAAATTCACTGTGACATGTAAGTTGATGCAGGGTGTAATTTTCCAAGTATATCAAGTATTTGTAAATTTCCAGTGAATCCTGGTGTGAATAAGATTCGCCAAGCTTCGTACAGGTCTAGTGTCACTATACCTTATGAACGTTCATTCCGTCGCCTTGCTGCGGACAGTGTGCCACAAGATGAACGCCAATTGGCTGAGTTCCGTTTCTGCGGTTGCGGCTGGCCTGAACATATGCTTTTGCCAAAGGGTAAACCAGAGGGTATGCCTTATGATTTGTTCGTTATGATTTCCGATTTTATGGGTGATGCTGTTCCACAAAGCGGAACGTAAGTGTTGATGTAATGTATTAGAATAACTTTGAAAATAATATTTTTTTTATCACTTTTGATATAGTGGCTCTGTATGCGCTGATTCAGCTTCATTCTGTGGCCTTAAGGATAAATTATATCCTGATAAACGTTCAATGGGCTATCCATTCGATAGACGCTTACCAGCTTCTTCTATACGTGAGCTTACAAACAATTTCAAAAATATGAAAGTGGTCGATATAGTGGTGAAATTCAATGATACCGTTGTGGATAGGAAAAAGTCAATGCAACCAGTGAATGTTTAAGGGATTTGAAAGTGTACGGCCGGCTAAATGATTGTGACATGATAATGATAATGACATCCGAAATTTTTATTAATTTTTTATTATTCTTAACTATATTTAATCACTATAAAATAATCACGCTTAAGCTCTGCAAAACCTCCTATGTTCATGTATGTATGTATGTATGTTCATTTTCAAATAATACGTCTTCTCCTAAAGCAATTCAATAAACAAGTATATACATAAGTATATGTATGTATATGTTAATATACTTAAAACAGCAAAGCAATGACTTTTTCTTTTTATCAATAGCGTAATGGTTCTCACGATAGTAGATGCCATGTAAATGGTTACAATAATGCCGTGACTAAAAGCAAGCGAAACAATTTTTTGTTTTGCTATTTCTTCACTTCACCATTTGCCATGAGTTTGGTGGACTTTACATATGCTTTTCATTGCGTAGACTATTTTTGTTTCATTTACGTTTTAAGCAGTTGTAAAATTCATATTTGTACATTATGCAGAAGAACATAAGACCTCATCAGTGAAGTGATTTTAGAAAACTGATATTAATGATTCGTTTGATAATTTGCCAAACGGAAAAATCATCGAAAACATCGCATTTACGTCGTTATCAGCAACAAAATAAAATGAAAAAAAATCTCCTTACAGTCGGCTGGGGCCGACCAAACTATACCCTGCATATGTAGATTTATATATAAAAAGTTTACTCGAATATCCAACTTTTCTTTTATTTCCACTTTTCGAGAAACAATTTTTGCATATACTACTAATTTACACCCGAAATATGGTTGACTTTGACGAAGTAAAAGGATTTTAAGATAATTCCGAGGCTTAGTATGGGAGCTATATAAAAAGTGGGCGTGGCTTACCACTTTCTAGTAAATCCAATTAATTTTTCAATGATAATCCACACCTTAAATTTGGTGTCCTACGTTGAATAGTTTCTAGGTTATGGTGGTTAACATTTTTGTTTAATTTCCTCAACTTTGTATGGGAGCCCCAATAAGAAGTGGGCGTGGTACGCTGATTTTTCGGCAGATTATTTCCGACTACCATATTAACCTAAGTGTTAATTATGATTGTTCTAGACAGAAGCGTACAGAAGTTACAGCTATTTCAATTTAAAAGAAATTCGGTCATTTTGTATGGCGGCTACTATCAACAGTGCGCGTGGCGCGTCCATTTCCTGTGAGTCTAGTTGCTCCTACAATACTAATACATACCCAAAATCTCGTTCTTTTACGCTAAATGGTTTATAAGTTATGGCGCTTAAAAGTTTTAGTTTAATTCCCTTGACTTTGTATGGGAGACTCATGAAAGAGTGGGCGTGTCACACAGATTTTCTGCCAGATTTTTGCCGACTACCATATTAATTTAAGTGTCAATTATGGTTATTCTAGACAGAAGATTGCCGAAGTTACAGCTGTTTCAATTTAAAATTTGTATGGGGGCTACGATAAACAGTGGGCGTGGTGAGCCCATTTTCTGTGAGCCTAGTTGCTTGTACAATACTAATCCATACCTTTAGTCTCGTTGTCCTAGGCTAAATGGTTTGTAAGCTATGGAGCTTAAAATTTTAGTTTAATTCACTCGACTTTGTATGGGAGACCCATGAAGGTCTGGGCGTGGCACACTGATTTTCTGCCAGATTTTTGCCGACTACGATATTAATTTATGTGTCAATTGTGGTTATTCTAGACAGAAGATTGCCGAAGTTACAGCTGTTTCGATTTAAAATTTGTATGGGGGCTACGATAAACAGTGGGCGTGGTGAGCCCATTTTCTGTGAGCCTAGTTGCTCGTACAATACTAATTCACACCTTAAATCTCGTTATTCTACGCTGAATAGTTTGCAAGTTATAACCGGTAACATTTTTTTTTAATTTCCGCAACTTTGTATGGGAGACCCAAAAAGGAGTGGGCGTGGCACACTGATTTTCTGCCATATTATTTCCAACTACCATGTTAATCTCAGTGTCAATTATGGTTATTCTGGACAAAAGATTGTAGAAGTTACAGCTGTTTCAATTTAAAAGAAGTACAGACACTTTGTATGAGAGCTACGCTAAAAAGTAGGCGTGGCTCAACTACTTTTGGCGATGTTATATAGTAGTATAGTATAAGTCTATGTGCCAAATATTGTTGTCCCAAGTGGTATATTATGTGAGTTATAGCAATTTAAAGATTTTGAAAATTTCGAGGTTGGTCGCTTTGAATGCTTGGTGTGGGCGTGGTTATTGACCGATCATGCCCAATATCAATCCCCTCCGTACCCTTGGATCATAGATTACTTATGCCGAATTTCATCGAAATAGCTCAATATTTACTCAAGTTATCGTGCGAACCAGCCAGGTGACAGACAGACGGACGGACGGACGGACGGACGGACGGACGGACGGACATCGTTAAATCGAAAATTTAATCGACGCTGATCACGAATATATATCCATGTCTATATCTCCGGAGATTCCTTCAAGTGGACACAAACATCTGACCGAAATGAATATACCATGCATATTGCAGGGTTTAACAAAACACAACCTCAAAAACATTTAATATACTCATTTATGATTCTCAGCAACATTGCATTTGAATGATTGTTGTACTTCAATAATGAAATGTTAGCGCAACATGCTGCTAACAATATTTCTATGCAAATGTTGCGTAGTAAAAGAGAGAGAGTTGGGTACTGTATGTAATTTCTTGTTGCTTGAGATTGCTAGTTTTAATTAAAGCAACATGTTTACAGATAAGTTTGCCCAATGGGGTGGTTTATGTTATATTGTGTTTGAACTGAACTTGTTGGTTGTTCTGAGTTCGTATTTATGCTGTTTAGGTAATGTGTAGTATATGAAATGACACATTTGTAAGTAAATGTATTACGATAGTTTAATGTAAAATAGAATTCAGTTGAAAATATATTGAATAAGAACAATTTGATTTTTGATTTTGGTATATATAATCGTATCTACCGTGTTTCTGCTTGATAATTTTAATTTTTTTTCTCAACTAACGGCAAATCAGCACAAAATTCAACAACTTATGTATAAATGTTCAGCTCGATCGCTCCTTAAATAACGACAGTTATCTTGGAAATTGACAGACGGGATGACAAACAGACTCAACAAATCGATTCAGATCGTTATTCTGATCTATGATATAATGGGTGATTCATAATTTTTGCAAAAATTGAAATTAAAAACAAAAAACAACGATTACAAAAATTAAAAAATTGTAAAGAAACACAATTTTATAGGGTAATATTTATTATCATAGAATTTACCCATTCCAGATATTTTTAAGGATTATTTCTTTTAAATGTTGGTTGCACCTGAAGTTCCATTTATCCATGTTGACTTTGAACTTTATGTCTAGAGATGTGATGTCACATAGTCTAGACGACAAATTCATCGGCTTGATGCTTGAAATTAACTGTTCACCGAATTTTTCTCGCAAGAACGGCAGTGTTGATTTTCGATATGCAGCTGAATAACTTCTAGATGCTGTTCAGACCTAAGATTTCCACAATTTTTTACTGATCAAAAATACCGTGGCAGTTTGACAGCCTTTATGGGAAAAGTACTTTCAAATGAATCACCCTATATACGTGACCATTTGGCTGTAGGTTATAAAAACATATTAAATGTGGAGATAGAAGTTAATTAATTTGAACCGTGGGCATGATTAATTTATTAGAAAAAGGACTTTTGGGAAAAAAATTAAAAGTTGCATTTAATGGATTAGGATTTTCCAAAAAATATAACTAGGAGCTTTTAAGTTCAAAAAGTAACACGCATAAAAATTATAGATAGATTTTTGACATAGTGACATTTTTAAACAAAATATACAAACATATAGCTGTTGTAATGATTTTTATTTGTCACTATTCAAGTGGTTAAGCGTGATCTGATCTACAATCTGACATCAATGAACCATCGGCTATTACAAGATTCACAATATATCACTTATGGTCATCGTTGTGAAGCGAGCATATACTACTCTCCACAATCAACGTTTTCATATTCTTCTATTAACTTATGCATTCGAGTTGATTAAGTGTTGCTTTTAGTGTCAGCCATTTGTATTCATATATGTACATGAATATACTATATAATATGTAAACAGAATTTATGGTATTCAACTTGTCAAATATCTTTCATTACTTTCAGCATGATATCTTGCCACTGTATTGTATTATTTGACACTATTCTAAATATGATGCTCATGATGCTGTTGTTTTTACTGCTTCCATTTCAACTATGACAACTACTGACGAAATGCTAAAAAGAAGAAACAAATTTATTGCATAAGTTTAATATGGTCACATTTCATTTGATATCCAGTTGCAAATTTATTTGGAACTCAATAGAAAATTATTTTATCATCTGTTGCCACAAAATGACTATGCTGATGATGATGATAATAGTGATGATTACGGCTAATATTTTTTAAAACTTTTATATAGACAATTAAATATTTTTTTTGTCATTTGATTTCACTAGTGTATAAGAAAAATTATTCTATTGAACAACGTTATTGTTGTAGCATAAAAACATTTTTTTAAAACATATCCAAAAAAATAATTTATATGAAAGTTGCAGAAAATTTTAATTTAACTCCTCTTCATGTTTTGTTAATGAAAATTCGTAAAACCAATGAAATAGAATGAAAAAATACACAATATGTCAGTGAGGAATATTTCATTTAATATGATTGTTCAAACTTTGTGCAACTACAAAAGCTGCAGCATTACTAACGTACACAGACATGTTCAAATTTTCTCATCACAAAGTCTAGGAGATTACTAGAATTTGAATAGAATATTCTTCTCAATTTGCTTCAATACACCTGAGTGCAATTCATTCTCAACTTCAATGCATTAACCACTCCTATCAAACAGATATATGTATGTATGTACGTTGCAGTTGGTATAAATTCAAGGTAATGAATTGAAAACAAACGAAAACAATCATTGGGCATTCCAAAAACCAAAACGAACAAAATTATTTGTTCAACTTTTAGTACATCCTCTATTTGTATTACCTTTTTGTGTGTATTTATATATGCAGTGTACTGCAGTATCTATGCCTTTACATACAATATACTTCATATATAAAATGCTCATTTTTTTTCGCAACAGCTTAGCAAAAATGAGTTTATAAATATGTCGAAGAATTTTTTGAAAATTAAATTCATGCAATATTTTGCATTTAATATTCTTATTCTTCTTTTTGCCTTTATCCCATTGGAGATTATGCCTGCTCTCCTAGTTCGTAATCTCCAGATTCGTCGATACTGGGTTGTCTCGGTGTTTAAGTTCGCATATTTCAAAACATTTTGTATCTGCTTCGCCCATGTGTGACCATGGGGTGATCCAGGATCCCTTGCTGCTGTGGTGATCTCTAGCGCTATCTTCATCATATCGGAGTCGAATCTTCTCTCTCTTTTCTCTCGGATCTCTTGCATTTTGTGTTCAAATTGCTCGGTTTTGAGGCTACCACGAATTTACAGGTTTAGTATTTTGTCGAGCATTGTGACTGATGTAGACCACAGAAACATTTTCATTTCCGCCGTTTGCAGCTTTCTTTCTTCTGACTTTTTCAGAGGCCAACATTCAGTTACATGTTGGGCGTCCAGCGATTTTGTAAATTTTTGTTTTTAGTTGTAATGGCATCCTTGTGTCACATACCACTCCCGTCAGTGTCTTTCATTTTAATCACGCTGCATTGATTTCGCCAGTATTTGTTAAAACGAAATCCAAGTATTTAAACACGCTCACCTTGTTTAGTGGGTTATTATCCAGATATATTGGGTTTGCAGTTTATTTGGGTTTTTTATTTATTTATTGGGTTTGCTGTTGTTGTGCAGGAGGAAAATTCACAGCGCAATACTTCCGTCTGCTTATTTTCAGTCCATGTGACTCGGGCGCTCGTTGCCACTGAGTTGGGGTGGCTTGGATGTCGTCTGCGTCCTCGCTTATTAATACGATATTGTCTGCATATAAGATGGTCCACGGGGCTTCATGTTGGATGTTATGTTATGTAATGTTATGTAATTTATGACTAAGTTGAATGGAGGCGGACTCAATGCGGAACTTTGATGTACCCCAACTTTTTCGTCGAATGAAGTACGCTTTCGCCCGCTGTCCCTCTGACCTATACAGTTGCATCGTCATAAATATCTTAAATTATCTTGATGTTCGATATTATTCTGTCTAGAAGAAATATATTTGACACTGGAATTAATATTGTGGTCTGAAATAAATTGGGATTAAACCCTACTTCTTAATGTGACTGTCATACGAATTTCTATGGTAAAGTAATTACGGTCATATGTATTTCTCCATAATCATATTCATTTTTTATGGTAGCCCTTCTATAAGGTAAATATAGAGAGTAAGTCTTCTTCTTCTTATGTGGCCATAACAACCGATGATCGATTTAGGCCGAACATATAATGCAGCGGTAGTCTTCGCCTGCAGGCGCCAATTGGATATTCCAAGCTCCGTCAGGTTACCCAACACTTGGTCCTTTTTCTTCTTCTTCTGCGTCCTCCAGCGGGTGCCGAATTTAATATCCTCTTCGCTGGAGCGTCTTTTTTCATTCGTTCGACATGACCCAGCCAGAGCAGCCGCTGGATTTTGATTCGCCTGACTATGTCAATGTCAGCGTACAGCTCATACAGCTCATACAGCTCATCGTTGTACCTTATTCGGTACTCGCCACCAACCCAAATAGGACCAAAGATCTTGCGTAGGACTTTTCTCTCGAAAACTCCAAGCATTAGCTCATCCGATTTGGAAATTGTCCAGGTTTCAACGCTATATGTTAGGACAGGCATGATGAGAGACTTGTAGAGTGTGATTTTCGATCATCGATAGAGGGCTCGACTACTCAATTGTTTCCTCAGCCCAAAGCAACACCTGTTAGCAAGAGTTATCCTACGCATGAACTCCAGGCTGAGGTCATTACAGTTGTTGATGCTGATTCCAAGATAGACGAAGTCCTTCACCACCTCGAAAGTGTAATTGTCACCAGTGACGTGTTGTCCAAGACGCCGGGACATTTTGTTTGTAGACACTAGGTACTTCTTGCCCTCGTACACCGTGAGACCCATTCGACGCGACTCTCTTTCCATGCTGATTATGTCAATATCGTCGGCATACGCCAACAGCATGACACTTTTGGTGAAGATAGTGCCATTATGTCGTAGATCAGCAGCTCGTATAACTTTCTCCATAATAAGGTTGAAGAAGTCACACGATAACGAATCACCTTATCTGAAACCTCATTCAGTATTAAACGGAGGGGAGAGGTCCTTCCTAATTTTCACCTCACAACGAGAGTTAAGCATTGTCATTCAGCAATTTCGAATGAGTTTTGCATGTATACCAAATTCAGACATAGTTATATAGAGATAATCCCTTATCGGACTGTCGAAAGCGGTTTTATAATCGACGAATAGGTGATGTGTATCGATCTGTTTTTCTTGAGAGTAAGTATACTCAGAAAAAATATTTATAAGAGAAAATGCAAAGGCTAATAAAGGGCACTGGCCACTCTAATTGCATTCTGGGAACGATTGAAGCTACTTTTATGGAAACGTCAGTTTTAGAGGAGCGAGTGCAAATAGGGGGCAAGTAAGTTCAGAAAGGATAATAAGGAGAAAAAAATAAATATAATAGATTTTATCACCTTAGGGTCGACTACAGGAAAGTTTTGGGGTTATTTTTGATTTTTCTTCTATTTTTTGGATTTTAACCTCGATTTGGTACCATTTACCATTTTACCTAAGCGGTAAAAAACGAATAAAATTAAATCATGATACTCGATATTAATCCATATATTTCCATCATCTTCAAGAGAATATATTTGATATTTTAACCGATTGTAAGTAAACAACTAAATCAATTGAAAATATTATTTATAATATTTTATATACCATATTTAAAGTTCACCCTCAATAACAATATAAAATATATATTTATTTTCAATAATAGAAATATTAAACATTCCCAAATTTGCATAAAGCATATTGATAATGACGATGTTGATGATGACATGACAATGTTGATAGTGTGAGGTAACATTGAAGCGATGTTTTTGATGAGTCTGAGAGCATATTCATTCGATGATGATGATGATAATGTGACTGATGGTGACACCGTTGGTGTGAGAAATTTATTAAACTTTCTGAATGAACGCTAAACAATTGCTTTTATTTATATCAGTGCCCAATCATTAGGTTGTTAGAGATGTCAAGTAGAATAGTAGCTGTACTTCGTAATTGCTTAATCCATCAGGCTTATGATTTTGTGGTTGCTACTTATCACATAGAAATGCGCAACAATTTTAATAAAAAATATAATTAAAAAGAATTTTGTGAAAAAATTTTATAAATAAATCAATTACATAAAGTGTAAAACACATATAAATATGTTTGTTTTAATTCAATTCATATTTAATATTATATAAAATTGACTTTATTTGAAATGAAATTATAAATTTTCGATTTATTTATAATTTTTCATATAATTATCATTTAATAATTCCATTGAATGTTGCACATATGACCACATATTTTGAAAAGCTCATTATCTGCTGTGTTCTCTATTCGAATGTATATATACATGTTGCACATCATTTTGCATAGTTCTAACCACAGTATAAGCTGCGTATTGAAACCACTACTACATGCAATTTTGTGTTTTTATAAAAACACAAAATTGTTTTTGATCATAAAAAATTGCTATTAATTTTTTTATTTTACATTTGCAGCATTTTTGTGCACAATCTGTTTTATTTTTATTTTGTAATTATTCGGAAATAATTGTAATACTAAAAAAAAAGTTATTCTCTGTTTGACTAGTCGTGGTTTTGTAATGAATGCACAGCTACTATAAAGTGCATTTTTAATTTGCATGTTTGTCTGTGAGATCGACGTGCGACATTATGACGACAATTGTCGACAACAAACAATGTTGATAATAATGAAAAAATAACAGCAGCAACAGTAGAGTGGCACTGAAAATGATATGAAATTTCATTGTCAAGTGCAATATTAGCGCAAATTATTAAAATGAAAGAGCACAACAACAACAACAACAACAAAACAAGGAAGTTAGTTATGGCACTTTGCCAACTTTAGTTAGTAAACATTGTTGTTGTTGTTATAATTTACACTTTATATTCATATATTTGTGTACTTGTATGAAATAATAAATATTTATTATACTCCGATGTACTAGGTGATAGCAAAGAGTGTTTTTATATCTGTTTGTGGAAATATTTTGTATTAAATTTTGTTTTATATTTAAATTTTTTAGTATTCTCTTTATAGCATATTTTAAGGTGTGGCAAAAATTTGCTATAACTTTCTTTTATTGAATTTCTAATATACAGCGCCCAAATTTTCATCATATAAACGTGTTTACGCAATTTTTTTTTTGTATTAAGGAGAAATTGTTTCCTAAAGAGGGCTTTATTGAATTTGGCAATTTTTTGGTTGATTTTTAAAACTCGATACATGGGATCCATATGTTCTTACAGAAAGAATTGTGCTTCATCGATTTAGATGATTGTCTATAACAATGCTAAACGCTAGAGATCATGAAGCAAAAATATGCCTCAAAGCACTTCGAAACCGGATATTTAAATAATATGTGATGTAACTGTTTGCGATATCAATTCCGACATCAATTCTAAAGTGTACCGTCATCAGCTTAATAAATTAAATGATTTATTTAACCCTCTAGGGCCCAAATTTTTTTTTCGCAAAAAAAAATTATTTTTGGGTTCATTATGTCTTAAAAGTAAAGGTTTGTTCTGGAAAAAATGTTACTTTTGCACGAATCGAGTTTTATAGGACTAAAACCTTGGACCGCCTAGAGACGGCTTTGGGAAAGTAGGCCAAAAAAAATTTCAGTAAAAAAAATTTGTTGTTTACACGTTTTATTATAAAAAAATAAAGAAAGGCTCAAAAAACAAAAGAAATAACAATAAAAAAAGTAACTTAAAGTTTCAAAAATACAAAATATTTGTGTACAAAAAGTTCGTTTACTTATTTGTGATGAAAATCGTAGAAACAGTATTTTTGCTGGGAAAGGCATAGGTTTATATTACATTTACGGCATACAATTTGAGTTTCGGAAGTGCAACCAGGAAGCTTGCAGGTTTTTTTGCCAGCGCGTGATAAATACATCGGAAAATGCTCGACGCCATCATAACGTACATCATTAGGCGCTAGGAAAGTTTTCTTCCCTGTGTTTTTCTTTTCCTTTTCAGCAACTTGTCGTGGGCGCCCTGGTCCTTTTGGCAGACAAGGAGTTTGTAGCATGCAAACCACGTATGCGACCTCTGATCGGAAGTTTGGCAGTTGGTATTTTGCATTATTAGCGTCGGGCTTGTTGATTCGATGGAACAAAATGTAAGCGTTTATCATGGCTAAATCAAGCATATGTGTAAATAGTCGATTTGTATACTTGTTGCTCTTAACTGGAATTTTATATCGACCAATAAGTCCGTCCATTAAGTCGACACCACCCATGTTGCTATTATATTCGTGGATTACATTAGGGCAATCTATGTCCTCGTACTTTTTTTCAGAGCGCACAAAACGTGAAAACTGACCTTTTGAATTCGTTTCATTCAGGAAATGCCCTGTGCCCGCGTAAGTCGAAGCAAGTCGCACTGCCTTATTGTCCTTCCAAATCGTCAAAGACATTTCGACTCCTGATGCAGATCCACAAAATTCAGTAGAATATCCACGCACTTGTTTCTTGAGGTCGCTGTCAGTTGGCAGCTTACAATTTGGAATGCGATTAGAGCGAATAGTTCCCAAAGAAAATATTCCCCGGGATTTGAGATATACAAGAACCGGCAAAGAAGTATAATAATTGTCGAAGTAGATAATGTGGTTTTTGAAATCCGGAACATTGCGTGACAATCGAACGACTACATTTGCTGATGCACCAAGATCTGGTGAGCCAGTTTGAACAACGTTGTCTCCTGCGCCGCAATATATCTCGAAATTATAGCAAAAGCCAGAGGAGTCACACAAATTGAAGAATTTCACTGCCCATTTGTGTGGTTTGTTTGGTAAATATTGTCGAAGGAAGTTCTTCATCTTCGTTCCACACATTTGTTCATCCACACATAAGCGTTGACTCATCGGAACTGATTGAAACTTCTCATTGAAGTGATTCACGATTGGTCGTATTTTGTATAAAGGATCGTGGTCGGCAGAATCCTTGGAGGGCAACTTACTATTATCGTTGAAATGCAAATTGCTTCGTATTTGTTCAAAGCGATTTTTTGACATTGTGGCCTGAACTGTTCCAAACGCATACTCACCCCAAAATGAACGAACATTTGGGTAGCGAAAAACTGACATAAAAAATAAAATGCCAATAAATTGTCGAATTTCCAAATTGGTTGTTGAAAACGAAGTATTGACATCTTTTTGGGCAGCATACAAATTTGTATCATTCAAAAAGTATTCAAAACACTTGAATGGCGTATCAAGCTTTTTGAGAACACCGAGGTCGGACTCAGTAAAGGAAATCGCAGATTTATCCAAGACTAAGTTCTTTTGGCGCCACATCTTTTTGAAAAGCGGTGATTTTGGATCTATATCCAAAACAGATCCTACAAATTCGGTTTTTGTACTTTCTTCAGCATTAACAATATCATGCTCAGCAGGCGCTTTGCGTTTGCGTTTCTGTGCTTGAGGTGAATTCGAATATCGTACTGTCCAACAATACCCTTCTTTCTCCTAAATAAGTGAACCATAAATATAAGTTTTGTTTGCCTCTTGATTGGTTAGAGTTCGGGGAATTTAGTGAATTTGGTTATGTTGAAGTTTTTAGGACTCAAACTCTAATGTTAAAATAAATATTTTTATTGTTTTAGAAAGTAACTGGGAATTATTGCTAAATTAAAATCATTTCATGAAAGAGCTACTGAATGCATTCTGTAGTAAAATATTGAAAGAAAAACTTCTATTGTTTAGAGTCGGTTAAAATAAATAGATCCACATCGGAAGCGAAACAGAAACTTGAGTTTATTTCAATGAGCGCTAATTATACACATATTTTTTATTTATTTTTTTTTTAACAAGCCTTTTTATTGGATCTTTCTAAAATTACTTAGAAACTAACAATAAGTAATCAAATCTTACAAACTAAATAAAATTATGTGATATTCCCAACGTTCCATCACAATTTGTTGAGTCAGGAGGTATAGCAATTTCACAGCATATTCAGTGTGTCTTTTCTTTTTAATCGACGATGCCCCGTGCTCAGCAACAATTGCCTAGCAAGGGGATTCGGATAACTGTGTAATTTTTGAATGTAGCTTCTGCAAGACATTGCAACTTCCTCAGAAATTGTGGGTACATTTAAATCTCGATGGATGTTAACGTTCTTCATATACCATGGCGCGTTTACAATAATTCGCAGACATTTGGGTTGTATTCGCTGCAATGCGGTGCCCCAAAACTGAATACCATAAGTCCAGATTGGCTTCAGGATTGCTTTATATAATAGCACTTTGTATTCGAGATTCAACTTTAATCTTTTGTGTATCAGCCACCATAACTGATTCATTTTAAGCTTGATCTGAGTTTTACTTGTCTCTATGTGATTTTTCCATGTCAGCCTTCTGTCGAGGTGAATACCCAAGTACTTTGTTGAGGAACATTGTGGAACTGATTGGCCATTAATTTTAAGTGGGGGACATGTATCTGGCCTTAGCGTGAAGGCTAGATGTACGCTCTTTGATTCATCTGCAAAGGTCGATATAAATGTATAGTTATTGCTGGGCATATCTGTAGTGTATAAGAGATACAGTAAGGGGCCCAAAACGCTTCCCTGAGGAACGCCAGCGTGAATATCCAATGGATTTGTTGTGTAATCCTTGTGATGTAAGAGAAATTGTATTTTCGTGAGGTAGCTACTAAGCAATGAGGAGACATTTGCAGACAGTAAGAGTTTGAGTTTGTAAATAAGGCCATCGTGCCATACTTTATCGAAAGCTTGAGTGATATCAAGAAAGACAGCTGAGCAATACTTTTTTTCTTCAAAAGTGTTCCTTATCAGAGTTACAATGCGGTGGACTTGTTCTATTGTGCCGTGCTGTTTTCTAAATCCAAACTGATGTTGCGGAATCAGTTGGTTGAGATTAATAAATGGAGTTATATTCATGACAAGTAGCTTTTCGAATACTTTAGAAAGTAGAGGCAGGAGGCTGATAGGTCTGTACGATGCAACTTTTGTATGGTCTTTTCCTGGTTTTGCTATCATAATAATTTTTGAAGTTTTCCAGCATTTGGGATAGTGTTTAATACGAAGGATAGCATTGAAAATGTACATCAGATGAATTACTGAAGCCGGAGGTAGCTCATTTATCATTTTACCGGTAATTTTATCTGGACCAGGTGATTTTTTTGGGTTTAAATCTTTATAAATTGCTTTGAATATGTCCTGTATGTATAAGATAAATATTTATGTAAAATGAATAAAGAATGTCGTTTTCTATTGTAAGAATGCAATTTCTTATGATCCGACTTGAACGTGATACTTGCAATTTCACATGAACAAATAAAGCAATTATTTCAATGAAAGTACAAATAGTACTGTGTCAAATCATTATTATAACTAATGATTTCAGAAGAAGTTAGAATATAATGATGTATACTGCATTGCACTGAATGCAATTGGATCATTCAAGCGTTCAATTATTATAGTGGGCTGTTTGATGAATGCAAAATTGTACAATTTTACAAATACATATGGTATATATCAATTGTTCCATTTTGTATAGTACAGTATATTGTATGAATGTAGTTACATATGTTCACATATATAGAGATATATGTATATGCATTCATATACACTAAAGGGCATAGAAAATGCAAATTGAAATGCTGATGCTGTTATTTGTGCCATACTCTAAGTGTATGAAATACGGAAGTTTCACTATGGTAATGTTGTTGAAATGGGCACTTTGAGTAAGTGCTGCTCTGCTATGAGTAACTTTGCTAGTATCGTGGTTGTTAGTGAATAAGGATTTGAAATGGAAAATAATATAAGTATAACTTGGATACTCGTAGTTATTTCTGATGATGGTGGTGACTGACTATGATGTTGATGACAATGGCGACTGTGTGTAAGTACATACATAGAAGATGCCTTTGTAATGTTAAAATGTTATGCTTGAACACGTTTTACTCAACTATGATTGCTATGTGTGTTGTACATAGTTTTGTCATATATATTTATGTATTTTTTATTTTGTTTAAAATTATTATTATAATTTAATTTGCATTTCCATCTGTTTTCTATGTTTTTTATTACAATTTTTTTTTTTTGGAATTAATCTATGAGCAATAAATAAATATGCTAAACATCGAAAGGTGAAAATGACATAAGCCATTTTTTGTACAATTTGCGGAACCTGTTTAAAATATTTTAAAATAATTTTTTTAATAAAATATTTGTAAAATTTGTATATAAGCAGCCATGATATTGCCTTGAATTGTTGTGTAATTGAATGAAATGGAAAAAAATGTAGACATACATTTCGAAGAAGTACATAGAAGTTCATATTTTACAAAACAATTCCATATTAAACTAGCACTTGTGAATTTGCAGCTGATAGTACTTATATACATATCATATATGTACGTATGTAGCTATGTACATATCTTTCATACATCAACTTGTATACATATTATGTATATAGTGTATATAGAAATTGTTGTCAACATTCGGAGGGTTTCCTATCATAGCTTCATAGCTTCTCCAAAAAAAAACAAAAAAAAAAAAAAATAAAAAATACAAAAACCGGAAAACCAGTGATAATAATAATAATAATAATAATAATAAAGCATAATAACAAAAACAAAAAAAAAAAACGAAAAGAGATTTATTCAAGTATTTTCATATGTATGATTGCTTCCATATATATATTTAAATACAGCAGTGTACATAGAAATTGTGACATGTTCAAAATATATATTGTAGTTTTTGGTTAAACATAGCTAAGTTTCTTCTTTTGTTTGTGGTATATACGAGTACATTAGACTGCAGAAAAATAGGGGGTCTATCCCCCGATCCCCTCTTGTCCGATGGACTTGTTAAAAAAGAAAAATAATACATAATATATCAATATTTAAAAAACATTCATTAATATTTTTTTCTTATCCACCTTTTCCGTCTTAACCCCCCTATTAAAATCCTGGCTATGCCACTAACGCTGTTGCTCTTGAAAAGTTAACCACGTAATATCGAAAATAAAAGTATTTGTTTAAAATAGTATTCATTAAAATTTATCATTAGAATACATTTTTTTTTTTAACCAATAAATTTTTTTTTAATACAATTTCATGCGCTGTAAGCAACGCAATTGTCAAGGTTTCAAATATCCATTGAAAATCAACAATAAAAGTTTATAAGAGGAAATCATTTTACTGATTGTTGTGAATATTGTGAATGTGGTGCCATAAAACGAACGTCTTGGAAAATTCTGGGGAAAAGAGAATAGTTCTTCGAAATTGGTCATATATGATCGCAGCGTAATATTTTGGAGAGATCCAATGATGACTCAATCTCGGGCAGCAAGGTTTCCAATTCTTGGTGGCAAGCTATTAAAAACGAACCTAAAACCCTAAGCACCTAAATCTAAATTCATTTTCACCGAGCCTTTTTCAAATGTTTTTGCATGTTTATAAATGTCTTCATTCCAACTTCCTTACTTACTGACAAGTTCTCCAGTACTTGATCTTTCCACCGGAGGCTAGGTCTTCCTCTTCTGCGTCGTCCACCAACGGGTTTCGAATATAACACCTTCTTAGCCGGAGCGTGTTCTTCCATTCGCTCGATATGACCTAGCCAGCGCAGCCTCTTCTTCTTCTCTTCTTCTTATGTGGCCATAACAACCGAATATCGATTTAGGCCGAAAATAACATGCTTCGCCAGCCATCTCTGTTCTTCGCTAGCTGGCGCCAGTTAGAAATTCCAAGCGCCGTCAGGTTCTCCAGTACTTGGTCTTTCCACCGGAGGTTTGGTCTTCCTCTTCTGCGCCGTCCTCCAGCGGGTTGCGAATATAACACCTTCTTAGCTGGAGCGTGTTCTTCCATTCGCTCGACATGACCTAGCCAGCGCAGCCTCTGGATTTTGATGCACTTTACTATGTCAATATCGGCATACAGCTCGTACAGCTCATGGTTGTACCTTATTAGGACAGGCATGATGAGAGACTTGTAGAGTGTAGTTTTCGATCTTCGAGAGAGGGGTTGACTTCTCAATTGCTTACTCAGCCCAAAGTAACACCTGTTAGCAAGACTTATCCTACGCATGATCTCCAAGCTGACGTCATTACTGCTGTTAATGCTGGTTCCAAGATAGACAAAGTCCCTTACTACTTCAAAAGCGTAGTTGTCAACAGTGACGTGCTGTCCAAGACGCCGGGACTCTTTGTTTGTTGACACTAGATACTTCGTCTTGCCCTCGTTCACCGTGAGACCCATCCGACGCGATTCTCTTTCCAACTCTGAGAATGCTGCACTGACTGCTCGCGTGTTCATGCCGATTATGTCAATATCGTCGGCATACGCTAACAGCATGACACTTTTGTTGAAGATAGTGCCATTATGTCGTAGATCAGCAGCTCGTATTATTTTCTCCATAATAATATTGAAGAACGCACGATAACGAATCACCTTGTCTGAAACCCCGTTCGGTATTAAACGGTGCGGAGAGGTCCTTCCCAATTTTCACTGCACAACGGGAGTTATGCAGTGTCATTCTACAAAGTCGAATGAGCTTTGCAGGAATACTGAACTCAGACATTGTTGCGTAGAGGTAATCCCTTACCGGACTGTCGAAAGCGGCTTTATAATCAACAAATAGGTGGTGTGTGTCGATCTGTTTTTCTTGGGTCTTCTCCAGGATTTGGCGCAGTGTGAAAATCTGGTCGATGGTGGATTTACCAGGTCTGAAGCCACACTGATAAGGTCCAATCAGGTTGCTGAGCATAGGCTTCAACCTTTCACACAGTACACTCGATAGAACCTTGTATGCGTAGCCAGCGCAGCCGCTGAATTTTAATGCGCTTTACTATGTCGGTGTCAGCATACAGCTCATACAACTCATGGTTGTACCTTATTCGGTACTCGCCACCAACGCAAATAGTTCCAAAGATCTTGCGTAGGACTTTTCTCTAGAAAACTCTAAGCTTTCGCTCATCCGAGGTGGAAATTGTCCAGGCTTCAGCGCCATATGTTAGGATAGGCATGATGAGAGACTTGTAGAGAGAATGTCTTCATTCATTTCTTTATAAATTGAAAATTTTTCACCTATAACGCTTTGTCAAAGAGTTTGAAATAATCATAAGAGATGGCTTAATACGCACTAAGGTGAACAATTCGTGAAAAGCCTCATCATTAGACATCTGTGAAAATTTGAACAATTTTGTTTTACGCATTTACAAGTTACAGCAATAAGTTACGAGCCTTGATGTTTTTCTTTTTAACGAAAAAAACTACAAAAAACAAACCATAACCGAAACCAAAGCCAAGCTAGATATGTATTATCCGGATCCTGCGCCATCGATGAAAGTGATTCAAAAGTACTTTTCTGCACTATCTGAACGCCCAAAAGACGTCAGTATAGCAGAAAAAATCTATGATATTTTATTGAACGACCCCAAAGTGAAAGAAGAATGTAAGGAAGATAGTTGAGACCACAAAGATGTCGTATGGCATTGTGTACATTTTATTTCACACATTCTGCGTATGAAGAGGCTTTGCACGTGCCGGGTGTCGCATTTACTCACCATCGCGGGAATTTGCTTATTCATTCATCGTTAGTTGTGCAATTCGACAGACCAATTCTACAGCGATTTCCCTACAATAAGTGGTAAGCCATTTTACTCAAATGAAGAACTCATAGCCGAAAATGAGGCCTATTTTGGAGAGCTTTCTACTTTTTGAAGTGTGTCAAAAATTTAGAAAGTTGTTGAACTCACTGTATTGAAGTGGAATGTACAAGTATGTTGAAAAATAAAACCAAATTTGATTAAAAAATGTTCAGAACCTCATTACAGGTTTATTAACGGTTGGCGATATCCGGTGAGTATATTATGGCGATATATTGGTGAAGAAAAGTTAATGGAGTCAAACATCTCTGTAGGGACAATGTGAGGGCAGTTGTAATGATATTTTTCGATATCCAGGCATTTTTAGGTCTTCATTTACTTTTCAAATTCTGTCCTAATTCGTTCTTATCGAATTTACATTTACAGGGGAAAATGACCTCGCATCTATTTATGTGAAAACTACTGTAGACGTGTATATTCGTGCACACCATGGCATCAGGAAATATTTGCAATGCATACGAATATGTGCGCTAAAAAATATGCAATTGTTTTTGTGCATTCGAGTGGCATATTTTACAAAACTTAACTCTTTTTTTTTCTCTCTTTCTCTTGTGGACTCTCATATGCAATACATATGTGTATTAAAATGGTAAACGACTAAACATAAAAGCAAAATAAACCAACCAAATAACCAAACAACAATACCAGAAAAAATAGTAACTCTTAAAAATGTACTACTATTATGTATATGTATGTGCTTTTTGGTGTGAACATATAAAGTTTACATAAGTGTACAGTGTGTGACGATTCAACATGTGTACATTGAATAGAAAAAAGTTGATGTTGATGATGTTGAAAAAAAAAAAAAAGAATTTGGAATATTGTTTTTGTTAATTTACTGTACAATTGCAGTGTTTTCATGTGTAAGCAAATTTCTTTTAATTTTTCAGTTTTTATTTTATTTTGTTGGTATGCCATATGACATGTGTTTCTATGAAATGTTTGTCTTATAAAATGTGAACAAATAAGTGGTTTAGGAAACAAAAGCGACAAATATAATAAAATATAATGAAAATGAATGAATAAATTTGTGTTGCGTAAATTTTACTGTCAAATATTGGTATAGTACAATGATGGTTCTATTTGTGCAGTGCTCTTAAAAAGCATGCATTGCATGCAAAAAATCTTCTTAGAATGGCATACAAGGTTCTATCGAGCGTACTGTGTGAAATATTGAAGTTCATGCTCAACAACCTGATTGGACCTTATCAGTGTAGCTTCAGACCTGGTAAATCCACCATCGACCAGATTTTCACACTGCGCTAAATTCTGGAGAAGTCCTAAGAAAAACATTTGAAGTAGTGAAGGACTTTATCTATCTTCGAACCAGCATTAACAGCAGTACTGACGTCAGCCTGGAGATATTGCGAAGGATTACTAACAGGTGCTACTTTGGGCTAAGTAAGCAATTGTGAAGTCCGGCCCTATCACGAGGAACGAAAAGCACACTCTACAAGTCTCTCATCATACCTGTCCTTATATATGGCGCCGAAGCTTGGACAATTTCTACTTCAGAGGAGAGAATGCTCGGAGTTTTCTAGAGATAAGTCCTACCCATGATCTTTGGACCTATTTGCGTTGGTGGCGAGTATCGAATAAGGTGCAACCATGAGCTGTATGAGCTGTATTCCGACACCGACATAGTAAAGCGCATTAAAATTCAGCGGCTGTGTTGGCTAGGTTATGTCGAGCGAATGGAAGAACACGTTCCGGCTAAGAAAGTGTTATATTCGGAACCCATTGGTGGACTACGCAGAAGAGGAAGATCTAACCTTCGGTGGAAAGATCAAGTACTGGAGAACTTGTCAGTGCTTGAAATTTCTAACCGACGCCAACTAGCAAAGGAAGCATGACAGATTCGATTTAAATCGATTTTCGGTTGTAATGGTTAACTCAGCTCTTAAAATCCATAATCTCGCGAAAGGTTGAAATGGTAGTTAGTGCTTTCTTTTTTAGTAGAGCAAACATTTTTGTTGTGGTATAGGAGACTTTAAACCATTTGTGTGCTTTAATCCACAAAGAATTTCTTCGTGACATGTGGTGATCACAAGGAAGCCACTACCATTTAGAGGTTTTAATTATGGGCAAGGATTGTATAATGCACCACCTCAATTAGGGAGTTTGTCGGAGTTAATCATAAAAAATGGGATGTGATAAAAAATACCTCCATAGATCGTATTGTGTTAAGTATAGCCTATTTTGAATCAAAATATCCTTCAGAAGAAAATATAGTGTGTTGATTGGAAGTTAGTAAGTGAATCTCGTTATTTAAAAGACGATAATAAATCGTGTATTGTTTATTCGAACACATTTTTGCAAATTAATATAGACGCTATTGGCGATTTTATAAAATTTGTAATTGAATTTTTTTTTTTTTTTGATTCATGAAATTAATTTTTACTTTTATGGCAATTTACATAGACTACATTTTATTATTAAACAATACAAAGTCTCTTCAAAATACAATGGAATTCTATAGCAAACAAAAAAGAAGTCCAAAAAGTAATGTAAATACACGTTGACAGCTGTCAAAACAATAATATCACTTAAAATCCATGTATTTGAAAGCGATTATATATTGCATGCATATATGAGAATGTTATAAAAATTGAACATTACTTATTTATCCGCCATTATAAATAAATTAAAATAAAGCACTTTTTACATGCCATTTATAATGTGTATCATACATAGTGTAGGTAATAAAATACAACATTTATGACACATTTAAATATGTTTAATTTGGAGTCTATTTTGGATCTAATTACAGGCGAAGAAGCGAAGTATATCTAAATCATAAATGATGTTAATTAAATATTAAAACTTGTTGATATTTTTCAATCATTGTTTTCAGTTCAGTGGTAAATGCTAAAATTATTTTTGTAGAATTTTTTTGATGATTAATATTATGATTATTATTAATATATGATTATTTTGTTAGTAAAGTTTTGAGTTTTGATTCAGCAAAGCTACCATGAATTGAAATTTATGATTGATTTCCCCAAAAAGGGTTCAACGCAAGAGTTCAGAAAAAGTGACGTCACAATGGTGTTGCCATTCTCAATTGGTCAATATAAGTTCGTCCTTTACAATAGTATTCGATTTTTATACGCTCAATTGTACTAGAAGTGATTTTTAAAGCCTAAATATATTTATATAAAGCTTGAGTTTTAAATAAATGTTAAATTTCAAAAAATATTCCACTTATTCGTATAGTCTTCATTACGACCGTGATATTGTAGAAGTGCTAAATATTTTAAAAGAGCAAATATTTAACTAAGGATTTCATATTACAAGGAAGATTTCTTAGAATTTCATTTTTCTTAAGTCAAACGTTTTACAAAATTAACTTATTTGTAGTAGAATTCTATTTGAATTCTATACACCTATTGTGTTGGCAATTAAATAAGGGCCGATTTCACGCATTGTTGATTCTGGCTAGACACATTTTTTTGATACCTTTTGTCAATATTATGATGTTTTCTTTCTAACATTGGTTAGCTGTCATATTTTTCTTGCTTAGGAAGCAAATTGCATATATTTTTGTGTGAAAGTGGTAGTTAATGATCAATTTGTGTATGAAAACATCGGCAATTACTTCGGCAATTTTTAGTTGCCAATCCAATTTATTATTTTCATTGCCATTTTATATTTTAGAAATAAAAAAACACTTATTAATAAAATAGTTTCACTATATTTAAAAACTTGATACTTTAATAAATGAATTAAAGACACTTTTTCGTGAAAAATCCTAAAAATCCTATATATTTGCATTTACTTATGTACAAACATATCGATTGAAGAGCATAAAACCATAACTCAATTAATTTATTTTCATGATTGTGCATATGTATGGTATTATTAATTTAATACATCCAGATTCTTACCATCATTGTTATTAATACTGTTGATGTGTATTCCAACATGTATCTATACGTAAATGTTGATATACATACATACGTGTATGTATATCAAATATTTAAATATTAATTGCAGAAACTATTGTTCAATATTTCAATTAAAATAGAGTACACTTAATGTTTTAATTGAAAAACGTCATGCGGATATGAAAGTATTTCAATGATATGTATGCAATAATTCAGCAAAAAAAAAAAAAAAAAAAAAAAAAATTAAGGCTTAAGGGACTACTTAATATTTTGAATGCAATCATGTCTTTTTTAAAATTTTCGAAACCTTTAGAATTAAATGTGTACGAAAAGATTAAAGTTCTACCGAAAATGTTGCTGAATAAAGACTTTGTTAAACTTAGAATTATGTAAGAGTACATTCAAGTCTCGAAAGTGAAGTGAAGTGTTGAAGTAAAGTGTTTGGCGTAATTAAGTTTCTATAACAATTTTCGAATAACAAATCGATCAAGCGTAAATCGCGATCCAGCAATTGTAAATTTGGATATACGATATATGAGTTGGGGAAAGTCATCGGTTATGAGTTAGTCTTTCGTACATCGAGATCAACATAAATTTAAAATTTATGAATGCGAAAATTAAATTCAAATAATTTTCACTTCAACTTCTTTGACCGTTTTGCTCTCTTTTCCTGTTCTGAAAATACAGTTGTAAACATCTGAAAATTGAGTCAATTAACTAATTTCAATCTAAGGTTGCAATAAATTCAAATTTAAGCAACATGTTGATAACGTAGGTACTACCATGTTGGATGGAAAATACTTATTGAATTATTTGGATATCACCAAATTTTGTCGATATAGTAAATGTTGGTATTTTATCGTTAAAATGTAAAACATACACTCGTAATGCAATGAAAATACTACAATTACAATCAAGAGATGATAATTCACCATAAAAATGGTAAATGTAATTTTTATAATTTGACTTACAACAGAGCAGTTTGTAAATGACAGCATTTTTTCATTATCTTTTTATTATATTGTGTCCTTATCTATAAATTTAGCAATAATACTTACGTTTTTTCAATAATTTACCAACAAATCTGACGCTTTGAAAAAAAAACTCAGTATTACTTACCTTGCGGTTAAATTTTAAGGCAAACCAATATGTCTACTTGACAGTCCGATGACACACCAAAATTTATATCATGAAAAGTATTTTGAAGTACTGACATTAGGGTTACCGTTTGAATTTAATAGAAAAAATCGTCTGGCTCACAAACGCAAACATTCTCCTACATATAAATACAACTGACATATATTTACTTATTATGTAGTTGCAAATATTTGTAAATTTATACAACATACATATGTTAAGGCAGATGCACTTTTATAATAGTTTTACTGGCCTTATATAGCTATTGGAACCTCTGGTTTCGACATTATTTTCATTTAAAATCACCGAACCGAACAATTTGATCCGTAGATATTGTACATACAATAGTGCGTAACAAATTGTTCAGTTTGTTCAGTAGTATGATTCTCAATTTTCACAGATTTTAATTAAAAAGATAGCACATTGCTGTTGTTTAATTATAATTACAAACATCAGACAAATTTTAAAGAATATAAGACATAAGTGCATATCCTGCAATAATTAATTGCCTCAGATATAGGTTATACTTGTCATTATAAATAATAACCTAAAGACTTTTTTCAGAGACACCCACACAAAGCGTGGCTCAAGGTCAAAGTTCAAAATTGGAGTCAAAACATATTTTAAAAAAATGTGTATATATTTTAAATATACTTTTTTATGATCATACTTTCGCTACAGCAAATAAATGCATAGAGGCTGAGTAATGACATGCCACACTCTCCACGAAATCATCGGGTTATTGAAGTAAGTGTTCGATGACCAGATTATTTCCAGAAATGGACATTTTCTTAAGTGTGCAATATCATCATATCGAATTTTATAAGTGGGCTTTTTGGAGTCGCTGGTTTACACGGACAAGCCAACAACTAATGAAGCAACATCAGAATATAGTATATACGAGAAGGACCGTAAAGTAGTCGAAATTTGTTGCTCAAGGAAGCCTTAGCTTAAGTGTTGCCATAGTGATCATATGCTCAAAACAATTTTTCACCGTTAATATTATAAAACTATCTATCGATAAAAAAAAATTCATCACTTCTTTAGCGTTTGTATTTTTCATTTATATTTACAATCCTATGTATAGCTATGTATAGAACGCACTGCACATAGTATAACCAAAAGGCTCTATGGTATGGGGTACATATAATGTAGCCAACTGCATTGCTACGCTTTTTCAATGTGTACAACTATTATAAAAAAAAAATTACTAAAGCCTATTCAAATTCAATACCAATATCAATTGCAGTTAAATCTTTGACATACATTTTATATGTTTGGACTTTGTAGATTTGGTAATTGCAATTTGATATAAAAACTCAGTGATAATGTGAAATTTCAATTTATTGCATTCAATTTCACACACTCACACAAGCACACATATAACATATTTATATGTATGTACATATGTACCTTACATTCATGGACTATTACACTATCATCGATTACATTACGATAATATCGTATAAACTATATGCTCAATTTACTATCAAAGCAATTTAAACTTAGTATATTTGAATTTGTCTTTCTACGTGACATTGATTTAAATCTGATGCATTGTAAAGCAGCAAGTACATTTACTCGTACTCGTACATTGGGTTCGAGAGCAAAATAAACTAAAATAGGAAACCCACTTGAAAACATGGAATAATAAATGGTATCATTCACTATATTATGGTAAGATTTTTTTATTATATGTTATATATCTCAGTAATGATGATAATGTGAGTTGAATTTTAGAAGGATATCGATTTTATGTATATAATTTTCATGAACTTTGTAACCTATAAAGTTGCAATTCTAAATTATATTTTATTGATTGAAGAATAGTACAATGTTTTGTAGATGTGTGATGAGGGGAAAGCAAATAAAATATTTTCCTTGTAATTTCATTATGCTTGTCAAAGCATGGAATATATGTAATGTTACCTTATTCTTAATTAAGTTTACAAACAAAGGGGTGTGTATTTTCTTTTCAACTGTCAATTGATTTACATGCGATTTATATGTTAGGACTATCGATTAATTTTAAAGGATTTATGTACGAAAGATGGCGTAGCTTGTGTTCTTATGCATCGACCACAACGCCCCCATTATAATTTTTTTTGTCTGTCATGAGGTTATAAATTTCAGTATTAGTCATTGCGTTGAAGTGTAAGCAATAAAGTTTTTTTGATCATCGAATAAGTCGAATTTTCTACCAACAAAACGCAATTTTCCAAAAAGGATTACTTCTTTGCTTTCATTTGCATAAATCTGCAGCCCAAAGTCGTCATACGCTGCAGAAAGCTTATGGTGTGCATGCTCCATCGATTTCAACTTGTGAGTACTGATTCAGTCGATTCAGAAGTGGCAATTTCAACACCGAAGACAATTAGAGGCCAGGTCAGCCAAGAAAGTTTGAAGATGCAGAATTAGAAGCATTTCTCGTCCAAGATTGTTGTCAAACGCAAAAAAGATCTTGCAGAATTCTTGAAAGTGATTTAATCAACCATTTCCGAATGTTTAAAAGCCGCAGGATTCATTCAAAAGCAAGGAAATCGGTTGCCATATGAACTAAAAGCTAGAGAATATTCATAGCGCGAAGGTAATGCTCTGAATTTGGTGGAATCAGAAGAGTGTGTTGTATTATGAGCTATTGAAATCGTGTTAGAGGATCACAGGAGACCTATATCGAATACAATTGATTTGTTTGAAGAGCGAGCAATCGCTGAAAAATGATCTGAATAATACTCCATCATGACATCTTTTGGGACGGAATCAGAAAGATTGGAAAATGTCACAGCTAACGAGAGCCAACACTTTGAATAATACCTTCATACATTTTGTTATTGAAATAAAGAGATATTTTTGTCAAAAAATCCTTTAAAATTAATCTATAGTCTCATATGAAGATAAATCACATTTTGTTTGTAAAACCAAATACTGAAAATATTTAAATTGAATCGATTTAATGCATGGTAAACGCTTACTTGTGAATGTTTGTGATAGATGCGGCAATCATATGGAGATTTTCATTATCGGACTATGCGAATAAGTTAGCAATCAGTTTGATCAGTTTGCAGTACATCGGAATACGTTTAACTTAACTTCAGATATTCAAGCAAAGTGTTCTATATTCAGTTCCGTTGTGACGCCCATATATCTGCAATTATATTCAAATATAAAATGTTGCAAAATTATCTATCGAATAAAAGCAGGTTTATTTTTTTTTTGTAATTTTTTTAAATTGGACTATAATTTTTACGACAAATTAATTGCCATAGGGCTATTTCAAATATCCTCATTATTGAAGACTTTTAATGATCAAATAGTTTTCAAAAACTTACTACTAGACTATTTCACTGTCTAAAAAAATAACAAATTCTATAAAAATATTTTCATATGATAATTTTTATATTTAGGACAATTTCTCTATTTAATTTAATTAAAACTACTAGTAATGGAGTCATTGTAGTATGAATATAAATCCTTTTGGGTTGACTAAGGCTTCATAGATGTATTTTCATTATAAATTAAATTTCTGTGCACATATTCTATATGTAAGAATATGATAATAAATAAATGAAACATAAAATTAAATATGTAAACATATTTATATAAGTCCATTATGACATTTGATGCTTACCACAACTGGCTTGAACTTATGAAATATAAAAAAAAAAATATTTTGAATTAAAATTCTACATATTTATGTGCACAAGTTATTGAGCAGTAGTCAAGCATTACAATGCGTAGTTACAACACATATACTCAAAGGCAATTTATTTGTATGTGTAGGTTATAATGCAATACAATATAGAATATATGTAATTGAATTTTATTGAATAGTCACAAGTCATTGTGACATCATAGTACAAGTAAAAAATGGGCGTGTTGGAGCAAGAGTCGCACATCGTTCCAATAGAAAATATAGTCGATTTATTTTATAAAAGCTTATAAATATTTATCTAAATATATATATCACAAAATATATATGAATGTATATATAAATGTATAAACATCTTGACAACCAAAAATTGTTGATATCAATACAGTTTGCATTTGAAAATGTATGTGGCTATTGTAAAATGCAACAATTTACATAAAATAAAATAAACAAAATAAAAAGGAAATTCAATTCATTTCAATGTCTAACTTAGTTGAAAGTGACATTTGTATTGTGAATATTTAAAGCCGTTCTAACCATTTGCCATTTGCTTTTCGATATAATAATCATACGATTCGTAAATATAATGGCTATTATGGCAGTATTATTGAATTTGAATATTGGTCTAAAAGTATTCAGAATGATATACATATACATATGAAAGAATAAATGTGTTTATTGCTTATTCTAAAATACAACCTGACAACTGTGACATTTTCAATTCAAACTAATTAAGTGGTTCATACCTGATGGCTTAAAATAAGAATAAATATCAATCGCAACCATATCTTGTATATGAGGTGTAGTAAAAAGAAATCCATTATGTTTCCAATAGATGGCTTTAGTAATAAGTGCGTTGTATAAGTGCGACCGGGTTATGCTAGATGGTGTTAGAAAGATAGGATTTCGTTCTAAATAAACTTTTCAGGTAGTTTTATGATTGTTTGACTCAGTATTGTCAAAGATGGACACCAGTAAAGAGAAAATACACCACATTTTACAGTTTTTCTTCGATAAAGGCGAAAACGCAAGCCAGACGGCTGAAAATGTGAATAGTGTTTATGGTCCTGATACTATAACAGCCAATCACTTGCAATTTTGGTTTCGTCGATTCCGTTCCGGTAATTTTGATGTCAACAATGCACCACGCTCTGGAAGGCCAATTGTCGAAAATATCGATAAAATAATGAAAATCGTAGAGTCTGACCGTCATGTAAGCACTGTTTCTATTGCCCAGGAGCTAAACATTGCACAAAAACCGTTTAGAACCATTTAAATAAGGCTGGATGCGAAAAGAAGCTCGATGTATGGGTGCCACATGAGTTAACGCAAAAAAACCTCATGGATCGAATTGCCATCTGTGAATCGCTGCTGAATCGCAACAAAATCGATCCATTTCTGAACCGGTTGGTTACTGGTGATGAAAAGTGGGTCACTTACGACAACGTCAAGCGAAAATGGTCGTGGTCGAATTGCGGTGAGCCGGCGCAAACGGTAGCAAGCCAGGATTGACGGTCAGGAAGGTTTTGCTGTGTGTTTTGTGGGATTAGTAGGGAATCATCTACTATGAGCTGCTCCCCTACAACCAAAATCTTAATTCAAACCTGTGCTGTCGACAATTGGACTGTCTGAAGGGAGCAATCGCCTAGAAGCGGACAGCTTTGACAAATAGGAGAGGAATTGTGTTCCATCCGGACAACGCCAGGCCACACAGGAGGTTCTTATGCATCCACCTTATAGTGCGGACCTGGCACCAAGTGATTACTACCCGTTCCTGTCTATGGCGAATGATTTTGCTGGTGAAAAATTCGCCTCAAGAGAAGCTTGTGAAAATCGACTGATTTGGAATGGATTTCTTTTTACTGGACCTTATTTTTATACCCTGCATAATGCAATATGCATGGTATATTCATTTCGGTCAGATGTTTGTGTCCACTTGAAGGAATCTCCGGAGATATAGACATGGATATATATTCGTGATCAGCGTCGATTAAATTTTCGATTTAACGATGTCCGTCCGTCCGTCCGTCCGTCCGTCCGTCCGTCCGTCCGTCCGTCCGTCCGTCCGTCTGTCTGTCACCTGGCTGGTTCGCACGATAACTTGAGTAAATATTGAGCTATTTCGATGAAATTTGGCATAAGTAATCTATGATCCAAGGGTACGGAGGGGATTGATATTGGGCATGATCGGTCAATAACCACGCCCACACCAAGCATTCAAAGCGACTAACCTCGAAATTTTCAAAATCTTTAACTTGCTATAACTCACATAATATACCACTTGGGACAACAATATTTTGCACATAGAGTTATATTATACTACTATATAACCTCGCCAAAAGTGGGTGAGCCACGCCTACTTTCTAGCGTAGCTCCCATACAAAGTGTCTGTACTTCTTTTAAATTGAAACTGCTGTAACTTCTACAATCTTCTGTCTAGAATAACCATAATTGACACTTAGATTAACACGGTAGTCGGAAATGATATGGCAGAAAATCAATGTGCCACGCCCACTCCTTTTTGGGTCTCCCATACAAAGTTGCGGAAATTAAAAAAAATGTTACCGGTTATAACTTGCAAACTATTCACGTAGAATAACGAGATTTAAGGTGTGGATTAGTATTGTACGAGTAACTAGGCTCACAGAAAATGGGCGCACCACGCCCAGTGTTTATCGTAGCCCCCATACAAATTTTAAATTGAAACAGCTGTAACTTCGGCAATCTTCTGTCTAGAATAACCATAATTGACACTTAAATTAATATCGTAGTCGGCAAAAATCTGGCAGAAAATCAGTGTGCCACGCCCACTCCTTCATGGGTCTCCCATACAAAGACGAGTGAATTAAACTAAAATTTTAAGCTCCATAGCTTACAAACCATTTAGCCTAGGACAACGAGACTTAGGGTATGGATTAGTATTGTACGAGCAACTAGGCTCACAGAAAATGGGCGCACCACGCCCAGTGTTTATCGTAGCCCCCATACAAATTTTAAATTGAAACAGCTGTAACTTAGGCAATCTTATGTCTACAATAACCATAATTGACACTTAAATTAATATCGTAGTCGGAAATAATCTGGCGAAAAATCTGCGTACCACGCCCACTTCTTATTGGGGCTCCCATACAAAGTTGAGGAAATTAAACAAAAATGTTAACCACCATAACTTAGAAACTATTCAACGAAGGACACCAAATTTAAGGTGTGGATTAACAATGAAAAATTAATTGGATTTACTAGAAAGTGGTAAGCCACTTTTTATATAGCTCCCATACTAAGCCTCGGAATTATCTTAAAATCCTTTTACTTCGTCAAAGTCAACCATATTTCGGGTGTAAATTAGTAGTATATGCAAAAATTGTTTCTCGAAAAGTGGAAATAAAAGAAAAGTTGGATATTCGAGTAAACTTTTTATATACAAATCTACATATGCAGGGTATAGTTTGGTCGGCCCCAGCCGACTGTAAGGAGATTTTTTTATACTTCGTAGTCTCACAGTGTTTTTCATTTATGCATAAAATCCATTTATACGATAAAAATATAATCAGAAAATTTTGCAAAGAATTTTCGTATTAAAATGTTTTAAGTAATCTATAATGTTTATATTTTTCATAGTTTTTAAATCTATCAAAATTGAAAGTTTTCTTAATAAATGCATTGTTCAACTCAATGTTCAAAGTTATTGAGTTTTAAGCATAATATTCAAGCACCATATGTTATTCAAAAACAACACTAAATGATTGGAATAAATTGTGAAATACTCTTCGAAATTTACATACTCATAGAATTCAGAAGCCAATAGAACATTGTTAACCTTTTAACATATGCAAATATATTAAAGGTATAGTCAAAGTTATATTACCTTCGCCATATTGATATTGCCATCAGCAATATAATTTATTGGTAACCAATACTTGTAGCTAAATATATGAGTTATACAATAGTATGTTATATTCATATAACAAACAATAATTTTTCATCACGTCCTTTTTTTTTCATACATATACATTTTGCTAATAATAGCATTTTTCTATAGCTTAAGCTGGTACCTATAAAAATATTAAAAAAAAAAAGAATATTCTATTCAAAAATTGATTGGCGATGATGTTGTTCGATAAAGAAAAAAAAATTATATTTCTTTTACTTTATGTACATAACATATAGTAGAATGTATGGTAAGTATTGAAATAAGATATGAAATGAATTTAAATTGATATAAGCTTTAAAAAATAATCATTCAAATTCACTAGTATTTTACATACAAAAGAAAACTTTAAAACTTCTTCGTGTTTGTGCTATTATGTAAAAATTTATAAACGATATACCACCTTGATCAAAAAGTTCCCGGAATAACCACCGTGTGGCGCTCACATCGTTCCAATTTGAATTCTTTTCTTTTTTTTGTTAAATTGGTACATCTGTTGTTGATATTCCCTCTAAATCTTAGCGTCATAGCTTGACATCTATCTCAGTGCTTCCTGCAATTTTTCCATTGCTTCCCCTCGGCTGCTGAAATGCTTTCCTCGTAATGGTTTTTTAACTCGATTGAACAGAAAGAAGTCACAGGGAACCAAATCACGGTGGTTGGGTGGTATTTGTTGCATTTTTCGTCAAAAAATTACGAATAATGATGGCACTGTGCTTCGGTGCGTTATCATGGTGCAAAATCCACAATTCTGGTCTCTTTCCGTCGTACTCATAAACCCACGTCTCGTCTCCAGTAATGATCCTTTTGATGACTGTGGGATCGGATGCAGCCTCGCAAATCATGTCTTTTGCGACGTCAACACGGCCTCTTTTTGTATGATATTGATTGAAAATTGTAAAAAATCGCCAACACACACAGAGATAGATGTACTTTAGGCTACGTAACTTTTGCAAATGTCAAGCTATGATGCTAAGATTTAGAGGGAATATCAACAACAGATATACCAATTTAACAAAAAAAAAGAAAAGAATTCAAATTGGAACGATGTGAACGCCACACGGTGGTTATTCCGGGAACTTTTTGATCAAGGTGGTACATACCTATTGTGTAGCAGAGGGTTGTATTCCTGTTGTGCAATGCATAATTATGCAAACTATACAAACTATATACAGAGTTAGGCGATTGAAGTGTTACCAACTATACAAAGGTATATCTGTCAAACCGATATTGCCAACTACGTGAAATTCATACATTATGTTCTCTGAGAAGACAAATTTCCCTATTGAGCAGTTTATAAACTCTCAAAATAGTTGTGTTTACTTAAATGTAAGTATTTCCGAAAATTTTAGACTACGAATGGTCACCTGAAGTAATTTTCCATCCATTCCAATTTTTGCTTTAGAGCACGTGGGCACGCAAACATTTCGGTCGTAGACCGTGGATGTTCCAAGAAATCTCGATACCGTCTCATAAAGTTCGTATGAACCAAGAATGGTTAAAAAATCATGTTCCACATTTCATTTTGTATTCCATCTGCGCCATTTTGGAGAGCAAGGTGAGGACTAAAAAATATGCCAGTATGGATACGCAGAAGAAAGCCATTGTTCGGGAATGGGCCAAAATATCGGAAGATCACATTTGTGAACCATGAAACTCATATTTTGATCGTTTGTGGGCCATAGTCAAGGCAAAAGGTGGTCACATTCAGCTAGAGTGAATAGATTTTCAAATTTGGTTTAAAATGGAATACTTTTTGAATGGATAAATTTCTGTGGTAGTTGTATAAATGTAAAATGCAAATGTTATTGAAAAACATCATCAATATGTCCAATGATATGTACATGAAAAGCTGATTGAAAAATCAATTAGAAATTTTATTAATGTATGTAGTTATATACGAGTATGTACAATAAAATCTCACCATAGAATTTATCGAATCAAATGAAAATCAAAAGGTCATTATAATTTCAATTTATTTTAAACTTTTCATATTTTATTTGATTTTAAAAATAATTTGAAACACATGCATATACATGTACACAGGAAAAATACACACGAATTCAATTTCAAACCTTCAATTTCAAATAAACTAAATACATTTCCAAAATAGTTGCAACAATTCAACCCTCAAGTATTGAGATAAGCAAAAAAAAAAACAGTAGGTGAAATGCATATTAAAAGTTTTCTAAATTCCTACATTCACATATTCTATATGTATTCTATATGTAGTAGTTACCCAAGCGCTAGTACTTGAATTGATACAGAAAGCATCAAGTGCTGTTGGCTGCCACTTAAAATCTACAGTTTCAACACGTTCGAAGTACGTTGTATGCACTTTACTTCGTACTTGTGCACAGTGCAATTACGATATGCATGTAACATAACTATATGTACAATAGTAATAGATGGATTAAATTGTATATTTGAATTGTTGCAATAAAGATAAGTGGTTTGTAATTTAGAATAAATTCAACGAATACAAAAATAAAATCGCTAATAGGATAAAGTGGTTTATTACAGGTGCAATAATTAGAAAGTTGAGTTGAAAGTTTATTTTGGTGTGATACAATTTGTTGTATATGAATATTATCTAATCAAATTTTCTACCCGACCCTCTACCCGATAAACACTAACACGCCGAAGCGGAACCACTTGTAATCTAGTTTTTGTTTTGCAATTTGCAACGAATCATAATAATAGAACACAAAATAGAATAAGACCTTGGATAACATTATTGTCAGATAAAAAATAAGAATAATCAATAAATGGAGGAGCTTTTCTTACAGTACTGCTGTGCGTGTTAGATCTACTTTATATTTTTAGAACCTTTTTCATGGTCAATTGTTATTGCCGGAAGAATTACCAATTGCTTGCCGACATGTGGGTACCGTTGTGCCTTAGCCGGTGATTGAACTCACGACCTACGGATCAGAAGGCCAACGCACTAACCACTGAGCTACAGTTGATGGAAAAATGGCCCGAACGGAAAGAGCTCTTCACATTTTTTAATTTTTTTGCCCTAAAAACTATGTCAGAAATGTATTAATAAAGGAATTTAAGTAAGCTCTTTTAAGAAGAAAAAATGCTTCTTAAAAGAGCTCTGTGACAAAACTAAGTTAAAGTGATGTCACAAGGGCTCTGCCGTTCGGAAGCGGCTAATAAGGGTAGGTCCCTTCTAATGCTGTCCCAATTTAACACGCACAACAGTATTGGAAGAGAAGCTCGGTGGTATCACAATGGGCCTTACTGGTCTAAGTGTGTCCTCTCAGAGAGAGGGCAGCCACATAACCTAACCTAACCTAAAGGAATTAAAAAAACAGAATTATTTCACAAATTCTAATTATAAAGTGTAATTATTCTTATTCTTATTCTTCCTAATGAAGAATCAAAAAAAATATTTTTTTTTAATTCTTTTCTTGAACAGATTCTTTAAAAAACTCTACATATATTTAGCATTACTTAAAAGTAATAAAATATTTAATTTTGTTTGTATATTTGGATGATAGATTTTTGAATATTTAAAAGTATGTTTGAATTATATACTTCACTGATTTTTCAATTATTTACTTAAGTTTCAATCTACAATAATATGATTGAAGCAAATAAATTATAGTAAAAGTTTCTTTGTTTCAAAATTATTCTGATTTATGTAATATTAAAATTATATTTATTATTTATTACAATACAATTGAAACATTATGATAGGATGTAGATTCTTTTTACAACTCTCGCAAAAAAATAAAAATAATTTTATAGGATATTTTTTTTTTCTTTTTATAAATCAGTTTCCAGTTGATGCCCATCAAAAATATTATTAAGCCTTATGATGCGTTACTTTTCTTTTTGTAGAGAAAAAACTTTTATACATACATATATAAATTATATAATTTACTATTATTTCATAACGTCAAACAGACATGTATAACTGTCCTTTATGAATTATGAATTTTGGTTTCATTTATTGCATGCATTGTGTACGAACATGTGTATATTCAACGAGCAACATGTGCTGTGTATCAGATACATATGCATATTAAACTGCAAATTGCATGTATCATAAAATAGTAGTAGTAGCAACATGTATATACATTTATTTATATGAAATTATATATAAAGTACACTTATGCACATCTCTATGTGGCACTCGTCATATTGATGTCTGTGTATTTCGTTGCATTATCTGGTTATACGGTTAGCACTGTGTTGGGCAACGAGTGTGTTAGCACTGTGTTGTACAACGAGTGTGTTAACACTTTTGCACATCCATTCTTATTTATATACATATACATTCAACACTCGACACTCAACATATTTAATTCAATTTCATCTACGAATATATGCTTTACTTGTATACACATGTGCATTTGTAGTACATTTCCTGCCATGCTTTCTCTTATGTAAGTACTAAGTAACTACATATACGTATGTGGTAAAATGCACATAGCATTTTCTTATTATTTGATGTAATTCAATTTTTGCTTCTTCCTTTTTTTATTGTACTTATAAGTATTGTACTATATATATTTTGTGAATTTTATAGATGATGATAGTGAATTCATAGTTTGGGAGGAGAAGTTTCCAACTTTTTTTGTGTTACAAATCTACTTTTTTTTCTTTTATAGAGGTTCAACGAAGGAGTACCTTATAAATGGCAGAGCAAAAGAAAAGTTAGTAGTCTTTCTTAAGGAAGAATGTAATCAATATTTGAATCAACAATACACATTGGTCTTAAACGCGTCGATCATATGCCGTAGACTTTAGCACAAACTACAAACAATGATATTAAAACCAACAGACAGTGTCACGTTCAGTAATGAAGTAGCCATAGTATAAAGGACACGATAAATATTGTTAAAATTGTTTTTTATTTCTCAACATTGATTCCTCTTAATTTACTACGCTCAGTGTAGCGTTCATGTAATTTTTCGATGCCCCTTAAAAATTTGTTTGTTTTATTGTCTTTATTTAACTCGAATATTTTTCCATTTAGCCAAATTTTTTTAAAATTTGGAAGCAGATAATAATCATTGGATGCAAACTCGACTGAATGATGAGGGACTAATTTATATTGCTCAACAGTCTGCTATTGAACCTCAACACTGTTCGTGCTATAAATTGCTAAACAAAGATGTTTCAAATGATTCTATTAAACGAATCAATTTTGAACATGGGATCTCTTCGCCATTATATCCATTATCCATTTCGAGGTTTCAAAAGTATAGGGCTAGAATTCGACATCTGTCAAACTGAGTTGTTAAAACAATTTCTTTCTTTTTCAGTTCAAAGTCTGACATTTGCGAAAATGGATAGCTTAACTATCGCACAACGCATTAAAATTGTAAAAACCTACTACAAAAATGGTGATTCTGCCACAGCCACATATCGTGCTTTAAGAGGAGATTATGGTTTACATAATCGTCCAACTACGCAAGCAATTGGCAAAATTGTGAAGAAATATGAAGAGACTGGATCGGTTACAGATATTGTAAGGCCTGTGCATCGTCGTTTCGCTCGTACCACCGAAAATATCGCTGCTGTAAGTGAAAGTGTTGCCGAAGACCCGAATGTGTCGATTCCTCGTCGTTCTCAGGAATTAGGACTGTCTTACGGCACATTATGGCGTATTTTGCATTTGGATCTACACCTACATCCATATAAAATCCAGCTCACACAACAACTGAAGCCAGCTGACCATTCACAACGTCGTAGATACGTCGAATGGGTGCTTGAACAACAGGCGGTGGACGGCGATTTTTCGAACAAAATTTTCTTCAACGACGAAGCACATTTCTCACTCGGTGGGTATGTTAACAAATAAAATTGTCGTATTTGGGGTTCTGAGAATCCTCAAGTAATTGAAGAGAGGCCACTACATCCACAAAAAGTCACTGCTTGGCGCGCTCTTTGGTCCGGAGGTGTGATTGGACCTTACTTCTTCGAAAACGACGATGGAACGACTGTCACCGTCAATTCGGAGCGTTATGGTCATATGATAACCGACTTTTTTTGCCTGCTATTGAAGAAAACGACTTAGAGAATATGTGGTTTTAACAAGACGGTGCCACATGCCACACAACTCGAGCGAATATGGCTTTATTGCAAGAGAGTTTTTCTGGCCGCGTAATTTCTCGTCGTGGCGATATCAAGTGGCCACCAAGATCATGCGATTTGACAGCGCTTGACTTTTTTTTGTGGGGCTACGCGAAAGACCGTGTTTATGCAGATAAACCTTTAACTCTTGAGCACCTAAAAACCAACATTCGTCACGTTATGGCTGAGATACCGCCAATATGTGTCAAAAAGTGGTCGAAAATTACCTCAAAAGAATCGATGCTTGCAACAATTCGCGTGGTGGTCATTTAAATGATGTAGTATTTCACACATAATGTCAACGTTCAAACTTTATAATAAAAAAGAAATATCATGATAAAAAATATTTTATATGTGTTTTATTTACATTTACTTTTGAAACCGAAAAATGGATAACCCTTTATATTAAATGTGAATGTGAAAGTACGATCTTTCACGTTTTTTCAAAAACCATCAAATAATTTGATAAATTTGTAACCAATGCTTCTTGCAATGCTAAATCTACGCTCTCGTCGCCAAATATATATATATTTTTACAATGTTCTGGAATATAAGGTATTCATTAGGACCAAGAAACTCAGGTATCGGGGCTAATTAGTATAGACCTTCTGGGATCTAAACAGATTTAATTATTTTTGTATGATCAGATTTATGAGATAACGGTAATTTTGTGTGTTTTGTTTTTGATATCACTGCATTCAAAAAATTTTTTTTGTTAAACTTTTAAGTACGATCAACGTAAACAGTACCTCGTTCGAAAGGTCTTTTTTTTCGCTCCTATGATTTTACTTTTATTTGAAATTTGATTGTGAATTAGAATAACTTTCTGTATTAAAATTTTTAAAATCTTCCGATTCATATTCTCGATAAAATATCTGATTTCTTAACAAATTTATTTTTACAACACGTCGCCCTGTGCTGTGTAGATAGTAATTCCTTCCAATTATGTTTGCAGCTTTAAAACTCTGCTAGAACTAAAGCTTCTACTTAATTTTTATCAAATTTTAACAGATGTGCTATTACGAATAACACTTTTAGAAAATTTGTTGCTTTGGAAATGCTAGCTTCAACGTTCACCCATTACACAGTGAGACACTCCAAATCGGCATTAAATGAAACTAAAAGCAACTGATAGTCTTAGGTCTCAATATGCGTTTATAAGTATTTTCTAAGAATATCTACCAAAAATTAAGGGCGCCATCTAACGTCCGGGTGATAAAATAAAAAACCTCATTAATGAATTCCTCGTACCAAAAAAATCTATATTTCAGTATTTTCTAAGAATATTTTTCAAGAACTTAAACTAATTTAACAATTAATTGCATTTATTTTACGCACGGATTAATTTGGGGGTTTTGGGTTTGTGTTTGTCATAGTGTTATTCAATTTAACTAAAATTGTAAAATTATCTATTACCTAATACCAATTCCACTTATTTTTTGATTTAAACAATCTTTTTTTGCAATTATTCGATAAAGATAATTTATTCAATGGGCACATTTTTTTATTTCAATACTCAATATATGTACATACGAGTATGTATGTTGACCAAAAGTTAATGCCAATTCACCAAGCCTTCTTTAAGGCGAAAGATTAGCATTTCCCTACAATACAGACACATCAAAATGTGAACTTTTGTTTTTCTACAACTAATTCCGTTTATACATACTGGAAATCCAGGCTTCAATTTTCCATTACGACGATATTAAATAAGTTAAATGTAGAAAAAGGGACTGTAATTATTATTTCCATTCTATTGCATTCCATTACTTCAGTCAGCTATTTTCTTGCCATATCGAGTTACGTTTTGATTTCTATGGACTCATATTTTATGTACCACCGTTCGCATATGTATATATACTATGCTCGTGAAGTTATAGGTGCAGGTGTTCGATTTAGTAATACGATTAATATGTGCATTTATGTCGCATTCAATTAAAACAATTCTAAATTGAATTTCTGTCATTTACTCCTATATACATGTGTGCATGTGTATGTGTTTGTCATTATTCCATTATGCATATGCATACCAACTGAATAAACAAGAAAACCTAATGTAGCTTCGAATATTGTATAAAAATTCATAAGCTCACACTGCCAACGTTTGAATTTATCTTTTATGTGTCCTGTATTTTCACTTTCTTTGCTCCATTTATTTTTATTGTATTGTGTTTGATTTGATTGGTGCTATTGTTGCTGTTGACGTAGTAAGTCTATGAATATTTATGAGCTAACAATTGATTTGAAAATTTTACCCATACAATATGCACATACATTACGAATATATTCCTTACGATAGTCTTGCACTTTGTGGAGTCTCATTGAATATCAATTTGTATATTGAAATAAAACGAGCCGGGCGAAATGAGTGCATGAGCAAACAAATAAATGACTCTTGGAATTTTTTATTAACTTCAATAATCAATTAAATGTTTCTCACTCTTTCACTGTCTCGCACTCACTCTCTCTCTCTCTCTTAAAATTGTCTACCGTCTCCAAACAGTTATCGTATTTAGATTTTGCTATTACAAATGATGTATAAGATAGGTGCGAGTATAAAGCAGGTAGTGTATATTTCAAATTAGTTCATGCCAATAATTTTAGAATACAAAACAGGCTAGGGAAAAATAGAAACTAAGAAAAATAATGATCAAATAGATGAAATTTACCCATTATCATTCCCATAAATCTTTTATCAATTCAAACCAATGACAATAATAATGAAGTTGGTGTAGTTTTGTCTGCTGTGTCGTGAAATTGCTTTATAATTCTGGAAGTTCTAAACCAGATAAATATATTAAATATAATATTAATTTCGACATAGAAAAAACTGCCAGTTAAATTGAGATAATTATGTACCTCAACTTCATTGAAATTGAGCTGTATTTAGTTCACTGATGAGTTGTTGCCGGTAGTCTTCCTCATTAATGGTTTCACCCAGTTTTACCAACCCATAATACACCATACCCTTCTGATCCCTTCAAATACCCGGCATTACCATCGAACAATGAATATTCGGCTTTGGAGTCGATTTGGCTGGTTGGCCAAGTCTGACATTTTACTTGCACTAAGGGTCTTTGTAATAAACCTATACTTCATCGCCAGTGAGGATACAATGCAAAAAATACTTCCGTAGCGTCATTTCAGACATGCAAAATCGACTTTCGATGTTTTTTAGTTTTAGTTCATATGGAACCAAATTTCCCATTTTCTGGATCATACCCATGTTCTTTAAATGCCACGAAATGACTTGTTAAGTCACTCCCAAAGATTCAGGAAGCTCATTTTGAGCTCGATATCACTTTCGTTCAAAAAAAGCCTCCAATTCAGCGTCTTCGCGCTCTTTATCGCTTGTGATGACTTTTCTAAAGTGATAGTTATCACTTTTGAACCGTCTAAACCAAAACGCACAAGTAGAAATTGATGGATCATGTTCTCCATAAACCTGACAGATCATGTGATGACTTGCCGCTGCGCTTTTCTTCAGATTAAAACAAAAAAGCAATAATTCCCGGAAATAGGGTTTTCTAGGCATGAAATTCATCATATTCGGATCTATATAATTGAGCAATTTTGCTATCGTTTTAACATGACATAACTCCTAAATAATATAAGCAATATAATTGATTGAACTGGTCTTGAACTATATTTTGAACTAGGCTTCAACTAGATTTTGAACTGCAAAATTGATATTTCACATATTTTCACCATATTCATATACTTATGTGATAAAATTAATAAGGAATTCTTGAAATTTGGATACATTTGATTGAACTGGTCTTGAACTGGATTTTGAACTAGTCTTGAACTAGATTTCGAACTAGTCTTGAACTAGTCTTGAACTAGATTTTGAACTGCAAAATTGATATTTCACATATTTTCACCATATTCATATACTTATACGATAAAATTAATACATAGAGAATACTTAAAATTTGGATACATTTTTGCAAAAGCTTATATGCATGCAACTTCTACATAAAAACAGACATGATCTAAACAAACTTTCACTGGAAACCATGGAATTATGAGGCTGAGCTTGTTGATGTTGTTCAATGTTAATTGTAACAGAATAATATCAAAACAGTGTATTAGATTTAATTAAAAGTTTAAATGAACAAAAGTTGCACTATTCAACTTTTTCTCAAGGAACATGTAATCACAAGTAGTTTAGGTTGACTTTCAAGGAAACAAGCATATAAATATGCGTAAAATTGAAAATGCACATATACGAGCACATACTCTTAAGTGTATTCTATTTGCTTACTAATACATTTGCTAATATACTACTTGCTTGTTTATTTTAGATTGTTGTGGTATTTTATACAAGAAGTAAAACATGATAATTTTCATGCTTTTCATAAAGATCTCCACATATGAACAGAGGGAAAACATCTGACAGTTACAACGTTCCATATGTATTTTCTGAAAATGTTGGAGTGATATTCAGCATTGAGGCTAGAGGTTACAACAATATGCGAAAACAACAACATATACTTATATTTACTTTTACAAACCACATGTAACTACATATTGTATTTTATATTTACATACAAAATTTACTACATGCGCGTATTCCATATCACAAACTAATTAATATTGTTGACGAACCATGTTTGTATGTTACGGAACCCTTTATTTTTCTTGTATTCTAATTTTCTGTTGGGTTTTCTTGTATGTCATTCCAGCTTTCGGTGTTTGATGATATCTACCGCTATCTACTACAATTCGAGTATACGTGTATATGTAAATCACATATGGGTAAAAATTCTATATTTTGTCTTCTGTTACAATGCTGAATCTACAGATATTGTACTGTCAGAGTGCTAATTTTAAATGGTACATGGTGTCTTTTGTACTAAAGTTATAGTATATTTCAATATTTACCAGGTGTACAAGCTTAAATCCGCTGTTTGCGTTAGTGAGCATATTGAGCTATTATCGATTGTGCATCCTTTTTTTATGAGTTCGACATCTGGTTACATCAACTAGTAAACATCATCAGTGATTTCATACAACAACCTACATTTTTCCTCGTATAATCATGTCTAGTTTCGTGCCAGAAAAAGAGCTTATGCGGAAAGCTCTACTTTTTTGCTTCAATTTGAAGAAATCTGCTGCTGAGTCGCATCGAATGCTTGTGGAGGCCTATGGTGACAGTGCGCTATCGGAAACCACTTGCAGAGACTGGTTTCGTCAATTCAAAGAATGCCATTTTGACTTGAGTGACAAGAAGCGTGAAAATAGACCCAGAAAAGTTGAGGACCATGATTTGCAGGCTATTTTAGTTGAGAACGACACCCAATCACAAAAAATGCTTGCCGAACAGTTAGGTGCTGCTCAACAAGCCATTTCCATACATTTGCGAGCCAAGGGGAAGGTTCAAAAATTTGGAAAATGGGTACACCATCAATTGAACGATAGGCAGATGGAGCGATGCCAAAACACATGCGAAATCTTGCTTGCTAGACAAAAAAGAAAGTCGTTCCTGCATCTTGTGGTGACTTGCGATGAAAAGTGGATATACTTCGAGAATCCTAAACGAAAAAAATCGTGGGATGATCTCGGCCAACCACCAACTTCTTCTCCAAGACCAAATTGCTTTGGACGCATGCTGTGCGTTTGTTGGGATCAGCAGGGTGTCATCTACTATGAGCTGTTGAAACCTGGTGAAACAGTCAATGCTCACCGCTACCACCAACCACTAGTGAAATTGGGCAGTACTTTGGGTGAAAATGGCTGTTTATGAACAAAGACATGAGAAGCTGATTTTTCTCCACGACAACGCCCCATCGCACACGATAAAACTACTTGGATACACTCAAATGGGAGGTGCTACCTCATCCCGCTTATTGCCGAGTAGTTTGCCTCGAAAAATGAGGAATTGTTTTGGCATGGTATACGCAAATTTCCCGAGAGATGGGAAAAATGTATAGCTAGTGAGGGCAAATACTTTGAATAAATTCATTTTGGCTTTTTATAAAAAAAATGTGTTATGTGTTTGTTTTTACCGAAAAACAGCGGATTTAAGCTTGTACACCTGGTATAAAATTCAAAACGTCTGTTTATATTTAAGATTATTCATAAAATAGCTGTTAACGATGACACATAGTTTGGTGGCGCCATCATAAATCCTCATGGTTATATGATGATTAGAAAGTAACTTCAAAGGATACATTTCAAAAATTTAATGACAATACGATCATAAGTTCATAAGTTGCAGTGGCTTCAGTAACGTTACTTTTGAGATTTTGAAAACAAGAGATTTAAAACAATTTCAAGTGTTTGAGATACTTCATTGCTTTTTTTATGGAAAAAGCATCGCTCAAGTCAAAGATTGGCTTGACAAATGTTATTCGGACTCTGCTCCATCGAGACAAATGGTAAAGAATTGATTTGCTGACATTAAACTCGGCCGTTCAAACACCGATGACAATGAACGCTATAAACGCCTAAAAGAGATGGTAAACCCGGAAAACATAAATTAAGTCAACAAAATAGTTTTGGCAAAGCGCAAAGTAATGTTGCAGCAGCCAGTTGGCACTTTAAAAGTATCGAAGAAACCTGTCGACTTTATTTCGCATTAACTTTTATCCATGGGAAAACTATTTTGGGTGCCACATTTGCTTACAAAAAATAAAAAATAAATATGTGGCACTTAAAGCCCCAAAGGGCTCATTGGCCGAGCTTCTCTCCCATTACTGTTGTGCGTCTTAAATTTTGGACAGTATTAGAATGGACCTACTTATTTTAGCCGGTTCCGAACGGCAGAACACTTGTGACATCACTTTTTCTGAGCTTTGTCACAGAGTTCTTTTTTTTTTTTTTTTTTTTTTTTTTTTAGAAGCTTTTTCATGGCAAGTTGTTACTGTCGGAAGAATTGCCAATTGCTTGCCGACAGGTGGGTACCGTTCGAAAGAAAAATCTTTTCGATATTAAATTTGTTATGCATCAGCCGGGTATTGAACCACGACCTACAGATCAGAAGGCGAACACACTAACCACTGAGCTACGGCACATTTGCTTACAGTGGACTAAAAAAACAGCGTCTCTATGATTCTGAGAGTTATTTGGGGCTATTTCGACGTGATAAAAATAAATTTTTGCATTGCTGTGTAACATTGGACAAATCTTGGATCTATCACTATACTCCATAGTCAAATCGGTAATCAGTTGAGCCGACAGCATCCGTCGATCCTCGACCAAAGCGTCGAAACACGAAATAGTCAGCTGGCATGGTTATTGCGTCCGTATTTTGGGGACGTGCATGGAATTTTTACATCTATTACCTTAACACAGGCGAGATAATCATTAACGATCATTATATGGCCCAACTGCCGTATTTGTCGGTGGAAATCGCAAAAAACGGCCCTATACTAGGTATGAAATGATAATTTTTCAAAAAGAAAATAAAACGCTTATTTTAAAGTGAAATGATAAAAATATTTTATTAAAATTATTGGCCATCGCTTTCTACACATATTGACCACCTTTCAGGTAATTAGTGAATACCACGCCAAAAACATTGATCGTCTTTTGATGAAAACCATTCAGAGACCTAATTTTCCAGTTCTTCAGATGTTTTGAAGTGCTGTTTCTTAAGTGCGTGACCCATCGATGAGAACAAGTGGTAATCCGAGGGAGCTGCTGAATATGGCGAGTGGGGTAACAAATTTCAGCCAAGCGATTTGATCGTACCCTGAACCGGTTTTGCTTTATATGTCGGAGCAAAATTCCTCACTGTGTCTTCTGGCCCATTATGGTCGTTTCTCGATCAATACATAGTTTAAATTGATCATTTGTTATCAGTAGCAATCAGTATTAACACTTTCATCAGATTTCAGAAGCTCATGGTACACAAAACATTTCTGATCCCTCCAAAAACACAGCATTGTTGATTGGTGGCCTGGTGTAACCCATGATTTTTTTGCATTTAGCATTCTCAAAATAAATCCAATTTTCATCACTAGTCACAATTCGATGCACTTCAGCTCCATTTTCCTTTAAAAAAAATAATGCCATAGAACTTCTCGCAAATGATGATTTACTGGTAAAAAATTTTTAATTAAAAAAAAAAAAAACACTGTTGTTTGCACAATGACTTGGTGTATACTAAAAATGTTTAACAGATGTCATAACCAAAAAAAAAATTTGTGCTCGTTCATAATAATCTTTGACTGTGGAGCTATTTTACCAAAACAATGAACCATGTCACAAGTCGTTGGTTGTTGCTTCCATGCCCACAATTTTCGCCAAATTTGCCTATCAGAGACTTTTGTTTATTTGCAGCACCCAAAAAAGACTTGCCGGAATGAGATTTGGTTCGACTGAAGAGATGATCGCTGAAACAGAGATCTAATTTGAAACCAATAAGTTGTTGTATTATTGGTTATCCCACGAAATTTTCAGCCGATTAGGACTAGTTATATGCATTTGATGCTACCAATTTTATATGTTGATATGCTCTGCCCTAAATTAAAAAACAAGGACAGAAATTGTATTCAACATAAAGTAATGTTGAATACAATTTCATTCATACAATCAACATTTTGATGTGAATAAAAAAAATTTGTCGAATCATATTGATGGTCAATATATAAATATATAAAAATTGATCCTTTGCGTTGTAAACTCCGAAGGCTGTTTTTTTCTGGTTTTATTGAAAATTGTATTGGAACAAATCTACCAAAAATTCTTGGTCGATCCGATTGCAGAAAATCTTGAGCGTCTTCAATTTTATCTCAGAGATCTTTCTGAACCATTTTTATGAGAAATTGTTACTGTGGGAAGATTTACCCACTTCTCGCGCCATCACAAAGGGTCCAGTTTTGCCCATGTGGGTTAAAGCGCAAAAGAAAAACCGTCTTCAACTAACCTTACATACTTAAAAAAAGAGTAACAACAATATTTTAAATTTTTTGTAAAATACTACGAAAATATTGGCTTCAGCTGCGTCAAACCTACGACTTTTGTATAGAAAATCACTGAATTATGGTATATACACTGTGATTAATTTCAACATTGCTGTACGGGTTTTGGTAGTGAAAGATAATGATAGATTCAAGGTAGGTGTCTATTAAGGGGCTTTGATTAAATAAACCGATGAAGCTGTGGAGGAAGTGAAAATGAATGATTAACTAACATACACTCTAGTGCTACAAATATTGTAAAAATAATGCAATGGGTCCAGTATTAGAAGCCGACTTTTCTTTACTCATAGTTCGCTCTACTTAGGTGCTGTGTATTTTGAGTTAGTATAGTAATAATGAATTTCCACTGAAATCAAGAAATTTTTGTAAATAATTACACTCTAAGTGAATAGAATTCTTTTCAAATTTAAATTTCATTTCTGCAATGAAACCCAACAAAAAAAAATTCTGTAGAAAATTTAACATACAAATTGTAACAAAGGAAATTTCAAGAAATGGCAAATTCTATAAAAGCTAACAAGTAAACAAGAACTAAAAAACACCAAAAATAATAATAATAATTATTATTATTATATTGTATTGTACTGTATTGTATCACAATAAGAATAATAACACCAAAACAACAACACCAAAAGAATGCTACAATAATTAAAAAGAATAAACTTTAAAAAAAAAAAAAAAAAAATGCAAAATAAAAAAATTAAATATGTAAAATATTTCGAACACAGCTGTTTACAATCATCATTTGCATTTGTACTAAGCTAGAGGGTAGGGTAATTAGGAAAAAACAAAAACTGATTTTATTTTTCTTCGCCAAAAAATATTTTTATGGTTTTTTTAATTTTTATTTTTTTTATTTTTACAGTTTCAGCATCCATGCTCACATTGATGACTTCCGTATAACTACGTATACTTTGCATGGCTCCAAATTTATGATATTCATACTCAGAAAGAGTATGAAGCTAAGAAATGAAGGTGTTGCAATAAAGTTAGTGAAATTATGTTTATGACGCATGCCATGCCATCATTAATGTTAGCATATAACAACAACGACAACAACCGTATAACAGAACTACTTTGGAATTTTCTTGAGAATAGCGTTCACACACAATACTTTGAAAAAAAAAAAAAAAAATAAAAAATAAAAAATGCAACAAAACTTGTTAAAATAATATTTGTTGGCGTTATTGTTTTTGACGTTGTTCTTATTCTAGTCAAAAAACAAAAAAACAAAAACAAAACAACATAAAAATCATTACAGCATTGCCATCTACAGTGCTGGTACAAGAATTTGCTTGATGCTATTGTTTTTCCGTTTTATTACTTTTGTAGTTGAAATTGTTTTGCTTACATATCATGTTGTGTGAAATGACTATGTACGAGTGTTGAAGGATATTTATGAGTTTATGTACTTGTTGTCCTTGTTCTTTTACAATTTTATTCATTCATAATATTTTCTCACTGCCATGTTTCCAAGAAAATATGTATGAAGTTGCCGTCAAAGTTAAACATCATAAAAATTTATCATTCACTTTTTTTCTTGTTTGTTTATATCATCTCATTGTTCTTACTCTCCAAAATATTTAGCTTCTCTATAAACTTGCTAGTATGTCATTTTCCTCTTTTTTTGGGGGGGGTGATGATTATGTACTACCATATACCACTGCATAGATTCTTAAGGGACTCTGATGTGTCACACAAACTTGATGTCAGCCAATGTTGTAAGAATGGCAAACTTATCATGTAATGTAATGTAATGCCGTTTTTAAATCTCTTGATAATTTCAACGGACTATAATGTGTGCTAATTTCGATGTTACAACATTTCATACCAATATACCAGTGAGAAAGTGTAAAGACGATCAGTGTAATAGAGAAAAGTGTATTCATTTTTGATGAGAACTTATGATACTATATTGTTAAATTCTTCATTTTAATGATTTTTATTCTTTTTTTTTAGCAATGATATGAAGCAATCACCAGCTCAACTGCATATTTTAGTTCTTTCATAAAATGAAGAATGATGTCTTAGCTATGATATACTTATTGCATTTCCTTAACTGCATTATGACTTGCAGATTGGAAAATTTTGGGTGAATGCCAATTTTAAACGAATCGTTAATTCAATAGAATGATAGAATGCAAAGGGACAAATTTCTAAACATTCTACACAATTAAAGTGGGTAAGTTTTAGAACGGAGTACTTGAGGTTAATGATCTTTGGAGCAACAAAATTTGTCTCCTCTGGCCAAAACCACACTTCCAAGAGTAGCTGTGGTACTTTGTTATCGATTAAAATCTTCATTATCGACCCTTTCCCGCCATATTTTGTGTCATTGTGATCGTGACAGTATACGATTTTAGTTATGGATCGCTAAATGAAAGGACAATGCATTGAAATCGTTGAATTTTGGATCTTAAATTCCAAGTCGATGGTGCAGACGGTACGATCGGTTAACTAAAAATGGGGTTGCAATCACCACATTAGTGAAACAACTGTGCGCAACATTGTGAATAAATTTTATCAAACTGAGTACGTACTTGATGTTCCAAAGCCAACCAGAGTGAGGAATGTACGCAGTGCTGAAATATTGCTGCCGTAAGTGAAAGTGTCGTCGAGTCCCCCGGAATGTATATTTGTCATCGTTCGCCATTTCCGCTACCTCCATGCATCGAATTTTGCACTTGGACTTGATGTTACACCCATATAAAATCCAACAGATGCAGCAGCCGTTGCCTCGTGAAGTTCAAGCTCAGGGTCTGGACGATATGTGGTTTCAACAAGATGGTGCTACACCACACACTTTTTGCGTCGCAAATTCCCGAACCGTGTAAATTTTCGTCACGGTGATTGTGAATAGGACGCTCAGATCATGAGATTTGATGCAGTTACACTCTATTGTGTGGGTTTACACGAAGGATAAAGACTATTTGTGTGAATGATCCGAAGACGATACAAGACTTGAAAAGCAATATTAAATCGGTGATCCGGCCATTCCGAAGGTCATACTGCAAAATATCATCAAGAATATGGCCGAAAGAGTGAGATATCTAAGGAATAGTCGCGGTGAGCATATCCGCGGAAACCGGCCACACATAATCCTATTGTACAGCCTTTCGAATGAAGTAAAACATTTGAACGAATTCCGAACCGTTTGCGTTTTATTCAAAATCAAAGTACCATACGTCTTAATGGAACACCGCACTTTAATATCCGATTGTAAATACCTAAGATATGAAGAAAAATAAAAAAGAAGAATAAGGTTTTAAATAATTGTATTAGAATGACCGAAGTAGTAAAACATTAACGATTTTTACGAGCTTTAATTTTTTGACGTTATTGTGATACATTAGGATGGTAAGAGATCTGATGGGTAAGTACTAGAACGGGGTACATATGGGCCGTGAATTAGTTTGAGCGATTATTTTTTTCCATTTTTAAGCTTTTATTTAATTAACAAAATGAATTTATATATTATTTATAGCTATGACTTTTTCCCATCTTTTTGGAAACATACGGATTCCGCGATTCCGAAAAAGTCCACATGTTTTGAGGCAACCCTGAATTTTTGGCTTCTCATTTCGGCGTTCCTAAGTATGTTTGAACAACGTCAGCAACATGTGTCCGAACATTGTCATGTTGCAAAATTACTTTGCAAAATTGCTTTCTCTTTGATGTTCGTAATGAATCAATTTTCCATCACCAGTGACGATGCAAAAAAACCTTTTTTTTTTGAAGAAACAATTGATTGCACATAAAAATCATCGTTCTACATCTCTCGGCAACAAGACGTATGGGACCCAATTTCAATGGGAATCATTCACATGGCTTTTAAACGGTTGGAAATGGTAGATTCTTTAACCACTATTGATGTTGCCATGAATCTTCGTCCAATAAAGATGTCAATTCTTCATCTTCAAACTTTTTTGGTTAGCCCGAACGGTCTTTGACGAAAGCACCACTTTTAAAATGATGGAACTCACATATTATAATCGATATATTGAGTTGACAACAAAGAAAGTGCCGATTTCACACATGGATGTTTCTGACTAAACACAAATTTTTGATTCCTTTTGTCAATGTTATGCTTTTTTTTCTGACATTAGTTAGCTGTTATATGTATATTCATTGCTTAAGAAGCAAATTGCAAATATTTTTGTTTGAAGGTGGCAGTTTGGATTATGAAAATATCGGCAATCACTTCGGCAATGTCTTAGTTGCCAATCCAATACAATATTCCTTGTAAGTTTTCAACAGCAATCGATGATTTTCAGCGGAACTTTTCTTCGAATTAAACATGAGAAGCAAAACTTTCCGCAAATGTTATTTTGTTGGCTTAAAGGTCGACATGTTTGAAGCTCACTTAAAATAGGGTATTTACATTCTTATGAAATGACTGATACTTAAAAGGATGGTATAATAATGGCGCCTTAAAATGAATATAGTTACAGTATGGTCCGACAGCAAATGTATAAGTTGCGGCATCTAACGAAAATCTCTCCTCAACATCTCAATTTAGAACATCAAAAAAGATTACATTACATTTTACTTGTTTTGATATATTGACATAAAATATTACTCACCAATCTTGAAGTCTATTTTGTCCATGAAGAAAAGACTTTGTCATACATTCTTTTTTAAAAAATTTATAAATTTATAAATTGATATGGTAGTCTTTTGGACAGCTGGAATGCCAGAAAAAACTCGGTGAATTATGGCCTTCGAATAGTAAAACAGACAACAACAACAATAAACAAATCAACATTATCTTCTCTTTTGACTTTTCCAAACGACTTCTTTTCGGGTTAAGCTCGTCTCGGTGTTTCCATTCGGTACTTTGGCTCGTAATTTCAGTATCGTATTGAAAATACAATATTTCGTAGTCACTTACAACATTGAACAAGAAGTTTCGTTATTGTTTCGCCACTTTAGTGATGTCTTTCAAATGTTGAATTCTGAGTAATTATTGGTAGTCAGTAGATTTGTGCAGAACCAAGCGTAAACACACCAACCGAAAACCCAAATATTCATTTTGCATGTGATGAATCGTTAATTTGAAGATATCTAATTCCAATTATTTCAATTTCAGCGAATATTTTGCTTGATTTCTTCTAAATTCACACACGTTTTTGATCGAATCTTCAGTGATCATAATTTTTGCCTGGTTCACATGTTCGTTGTCATTGAGGTCTTTACGACCATTCTTGAACCGATTATATCATTCATTTATACGGCTACGAGATAGACAAATATCTCCATAAACTTGTTTCATCATTAAAAGCGTTTTTGTAAAATTTATTACCGAATTTAAAATATTACTTAATATTGGCTCATGGAGCATGGAGGCGGGACATCTCTGTTTCTGAAAATTTTCATGAAATTTTGACATATAGTCAAAAGTCAAAGTCCTTTGGCCAATGCGAATTTATTATATTTTTTCAACCCTTCTGTTTACAATATTAAATATTTTCTGAATCACTAGTGTTTATAGAGTCTTAGCACATTCTTCATGATAAATGCATAAGTTTCTATACTCCTCTATTCTATTTATTTTTCCTTTCGTCTACATATTTATTTGCATTTCGTATTCCGCACAACATGTACATATTTCCATTAAGTGTCTACAATTTCCTGTATAATATTCAAAAATTTGTTAGTACAACTTTTTTTGTGGCATTGTACTAAAGATTTGCGTTTACTGATAGTAATCAAAAAGGCTCCATTATTAGTAATTTAGTCTTACAGTCTAGACAAAAGTAATTTCAATTAAACATTATGTCTAAATTTAGTAACTAATATTATAACATGGATAGGTTTAAAGAGGATTATTTTTGGAAAATATTTTATTTTTGCAAAATAATTTCAAATATGTCGATTGTAGAGTTAAAAATTAATCGAGGTGGAGCAAAACTATGTGCTATTTTGCTAAATACACAATACGCATACGTCATGTAGTCGACATGACACATATACATAATCATGTACTCATACTGTGTGTGTTTAATAAAAAAAAAAAAATACCACAAATATAGCGATTCAATGCGCCAATTCTTAGTTGAATAGAGCAAGAGTCTATATAATGAAATGCATTTTAATACGATGCTCTATTTTACCAAGTACAACGTAATTATGGTGCTGGTAGTTTAAGAGTGCCATCACATATATATAGATACCATCATGTACTATCATTATTAGTATATATATATTCTTACAAAAACCAAAAAACTCCATTTTTATTCTACTTCCGCTACCATTTATTACTTTTACAACTATTATTTTCTCCTCTAACACAGCCAGTCAACGCTGGAAAGAGTATGTCGCCAACAATTGACATTTAACAATTTTCAAAGCTTATTTGGAAATGACATTTTCAAAAGGCAGATACCGATAATGGTGGTTGTGTTTAACATGTCGGCTGTTCGTATGTTCAGGCGTTTTTTCATTCTTAGTCACGCTTAGTCTTAGCTTATTCATAGTTACACATACTATTATATATACACACGAAGAAAACTTTAAATTGCGGTTAACGTGTGAAGACAACTAGAACAAAAAAAAAAGCAGCATATTTTTCTATGTCTAAAGAAAGTAAATAAAACCAGCATCGAAGTAGCAAGTTTGCAAAGAAATAAAAGAATAAAAAAACAACCAACGAATAAACCAATTCTAACTTTATGCCAGTATATGCAATTTTTATGAGAAAGTTTCCTTGGTAGCTGGCATACTTTTGTATATTCGCACTAACCATTTAGTTGACTGTAATATTGTGGAAGTGACGTTTTACTTTAATCATGCATTTGATAGAGATATTTCGTTTTTCTTTCTAAAGTATTTTTTTTAACCTCACTATTGTATTTTTATTTTTACTTAATTTTATGGAATTTATATTACTAATGCTTATCGGTTGCTATCAAACTCCAAAAAAAAAAGGTTCATACTCTAAAATAATTCTCTCCAGATTTCTTTTTTTATTTTGAAATTTTCATTGTTCATCTGAAGTCTTCTTTTCCGGTCTATTATCAGATCATGTTAGTTTGAAGATTTGTGATTAAGTATTAACAGCATGTCAAATTATTGTCAAAAGTCGTTTTCAAGTCTTCTGAAGTCTTCTTTTCCGGTCTATTATCAGATCATGTTAGTTTGAAGATTTGTGATTAAGTATTAACAGCATGTCAAATTATTGTCAAAAGTCGTTTTCAAGTGTGTGTTTTTTTCTTCTCTGAGTAGATTCAATAATTTTGGAAATATACAATATATATTTACTATTGGCAATAGTGCACTCGAATTGAGTGGATTAAGTGGATAGTTCTAGTTGACAGATTGACTTTAATGTGAGTGCGTAATAAAAAACATTCGCAAAAGTTTGCAAACAATTGTTGACGTAACAGCAAAACATACCGCTAAATCGACAAGAAAAACAAATGAATGCAATATCTTTACGAAAGGATGGTATTTATGATTATCAATTTTGAACGATTTATTTTGATTTGAAAATAGTTTTTTTTTTTATAAAAAGCTTAATTTTTTTTGCAAAAATATGCACTTGGTTTGCAAAAATGTGCGTTGTCTTGTTTTAAAAACTCCCCTTCGCTAGCTGACTTCAGTTAGAGATTTCAAGCGCTAACAAGATCTCCAGTACTTGATCGAATATAACGTCTTCTTATCCTGAACGTGTTCTTCCATTAGCTAGACATGACCTAGCCAGCGCAGCAGCTGAATTTTTAATACATTTTACTATGTCAGTGTCGGCATACAGCTCATATAGCTCATATAACTCATGGTTGTACCTTATTCGATACTCGTCACCAACAGAAATTAGTCCGAAGATCTTGCGTAGGATTTTTCTTTCGAAAACTCCGAGGTGGAAATTGTTCAAGCTTCGGTGACATATGTAAGGATAGGCATGATGAGGGACTTGAAATTTGTGGTGTCTATACTCCAGAGAGGTCTCGACTTTCAATTGCTTACTTAGCACAAAGTAGCACCTGTTAGCAAGAGTTATCCTTCTCAATACCTCTATGCTGACGTCATTACTGATGTTAATGCTGGTTCCAAGATAGACAAAGTCCCTTAATGAGAGATGATGCTTAGGCCAAAAGATGCCGTTTGTACCTCTGACCGCTTAGTGTCCAATTCCTACACATTGAACCAATCGGAGCCATTTAGGAATCTGAGAAGATATCCTATTACAACTTCTGAGACTGGTGCCAAGTTTTTTCAGTAATAATAAAGTAGAAAGTTTTTCCTTCTAAATGTAGGACAGTTGCATAACAGATGTGTGACTGTCCCCAGTTCCATCTTCATCATTGCAATTCCTGCAGAAATCATTTGCCAGGTGGCTTAAACCAATCCTAACAGCATGACTGCATATGAGGCTATGGCCCATTTGATTATTTATATGAGTGTCTTAGTACGATTTTTGCTAACTGCTGGCCCCAACTGCTTGGCCGCTCCACAGATGTGGGATCCTAACCATCTTTTTTTTTGACAACGTTGGAAGTTAGTACTTTCACGTTGTGTTTGCACATTTTTAGTGGAATTGCTAAATATCTATTTTCATCTTCCAGTACTTCAGTCGTTCCCTTCTTGCGAGCTCCTTCCTGTTATTCACCTATGACCAGAGTATCCAGCACAGGAGTATATTATGCTGCTCTCCTAGTAATGACCAAAGAAACACATCCCGATTGTAAGAGGGGCCTAGCCAAGTTTTCTCAGAGCTGCTTTGACTGGGATATTTTCAATTAAAAATTTTACTAGTAACTTTCAATAATAGGCCGATTCCATTCACAATATTATAGTGGAAAATGTTCAAATATATGCCTTACTGAAGTATGATATTTCCAGCAACGGTATTTACACGTTTCCGTATCTCTCATCTTTTCATGTAATCACTATGCGAACAATGTTGCAGGATGTTTACAGGAAAATACTACAACTCACAACTTATGCAACGTAATCAACCAACAATGACTTCAATATGCAACGAAAAAAAAAAAAAAAGATAAATTCAAATGAATTCAAAGGGGTGCATTGCTAGTGTATGTATCATACAATCCAAATAGGGAGCGGATGGAATTGTAAGACAAAGAAATAAAGATATGATACGGGTCTGTATAGCTACATAGATGTATACCAGAAAATAGAAATGACATTACGAGTTGTTGATATTATATGTATTTGACAAAGGATAAAAACCAACCGAGTCAAGACGAAAGCGGCAAATAAGTGAAATCTAATGAAACAGTTGTCGTCGACTAAAGCAAAAGATAGCATGCGACAAAGAGAGAAGCAATTGCAAATGGGGAAGGAATAAAGTGAGACAAGAAAAAATTAGTAAAATGAACCAAGTCTATAGTTGCTTCTCATGCATGTGCAATGCACAATTGAATGAATAACAATGAGGTTACTCCTTAACTGAGTACAACAATTGTACCGTATTTGTTGTACGTATATGCTTATGGATTCATTTGATTCTCTAGCATAAACAAAAATAACAAAGAGAAAGCAAACGATTTGATGAAAAATATATGGAAAATTAAATTAACGTAATACCGAAAATGAAAGAATAGAATGGAATGGAAGAGCTCACAATGGACATAGCATATATTGTACATATAAGGTTCTTAGAGTTCATTACGGTAATAAAAATCATTGTGATTAAATCACTCTTGTAATCAATGCTATTGTTACTGCGATTTTGCAAAAAATATCTGCATGCATTTATTGATTGAGCTTACTAACATTTCGTAGAGAGAAAAAATAGAAAAATGGTTGAAATCCATCTTAAATTCTGATGATTCATGGCCTATGCAAGTGAAGAAGGCCAATTAGCAATATATTGTAGTATTAGCAATAGTAGTTATGATAGTATGTTAGTTAATATTTGTAATAGTATTAGTAGAGCCTAATCGTAGTAAAGTGAAATAAGTTAAAGAACTGATGGAATAATAAGATGCTTACTTTGTGGAATATCAATTACGCATGTACTATGTACTATGTATATAAGGTAATACAAATGTGGAATTTTTGGTTCACAAATTAATTAGAAAATAAATATATAAGCAGCTTAAAAGTTGGCCAATGAAAAAGCTACTATTTTATGGTTCCCATAATTTAATAAATATATATAATTATATTATATTATATAATTATATTAGTAAGATTATGAGTCGAGAGAATTGCTACGATCTCAACCATATGCATATATTTGCTTTAGAAATGTGGACCTCATGATTTCGAAGAACATACAACAAGTATATTAGATATTCACGCGGGCGTTCGACAGGGAAGCATTTTGAGCCACAACATTCCTTCACAAAGTACTTGGGTATTCACATCGACAGAAAGCTGACCTGGTGCAATCACACACAGAGGCAAAGAAAACTCAGATCGAGCTAAAACTTAATCAGTTATGTTAAATAAAAGCTACAGTTACAGTTAAACTTGAAACACAAAGTGCGATAATACTATTTTCCATTTACGGCCGACTGTCATGTTGCACGTGATTATTTTTGCCGATGGAGTGCGTGCACGCTTGTTGAAGGTCAGATCTAACCTCGCCGGTTGTGGGGTCGTCCTTGCCACTGTCTACAGAAACGCAACTGAACATAAGAGAATATTAATGCACAATAGGAACTTATCTCGGACCTCTGATATACATAATTTCCCTTCCATTTGGTGTTTTTCTCAGGCGGACAGACGGATGAATGAAGGCAATTATCAAATGTTGGCCATTCCTTAAATTCGAGAAGTTGGCTGACCTTTGCTTCCCATCTTTCCCCTACTCCATATCCAACAATCTGTGCTCGTTATGACGCTGCCTTATGAATATGATTGTTGCAGGTTTATATAGGTTACAATTGTGCGACGGTAAGATTGTTTCTACACATTGGTGGCAGCAGCTTCGCTCGTTTCTGAACTAAGAGGAAAGCCACGCCGTTGTGAGGTTACGAGGCCCACCTGTTCTCAATGGTGACACCACCGAAATATTTTTTCCTAAGCGTGGCAATGTGTCCAAGGATCTTCTCACCATATGATTCTCACCTCCTTCATATGTTCTTGCCTTGATGTTCAAGAAACCAAAACCACTCGTCTGCACTCGTCGGCGGTTAAAGTAGGATATGTTGACATTTACACCTTACCGAACAATTTATGAGCTCTCATCAGTACTGAAGAGAATAACGAGAGGTAAATACTAATAAACCAGAGGTTATGTAGGGTAATATATCATTTATACATGGTGCAGCACTGCTGTATTAAGGGGGTGTTCCCGTCTAGAATGCCGATTTTAGGCTGTTTTTCAAAAAATTATTTTGGAGCTACAAGGCAACATGCAATATTCTGGTTTTTTGCTTGTTGTTCCTTATTATTTGGAGAACAGAAACTCATATTTGTGTCAAAAAATTTTATTTTCTAAGTACAAATTTTCAGTGGTCAATGTGACCTTGTCACGCTGATTTTCACTGCTGGCCGATAAGAAATTTCGGGAACCAGTAATCTGAAACAGAAATGGGTATGCAATTATTAATCTGCAATAAAATCCGCGGATGCTAAACCACAGTTTTAGTCAAAATGTTGATTAGAAACAAAATGGCGGCCATATGAAAAAAATTGTCCAGTTTTGCCACCTTTTTTTTACCTTTAGAGTGCTTGAAAATATATTTAACAATAATTTTTTGATGAAAACTTTAGTTTAGCGTCCAATGAAAACTATCTAGAACATTTTTCCAAAATTTCAAGTCGATACCTCTCATAGTTGCTGAGAAAAGTTATCGGCCAGTACAAAAAATGTGGTTTCGAGAAAAACGCGTTTAAAGTTTCGACATGACATGACAGCATTACCAGGATTACTTCAATTAACATGCAAAAAAGTGGGTACTGAGTTTGCGGATTGAAAAACGACTTTGGGGGGTGATAGTATATAGTATAAGGTACAATAAAACGCCAAAAAAAAAATAGATTTTTTCAAACTTCTACCCGGGAACACCCCCTTAAACATCAAACATAGCCTTTACTGGTAAACCAATATTATACAGGTCTTCGCCATCTCAAGTTGTAAAATCCAAAACACTGACAACGGCAATGGTATTCTTGTTGATCGCAACAAGTTGCTGGCAACGTCACCCACTACTTTTTTTCTTGATTAGTTTTAGCAACTTTGTTACTGCGCTCCGTATTAGGACGATATTATGCAAGTGTAAAAATATTATCGAAAAGTTGGACCATTATACATTGCCGAAACGAATAGAAAGTGCGCTCACACCACAACGTTACGCTATACAGCCTAAATGCGGCAAGGTTAGATGAAATTGTTGACAGCGCTAAGCAACAAAGCAGAACAAGTGGGTTTAGAAACATTGTTGATAGATAAATTTGAAGTAAGTAATTGATGAAAAATATGTGCTGAATTTTATTTATTGACAAACCTACGTAATTCATCAAAACTGCAATTTATTCAATTCTAAAAAAAACTTATTGCTTAAATTTTACTATGAAAATATATAAAATAGATTTGGTTGAACGGATCAACTTCAAGATTTCTTTGACAAATATGACTAAACAACTCGCTTTAACTTTTTTGAAATAAATAAATATAAATTTGTATGTATTTATAAAAATGAGTATCAATGCTATAGACAAAAATTGTATTTTTATAGCTTGCACACACGCGTTTCAATAATGTCAGTTTGTTTCAAATTTTGTGATATATGTACTAGTAAAATCATATTTTTGACAAAATGGTTTTTGGAAGTGAGAAAATAATCTCAAGTATGATATACGAGTATACTACATCATACCTTAGTTTTAAAAGTTGCCATTTTTTAAGCTTACATATAAAAATTGAAATCATATCTAACAAGGGAAAAGTTTTAGTTCATAGCTTAATTTATATGGGTAAAAGGAAACATGCATATAGATTTCATGGACGACTTAAATGTACTTGCTATTTGCGATTTCAATATATACGAGGGCTGTTGACAATATTGAAACTATAAACTCAAATAGTATTCTATAAAGTTATATGTTAAAAAGATTTGTTTATTTAAGTAACGTTGTAAGTTGAAATAATTGAAAAAAGTTGTATGTGTTATTCAGTTGTAACATACTACATATAGTTTAAATGAGTTTAATATAATGTTGTATATTCACATAAATAGTAAAGTCAGTTTAAAATGAAACTTGCATTATTGTACATACCTAATATAAAAAACAAATGCATTAAGATGATATTGTACTTCAGAAAAGCATAAATATTTTATTATCATTGCGTAAATACTTGAAAATGGAATGAAATATTCAAGTAAGCACACACATAGAATTACCATACGATTAGTTTACATAAAGATGAATATTTATAGCTTAATATTTATTTAGCAATAATAACAAAAAATCATGTTTAACATAATTCATACGATCAGAAGCATATCAATTGTATCATATGTTGCGACGCATTTGTATATAAACATTAGCTACATGTATATGTATACAATAAATTATTCTCATACACATGCAACATTTATGCTTGTATGAATATTCGTAAATTATGACATTTAATTGCCATATGATAGTGCAAAATGCTGGCATGTTTATATATTTAAATGCATATATGAGTACATTATACATGGGTATACAGCAAAGAGTTTATTTTCTTCATCTACTTGTACTTGCACTCTTTAAGTATGTTATGTGTGAACTTTAACGCATAAATAAAACAAGATTTTAAGTACATGTATACGTATAATTCACATTGTACATATATAATTGCATACAAAATATGAAAGTACAGATTTTTGCAATAGATTTGCATAATACATACATATACACACCTAAATATTTATATATGTATATTGAGGTGAAACATATTATAGGATGCAACATATTGACAATCGGGTCTAGCGAAATATAGTTATTATAAAAGCATAAATTTTGTATGGCAGCCGTCTACCATGATATGATAGGTGGTGATTATATTAAATGGACTACGGTCATACATTTGATCATTCTAAAGCTGAAGCTCCATATAAGGTTTTTCAGGCGTTGCTACTTTAGGCCTCAAGCCTGAAAGATGAATTAGTGTAATTGTATGGAAGCTGCTCCACCACTGAACTTCGAAAAGTCTGAAAAGCCTGAAAGATGCCAAATTTCTAACTTGTTTCAGGCTTTGCACGTGTCGTCTGACAGGTAACTTGTTCGAACACTTGTGCTGATGAATATGATTATGGTTACCATTACCGATATCACTTTTACAATATTTAATCATATTTTAGGAGAATGTTACATAAATTTTAGACAATAAAACACAAAGAAACATTTTTATTATATGAAAATTAATATGAAAATGGTGAGCAAAAGTACTGAATCCATTAAAATTAAATAGTAAAATATCACTTTTATCGAACTATCATTTTTGAGTCGATATTTATTTTGTCCTCATCCCCAAGAATAGCGTTTAGAATGAACGTGTTTACAAATATTGACTGCGAAATGTCACAACTTCGAAGAAACTTCAAGCGCGAAAAGTTTGATGTGCAGTTGGTCGCCGAAAAAGCCTGTAAAGCTTGATATGCCTGAAAAGCCTGAGTAACTTCGAAAGTCGCAACGCCTGAATAACCTGGTATGGAGCATCAACTTCCAGGCATACTGTTGTTTTCAACGTACATTAGAGGTAAGTATGTTCGTAAGAAAAATTTCTCAGACAAAACCCGAAAGGGGGAGATTTTGCATTACGTATGATGCATCTCATCTATGGCTTATTTCATCGACCGAAACAAATTGGGATCGAACAATAATATGAAGTGAATCGCACATTTTTTTTACTACAACTCGGTATGAATCATAGTAGTGCATCCATTTTCGATTGACGGATTGACGATTGACGAGGCAAAACGCAGCTCTATTACGTCTTCAGGCTTCGGTTCATACGACATCCAATTTCCATTAACTTTTTGTTTCTTCTTCCTTTGTAAACGAAGACAAATCTTATGTATCAGGTCAGTCCCTATGTTCGTGAATTTTGCTTAGGTGATTTTAAAATAAATAAAAAAAAGAAGTTTTCGGTAACTATTAATCAATATCAATATTTTCTTGTATTATTTACAATGTCTTCCCAACGTTTAGGCAAATTTTTAACTCCTTGCTCAAAAAATTGTTTTTTCTTGGAGCCAAAATACTCGTCGATATCTCATTTTATAGCTTTTTTTTTAGATGTAGTTCTTATTACTTAAATGGAACTGAAGATGCGCGGAAAAGATGATAATCGCAAGGTGCAATATCAGAAGAGTATAGTGGATGCGGCATTAGCTCCCATCCGAGCTCGTTTAGCTTGCCTAAGGTCTGTCTTGCGGTATGCGGTGTTGGGTTGTCGTGGTGAAACAAAATTTTGCGTCTATTGACTAAAGACGGTCGATTTTTTTCAAGTGCTTCATTCAGTCTGGTTAGTTGATGGCAATAATAATCATCTGTGATCGTCGGGTTTGGTTCCAGCAGATCAAAATAAACGATACAGCGAACGATAGCCCACCAAATAGAAAGGGGCAATTTTCTTGGGGTGAAGGCCATCTCTGGGGGTTGGTTCTAGTGTTTCATCTTTATCTAACCACTGGCGTTTGCAAACAGGATTATTATAAAGGACCCATGTTTCGACCCCATTAACAATGCTTGAACCCATTTTCCCAACTTGAAAACATTGCCCAATTGCATCAGGCGTCTGTAAACTGTTGAATGTGATGAATTTAACCCTCCAGCTATCATATCGACTGTCACGAGTTCCTGCAAGGCGTCGCAGTTAAACACTTTAGGACGACCAGAGGATGGGGTATTCTCAACGTCACAATCACCACTTTGGAATTTGGAAAAAAATTTTTGCGCAGTCCTTACACTTACGGTATTCTCTCCATGAGCTGCGTTTATTTTTGCAGCAGCATTTGTTGCATTTGTAAACTAAATAAAGTATTAAGAAGAATGTATGCTTTGAAATTTTAAAACTAAAGATAAAGTCCATAAAGATAGAAGAAAAGTAATTACTAATATTTATTATTTAAATACCTAACAATACATAAACTGCAATGCAATTTATATTCTACCCTATTCAGAAATACTATATGAATTGTGTTACTTGTGATCGTAGTGGATGAGCTGTGATAAGCAATAATAATAATAAATAAATTCCATGCAATATTAAACACCCAAAGGACATATTATATGTAGAAGTGTGCACACACACACACACACACATACGTATGTACATATATTTGTATGAGTACAAGAGTCAGAAATGTCTATTGGTTGCAACAGTTTAATCCATCGTTTTACAACATTGAAATACAAATACAAAACGAGTATGGGAATGAACGAGTATACAATACTTACAATCATACACTGGTAGTCGTTTCTAATTTTCTGATATGCCATCACTAGTTCCCACAAGACATCATATTGTAGAGTTGGGAATTTTTACTACTTTTACTACAATTCATTTCATATCGTACATACATGCAGCCAGCAATAAAATGAAATAAAAAAGGAGTAGAAATTTTTATAAAAATATTGGAAGGAGTTTTTTGCATTTTTTAGTATGCCTTGAGGCTGTAATGCCAACTTTGTGCAATAACAACGAAAACGACAACGAATAACTTTTTGTAAACGATCATAATTGTTGCAACAACAATTGGATACGACTATATGATGCAATCATTGAGATGAAAGTTAAATTTCGCTTTATGTCTGGTTTATTTGAAATTGTAAGAACGGGTACTTTAAGCTACCCTACCAATGTAATGCACATGCTTAAAATGAATCCCACTTCATCAACTTGCTATTAAGTACTCACAATTTTGTAGATGGAAAAGTTGGATAAATCCATTTGTTCAAATATAACTTAGTTGTAACGATTGTACACCGATATAATATAGAATAAAGGATTTTTTATTTGTGAAAAATTCGCAAAGTTAATTAAAACACTAGAGGTTATAGAAATCTAGTTATACAAATGTATTTAAAAGTTATGAAATCCGGTATTTTTGTTTTCTTTGTTGTTTTTTTTTTTTGCGAAAACTTTTAGCTTTTATGTACAATAAGCTATTAGAACTATTCATACATACTTATAACTCTTTTTTTTTTTCGTATTTTACAATAAATTCAGTTACATTGTAATTGTGATTAAAAATCATATTTATAATGACTGCTCAAGTAATGATTAACCTGAAGTTTGTCACAAAACAATGAGCATATTTTTTCAAGGATAACATGACAACATAAATAATGAATAATGTTAACAGGAAACGGAAGTATGTATAATAATGATGGTTGTTAATCAGCGTAAAAGTGCTTTCCGTTTTCCATAGAACATATATTATTGAAGTTGAAGCAAGTAGGCAGCAATTACTTGACAGCTCATTGTCTGTATGGTAGATTCCATTTCATTCATTCATTAATCATTACCATCACTTATACATTGCAGCATCAAAATGCACACACAGCTCAAGAGTTTAACAAACAATTGTATATAAATTTTAAATTGGCTTTTATGAAGAGCATTTGTAACATACATCCAATATTAGTATAACATGTGGGAAATAATAAAAATCCACCATAACTGACTAATTCCAGAGGTTACTTTATTCACTGCAACATTGTACGACACCTGATCAAGACCTACATATATATGTTATATGTTAGATGAGGATTACGAGGTGGACGATTCATATATATTTTTAATAAGTTTTTATACCCTGCATAATGCAATATGCAAGGTATATTCATTTCGGTCAGATGTTTGTGTCCACTTGAAGGAATCTCCGGAGATATAGACATAGATATATATTCTTGATCAGCGTCGCTTAAATTTTCGATTTAACGATGTCCGTCCATCTGTCTGTCACCAGGCTGGTTCGCACGAAATTGAATAAATAAATAACCTACAAGTAACCTATGATCCAAGGGTACGGAGGGATTGATACTGGGCATGATCGGTCAATAGCCACGCCCACACCAAGCATTCAAAGCGACTAACCTCGAAATTTTCCAAATCTTTAACTTGCTATAACTCACATAATATACTACTTGGGACAACAATATTTCGCACATAGAGTTATATTATACGACTATATAACCTCGGCATAAGTGGGTGAGCCAAGCCTACTTTTTAGTGTAGCTCTTATACAAAGTGTCTGTACTTCTTTTAAATTGAAACAGCCGTAACTTCGACAATCTTCTGTCTAGAATAACCATAATTGACACTTAGATTAATATCATAGTCGGAAATAATCTGGCAAAAAATCAGCGTATCACGCCCACTTCTTATTGGGGCTCCCATACAAAGTTGCGGAAATTAAAAAAAAATGTTACCGGTTATAACTTGCAAACTATTCAGCGTAGAATAACGAGATTTGAGGTGTGGATTAGTATTGTAAGAGCAAATATACCCACAAGAAATGGGCCAGCCACGTCCAATGTTTATAGTGGCTCCCATACAGGATGACTAAATTTCATTTAAATTGAGATAGCTGCAGCTTCTGCAATCTTCTGTCTAGAACAATCATAATTAATACTTAGGTTAATATGATAGTTGTACATAATATGGCGAAAAATCAACATGCCACGCCCACTTCTTAATGGGGCTACCATACAAAGTTGCGAAAATTTTAAAAAATTTAAAACGCTATAACTTACGAACTATTCAACGTAGGGCAAACAAATTTAGGGTGTGGATTAATATTGCAAAATTAATTGGATTTACAAGAAAGATGTAAGCCACGCCAACTTTTTATATAGCTCTCATACTAAATCTCGGAATTATCTTAAAACCCTCCTTTAAATTATCCCTTTTAGAACTCTACAACATAACATACAAAGTACTTTGTCAAAGTCAACCATATTTCGGGTGTAAATTAATAGTATATGCAAAAATTGTTTTTCAAAAAGTAGAAATAAAAGAAAAAGATGGATATTCGAGTAAACTTTTTATATATATATCTACATATGCAGGGTATAATTTGGTCGGCCCCAGCCGACTGTAAGGAGATTTTTCTATTATTTATCTGTAACACCTTTTTATTTTAAAAAAAGTCGTATAAAAGAAAATTAATTTTGTTTCCAAAAAACCTAAACGAATTGCTTTAGAAAAACGGCGATATACGGGTATCTTCTTTTTAGCCCTACTCTCAGAATATATAGGTTTTGCTCATGTGCGCATGCAAAAATTGAATTCGAACATATTATAATAGGGTCTTCCTTATTTTATTTGTCAGGGACTTATTAACCCACGCTCATATAGGAGATGGTCGTGATTGTCATTCGATTCCATCTATTCACAAGCACAGCGTTTCGTTGGTAAAAATAAGAATTGCTTAAAATTTACAGTAGTTATTATGTGAAAAGTCAAACGGACAAACTTATACAGTTAAAAGGACTCCGGTGATGATTTTAATAAATAATATACCAGTCATATCTGTATAGATATTATCAATTGTGCTCAGTTTATATTGCCAATTTATCATAAAAACACTAGAACAACGATTGGAAATTATGAAAATATATTTCACAAATCATGCTCAATCTGGGAATGTTACGGTGCACTACGCCTATTTCATGGTTGATATAATCGTCAATCCGAGCGACTAACCATGGATCGCTTTTGTACCAAGTATACTTTAAATATGCACCAAGAGAAATGTCATACAATGCACACCGAAGAAACAATTGCTGCTATAGAGCTGTATGCATCTAATTTACTGAAAATTTGTCTTAAAGATCTCGTCCAACGATCTTATATAATCCAGCTGGTGCAAGAACTAAAACCACATGACCATCATTCACGTCATACGTTCGGTCAATGGGCACAAAATCTACTGGAAGAAAACCCACTGTTTTATCGCAATATTCTGTTCATCAATGAGGTTAATTTGTGGCATGTCAATATGCAAAGTTGTCACATTTGCAGTGAATAGTGATGAAAGACGACGAGTGATTTACGAGACATTATTACATCCACAAAAGGTCAATGCCAGAATTGTTGATCCGTACTCCTTTAATAATTAGAACGGCGAGAATGTTACCATAAAAAACGAGCACTATAAAACAATGACTGCCAATCATTTCGTGCCTCAATTGAACATAAGTTGACTGTTAAGTGAAGATATATTTTTCCAACAAGACGGCACCAATTGCCATATAGCGCACCAAGGAATCGCCTTATAAAGGCAAACATTTTGAGAATCTGGAATTTCTCCAAAGTGGCCAGTCATTAGCAACCGAGATCGCGCGATTTTGATTAGGTTAGGTTAGTGTACGTCTAGAAGGCTTGTTGTGATACCAGGCAGATAAACCTACTCCGATATCTCGATGAACTATCTGGATTCATTTATAAATTTTAAAAGATTACCCATTACGATCTCTGAAAGAGAAGCTACGTCGTCAATGTAATAATGACCTAGATGTAATTTTTGTATTGTGCAGATGCATAACAGTTTCGAGCAGTTCTTGGTCTCTGCACTTTCTACAGAAGTCATGTGTGAGTTGGCTCAAACTCATCAAGAGCGTGAAGTCGTATGAGACAGTGGCCCGTGAGCACTTCTACAATGATGATGCGTCTTTCCTTCTGACGTGTACCATGTCTGGCGGACTCAGTCGCTCTGCCCTTTACATAGCTGCGCCCGGGTACCCAACACAGTACTGCTCTCTCATTTCGTTAACAGGTTTGCGAGCAGTATAAGGTGTGAAGATTTAGACAGTGCAATCCAAAATGATGACTTTTATGACTGTCTTGTACAGTCAGCAGATTTATTTCGCATTTTCTCTCTCATGCGATTTAACGTCTCTGGATTCTTTCTCAGGTGTTACGTAAAGTCACTGGTTTATGTGAAGAAATCAGAAAATTTTTGATGCCTTGGAAGATAACAACCGTATCGGTCAAAATCGTTATCGTTAGAAAACTTATTTTGGAGGAAATCGGAGTGATCTTCGAACTTTATATTTAATTCCACAGAGCTCTACAAAACTAAGATAATAAGTACATCTTGTACCCGTATTTTTTATTTAATACTTTTAACCTTCCACAGAAATTACATATATTAACAACATTCATCTATGCTGTATAAAATTCTAATAAAAATTAACAACACAATTAGAATAAATTTAGTTTTTCTGTTCACAAAAATAAATGAAACTTGTACGATTGGTATTTATCCATGTTACAATGTGTAATGTAAGAGGTATTATATGAAGAGAGTGATGTAAATGGTATGTAAATTTGGGGAAATTAGAAAAAAAAATGCTATTAAATTTGAACAAATTGTATAAAAGACCACAAACTCCACACAAGAGACAAAAATATATAAGAAATGTTGAGAAGGAAAAAAAAACATAGAAAAATGTAGACAAAAATAGACTTAATGACATGAATAAGCACACATTCTCATGCAACTAACGTGGAAGAAAACACGTTTGGCTTGTTAGTACCACATACTCGTCTATTTACTTGTTGGTAAATGTGGCAAATTTCGTACAAATGCGCACACTGCATAAGGAAAAAAAAAGTATGATGAAGAAAAGTGCATGAACGTGTTAGTAAAACAATTTAAATGTACGATATTGAGCGCAGTTTTGAGCACGTTTATTGCATACTAATACTATGCTTATGCGAGTTAGATAGAGACAGAGACAGCGACAGAGAGTGAGATAGAGAGAATAGAGATGAAAATACATACTGTTACTGCAAAGGAAAATGTTGCTAAAGATATAAAAGTGGTGTCAATTGCATATTCCATTACTTACTCTATGTTATGTATGTGCTCGTATGTTGCTAGTCATATTGTTATTGTTGTTGTTGTTGTTGTTAGCTATTGATAGCACTAGTTGTGTGCTAATGCTACAAATTTCAAAGAGTAATTCCATAAGACTTTTTTGGTGGTTTGTAATATACATTCATACATATGTATGCATGGTAAAGACTGCATGGTAGCAAATGGTTTGTTTTATTTGTTTGTCAATTATTTATGTGATAAATATTTAAATTCATTATTTATTGATTTTGATAGTGGTATGGTAATATGGCAACTATTGTTCTTCTTGATATATATCAACTATGTAAGTAGACATAATGCCCATATATATTATACAAATGAATTTTAAATGAATATATAATAAATATTCAAGAAATTGAAATTGAAATAAATTTTCCAGATTTATTAAGGGAGTTCAATTATATTTTAAAAGATTTTTCCAGACTTTCTGGCTTTATTTTTTTTTTTTAAATTTCTACAATATTTTTTATTCAAAGTACTTTCTTTCAGACATTACAATATTTTCCCATCATTGTGGAAGAGCATGAATTCCAGACCCAGACCAATAGAATTGCTTCTCAAAATGCCAATTTTTAATACTTTCGACTGAAGAGAAGTGTATTCCGGCCAAGGAATTATTCATTGATCGAAAGAGTGGTAGTCACATGGGGTAATGTCTGGGCTATATTGCTGGTGTGGTAAGACTTCCCATCCGCTACTTTCCAAGGACGTTTTCTCACGTTGCGCAACATGTTGCCGAGCACTATCATGATGGAAAATCAATGACTCGTGTTTAGTCGCCCATTACACCACCTGTTATTGTCGTTAGCATTCCGCATTAATAATTTTACTCGATTTTGGTAGCTCATAATACATCATACGCTTTTGATACCATCAAATACACAGCACCACCTTCGAACTATGGATATTCGATTTTGAAGTCGATTTGGTGGGTCGAACAGCTTTCACTTATGACTTCTTGGGCTGAGATTTATCGTAATATATCAATATTTCATTGTCAGTAACGGTATGATGCAAAAAATACTTCTTTTTATACCGTTGAAGCAGCATTTCAGATATGCAAAATCGTTTTTCGATGTTTCTTGGTTTTAGTTCATATGGAACCCAATTTTTCACTACCTGGGTCATACCAATATTCTTTAGATTCAATGAAATGGATTGTTGAGTCATTTCCAAACCAAATATTCAGCAAGTTCGTTTTGAGTTTGACATGAGTTTTCATCCAAAAAAGCCTTCCATTCAGCGTCTTCGCGATATTTATCGCTTGTATCAAAATGATGAAGCATGCTCTCCTTAAGCCTCACATAGCATGTGCTAACCTTCCGCTCCACTCTTCTTCAGATGGAAACAGAAAAGCAAAGCTTCCCGAGAAAAGTTGGCATAGTCGGAGCAAAAAAAAATACATTTTGTTTACACTTCTTCAAATTAATGACATACAATAATTTCATATTAGTGGCTGAATATATGAAGATTAAAAAGTTCTTGCAATTCTATTGTGCACAATCACATCTTTAACCTCATTTCAGTTCGTTGTTGAATAATATTTTCTCATATGTTCACTTTTATGAGATATCCCTTACAAAGGTCAACCACTTTATATATTCGTACACACTGTCCTCGTATATGCAATCCATGTGTGACTGTTATATGTATGTATACTCGTAAGCACATCGGAAGACTAATGCCTTTTGGACGTACTAAGCAAATTTATTACATTTTTTTTATAGAGTTGACAATAAAGAAAAATACATATATTGTACCAGCTCTAGAAGCCATTGAGTACTTAGCCTTTTGCAAATTGTAAAAATGCAATAAAAATGAAAAGGCAAATTGTAGGTGGAAAATATGCTTTTAATAGCTTTCATCGGAATAGTAAGTAGTTTTAGTAGTTGAAATGACCATTTGTCATAAATGAAATAAATTAAATGGTTAACTAGTTAGTACATACATACATCTGCTGTTGTATGACGTTAGATTACTGTTACTACTCCTACAACAATTGCAATTACAAATTCAATACATTAGAGGTATTCATACAAATTATATTAAAATACTGAGCAATACATCGTATATACATTGTAGTACTGATTGAATCGAGTAAGAAAACAATAATATCATATATCTTGGTCTTGCACAGAACAAAATGAGATAGATGGATAGTGAACGCACCAGTACAAAAGCTTTGATTGATAATCATATAAGCAAAAAATCCATCGCAACATGTTGTTCGGATTGTTTCTTTTTCTTTATATCATCATAATATGAAGTTGTACAAAAATATGATATTTGTGAATACACCCTCATAATTACGTGTGCTACATAGAGAAACATAGAAACATAGCACGCAGAGTTGCATAGAGTCAATTAGGATTTATACACTTTTTATAGTATTACAAAATTTAAACAATATGACATGTTGTGAATTTTTTAAATATATTCTAATGTATGTCTTGTTTGTCTCTACATAATAACAATCAGTGACAGTATTTTCAGTGAATACCCCTACTATTGTTATTATTATTATTATTATTATTATTATCATAATGACCCACTTCTATTACACTTTATTTTATACATAAATGCACTGTTGTGGAAATATTGGAAATTAATATTCTTTTAGCCAGTCGATTAAGTCAATTGTCCGGAATTTCATTTGTGATGCAGCTAAATAATGGCATATCATAAATTTAATATATTTAATATCTAAGTAATTTCGAAGTTGACTTCCTTATTAGCATCATTATTTTATAGTAGGGCAAGCATCATAAACTTTTTGATAATAAAAAAATAAAAGTTTAAAAAATTCTATTAATTGCATTTAATAAATTCCGCATCAATTCAAATTTATTATATATATTTCTATAATATATAACATATGTACAGTGCTAAATGATGAATATGGAAATTCTTGTTGTTCAGAATCCTCTTACGAAGAATCAAATATGAATTGGTATTTAAAAACACATGCCAGAAAGACTCAACATGAAGTTGAGCGCGGTTAAGCCGAATGTAGGATTTTATTGCTCATTCTTGGAGTCAGCCTCTAACCTGGTTCCGAAATATAAAAAGAGGTAAGATAAGCCAACCATCGCTCCATTTGTTGATAGCCTGGAGAGTCAGACAGCGACCTGAGCACCGCGCGCTAATGCTGTGCATTAAAAGTGCACAAAGTTTAGAGAGCACTGCAAAAACCTCAGATAGATTCGATAGTGATTGAGGTATCGAGCCCGAGCCATCGATAATGAAAAGGACGATGAAATCGTTAGGCACGGTACTCATAGTGATGCCACTTCGATAAATATAAAATCGAGACCACAGCAAAAGAACCAGCAACGCAAAGCAATCAATCCACCAAACTAAACCAAGAAAAAAACGAATTCTCTTCTAAACCTTGGTAAACGGGCTCTGATACCTCTTGAAGTAGTTCTTAAGAGGATTTGTATCACTTTCTACACCCTTATCCTGAACTCTTGAGTCAAAATGACCCACACAATTTTTAAATTCACTCTGAGATAACGATTGCGCGCATTATTTGTTCCAAACCAACCAGAGCTGTATACGACTATTTTATAAAAAATAGAATATATATTTCTTATTTATTTAATAAAAGAATTTTTAAATACTTTAATTTTAATCAAAATATTTTGTTTCATATATTGGGCAAAATTAACATGTGTACGTTTTGCTTTTCAAGTACAGGATAAGGTCCAATAGACGCCAGATTTGGAACGATATAAAAAAATTATAAATAAGGAACGCCTGTAGACCTCGAAGGCCTTTGTCAGAGCTTCTCTTCTAGTTCTGTTGTGCATGTTAAATTTTTGGATAGTATTAGAAGGGATCTACATATATTAACCGATTCCAAACGGCAGAACCTTTGTGATATCACTTTCTTCGAGCTTTTTCACAAAGCTCGTTTAAAAAGCTTGCCGACAGGTGGATACTGTTCGAAAGAAAAATTTGTTTGATAGTTGTGCTACAGCTGGGGATTGAAAGCATGACCTACAGATCACAAAGCCAACGCACTAAAAACTGAGCTGCGGCACCCAAAGGCTAGAAAGCTGAAATCAAAAAGGGGGAAAGCGAAAACCGACCATAGCAGCGTCCCACTGATTATTTGCACATAGGACATCGGAAAGGAGTTCATTTGTAAATATATGTGTATTCAAAGTGCGTTGAAAACTGAAAAGAATGATCAAGTTTGGTCCGACAGCACGTCGGATCTGCTGGGTCCCCAACCATCGGCAAAGGAAAGACGACGAATGTGCTGGATGTAGTTAATACAACTGGACGAGCAACAGGGAGTAGACACAGGAAGAAAAAGGCGAACAAGAGGTGCCCTGTAAGCACGGGAAATAGAATATCTCAAAATATGTTGCTGGAACTGAAGTAAAGAAGTGCTAACACTCTTGTAGAACTTAGCAGACTATGCCAGATATGGAACCGCCTATAGGGACTGTTTTAGGAATTGCGGTTTTTTTTTTTGTGAGTTCAGAACGTGGAAACGGCAAAAACTTCTCTGCGACTTCCAGAGTTTTCAGAAAAATTGAGCCAAAACCATTGGCTCGACTTTCTTTAATGAATTTGAGAAATTATGAGAGTTGAGGCTAACTTGTATTCTAAACTTCTCAAAGGTTTTAGGTTTCAGGTTTCACGGCTACGAAATTTCAAATCATTCAAATTTTGCAATGAAAATTTCCAAATTTGCTTATTGAGCACATGAAATGTTCAACTTGTTGATTGATTTTTTTTTTTAATTTCGCAAAATTTAATTCCCATTTTATACTCATAAAATTTTCTATTAAAATTCGTTAAAGAATATAAAATTCTTTAATAATTTAATAAATTCCTTTTAGCCAAGATTATTCTTATCGCATATATATTTACTAATGTAATTTGTGTCAACTTGTCTTGATTCAAAACCAATGCTTAGATAGAAGAAATGAATGAACGATGAACTAGACAGCAAATACAATAAATACAAGAAAATAAGATGAGGGAGAAGAAGTGGGTGTGAAAGAAAGTAGTTCAATTATCAATTTTCTGTTATTGCATTGCGCATTTTTGTTCCAGTTTCATTGATATCAGCACCAGCATCATCATCATCATCATCAACATTATAATCTGCATTCACTGCTATACTACGATAGTACATCAACTAACTTCGATAACTATCTGTTGTTGTGAGTCCTCTTCTATATTATCCCTAAAGTTCTCTAAGAAAATAATTGAATTTTCACTAGAATTGACTTGAAGAGTTTCAAATAAACGATGTTGAAAATGAATAGGAAGAAGAAGAAGAATATGGGTAAAAAGAAGAATAAGTACTATAAGAAAATAGTAATATAACGTTACAATGTAAAATACTATTTGGTCCTCTAACAAATAAAGGGTTATCCATTTTGCGGTTTCAAAAGTAAATGTAAATAAAACACATATAAAATATTTTTTATCATGATATTTCTTTTTTATTATAAAGTTTGAACGTTGACATTATGTGTGAAATACTACATCATTTAAATGACCACCACGCGAATTGTTGCAAGCATCGATTCTTTTGAGGTAATTTTCGACCACTTTTTGACACATATTGGGCGGTATCTCAGCCATAACGTGACGAATGTTGGTTTTTAGGTGCTCAAAAGTTAAAGGTTTATCTGCATAAACACGGTCTTTCGCGTAGCCCCACAAAAAAAAGTCAAGCGGTGTCAAATCGCATGATCTTGGTGGCCACTTGATATCGCCACGACGAGAAATTACGCGGCCAGAAAATTTCTCTTGCAATAAAGCCATATTCGCTCGAGTTGTGTGGCATGTGGCACCGTCTTGTTGAAACCACATATTTTCTAAGTCGTATTCTTCAATAGCAAGCAAAAAAAAGTCAGTTATCATATGACCATAACGCTCCAAATTGACGGTGACAGTCGTTCCATCGTCGTTTTCGAAGAAGTAAGGTCCAATCACACCTCCGGACCAAAGAGCGCACCAAGCAGTGACTTTTTGTGGATGTAGTGGCCTCTCTTCAATTACTTGAGGATTCTCAGAACCCCAAATATGACAATTTCGTTTGTTAACATACCCACCGAGTGAGAAATGTGCTTCGTCGCTGAAGAAAATTTTGTTCGAAAAATCCCCGTCCACCGCCTGTTGTTCAAGCACCCATTCGACGTATCTACGGCGTTGTGAATGGTCAGCTGGCTTCAGTTGTTGTGTGAGCTGGATTTTATATGGATGTAGGTGTAGATCCAAATGCAAAATACGCCATAATGTGCCGTAAGACAGTCCTAATTCCTGAGAACGACGAGGAATCGACACATTCGGGTCTTCGGCAACACTTTCACTTACAGCAGCGATATTTTCGGTGGTACGAGCGAAACGATGATGCACAGGCCTTACAATATCTGTAACCGATCCAGTCTCTTCATATTTCTTCACAATTTTGCCAATTGCTTGCGTAGTTGGACAATTATGTAAACCATAATCTCCTCTTAAAGCACGATATGTGGCTGTGGCAGAATCACCATTTTTGTAGTAGGTTTTTACAACTTGAATGCGTTGTGCGATAGTTAAGCGATCCATTTTCGCAAATGTCAGACTTTGAACTGAAAAAGAAAGAAATTGTTTTAACAACTCAGTTTGACAGATGTCGAATTCTAGCCCTATACTTTTGAAACCGCGAAATGGATAACCCTTTACATTTAAAAAGTAACAATATCTGAGTAAGAACAAATATCAAAATGAAATAGAAATAATTAAGACTAAATGAAGATTGAGCAAAATACGAAGGACTGAACATTTTGAATAGAAATTCACTTTTTATTGAAATAAATTCGTAAAAGGTTATTTTTGTCATGTCCACTTATACTATTGTCTAATATATTGTATTTGTGTAAGAGGTTAAGGTTATTGAGGTTATTCAGAAAAAGTAGTAGTTTGTAAGTGAAAGTGAAAATGATCTATTTTATTGATTTCAATATTAAGGTATTCGAATAACGTAATTCTTCCAATAATCTATGTCATCTCATAAAAGTAGTTGAAAACATATTCGCCTTTGAATATGAAGTTTTCTAATGAGGAAGTTCGTGAAATTTTAATTCTGCTTAGAGACAAAAACGCAACGTCAGCAAATTCCATCAGTTTATGGAAAAATATCATAACAATACATGTGACTCTATGCTAGTTTAAATAATTTCGTTCTGGAGACCTCAATGTTGAAGATCCACTTCAGTCTGGCCGTCCAATTACGGCCAGACTGAAATTTTGCGAAATTTTATTTTATGTCGGTGAAAATCCACATGAAACCATTTATGACATCACGGAGGAGCTAAACATTGCTTAGAAAACGGTTTCAAATCATTTGCCTTCAGTTGGATTCGTGAAGAAAATCGATAAGTGGACTTCACATGAACTGGGTGAGAAAAATTCACTCGATTGCATTAAACGAATGCAATAACTTGCTGTTGAACGCTTGAAAAACAGTTAAATTCTGAAACAAATGGTCACCGGTGATAAGAAATGTATCACGTATGGCAATGTGAAGCGAAAACCGTCGTGGAAGAAGCAATCAGATATACTAGAAATAATTTCAAAAGCCAGGATTGACGAATAAGAAAGTAATTCCCTATTGCTGGGGTAAATGGAAGGGATTCATCAATTAATCGCAGCTCCAGTATGGCCAAAAGATCGATTCAAAACTCAAAACGTGAGCAACTAATGAATTGATCGAAGTAATCAAGCAAACGCGGCCGGAATTCATGAAATCGCAGTGTCATTATAGCGCGGAACTACACCAGGCCACGCACATCTTTAGTGACCTGGAGAAAACTGGAGAAATATTCTTAAGAAGTTTTGGTTCATACAGGTCTGATGTTACATCTTCATACCATACCATCTACTTCGGTCAGTTGAAAATTCCCTACAAAGGGGAGAAATTGCACTCCCAAAATGACTCCGAAGATCACATATCGAGGATCTTTAGTCAGAACCGAAAGAAATTCTACGAAGATGGAATAATGGCTCTACCAGAAAGATGGCGAAAGATGATCGAATGCAGTGTACAGTATTTTGATTAATTATTTTTGTCGAAAGTAATGAAAACAAATACCTCAATTTATTGAAAAAAAAAGACTGCATTACTTTTCACGTCACCTGATATTCACCAATAAATAACTTATTCAAAAATAAACTGAATCGAGTAAAATTCACACCTACCTCTCAGACAAAAGTATGCTGTTGAATATGTAATTTTTCACACTTGACGCTGGAAAATATTTATTGATTATTTTTCTTTTCAAAAAGCATTTCCCGCACAAATATGACTGGGAGTAAGGGTACACCCCTTCCAATGGATTAATCCACTTCTACTCCGACGGCTTCAAACTTGACGAACGAGTATGAGAAGAGGATATTCTGTGAAGCACTTGAAGTTCGTAAAGCTTTCAGGTTGCCGGACCACTGCAGTGTTTTTCAAGGTGTTGGCAATTCATGAAGTAATGGAAAGACTTACCATAAGTGTAACGTTATTTCACATGTGGATAGAGGTATTTTCACGTATGAAAGCCAAGCAGCAATAAAATTCCAAGATGCAGATCTCCTGAATTCAACAGCAGTCCATGACTGCACAATATCTCTTAACAAGATGTCCGAGGAGTTGAACATTCAGCTTATATTGGGTACCAGGGCACAGGGACATATCAGGGAGCCAGACTGCGAACGAGTTAGCAAAGAAGGGCACAGCATTGCAAACTCTTGGCAAAACAAAAAGCAACTTTTTTGAAAAAACAATCAATTAATATTTTTTAGCATATGTAATTGTTGTAATAGAAATTGCTATAGCTTATAAAATTATGGCTTGATTAACATGCTGTACGAATGGTAATAAAATTAAAATATCGTAACCATCATTAACAAATTTGAGTATCATATACTTGCTAGAATTTAGATGAATTTAAATACTTCGTACTGCTATGTATGAATACATTTTTCGTATTCCCATCAATTATTTACTTTTCCAAAAACATAACTAATGACAAATTACCACTTTGCTTCTTAATGCGGCAAGTGTTGGAAATCATGGTTATTTAATTTACTTCATCATACTATAATCAGAATGTTTGTGACTTTATATAGTATACTTAAAATAATTTGTTGCCATTAAGATATAATTTTCATGACTTTTATAGCATTTTATGATTTAATATTCAATGAGGAAATGTTCCAAATTTCTGCAAATAATTTTATCATGCGTATGCATCAAATATGAAATTAAATCATTAGTTAAATATGCATAACATTAATTAAATAATTTGAAAAGATGATTTTCTCTTCTGTGGGAATATAAAAATGTAAGCATACATAAGATAGATACAACTCCTACTATGTTCATTAATATTATACGTGCGTGGGTACTGTCTGAAGTTATTGTTCTCTAAAAAAAAAAAAGATTATTATATCATTAGTAAACTATTCAAAATTACCACTAATTCTACTGAAAATTCTAACTTTCATTATATTAAACCTGTTCAATAAATGTGTACTCATTTAAAAGCTCATTAACATAAAATAATAATATTAAGCCGAATAAGAAATGAACTCGAATATAATTTGTTAACACTCTTTAATATAATTTAACCTTCCAGTTTGGACTTTCTTATATAGTTAGCATATGAACATGTACATATAAATATAGAATACTTAATTCTCTTTGTTTTATTCAATGTAATGAATCATCTTTTTATGATAATATTAAAGAAAATTCTCATATATATGACGTCCAAGAAGGCAAGTGTTTTTGTGTGTGTGTGTGTTTGTGCAAATGCAGTGAATGGTTTTTAATATTTTAGATAAAAATTGAAAGAATTTTGTAATAATAGCGGTCGAAACTAAATAACTAGGCACTTTCTTAGAAAAATGCTTGAAAATATCAAATTAAAAACATTTTTTGCTTCTTGAGATCTTAAAAATTGAATTTGATATATTAATTACTATGAAAAACAACAATGCCTATGTCTATTTGTACTATATTACTCCACATATATATATTCTAAATTATTTAACATATATAAAAAACAATCGTTTCATATTCGCTTATCCAGATCCATGACCATTAATTTTGTTATTTATAGAAAACCCATCAAAGATAGCATACGATGGCAATGGCAATAAGATTGACAAATTGACACACACATGAACTGCAATAATTTGTCAATATTTGTCACTAAGAGATTTATATTTATATAGAAGCACATATGTATGTATAGTACAAATAAAAAATGTATGAAAATACAAAATACAGCTGTCAATGAAGAGACAATGATAAAGCAAATATTTCACAAGATTTGTTAACATTATTTCACAATTTAAGAAATTCCTTACTTGATATAAATTTCATGTACAATGTACATAGACTGAATGACTTTTAAATAATGACTTTAAATTAATCATCTTTAATAAAACACATTGGATTTTCTTTTGAAAGTTTTTCTTGATACGGCATATGGAGCGGTCATTATAAATTTTCATTGATTTGATTTATAGTCAATAGAATAAATGTTTTTTAACATAGCTTGAATCACTAGAAAATCATCTTAAAATTATTCATTTAGGTTAACCTGGCAACCTATATGTCCATAATCATTTCAAAACTTTATTTGAGAACTTCAAAACTTTCTGGATCGAACTCTTTGTGGATTAAATCTTCCTAAAATTCCTTCAATCATAAAAAGGAATAAACATTGCCGAGGGTGGAATCTTTTGGACTCCGACTTTTTTGTTACTATTTTTTTTTTTTTTGCAAAATTTCATTTTATTGGAAAAATGTATATGACAATTTTTCAATTTCATTGTTAATTTTATGTTTACTGGTTAGAGAAAAAAACGACATATGCCTACACTAAGGCTTTTGGAAAATAGACTTATGAGAGAATATAATTTGTATAGAATTCTGCATATTCCTTAAGGTATACACATTCCACTTGGAAATGGTTTTAATCCAATTTTAAGTTATTTCTATGACTCAACTTAGTGGCAGATTTTCTACATTTAGAATTTTGTTGGAATTTTTCAAAAGATCTTAAATAGGTCTTAGTTTCAGATTCTTAAATAGGTCTGTATTTTAGCAAAATTATCTGGAATTAGTGAAATGAGAAGTGGATCGAAATGTAAATATAAATGTAAATGTTTATATTAAGTTTTTTCGAGTACGAGCTCAGAGAGAAATTCCGATGCATGTGTAAGCTTACTTTATTCTTTGCCAGGTTCGTCCAATTTAAAAAAGAATGACCCATATATGTATAATATGAGACATAGTTGTGTTGTATAGATTTTGCTTTCAAATTAACATTTTTAGTTTCAAATTGGTCTCATGATAATTGCCAAAAAAGTGTTTAAGCTCTTTTCAATTGTGCAATGAGTATATTTTGGTCAAAGTTTGCAGATTCACTTCAAGGAGTTTTTGGGGATATTGAACGAAGTAAATATTCTTGTCGCAGCTCAGTGGTTAGTGCGTTGGCCTTCTAACCTCTAGGTTGTGGGTTCAATACCCATCTGAAGTACAACTTTAATATCGAAATGAGTTACCTTTCGAACAGAACCCACCTGTTGGCAATTGACAATTCTTCTGGCAGTAATAATTTGCCATGAAAACGCAAATGACAAAGCTCAGAAAAAGTGATGTCGGTTAATGTAAGTAGTGCCGTAGCTCAGTGGTCAGGGCGTTGGCCTTCTGAACTGTAGGTCGTGGGTTCAAACCCCGGCTGAGCATAACAAAATTTAATATCGAAGAGATTTTTCTTTCGAACGGTACCCACCTGCCGGCAAGAATTGGCAATTTTTCCGGCAGTAACAATTTGTCAAAAATGCTTCTTAAAAGAGCCCTGTGACAAAACTAAGTTAAAGTGATGTCACAAGGGTTCTGCCATTCGGAACCGGCTAATAAAAGTAGGTCCCTTCTAATGCTGCCCAAATTTAATACGCACAACAGTATTGGAAGAGAAGCTCGGTGGTATCACAATGGGCCTTTCTGGCTTAAGTGTGTCTTCTCAGAGAGAGGGCAGCTTCATAACCTAACCTAACCTAATATAAGTAGGTCCCTTCTAATATTGTCCAAAATTGAACATACACAGCAATACTACAGAGAAGCTCGGTTATTTATTTTTTATAATAAGGGACATATTTGTGGTGTATACATTTTTTCAGATTAACATTCGTGAAAATTGACAAAACATTATTTTAAGCCCTGTTTCTTTGTGCGGCTAGATATATCCTCTATCTTTGATTTCGGTCAGACTTTGCGGGTTCGCTTAGAGGAGTCTCCGAGAATATTGAACAGTATTGCATTCATTGTCGATTTAAAAATGTTCATCCATCTGTCTGTTACTGTTTGTCTTAAACAAATGTTGAGACATATCACACGTGGTTCTTTTAATTTAAATGCGCCTGATTGCCACTGATATCCATGTAACTGATTATATATTGCTTCAGAGTTGTTTATTGGTATACTGATTGTTTGGATGTGATGTGGACTGTATGGGTGTAAATATTCTGTTGCGTATCAGTTGTGGCTAAGCATCAATTAAAGAGATTTATTTGAGTGCGCTTTTATATCAATTTTGAAATATACAATTTATTTTGATTACTTCAGAGTACTCTGTACTCTGTACTGATTTTCTATTGCAAATTTGCAAAGTTATTCTCATCTATGGAAACAGTTCTACGAATACTAGCAGCACCCGTGTAAGTAGTGTCCTCTTGGTTTATTTGCTATTATTTACTTACTATTGAATAAATAGAAGTAAAGTACGTAAAGTTAGTAGTAGTCTACAAAATATATACATAGAAATACTATACATATGCCAGTGAAATATTTATTGCGGTTTCAAAAGTAAATGTAAATAAAACACATATAAAATATTTTTTATCATGATATTTCTTTTTTATTATAAAGTTTGAACGTTGACATTATGTGTGAAATACTACATCATTTAAATGACCACCACGCGAATTGTTGCAAGCATCGATTCTTTTGAGGTAATTTTCGACCACTTTTTGACACATATTGGGCGGTATCTCAGCCATAACGTGACGAATGTTGGTTTTTAGGTGCTCAAGAGTTAAAGGTTTATCTGCATAAAAACGGTCTTTCGCGTAGCCCCACAAAAAAAAGTCAAGCGGTGTCAAATCGCATGATCTTGGTGGCCACTTGATATCGCCACGACGAGAAATTACGCGGCCAGAAAATTTCTCTTGCAATAAAGCCATATTCGCTCGAGTTGTGTGGCATGTAGCACCGTCTTGTTGAAACCACATATTCTCTAAGTCGTATTCTTCAATAGCAGGCAAAAAAAAGTCGGTTATCATATGACCATAACGCTCCGAAATGACGGTGACAGTCGTTCCATCGTCGTTTTCGAAGAAGTAAGGTCCAATCACACCTCTGGAATAAAGAGCGCACCAAGCAGTTACTTTTTGTGGATGTAGTGGCCTCTCTTCAATTACTTGAGGATTCTCAGAACCCCAAATACGACAATTTTGTTTGTTAACATACCCACCGAGTGAGAAATGTGCTTCGTCGCTGAAGAAAATTTTGTTCGAAAAATCGCCGTCCACCGCCTGTTGTTCAAGCACCCATTCGACGTATCTACGACGTTGTGAATGGTCAGCTGGCTTCAGTTGTTGTGTGAGTTGAATTTTATATAGATATAGGTGTAGATCCAAATGCAAAATACGCCATAATGTGCCGTAAGACAGTCCTAATTCCTCAGAACGACGAGGAATCAACACATTCGGGTCTTCGGCAACACTTTCACTTACAGCAGCGATATTTTTGGTGGTACGAGCGAAACGATGATGCACAGGCCTTACAATATCTGTAACCGATCCAGTCTCTTCATATTTCTTCACAATTTTGCGAATTGCTTGCGTAGTTGGTCGATTATGTAAACCATAATCTCCTCTTAAAGCACGATATGTGGCTGTGGCAGAATCACCATTTTTGTAGTAGGTTTTTACAATTTTAATGCGTTGTGCGATAGTTAAGCAATCCATTTTCGCAAATGTCAGACTTTGAACTGAAAAAGAAAGAAATTGTTTTAACAACTCAGTTTGACAGATGTCGAATTCTAGCCCTATACTTTTGAAACCGCGAAATGGATAACCCTTTATATATATATGTAGTAATTTTTGTTATAACATAATAAATAAAATAATAATAAAATAAATATCAAATTATATGATTTCATTTTTATATATATGCATATGATTACAGCAACTGGCAATTGAAATTCTTATGTTCTTATACAGAGCAATTTAATTTAATTTATATTTTTATTTACATGTATATATAAATAGTCATATCACTGCTATTAGTATTACTTGAAAAAAAAAAACTCTTACATATACGCGACTACATAAATATGTAGTACTACAATCGTATGTAGTGCTCATGCGACAGTCGTCGTATAATACTAATATGCACATCCATACTACTATAATATAATATGTATGGATATTTGTATGTTATCCACATAAGTGCACCGCATATGTTTATTCAATCTCTTTCATTACTAATACAAATATGTACTATAATATCATATTGTGGCATCACACAGCTGTTGGTCACTTTGAGATGGCATTAGAAACGTTTTATTTGTTCGCCTTATTAAAGGATAAGACCATAATAAAAACGTACATATGGATGGATAGTAATAGAAGCAAGTTTTATATTAAAATTAAATGCACGTACATTTTATTATTTTCGTTTTCCTATTCCATTTCTATTTACATATATATGTGTGTGTGTGTGTGTGTGTGTGTGTGTGTGAGTATGATTGTGGTATAAAACTTTCAACATTGCCATAATCCAAATATTCATTGTGTTAAATGGAGCAAAATAGAGTAAAATAGGCAAGGAAAATGTATATTGTACGCATAAGTACATACATACATATGTACGAGTACGAATGTAAATAAATATGTACGATAAGCAGTGTTGAATGCTTGTTGACTTTTTGAAATTATATCATAGCTTTTATTTTTATTTATGCCCACAAAATAAGCAAATATTTATTTTATGCTGCTGCGGCATGATTTTTAAATATTATTTGCATACTGATTTAAAGAGAGCGAGTGAGAGAGAGAAAGCAAAAGAGAATGAGCGAAAGCAATACGAACATTAGATGAAGACATTTTCCTATGATTTATGATGTCTTATTAGATTTTAATAGCGTTGACATTTTTCAAAATGTTAACCACAGTAGTGGATGCGATAAAGTGCTTCAATATATCACTTAAGTACATAAAAATCAAAAGGTAGAGTCACTGCGTAAGATACATAAGTGAAGTAAGTTGAATTAAGATTTATAAATTTAATAAAAAAAGAAATTTAATATAATGCTGTTAAAACATAAGAAAGTATCGTTAGAGAAAATACTTTATAATAAATTGCTTTAGAAAATCTAATTGTCATAGACAACAAGGGTGTACGAAATAAAAATAAATTATTTGAACGTGTTTTTCTTCTTCGGAGAGTACTTTGAAAATGTCGCGTACCATACGTGGAACACTCTGGGGTTATTAGTTGTTAAAAATATCGACTTTTGTAGACGTCAATCGAAAAAAGAGAAAAGAAAGATGCACGAATTGGATTTATTATCTTTTGAACCTTTGAAGCACCCATTGAAGATGCCTTGAAATATATTTTTAATTTTTTTTTCGATGAACATGCTTTAGTAAGTAAGGCGCCAGATAGCTTCATCTATCGGGAAACTGTGGGAAACTGGTCTTGAAGTGTGAAAATCTAAAATACTATGGATTTCTAGATCGAATGATTACTTAATGAAGGAATAATGCAACTATTAAAAAAATAATCTTCCCCGTCAAAAAAAAAAAAAAACGCGAAAAAATATAGATTTTAAGACTGCTTTGATCATTTAACCGGAACTTCAGAAATTTGTGTAATTTTTGATTTTTTTCGATAAGAACTTGAGATTTAGAAACACTAAATTTTTGGAGTTTTTGGAAAAAAATATACTAATAAACTATTCTACAAGGCTTATTAAAAAAATTAAATAAATATGTGGCACTTAAAGCCCCTAAGGGCTCTTTTACCGAATTTCTCTTCCATTACCGTTGTGCGAGTCAAATTTTGGACAGTATTAGAAGGCACCTACTTATTTTAGCCGGTTCCGAACGGCAGAACTCTTGCAACATCACTTTTTCTGAGCTTTGTCACAGAGTTCCTTTTTTAGAAGCTTTTCCATGGCAAATTGTTACTGCCGGAAGAATTGCCAATTGCTTGCCGACACATGGGTACCGGTCGAAAGAAAGATATTTTCGATATTAAATTTGTTATGCTTCAGCCAGGGGTTGAACCCACGACCTACAGATCAAAAGATCAACACACTAACCACTGAGCTACGGCACCCATATTATTTACCACAAGGCTTATTTGCTCACATAAAAGGTATTTCAAAAGCATAAAATTTGAAATTTGAAAAAATTTTCGGTTTATCGATTTATCTCTAATGAAATTTGTATTTCAGAAAGTTAACGGAATAGTGTTCTCTAGGAAAAAGTAAATGGGCAATTTTTTTCGAAAATTTGCTTTCTATTCTCATTAATTTCATCAGTAGTTCTCAGACTGAAAAAAAAATTTGCAGTATAAGTAACGAAAAAGGTTGAACGATCCACAAACGTGAATGTGGCAAAGCATTTGAATGGGCTATATTTTTGCCATTTTCATAAAATATCACACAATATTGAACATATTGATGTTCATAAAAAAGATTATGATATTCTCCATTATCTTTAAGATATATGATATTATAAGACACAGTTCCGCTAATAGTACGCTATTTTAATGGTCTGTCGTAGTCTTCACCTAATCTTTTCGTGGTCACACTTTACGCGACATTAATCATTACTACAAATACAATATATGAGAATAACAGAGTCTGACAATTGTCACTTACCACATCGATTTGTTATTGTCACGTATAGTATTACATAAATTTTTTTTTTTTTTGTATTATATTTATTATCATATTCCAAAAACGTAATCTGTATATCTGTAAAAGAGCATTAAGTACGTCGTTGGATTTGAAGCCTAATGTAATAAATATATATATGATCGTCCTTAGATCAGTTTTAACCTATGAGGTCTTAGCTAGGTGTAGTGCGTTGGGTTAAAAATCATACCATGTCTAATAATAAACTTTATAGCAAAGAACTTTTTCCAGAAATTGTGGAGCGCCGACTACTCAATATGATAGTTGATATATCCAAATGTTTATATTTTATATGTGCTACATATTGAAGTACAAATAATTCATAAATAAAGAAGAAAATTAAATTTAGTAATTTTATATATTTATTTCAATTTTTTACAAAACTTTTACTAATGAGCAATGCTGTGGAATATGAATTAAATGAATAAGCTAAAAGCAAGCGTAACTAGTTAGCTATTTTAAAATGCATATTAAATAGAGAACAGCAGAAATTACCATAGCAAAAGAGCTCGCTTAGGAGTTTAGTTTGAAATTATCTCAAAGCATACAAAAACCAAAGTGCATAAATGAGTATGCTTTATGTGCTTAAAATTAATCGCTTTATATTATTAGTAGATTATTTTCAGAAATTATATCCAACCAAAAAACGAACTAAAAAAACAAAAAAGAAACGAACATTAAAAAGAAAAAACAAAATTATTAACTAAGAGTAAAATACAACAAAAAAGTTTTAAGCGCCTAAATGTAAATAATTTAAAATTATTAATAGTAGTTAATACAATTAGGACGAAAAAATAAGCTTATAATATGTTTGTATAATACTTATATATTATTATATTCCTGAAGGGTGTTTTTTAGACTACTGAAAGTTTAAAAATTGCATTAAAATACACAAAATTTGTATGAAAGAGACCAATTTTTATTATTATGTTTTTCTATAATTGATTTAAAATTATCTAGGGCAAATGGCAACTACTAAATATGAGCTTCTCAGTAATTGCATTTTAAAATTCAAAATTTTCCACCACTTTTTCAAGCACTTATACATCCGGTACATTTTTGGGGATAATAATATCGTTAACCACGTCTTTTTTTAATAATATTCATATTTTCTAGGTTACATTATCAATATTTGTGGACCTAAAATATTGAGAAAAACTGAGACAATGACATGTCAAACAAAATTTTAATATTCCGTGTAATATGCATGCTTGATTTTAGGATATAAACCAAGTTATACAGATAACTTTGTGGTAATTTGATATATTTTGCTTGAGTGCTTTTAGAATAAGTCGGAAGAGAAGGGTTAAAATTCATATCGGAGCGAAATATGTAGTTTGGGTACATTTGGTAAAATTTTACGAGAAATAATTTTGTAGAACATTTTAACCCATTCAATCTCTCACGAAAGGGTCGCTTGGACGCCCTTTTTGGGAAAGTCTGAATAAAATGTCACTTGGAAGGTCGTTAGAGGGTTAAGCTGTACTGGCAAATTTCACTAGGGTAACAATGGGTCTGCAACTATTTTCCAAAGTATTTAGAAATCAAACTTTAGACCATGGCCAATTTGTCATCTAAAAATATAGTATGTCCATACCTCGCGATATGGCCACAGTGTGCCGTAAATTAAAAAAAGTGCTACATTTAAAAAAGGTCGTTTTAACCGTAATGCCGCATAAAAAGCATCCATATAACGAAGTACAGGTGTACTCATTTACTTCTATAAAACAATTAAAAATTGTAGTACATTCTTTCATTTGCCTTCGTATTTCTGCTCAATTCGTGGATCGGGGGACTTTCGGGTCCGTAACCTAGGAAATATCCTATTGAGGAAATATCTTCTCGACCAATGTTATGAAATTGTATAAACAAATATCATTAATAATGCCCTGTGCTGGATTCCATTGTAGGTGTCATTTGGACAAGTCTCATTGTTTACTTAAAAATGCACCGTATGACGGTTGATCAATTTCCAGCTGTTGAATCTCTCATTTACTGAATACGAATTTTTATTCTCCGGATTCAGTTCTTACATCAATTACTTGCTGTATGATCGAAAAACAAGATTCTTGAGCAAAATATTTTACAAATTGAATTGATATAACCAATAGCTTGGTATCGGCGAGGCTACTCGATGAGATTAGGTCTTCAGCCACACTTGCCTTAAAATTTTCTGAGAGCACTTTGTGCATACTGTTTGATAATCAATCAATAGTCCAATGGTCGGTCTATATTAACGGCCGAAATTTGTCAGTAGTTAAGAAATTTACATTTAAACCGTAACAAAAAGGAGTTGCCAATTTGTACACCAACCGCACTAAAGAAAGAAACACCCAATTTATTTGAAAATATTATGCTAAAAGCAAAGTCTCTTTTTTCATTATCCTCTTATAACTCTATGGCTCGTAAATTCTTTATATTTTATGGTTTCATTATACATTTGTAATTATAATCCTTTAAAACTGAAAATACTTATTTATTGCATTTATTACGTATGTATGTGTGAGCATAATTACAAAGTAATTTCAATCACATACAAAATTATATGAAAACATACAACATCAACATTATTCATTGTACTCATCACCAGCATCATCATCATCATCATCTTAGTCATAATCATTATTATTATTATAATTTTTATTGTAATTGTTAGTGTTTAATATCATATTGTCATTTACATACGACGCTTTAAAAGCATATATACTTATGTATATATATGTTATGTACTCATATATATGGATAAGTGTATGAAACCAATCACATCAGTATATCAACTGGCATTCATAATGAGATTTTCTGTGCTGTCAACAGTACAGTTGTGCGTACGTCCGTACTCGAGTATGAATTATATATGACAAATACATGGTGAAAACACTGACAATAAAGATAATTAAATTCTTTGTAAAATATGTTAATATTATATGAGTAGTACATAGTGCGTTATGTGTATGAAGTGTAGTTTTTTTTATGCATTTTAATTTGTTAAGACAAACGATTTATCCATATAATATGATTTACACACCATTCAAAAGCCATGGTCTTCTCCTATCCGACAATGTGAAATTCCAAAAGAAGAGATATTTTTCACCTCTATTGAAAATCACTCATTTTCAGTCGTTCTATTGACATGGAGTAAAATTATTTCGCATATTTTTAAGATTGTAGTTGAAAGATAATTTTATGGTGAAACTTTAAAATATAAAGTTATCGAGCTGAAACTTAGTACGTAAGCTTTGTTTTAGCAGAGAACTAATATATCAGAAAATAGGCGGAATTGGATGAAAATGTCGCCCACCTCCCATACAAAAGTGTGATTTGGATTTCAACCAATACCGCCCATTTTGATTGCATCAGCCCAAAAACCGCACCTAACAGTTTTTGTGGATGTAATGATGTCTGAAGAATTTCTTGTGGATTTTCTTCACTCCAAATCCGTCAATTTTGCTTGTTCCCACACCTATTGAGCCAAAAATGAGCCTCATCACTGAATAAAATTTTGCGAAAAAATAATAGGTTAAGTTCGAATTGATTTTCAGCCCATTGGTCAAATAAAAGACAAGATTAATGATTTTGCGTTTTAATTGTAGCACTAGCTGGATATGTTAGGGACGTATACCAAGATCCTTGTGGCAAAATTTTCCATAAAGTTAATGGATACAACTCCAATTGCTGCGGACGGTGCCGAATTGACTTATCTGGGTCCTCTTCAACACTAAGGTCAACAGCAGCAATATTTTCCTCCGTAAGCACTGTTCATCACCTTGATAGAAGAGCGACATCCACTAGTGTGTATGTGGACGCAAACCTTTGCACGGTTCGACGAATAGGTTGTCAATTTGGGAGATAATATCGACCATAAAATGGCTATGGATATCTTTTACTTCGGATGAGAGAACCACGAATTTCGTAAGAAAATTTCAATATTTGCAAGCCCTGTTGGGGTGTCAATCTTTCCATGATGATATTGCTAACCTTACTGAGTACAAATAACTTTTGGGTTGCTAGATTTGATAATTGCTATACTGTTTTATCGCTATCGGAAACTGCTTTACTCTAAAGAATTTTATTGATTCCTTCGGACATCTCAAATGAATACAAACAATATGCAATTACAGTAAATAATTTTAATTCAATGTACAGCTTTGAAAGATGTGCATCTCTTAGTTGAATTGAAGCATAGTATGGAATCTAGTCTCTTCCAGGGTCACACGTACGTCTTTTAATTTGACTTCAGGAGACAAATCCACTTCATTATTTCAATGGAACGTCCTCTCTTCCCTTGCGAGTTAGACTCATGGGTCAACTTTGCGATGTTGTGTACCCGACTGATCCATCACAACTTTCTTTTTTGATTTCAACATTGGTCGGAAAGCTTATTGTGAGCATCCTGACGTCATCGTTTGTAATGGTGATTGGTGATTTGTTAAAACTTGTGGATTTTTGAGTGGTTTGTAGTTTGATGCTTGTGTTAAAGATGCTGATCTTGGAATTTCAGGTTAGTATATTTGAGTCTCAAATTTTTATCAGTTTGAAGTGAGGTGCGCGCGCTTTACTAATGCGCCCAGCTACGTCCTCGTCTGCTCTACCGTCTTTAGTTATTATACTACCCAAGCAAATAAATGGCTTGATCGCATCGATAGACACAGTATCGTCTTCCATACGAATGATTAAAGTTTTTGACACAGGTATCTACAGACACATACAATTAACTTTCGTTATGTTCCCTCTTAATTACTTCAGTCGGTCGGTATTCCTCGACATCTCATCCAACTCATAAAGCAAGGCAAATTTTCTACTGTCCTTTTCATTATACAGTTCTCTGATGGAATTCATTGTTTTGTTCGGAACACCAATGTTTTGCAGTGCTTCCTATATGGTGGCCCTGTTGATGGTGTCAAATACACGTTCGAAGTCGAAAAATAGCGAAGAGTGAAAATAGTGCAGAGTGCACTATATTTAAATGACTTGCATGACCGTCTAGAGGAAGGGATATACATAGACGACTTAAATATACGACTACTATTATACGGAGACGACATAGTAATACTATCAGATGACATTGCCAAACTACAAACCATGATAAATAATCTGGAAAAATATTGCGATACTTGGAATATGGAAGTAAACCTGACAAAATCCGCTATTATGGTGTTTAGGAAAGGAGGCAGGTTATCAGAAAAAGAAAAATGGACTTTTAGGGGAGATAATGTAGAAATAAGATGTGAGTACAATTATTTGGGAGTAATATTGACACCGCAGCTAAGTTTCAAAAGGCATGTAGAGGATAGAAGTAGTTTAGCAAAGAATAGTATAAACGCAACCTGGCGAGCATTTTTAACAAACAATCAGATAAAATGTCTGCAAAGTGGAAATTGTTTTTAGCTGTAGTGAGAGCAGTGCAAAGCTATGCAGCGCAGGTTTGGGGTTTTGCAATGTTCGACGAAGTAGACAAAGTACAAATGTATTTTCTAAAGAGAATATTGCGTCTTCCTGACAATACGCCATCTTATTGCCTTCTTTTAGAAACAAATATACCAAACAGCCATCTCTACACTCTCGAACTGCACTTAGAATACATTTATAAAACATTATTCGAATACAAAGATGACAGACTACCACATATACTAACTAAAAGGATATTAACAAAACAAATATTTTGGGCGAAGGCAATACAGGGTTTAGGGGAGAATTTAAATTTTAATTGGGAACGGGCAACAGAAAATAATGTAATATGGAAAGAAAATGTAAGGTTGCTACTAGAAAACTTAAACACTAAAAATAAAGAGAAAATGTTGGAAAGAACATTTAACAGTTCTCGTTTGTATAAAGATCTTGATCACTGTGTTAGTAAAGGTTATTTAAATAATAATATGGACGCATACAAAATAATGTGGAATTTTAAAGCCAGATGCGATTTAATTTACCTTGGCGGACATAGGAATTTCAGCTGCACTCTTTGTAATTTGAACGAAATGTAGAATATTATACGCTTTTTGGGAAAATGTCCAATACTCAAACGAATTAGATATAGATATTTTGGAAAATATAGAGTAGATTTAACGGAAATAATTGACATATTAAATGGGACAAAAGAAGGTGGTTGGGAAGGTTTAGTTAAATTTATCATTGGTGCTTTGACGTATAGAAAATTAATATTGAATGAGTATGTGTTATAGTGTATGTGTTAATATATAAAATATTGATAAATAAGATTAATTGGAATGTAGTATTTTATGTTATGTAATATTAGGTTTATCTCCGACAGACGACTATATAGTCATTGTCGTATGTTCTTTAATTGTTATTTTGTATTAGCTGTTGATTTATAATTTGTAAGAATATTTTTTAAATAAAGAACTATATCTATCTATCTATCTATCTAGTGCAGAGTAGAATGGCACACAGCTCAATGATGATCCTGAAATAAATAGGTGCGATTAAGTACAAGGCAATTTCCCCTGGTACTCAGGTAAGTGATGCTCACTGCACCAAAAACCTGACAGATATAGATTACGATGAGGAAAAGAAGGCGTTAGGAATGTACCGTATACATTCCCAGTACATCTGGCCCTAAGATACGTCATATAATTCTAGCGAAGGCTGGACAAATACAATGAAAATATTCTGTATTATCAACGCCTTTCTCCAGACAGGATACGTAAATTGAATAATTAATGATGCCTATGAGTATATGCCTATAGAGTATAACCTGTAATTAATTCGATCATAAATCAGAGATTCTTCATTCCTAATGTTAGTAGAAAAGTTGGTACTCTTTTGTTTGGTCTTCAAAGGAATCAATTCGTTATTTTATAGATGGTTGAACTAGAACATTGTTTCTTTTGAATGTTGTTCACTTGGTCCGTGCCAAACTTATTACCACAATTGGGTTTGTTCCCATTCGAAAATCCAGTGGGAACAAATATGATGATGACGAGTTCCCCAAGTTAAGAAGTGGAGGGGAAAAATACGGTCAGGGTTAGTGAGGGCTAGATTCTTTTGAATTGTGTTGAACAGTCCAATACCTCTTTGCTTTAATTTCCGCCAGTGAAAGTGGCAAAACTGAAAGTGATACATGAATATGTCCATATATTCTTTAAAAAAAGTAACTACATCTACTCATGCGTACGTAGAAAAACTCAGCACGAATTTTTTTTGCAATATTTCTCTCACTAATTTATTTTGCAATACTTTAACATTATTATGCTCCATTTCAAAGCCAAACAACAATAATCAGAATAAGGACAACAGCAACAGTATAATGAATATTGAAATTACCTCTTGTATTTGTGCAGTTAAATTGTGCATGTTGCATTGAGGTACTTACAGCAAGATAATAGAGATAGATAGATAGATAGAGAGAGAGAGAGCGAAAAAGCAATATAATAGTATAAGTACTCGTATATGCATTCACCACTATGAATAAACTTATAACTGCAATGAGGATAATGCAATTACCTCTGAGTATCTTCAAAAGGATTACATTTATTTGCGTCTGTTTTTGATTGCAGCCATACCACTGTATGTGGCAATCACTGTGCTCATTTGCCTAGTAGTTGTTGTTGTCAGTTGGTTTCTCTAATTATATGGGAGTATGCTGTGTGCTGTGTGTGTGTATGTGTACGGATTGTTGCGTCACAAGTGCTGTCAATGACTACACTACACGGTACTCAGATGCTACTTCACTCAGTATGTTCTCATTAATTATAGAAATGTTTGTATTGGGGCCCCCTACTGCTATTTCTACTATGATAGTTAGTCGTATTATTAATGATGATGATGATGATGATATTCATACGAGTACATGCAATTATTTGTGACAATTTATTATTTAATTAAGCGAATGCATACAGAGTTGTTAAAGTAATCATATAGTATAGTAAATTGTTATATTGTATTCGTACTCGTATTACAGTAGTTGTTATATATTGAAATGTTCAACAATGTACTTAATGTGTTAACAAATAATAATATTGAATTTAAAGAGGTAGAATATATTGGGGAATACATGAACTTTCAGATATTGAATTACATATTTTTATTAGTAATATATAAGGTAAGGTGGTAAGGTTGTATAAGGTGTTTTTCTTCATGCTTCCTAACATGTATAAGCTAACTGTATATTAAAGAATGCTTAATTGAATTCAATAGGGAAACGAATGTGTCATTTATATCAATTTAATACATTTTGTTAGTCAATTTCAGCAATATGACACACATAAATACTGCACACAGTACGATATTGACAGGATGATATTGCACGTGTTGTTGCTATTGTGTTTGTATTTCACACACTCGCATAAATAATCATTAATATATCAATGTGCATGAAGGTAATTTTTATACAACACATCTATGTACTATATATGTACCAATGTTTATGTACAGTGTATATGTATAAACAGTGAAAATAGTATATCACTGTTATGCAATATACAATATAATTTATTATTATTGATAATAAAAATTTATTATTGTATATATTGTTGTATATGACGCATGAAAGTGATCATAATTCGTAATTGATAAAATTTTTGTTTTGCATCAAGTGTTTTATATTTCCGTAATTTAATGCATTGAAAAATTTAAATCGATGCTTAAATTGCAAATTATATATGAGCATTTATATATTATTATTATTTATAATAGTCTGTATCATTTAAATAGCAATTTGAAAAAATTAAATACTCATTAACATCAATATTTATATGTTTAAATTACTATGGCATTTTGAGTATTACACTTTGACACAATTTGAAAGTCATTGTTTGGGTACAGAATGATTCCACCTTAGGACGAAAAACCTACACCCATATAGTAAAACCTTCAAAACTTTTTGCATTCTCAGGCCAAATTTTTTTTATATCCTTATTAAATTTGCAATTTTTTGCCTGATTGCTTTTATAATAAGTGGAAAGAAAGGGTTAATTCATATCGGAGTTAAATATGTTATTCGGTATATATAGTAAAATTTTACGAGAAATAATTTTGTAGAACATTTTAACCCTTAAGCTCTCTCACGAAAGTGTCGTTTTTACCCCTTTTTTGGAGAATCTAAATAAAGTGGCATTTAGGAGGTCGCTGGAGGGTTAAACTGTTGTAATAAACTTATTAGTTGGAAAATCTAAATAGAGGTATTCTCAGACAAAATCTTTATACAAGAAACGCAAAAGTCCACAGAAAATAAAAAACAGTTATGTCCCCTTGAAATATGCAACTTTTAATGCATTCGTTTATAATTTGTCCATAAATATAATTTCAGCTCCTTTCGAAGGTGATGGTTCGGCGCTTGGAACATCGTATCGCAGTCATCGCTATCATCAGAAATTGTGTTTGCTCTCTCACGAAAGGGACGTTTTTACCCGTTTTTTGGAGAGTCGGAATAAAACGGCATTCAGGAGGTCATTAGAGGGTTAAACTGTTCTACAAAATTAGGAACGTAAAATTCCACAGAAAATACAAAACAAATGTGTCCCCTTAAAATATGCAACTTTTAATGCATTTTTTTATAATTTGTTCATAAATATAACTTCAGCTCTTTTCGAAGGTGATGGTTCGGCTCCTCGGACATCATATCGCAGTCATCGCTATTATCAAAAACTGAGTTACATATGATGTCCACATGTGACTCCACTGCTGGCTGTTCACGATCAAAGTTTACGTGTTTAAATTACAGAGTTTACAAAGCTTTTTGGAGTCAATTACCATTCAATTTTTGACACCGAAAAAAATCTTAAATATTTCATTTGGTTAGATATTTGTAACTACTCCAAGGAATAACCTAAGATGCAAAAAATTATATAAAATATGTTCTTGATTAGCGTTACTTCCTTGGTCAAAGTAAAGACGTTCATTTGTATGTCAGTTTGTTTGTTACCTAGATGATGCCCACAATAAATTGAATATATGTTGAGATTCTCATGCACTACCTATAGTTCAAGGATACGAAATATATTGAAATCACTACGTTAATATTTTAAACTTAATACAATATTTTAAATTAATTGCACTAACTACGCTTTCAATTTCATGTAATTAAATTTTATATAACATAACATTTTTTCACGATTTTGTCAGTGATGTTGAAATATTACTTACTTACTTATACGGCCATTACAACCGAAAAACGGATTTAGGCCGAATATAGTACCAGCTGAATTCGGGTCACCAGCGGGTTCCTTCTTAGCTGGAGAGTGTTCTTCTATCACCGCATTACTAGGTCGGTGTCAACATACAGCTCATACAGCTAGAGGTTGTACCTTATTCGATACTAGTCGCCATATATCAATATCAACGGAAGCTGCTTTAAAGTGGTGTAGATTAATCTGGACCTTCCCGAGCATATTTCTTTGCGTCCACTAATTAAAACGCTTCGGTCACCGTTGATAGCGTATCGCTGTCCTCCACCAGGGCCAACCTTTCTTTTGTATTACCAGGAGGTGCCAAGGATTGCTCGTTCAAGACCACAACGATCTGTCTTGAGCTGTTGTCCTTAGCCCCTCCCAACTTAACTACCATCCAATCGTCTGTGGGGAGGAAAAAGTTTCTCGATTTTGGTACGACCCCCAATAGCGTCCGATTTAGACGTTGGCCACAAGGAAGCCTTTTTTGATTTTTTAGAATTGTCCGAGATAATTGTTAGGATTTTGTTCATATTTCATATACGCCTGCTTACTCGATGTATCAGTCATCGTGGTATAATTATTTGAGAGGGACTTGGAAGACATCAGGAACAGAGGCCGTTAAAAATACAGCCAGCATGTCTCCCGGCTGAAAACTATCCAGTGGGCACGGAAACCCATAGCATTTTGGATTGGGGGAAAGATTTTGTAGGCTCTCAAGCTACAGCTGAATTGCTCATATTGTGATCCCCTGATAATAAACAAATATGCAGACGCTCGAATACGCCTGGCCCAAATATACCCGCACACCTGCGCACTTACTTGACCCCTTGTGCTCTGGGAATATAACTAAGCTATTTTTGAAGAAAAGAGAACTAGATACGCTCTACGTCTCTTAGCTGCAGAAACAGCGAACATTAATCCGATAGTTGGTTGTACTTTATGTCTGTCAGTGACATAAATTCGCTTTAATGTGCCAATGTCCTTAAATTTAGAAAAATTGTAGATCCAAAGGGAGCAAATAAAGTACGGTTTTAAGAGCTCCACCAGAAGTAGTACTCATCGCGCCGACGTATGCTTCTTTGTAGCCTGTCTAGGGAAGCGACTGTGTCAGAAAAGTATATCCAAAAAGGTCTGATTATATAAATTAGATTAGATTGAAGATTCGAAGACATCTGTCCCAAATTAGGTAGAAAAAGAGAAACAGGTATTTATTACAGAAAAATAACTTAGCTTTACTATTAGTGGTTGCTACATACAATCCACAGAATTACTTATACTACTTTTGTTGGTTCTTTAATGGGTGAACACTATCACCTGCTCACTATTTGCGTTCGGGAGTTCTTTGTCCTTAGGGTGACTCTCATAGAAGAGATGTACATATATAAAGTTCTAATCTAATCGTAAATGAGAAAAGTTTATGCCATATTTTACACAAATTGACCCATTTTATAAAAATCTTATTCATTTTTAAGTTAATCTAAACTCTCAAGAACAGCTGCAAAACTTTATTCACAAAATTGAAGTCCATCAAGTCAGCGGGTCTCCACCATCTGGCATCATTACGTTTACTGCTAAGTACTTTTTAAATTATTTCTCAAATATCATTCTACTCTCATACAATCGGATACAATAGTAATTTTGTTGCATCGTGGTGTAGTAAACTATTTTGTAATTACATATGGGCCACTGGAGGAGAGCGAGAGGGAGAGGGAGATAGAGAGATATAGATATATAGAGAATGATTACCATTAAAAATAAAAATATGCCAAATTCTACTATTAAGTTGTTGGATACATTCTTTCAAGATATAAAATACAAATAATTTAACGTAAGAAGAAATTAACAAAAGTCAAACCAAGTAAACTAAACACATACTCGCATGTACCCTATTGGGGTAGTGTATAAAATTTAATTTTAATTTCGAAATAATTATGGTGCAACTAACTCATTACGAAACTACATACGAGTATGTATATGTAAATCAACTAAATCAACCCTCATGTAAGCGAATAAATGATTATTGCGCTTCATCAGAACTTATTATGTTTTATCTCGTAGAAAGTGAGGGTACTTGGTGTTGGTGAATGGATGCAGTTGTACATTTTGCAACCAACTTTATGTAATACGTAAGTATGACTTAAAGTGCTCTTCAAATGACAAATGCTATACGAGAATGGATAGGAAAGAATCTATGGTATGTACGAGTACACGCGACAACCCGCATGATAATTGATGTGTGCTTACACATCGCAATATTAGTGCTGATAATACTCGTAAGTGTATGTAGCAATGTGTTGAGTACAACTAGTGGCAGTAGTGGTACGAGTACACATACATACATAAATATATGTGGATATATGTTCATCTGTTCGAATGATGCCAACATACATACATTTAGCTTAATTTACGCACATTATCTAAAATTTCACGTTGTGCTCTCATTTACAATTCGTTGACTTCCATTGAGCCACACAAACTGATTTATCATTCTTTGGAGTACATACGTTGGTGTTTGTTATTTTTATGTTACTACAATTGCTCTTACTAAGTACTGCTGATGTTGCAATACCACTCATCGTTGTTTTATACTTTAAGCACTGGTGGTAGCACTGAGTTGTTGTCTTGTCTTCTCATTGAATAAATTGAAAATCCTTTACATTTTAGGTGCTTACACTCCGATAGAGAGGGTACAAAGAAAGCGAGAGCGCTCATTTTTGGTGGATATAGGACGATTAATTTTAAATTGTTTTTCATCTCACTTAAGTTGGAAATTCATTTTTGCTGAAGAATAGTAAAAGAGCAGGGCAGGAGTAATGACTCAAATCATTGCACACATGAATGAAGGAACGTGACTTTTTGAGTTTGTTTATTAGGACGGGAAATTTTTTTGTTTCTGACCTCAATTCGAATTTCAAAATAAAAAAATCGACCGATATTTCTGAGTAAATTAATCCAAGAAACCATTGGGCTAAAGTCAATTTTGACTTGCCGCACTTTGACAAGTAAATATCGCTAGCCATCCAATTTTTTTTATTTTTTTTTCCTTTTAGCGCTTATTTTGCGCTTAATTTTTCTCATTAAAAAAATTTTTTTATATTCATAAAATTTTTCATCTCCCTGAATCATCGTACTCTTCATTAGGGATTAAATGGCAAAAATTGCATAAAATCTGTCAACTCCAGGGCTATTTTATCACCATCAAAATTAAGATTAGATCATTGTTTTGACCGTCATGATATGTATGTATTAACAATGCGTCTGAAAAATATTGATTCAATAAATAAATAATACAATAAATACAATAAATAATACAATATTTTGTGAGGGAATATTCTAGCCCATAAATGGTGTCATCGTAAGTTTTTCATTACGAACAGGCAACCCGCAAACGAAACCATAACGAAATTAGGCTCCCAATTGGTCACGTAGATTGTATTCGTTGACGTTCCCTGAATATCGTGTTGGAAAGCCGATGATTGCTTAAACCCGACTTGGAACAAGTGCAGGATAGCACACTTTGAGGGAAAAAAACAAAAAAATTTCATCATATAAAGCCTATTTTTTGTGAACATAATGAGCTAAAATTTTTCCTTCTGAAATGACTAGAGAAAGCGTGGCTCAGAAAGATCAAAGCTCAAATTTCAAATCAATATTACTCAATAACCTCGAAATTTTGTATACAATATGAGTATTAAATAAAATCTATTTTTAATAGATTTTCACACATATTTATCATCTTATATAAATTATTAATTTTTTTTTACTTATGAAGAAAAATTGAAATTTTTGAAATATTTTTTTAAACAAAAATTTTTAAAAATATTTATTTTTAAACAAAATTTTTTTTCCAAAAATTTCTTATTAATTTAATATTTAAGACAAAATTAAAAATTATTAAAAAAAAATTTTTTCAATATTTTTAATGATTTTTTTAAATCCATACTTAATTAATTTATTCACTATGATCAAGCTTTACTATTTGCAGCTATTTACATTAGCCTTCCAACACGTGGCGTTCTTCATTTGCATATTAGCACGGGTTAATTTTGGCAAAAAAAAAATATATATATATATATATATATAACCTTTATATGACCGATGTCGGCATTGAAACTAACAACATTTGAACGCCATTGAACAGTGTAACCAATGAAAAATTTTAATTCGCAACGAACAATGTTTTTGCGACACATAAATAGTATCTCGTCATTCTCTACACATTTTTTGATACCGAAGGAAAATTTTTTTTTAATTCATTAAAAATATAAACAAATTATTTAAAAATATGTGGTATATACCATTGGATAGAAAATTAAATTAAGCCGGTGCTAAATTTTTAATAAGTTAATAAAGCATTTTTTGCAATAAAAATTAAGTTTTTAAAACATTACATAAATAAAAACTAAATAATTTATATAAAATATTATATATGAGTAAAAAGCTATTATAAACATCATATATCTGAGATCCATCAGATCATCCAGATTATCAAAAAAATTGCGAGTAATTTTGATTTGAAATTTGAACTCTGATCCGTCACTTCCGCCGAAAAATGGTTTCTGGTGTTTACAAAAATTTGCTTTATACGAAACAATTCAAATTTTACGAAAAATTGACTTGGATTCCTCTCTCATAAAACTTTTGCAGATACTGCAAGAATAAATAAGTATTCTAATTATTGTGTTTCCATCAGACATTATTCCGTAAAGGATCCCATTAACTTAATATATTATCCTGCCAATAACAGAAAAATATGGCTATTTGTAATACAAACTTTAAGGGTCTACTTTGCTTCATTTGAAGACGGAGATGATGTTGCAGATGGCATAATAGTATACGTAATCAATGAACTCTCAGAACTGTGCTCCGGCAGTTCGCTTTAGAAGTCTATTTTACGAATAACATAATTCGTAATGAACTAGTGGAATTTTTTGTAAATTTTTTATGTCGTCGACATATAAATGTATTTTACACACTATATACTTATATTAAAAAAAAATTTTTTTTTTTCAACTTCAAAATCATATAACTGATTTCATAGTAGAAATTTGGTCAATGAGAAAAGGTTTGCAATACATTTTACCCTTTCTGAGTATAAAATAAAAAAATAAACAAATAGTATGTAATAAATATAATATAAACAAGTATTTCTAACAAATCATATCCAATTTATTTGATTTATATACGAACATCTAAGTTCATACATCAGATTCACTTTTTAACTCACGTCTGCGTGTGACACGTGACTGTCATGGATTGTGACAAATTAAAGTGAGACGAACAAGTGTGTAGATATGTAGTCGCATTTTTGTTTTATACTTTGCTGTAAATTGTTGTTGTTGTTGTTGTTTGTGTTTGACGATGAATTGGCACGATTAACATGTTTGACTGACAATTGAAATGACAGATGCAGCACCCATAGTCCATTTGTAGAGTTGAAACAATTCCATACGGACATAAGCTAACAAGTGACTATGTAATATAGTTTGCACATCTTTTTTCTGTTTTTTTGTTAATTCAAATTTTCCAATTTATAAATAATTGTGTGAAGTAGATTTAGTTGAATTTAAGTCTTGCTGATTTACAATGAACTCTATGGAAGGTGAAAGGAGTCTGAACAAATTTATCAGCAATGAATTTTATATACAATGGAATATTTATTATTCCATACGTGTTATTATTTTATACGTGTACGTATTTTAAATATTAATTGTAGTTCGAGGGCGGTCCCAGAACTACCCGACTTGACATATAGATGGCGGCAGTAGTTTGGAAAAAATTATAAAACATGTGTTTTTCAGTTTCAAGGCGCCACATTGTTTAGTAATTTTTTTTTTTGGAGCCAGTGAATTTGTCAACATGGAAAAAATTGGTCACCTTTATGTAATTCAATACTTTCATTTGAAAGGTCTCAGTTCAACGAATATTAAAGTCGAACTAGATTCTACTCTGAGGGGGTCTGCCCCTTCGTTTACGACCATTAAATATTGGGTGGCAGAGTTTAAACGAGGTCGTACGAGCTGCCAAGACGAATACCATAGTGATCGACCAATTAAGGTGACCACGCCAGAAACGGTGTACAAAATCCACAAAATGGTATTGGATGAACGCCGCCTGAACGTGCGTGAGCAAGGTGAAATTACAGGTATTTTAAAAAGTGCTATACATCGTATTTTGATCGAAAATTCGGAGATGAAAAAGATGGGTGCCGCGTTTGCTCACAATAGAACAAAATCAACGTCGTGAAGATGTTTCTATAGAGTGTTTGGCGATGTTTCACAGTAATAAATCCGAATTTTCGCATCGATTCGTAACCATGGATGAGACATGGGTCCACCACTTCCGACCTGAGACAAAGGAGCAGTCAAAACAGTGGACTGAAAGAGGAGAATCGTGTCCAAAGAAGGGGAGAAAGTTCCATATGCAGGCAAGGTGGGATGTACTTGGGATAATTTTTATTGATTATCTTCAAAAAGGAAAAACAATCAACGCCGAGTATTATTCTAATTTGTGGCAGCGATGAAATTAAAGAAAAAACGCCGAATTTGGCGAAAAAGAAACTGTTGTTTCATCAAGACAATGCTATTCCGATGGCCAAAATCAGTGAGTTAAAGCTTGAATTGCTTCAGCACGCACCTTTAGCTCCTTCGGATTATTTTCTATTTCCAAACAATTTGCAAACAATGAAGAGGTGGAGTCTGCGGTAGATACCTCATCAGATCATAAAGGGTTATCCATTTTGCGGTTTCAAAAGTAAATGTAAATAAAACACATATAAAATATTTTTTATCATGATATTTCTTTTTTATTATAAAGTTTGAACGTTGACATTATGTGTGAAATACTACATCATTTAAATGACCACCACGCGAATTGTTGCAAGCATCGATTCTTTTGAGGTAATTTTCGACCACTTTTTGACACATATTGGGCGGTATCTCAGCCATAACGTGACGAATGTTGGTTTTTAGGTGCTCAAGAGTTAAAGGTTTATCTGCATAAACACATAAAAAAAGTCAAGCGGTGTCAAATCGCATGATCTTGGTGGCCACTTGATATCGCCACGACGAGAAATTACGCGGCCAGAAAATTTCTCTTGCAATAAAGCCATATTCGCTCGAGTTGTGTGGCATGTGGCACCGTCTTGTTGAAACCACATATTCTCTAAATCGTATTCTTCAATAGCAGCAAAAAAAAGTCGGTTATCATATGACCATAACGCTCCGAATTGACGGTGACAGTCGTTCCATCGTCGTTTTCGAAGAAGTAAGGCCCAATCACACCTCCGGACCAAAGAGCGCACCAAGCAGTGACTTTTTGTGGATGTAGTGGCCTCTCTTCAATTACTTGAGGATTCTCAGAACCCCAAATATGACAATTTTGTTTGTTAACATACCCGAGTGAGAATGCAAAATACGCCATAATGTGCCGTAAGACAGTCCTAATTCCTGAGAACGACGAGAAATCGACACATTCGGGTGTTCGGCAACACTTTCATTTACAGCAGCGATATTTTCGGTGGTACGAGCGAAACGATGATGCACAGGCCTTACAATATCTGTAACCGATCCAGTCTCTTCATATTTCTTCACAATTTTGCCAATTGCTTGCGTAGTTGGACGATTATGTAAACCATAATCTCCTCTTAAAGCACGATATGTGGTTGTGGCAGAATCATCATTTTTGTAGTAGGTTTTTACAATTTTAATGCATTGTGCGATAGTTAAGCGATCCATTTTCGCAAATGTCAGACTTTGAACTGAAAAAGAAAGAAATTGTTTTAACAACTCAGTTTGACAGATGTCGAATTCTAGCCCTATACTTTTGAAACCGCGAAATGGATGACCCTTTACTATAAACAGGATTTTGAAGCTATAGAATATAGCTAGGAAAAGTGTATAGAGCTTAAAGGAGATTATGTTGAGGAATATAGAAAAATTTTCCCAAATTTGTTGTTTTCTTTCTTATGTTGGATAGTTCTGGGACCGCCCTCGTATCTTGATTTTTATTGTCGTATTTATTATATGTCTCATGGTGGACCAGTTTTTCATAACATAGTTGCATATCGTTGATCGAACAGTTTGATCCATTAAATTCAATTTATTTTTAATATTTTTAAGAATTTTGATTTTATATAAAATATCTCTTTTGAATCAATGCTAGCTACGAGTGAGATTTTATCAAGATTTAATACAATAAATTGTTATTATAAATTTTATACTATACTTCTTGTTATAATTATCATTTAATGCTCTATTAAATGACACATTGGTTTTTTGGTTTTTGCGGTTTATGGTTTTCATCAATCTATTATATAAATTTACTGCATAAGTCACAAGTCACAAAGATATTCATATGTATGTTACATAGCCAATACCAAAGTTAACTTACATGTTGTACTACATGCTAATTTATGTTGTGCGAGTATAAATGTGTATGTGTATGTGTGCCTTTGTCTAGTATTGATTGGTTGGTGTTTCCAGTGATTGATTCTTGCTAATCAATTTCCAAACCAATGGGTTAAATGAATTTTATCCTTTATGTATAACTTTACATACGAACATTTGTATATACATATATCTACATAACTTATATGTAGAAGAAGAATATCTATACATATTGGTCATGATATCATAGTTTATATATTTAAGATTGTCTTTTGTAGATATGTATGCATAAAGTATATGTCATTAGGCGATTATTTGTACATTCGAACTTGTACACATATTTCTGAATAGTTTGAAATGAAATTCACAGAAGATGGAATAGTTCATAATTCTCTGCTAAATAATTGCACTAATTAGCACGTAAAATTTAAGAATGTCGTAATTAATAATTTCATAAATATTTTATTGATCATTTAATTGATATTGGATTCGAGATTTGGAGTTCTTTGGAGTTTATGCAGATTTGATGGTGATGCAGTACCCCAGTATTGGATACCATAAGTCCATATGAGATGACTGACAACCTTTTAAAGCATGGAACAAAATAAATAACAATATTTTTCATTGGAATTAAAAAACAAAATGTATGGCCGTCAATTGTATGGGACAAATTTAGGATGTTCAAGGGAAATATTAGTTAGGAAATCCTACACGTACTACCCACCAGAAGGAAGAGGAAAAATAACTACAAACCTAGTACATCATACTGCTCTCGATAGTTGGGTAACTTTGCTTCATTTTCTTCTTTCTTAATCTTGGTTTTCATTCTTAAATATAACTTTATCATTATTTATAAACATTTTAGTCATGTGTATGTCTAAAAGAAAATTTTTACGTTTTCTCTCACTTGAATATAAATACAACAGATAAAATTGAAAACATACACGTTCATGTGTGATATGTTCATGAACGAATATTTCGAAACTCTTTGTTAATATTAATTAACTATAAAATCTCACCTCTACAGGGGTCAACTCTATGACCGACCTCTATTAAAAAAAATTTGTCTCCCCAAAATTTTGTGGAATTTACTTTTTACCTATTTCTCCCCCTTAGAAGAGCACACCTATAAAAATTGAATTTTCCTAATATACGCTCTCAATACTCTGAGGGTGCTTCTTAAGGGTATTCATCACCAACCCTCTAAGAGGGTGAAATATAACTTCGACCCTCATTAGTATTACCAAGTATACTTACCATCTCTCGGGACACCTTGAAGGGGCTGTCAAAAAAAAAAAAATGAACAAAAAACTCATGAAAATTTACCAATAAATAACACTACAACTCTACAACAGACGTCTCTAGAAGAATGAAATGCAACTTCAGCCACAATTAGTTTTACCTCCTCCATATTTTCGCTTACGTAATTATCCATTAAGGTAGATGCAATACTAAATAAAAGCAAACCATCTGTAAAACAACAAATAGCTTCCCAGGAATCGACTTTAGAGGAATCAATAGGAAGACCAATACCCATTAGAGTCTTTCGTCAATATTTCTCCTAAACATACCTAGACCGTATCTGCATTCCTACGAATTTGATATTTTTAATCTTATTTGCTCACATCGGTCCCACAGTTCTCCTGAGGGGTAAAACATATGAGTTGCCCCTATTTATTTGTTTTACTCTCACATTTTCATCTAACATGCTTACCTACCCCGTAAAGACCTATCCATTAAAGATAATCCCATACAAAATGAGTCAACAAAAGATAAACCATCTGGAGAAAAAATCTTCCAATAAGGAGGGTTCCACTTGCAAGTTAAGAAGTAAAATGTGAGAAAATATGAATCAAAACGTATTTTTTTTTGTCTGGGGATACTTATTTCGATAGGCTCTGACAATGTGGAGCGAAAATTTATGTTTCTGCTAGTCTCGACGCAACACTTGCTATAGGCCTCCATATATTTCAAACCGACTTCGACAATATCTTTGGCAATATCGTTATAATCTATGCAAAATTTCTTGTAAGTACGGAAAACAATGACATTGCCTAAAGAGTGCTGGAATTAATGGGGGAGAATCAAATCTTGATTAACACCGTCAGCTACTACCACAATGAGTATCCACTACTGAATAAATACACCATAACTCTCATTCACCCTCATATATATATATATTTATATATTTACTCACAAAAGTATGCTATGTTATAAATATTAAATTTTCCATCATATGTACCGTAAAATTCACGATGACTTGAAAAAAAAACGTACGCTGAACCATAAAAATCACGTACAATTATTATTTGTTTGCATATACTCGTATTTTCCAGAATAATTCTGAAAATAAATTTACTGCGCAATTGATTGATACACTATTGAAGCAATCATATCAAATAAAAGAGAATAAAAGACACAGTAATTGTGGTTGCAGGCGTTATTGAGGCGGATAAAACAATTGTTGCACTACATCATTCATGTAGCACAGCAACATATGTATGGCTCTCTATATGTAAAAAATATATTATAAGTGAATACAAAATGAAAAATGAAATTTCCATTGAATTAAATTATATTCAATACACGCGAATAATTTCTTTTTTTTTAAATTTTTTTTTTCATTACAATTCTCTTTTGTCACAACACAATTGCTTATCAATTGTATTGATACAGGAAATTTTTTTTTACAATATTGAAATATTAATATTTAATTTTTCAATAATTTCTTGTGAACTTGTGACTTTTAAAAAATGACTGTCGGACAGAGTTCCTTAAATCGAAATCGAACTCTAAACAGTTTTCTTGTTCTGGTTAAAAATATCTGATCAAATCCAATACATTCACGCAGTTCATTGTAATTACAAAAAAAAAAATAATAATAATATTAATTAATGAGCACAGTAGGCCTTGTATTGCAATTAGTCGAGCTTTCATATGGTTAACTCCTATTTATTGCTTCCTTTATTATTCCTACATCCGTCCATACACATGCATGCATAATATTGCATCACTCTGGAATACATAAATATGACCACAACAGTACTTTGCAGTGGGTTGAAATTGAATTTCAACAAATGAGAAACTCAAACATGAGTGCATCTCAATTACATTGAATAATTTCGAGTACATTCATATATAGTATATACTCATACTCACAACATATACTCATATACTTATACTCAAGAATATTTGTACATGCAGAAAAATAAAAAGTCAATAATTGATTGGTGAAAATGATAACTATTAACCAGACAGAGAAAAGTCACAGTATCACATCATGAAAATCAACTTATGTGCCTACAAACTAAAGGTAAAGAAAATTGTATGAATTTGTATGAGTACATGCACTTGAAACGTACGATGTATGAAAGCACACAAAAGCAGAGATATGTATATCATACGTATACAAACAAGTGCAGCAATATATGTACATACATACATTAGAGTGGTATTTATCAACTGACTTTTTAATTCACTTCAGTTCATCGTCTATTTTTTCAATAAAAAAAAACTACCTCTCATACAAAAGCATGATTTTGATGTATGTTTTCACACTTTAAGCAAGAAAATTTAAAGTTATCGTACTAAAACTTGGTTTATAAATTTATTCTGATCTCAGAATGGATATATTAGAATTGAGAAATTCTGAAAATCATATCCAATTTTCTACATGTCACATATACCTAAGAGCCACTCTAATACATCTCATTGACAGGTCATTGTAAATGTTACATACTCTACATACACATACCTAGCTTTACTAAATATGGTTGATGATGACAATGACGATGATGATGATGATTATGATATTGATGTTGATGGTGCCACTGATGGTGCCACTGATGTTGGATGATGTCGGTTGAGGCCGTAGTATTGTGTTGTGTTGTATTCGTATTTGTATTTCACATACGTGTATTGACATAATCTTATGCTTGAACACGTAGCACTTGCATATTTTTAAAGAGTTTTCTTCTTGATGTTATTTGTTATTGGTGTTGTTTTTCTCTGTACTTACTTAAGGCAGTATAATACTTAAGCGGTCATCTTTTGAAGTATTTTATGTCTGCATTTTGAGGGGTTAATGTTATATATAGTATGTTATCAGTGATTTTTCAGGAAGTTCTGTAATCATAGTTATTTAATTGGAGATTAATTAATAAAACTAAATTAATAAAGCTTAAGCAAAATTGCTTACGTTAGCCTATGATTTCTCATTATTGATTGCGATTCCGAATGGTATTATTATGAAATTCTGATGCATGTTTTTTTGTTTTAAAATTCGCAAAAAAATTTAAATTATTGCGAAATCTTAATTTTAATAGTTTGCCACACAACATGAATATTTTTTAATTAATTCTTATGTATTATATACATACCTGTAAAGATTAAATAGAAATATAGAATTTACTATGTATATATACAAATGTATATATACATGTATATATACATTTGTATATTAACCCAGATGCAAATTTGTCAAAGCCTTGCCAATATAAGGCATTATAGAATGGCTTTCAAGTGAAATACACATCAAGGTATCGTTGTAAACATATTGTACTACTTCCAGAAGTCCTTCTCAAGAAGCGAGGAAGTAATGTTTTAAGACTGAAATGAGCTGTACAAATACAAACTCTTATAATTTTCAATTGATTTGATTTTAGTATACATGTAGATAGAATTCGAATCAATTAGTTGTTAGAGTGATGGTCCACCCGTTGGCTTTAGAATAGGAAGTTTGAGAGTTCAAATCCTCCCGGGGGTATCTTCTTTTATTTATGTATTTTCTTTTCATTTTGGAAATAATATATTTGACAAGAAATCGTTAATTATATTTTGAACAAAATTATTTTTATAAGCACTTTCGTCAACAACGGTAAAGTGCTAGCTTTGCGATCGGGAAATTGAAGTTCGGACTCAGGAACGAACACGAGAGGAATTTTGTTTTTTTTTTCTGGTTTTTTGACACATATTGTAATTCTTTTATCGAAATCACATCTTGCAATGAATGAAAAAATGTTGGCATTACTGAAGTTCCTCAAAATAACTCCTTCTGAAAGCTGTTCTATGGAATGACTCACAATTTGGCCCGTTTGATATCAAAAAATAATTAAAGGTATCATACAGATGGTAATGCTTTCTGTATTCCAAAGAAGGGCTTTTGTAAACGTTTTTAACTCCTTCTTTTTTCCACCGGGAAGGTACTTAAAATAAATACATTTTTCTATGCATGAATTTTTTTAATATATTGTACAAATTATATCAATATTGTCCAAAATTTAAGACGCACAACAGTAATGGAAGAGAAGCTCGGCCAATGAGTCCTTTGGGGCTTTATGTACCACATATTTATTATTTTTTATATATCAATATACAAATATATTGCGAAGATGAAAATCACGTTTGTAATACTAAATGAATTGTCATAAAAGTCATGGCTGTCAAGTGAATGACTTGAATACGTCTCTTGTGGCAAAGTGGTCAGAGTTCATCAATTGCAAATTCATCAAAAGTGACTCATCAAAAGATGATCCAGATTGGATGGGAAGCCTTCCTTGTGTTATCCACCATACTTTGGTTTTTTGCAAAAAAAAAATTTGAATTGCAGTTCGTTCGATTTTGAAGGGGGTATGAAACAGCATCTCATCAAATTCTTCGATGGAAAAGGCTTCATGTAAACCAATATATGAGAATTATTGATTATTGTTCTAAATATAAAGAAATGAGTTTTAGCAATCATATATCAAATATGACAAAACATGTCATGACTTTTCCGACAACCCAATTGGTATATAAATGCACTTATTGAGGACAATCGACTTACGGCATGATATTTTAGAATATTCATGTTAAATGTATTTTATATTTTTTATTCAGATCGAAAACGAAAATCCAAAATAGTTATTTATAAAAATAAAAATAACAAAAAAAAAAAAAAGAATATACAATATGTCAACTAAACTAATATCTTTTATTATAAAATATTCGATTGAAAAAATGGTGGATGATTTTATAAAAAAATGTAGAACATGATTTTTCCAATTCATTTTATTAAAATACATATTTTTACCATATTTCAATCAAGAATTTTTTTCCATTTCTGAGATTTCTGATAACACAATAACTCACTTTCAGATTACCAATAAATTTGGTTTTGATTCATTACGAGCATAAGATGGTTGTGAAAGAGTATGTAAAATATGTATACAGATATTTTCCTAAAATACTTTAATACTATAAAATGAACAGCTGTTAATATCTATAGTAAATCATTATCAAAATAACAATCAAAATAATGACCATTCAATTTTTATATCGTTTTATTTTGATACGAACATACTAAGTATCAACAAATCAATGACAACAGTTTGTGTTAATGTACTTACGTTGAGTAAGAATATGGAACCTGTATTTTTATGGAGCAAAAATAAGAATCATAAAAATAAATATTTGGTATACTCGTAACTATAATGGGTCGATTCATTTAGAAGCACTTTTTTTTAATAAGGAAAAATCAAAAATATCTAAATTATCGGGTAATTTTATATATTCTTTAATTCTTTATATGATATTTATTTTTTGAAGATTAGTTCTTTCAAACATTGGCTATAACTGCGACTAACATGGTTCATTCTGAGGTAATAATTTTTTGTAATGCTTTCAAACGTTTGCAACGCTAAACTGCAAAGTGCAAAAATATTGACAAAATTGGATTTCATATAAAAAATGATCTACTTTACATTCCACAGAATTTTCGATATTAACTTATTCCGCTTTAATATAGGCGGCATGCTAAATATTTGTGTCGTTTAATAAGAAAAGTCAAATTTTTAAACGTTTTGGATTAGCAGCAAAAACAAACAATTTGAATCAATTTTTCCAAGGAAAAAATGACTTGTTGATTTTCAGATGACTTTTCACTCAATTTGTATGAGAGTCCCCTTAAGAGTTTGAGATAGGGCATATGTATATTAAGAAGAAATGTTGAGAAGGAAAAATTAATGGAGGGATTCGTGGAGTTATTTATCGATTTTTCAAAACAACTGAAAATGAATAAATATCGACATAAATAGCTGCCCAGGAATCGCCAATAGTAGTGAAGTAGTACTTAATGAATGACCCATAATAAATTTTGTTCCTCAACATTTGCTCCTTAAATACTTACCTTCTATGTCGACCACTTAAGGAAACTCCCATACAAAATGAACACTAAATACACTCAAAAATCAACAATATCTGTCCCCTAGAGCGGTGAAACGTATCTCTGATAGCTAATGTTTTTTTTTTCTTTAATACTTCCTCTAAATATGCCTTATATATTCACTTCTTAGGGGCTTCCTTATTAATTTGAAAAAGTAGGAGGATATAAATCAGGAATTTCTTGACGCTTTTTTGGATAAAAATGCTTGAAATGTTCCAAATTGTATATCTTTCGCTGAGCTAGTTGATCAAAATTTACTCAGCCTTAATGTATAGTGCATCTCTAGTTAATGTTGCTACCTGAATGCAAGTCGCGAATAAATCGCAGCTAATAAGTACCTATGCTATTAATATTCATATGTAACATAATAGGAAAAACAGATTAGGAATTTTAGCATATCAATAATTGATTGGAACTCTAGAATACTGAATTATTTTTAAAATACCTCATTAATTAATACTCTGGTACGAAAATAAAATTTTCTACTAAATGCTATAATTAATGTACTAATATCATACAATCGTACAAAATAACATATTTCAACAATTATTAAATAAATATCAAATATCATGTTGCATTATCATACTGCATGTTTCTAAAATTTGTATATTTCATATATGAATTCGCTGTACTTAAGAGCGTGCACAATAATTATATAATCTCATTTATTGCAATCAATGAAATATTCAATATATTGCGATTTGCATTGTTTTAATTAGCTTTTACATATACATTTCAATTGACATATCATTGCCATTGTATTCGTATATCAAATGCAATACGTCAACTCATATAATATGTATATATACACAAAATGTTTATATACAGGTCGTTCTACAGCTGTCATAGCTACAGCTGTGTCTATCATTGAAAATAAATCTAATGTGAATGAATATATATCATGTAAGTATGACAAACAACACAACAAAACTTATGTCAATCACAATCAGCATCATGAAAATCAACATAGTCATCATTATCAATCGATGCTGCGGCAACATTGTTGACAAGAGTTTTAATCAATAGTGATCATCTGGTTTTGACGCGTCATTCATAAATGAGCTAAATTTCATAGTGATAAGTAAATTGAATTAATCAAATGTGTTTGCATTTGTGTCATGTCTATTTCATTAGCAATATTTACTTATGTTTAGATAATAGGCAGCAATATATTGTACATATTGTAATGAGATATTCATTTGCAACATTTTAATTAATTTCTAAACAAACAAAGAAAAATAAAGCAACTTTTATATGACAAATAAAATGAAAAGAGTCTTTATATTATATACATATGATATCTAGAATATATATATAAAAGTAGATTTTCTGTGTTTTTGCGTAAGTTACTTGCAGCTCATTAAAAATTTGTTCCACATTTTTTGTGCCGTACTTAAGCACGCACTATTTGTATGAGTTACTTTGACGATGATATGAGTATAAAGCGTTGAGTTGAAAGCGGAAGTACACATGTTTATTATAAATATTTTGTTGGCTCTAAAGATAATGAAAATATGTTTTTTCTTCTTCTTATTATTTTCTATTCTGGCATACATTTCGCATATACCCATATGTAGCCACATATACTCATTGAAAAAGGTTCTTAACTGTAGTATCTCATTTACATTTTTCGGGTCAGCATAATAAGTATGTACAACCCTTAGTCATATTTATTTTGAAAATTACATATGCAAAGATGAAGGAACTTTCATGGAAATATTTTAATCTTATGCATATGTACATGTATGTGCACCACAATGTAACTAGTTATTATAAATTTTTGAGAAAGAAAATATTGAATCAAAAATAGCAAATTCTCTACGAAAAGAATGGATATTCTAATTTCATTTTCGCCATATTACAATATTTGAATTTATTTGCAAGTAATTCACATTTTTCAAACACAAAAGTGATTTCGTACTTTCGCTGGTATGAAGAGGACTATTGAACTATTTCCTATCAAATTCTATCGCACTCATAGAATTCCTGAAAGTAATTGGATTTTATTTCCATTGATCACAATGTACTTGTTTATTTTTTCTGCTGCACATGCTTTAATTGGTTACGGTTAAAGTTTCACTTTGACGCCTTGAAAAATTGTCAAAGTGAAACTTTAACCGTAACCAAAAGAAACCGTAACTGAGAAATTACTCAGTTCTTCGATTCTGTTCGATGTTGAAGATTGTGAAAGACTAGTAAAAATGAAGATTTTAATATCAGTTGTAGTAAAAAGTAATCCATTATTTATCCAATAGATGGCTTTAGTAATCTCTGTCTCGCGTTGTATAAGTGCGATCGGGTTATGCTAGATGGCGTTAGAAAGATAGGATTTTGTACTAAATAAACTTTTAAGGCGGTTTTGTGATTTCTTGTTTCAGTATTGTTTGAGCACGCGTCAAAGATGGACACCAGTAAAGAGAAAATACGCCATATTTTACAGTTTTTCTTCGATAAAGGCGAAAACGCAAGCCAGATGGCTGAAAATGTGAATAGTATTTATGGTCCCGATACTGTAACAGCCAATAACGTGCAATTTTGGTTTCGTCGATTCGGTTCCGGTAATTTTGATGTCAAAGATGCAAGGCCAATTGTCGAAAATATCAATAAAATAATGGAAATCGTCAAGTCTGATCGTCATGTAAGCACTGTTTCTATTGCCCAGAAGCTAAACATTGTTCAGAAGACCGTATGAAACCATTTAAATAAGGCTGGATACAACAAGAAGCTCGATGTATGGGTGCCACACGAGTTAAGGCAAAAAAAACCTCATGGACAGAATTTTTATCATTTCTGAATCTGGTTACTGGTTACTGGTTACTGGTGATGAAAAGTGGATCACTTACGACAACATTAACCGAAAATGGTCGTGGTCGAATTGCGGTGAGCCGGCGCAAACGTGATTACTACCTGTTCCTGTCTATGACGAATGATTTTGCTGGTGAAAAAATCGCCTCAAGAGAAGCTTTTGAAAATCGACTGTCCGAGTTTTTTTGCCAATAGGGACGAGGGTTTCTATGAGAGTAGCATTATGAAATTACCCTCAAAATGGCAACAGGTTATCGAACAAAACGGTGCATATTTGACCTAAATCGGATAATTCTAACTATGCTAAATAAAACCTTCAATTTAATGCAAAAATAATGGATTTCTTTTTACTATACCTATATTTAACTCCAAATTATTAGCTTCAGTATTGTGCTAAATTATTCTTAAATATTTGAATAGTTTTTGAAAATTTGAAATTTTAAAGAAAACTAAAATTCTGTCAATAAAATATATTTAATTTAACTAAAAGATTAGTCCATCATGATCATTGTAAATAATGAATATTGGTCATAAATATTTAAGTTGTTTAATGCTGTGCCAAATAATTCACTATTTCGACTTGTGCTTCTCTACTTTACACTAGCTTAATTATAATCCACTGATAAGTCACTTTCATATTCATGACAAATTACAATCAGTAAATTTAATCTTTCTTTGGATCACGCAAAGTCTCCCTCCCCCTCTCTCTTTATATATGCTTGTATGTATTTCGCTTGTGGGTTGCTTATTGTCATTGCCATTTTAATCAAATTTTCTTCACAATTATCTTTAAACGCGATTAAATTTATCAAATACAATATACCAGAATAATAGAATCCTTTTGTGTGTGTGTGTGTATGTGTGTTGTGTATTGCTGTTGCCGCTACTACATAACATATATACTTAGCTGCTGCTACTGCCATTTCAATTGTCTGTTAGACATGTTAATCCTACCAATTCATTGTCAAGTAAATTCTCTTGCTTGCACACACACACACACACACAAACACATTTAACTTAACTTAATAAAAAGGCACAAAACAAAAAGACTAAAGATGAATTTTAAGGGCTCTCTCTCATCACATTGTAATTTATCACAATTTCTATGTCAGTCACGCACATCTCAAAATGAGTAGTAAATGAATGGTGAGGCAAAAAAAAAAAACAAAACACGAAAAGAAGATTTAAATAAATTTTATACAATTTGTCAGTTGTTGCTCGTTTTTATATATGTTCTTTGGTTGTTTTCATATGTACGTAAGTGAAAGGATAACGCTTGCTAAATACTTCCAAGTTTAGTGGCCAAAATTTTATTGTATTATCTAAGTATTAGGTGATTTTTATTAAGATTTTCCACCTTGTAAATGTCAAGAAAGGATTTTCATATATTTTCAATTGTTTTTATATCGTCATGCCATGTACAAAAAATGTAAGTAGAATCCATACAAATGGAAAATTACGTTTAACTCATTAATTGCAAAATATATGAAAGGTAATTAGAGAACATATGTAAAATGATATCTATGCCTATGCGTCCATTTAGGTGACACTAATTAGTCAAGGGTCAAAAGTTATTAATACTTATTTACTTGCTGACATAAAGCTATTAGCGCTTATATGTGAGAAGGAGGTGTTTGAAGAAATTTTTAACAAATTAGGTACACATTCTATTAATATGGATATATTTTGGGATTTTTATATCTAATAAAATGCAATGTACCGCAAAATGGGGCAATGACTTATTTTTTAAACTCAAACATGTTTTTTGGTTCATATTTCGACTTAATCTGCCATTTGTTGCGCTGATATTTAAAGGTTATGGTTCTGGCAACACTGTAAAACAGCAGCTTTCGTATACGTGATAGTTAAGATGTGCATCTAGCTGCAGCTAGCTCCTGGTCAAACCCTGAGCTAGATGATGCCGGTAGACTTTGCTTCCGCATTTTCACTGATGGCTCCAGGACTGAAGAAGGTTCTGGTTATGGAGTCGTCGTAGAAACTGAAGGAACTCAACTGTTCTTTGCCCTTGGTATGCATGCATCTGTCTTTCAGGCAGAGGTGTTTGCAATACAGAAGGCAATGGATTGTATCGTGGACAAGAGGCTGAAAGGCAAGTCTATTTATGTTTGCGGTAACAGTCAGGCTGCGCTGCATGTTTTAGACAACCCTATGAACACTTCCAAGATAGTGGAGTTCTGCAAATCAAGGCTAAATGATGTCGGAAGACATAATAATTTATCACTGATGTGGGTCCCTGGTCACGTCAGAATTGTATGCAATGAGACCTCTGATGCATTAGTAAGAGAAGGTTCTGTAACTGATTTAATGGGCCATGAGCCTGCTTTGCCACTACTCGCTGGAGCCATCAAGGCCACGGTTAACACCTGCGCTAATCTAGTCCATAAATCGACCTGGCAGACCGAGAGAGACTGCAGATGGACGAAATCCATGTTACCTAACATATTGGGTAAATGGTCGCATTTCCTCCTATCTCTAGGTAGAGGTGATTGCAGAATGCTAGCCAGCTTGGTAACAGGCCACGTTCTATGGGCAAAGCACATGGAAGAGGTAGGACTAGGAGACGGCGAACCACTTTATATGTGTCTGTCCTGCTTTCGCTCGAATCAGGTTTGCGGTCTTTGGCACTGACGTGCTGAGAGCCGAAACTCTTGGATCTTTAGCACCACAGGATCTACTCCGATTTCTTCGGAAAAAGGCGTACATTTAGTTGTTTTTGAAAAGTCACAAAAGATTGGTTTTGGATTGGTTCCTAAATATTGGTGATATATTTTTTAATGTGTTTATGGTGTTGTCAAAAACATTGTGTAAAAAAAGTTTAGTTTGAATTCTGTGTTTTGAATTTGGTTGAAAAAATTCACGTTTTACATATTTTGTTTTAATAGAAATTTTATGAAAAGGTATTTTTTGTTCAATACTTGGATTGAACGAGAACATCACAAACGGTTTTACAAAATGTGGCATTTATCGACTAAATCTAAATGAAGTTTACTCTAGACTTCCACCAGGATCTTCCAACGCAACAGTTAGTGCTGAAGCAATTGATGAAGTGTTTACAAGGCACATAGAAAAGCTTCGTTTGCCAATACCAGTTACTCGTCAAAGCGAAAAAAAAAAATTGAATGTTCCACCTAGAAAATGTGTATCAGCTGAAGATCTACGAGTACTGGATCCTCCATCAGGAACATCAACTGTGACTTTATCAGAACCATCTGATACTACACGAAAACAAAACAACAAGAAAAGCAATCAAAACCAGCAACAACTCGTCACAATGTGAAAAAGAAGTTGTCGAGCGAGTTCGCTCATTGAATCTTAGGATGATGAACCATATCCAGCATCATATTCCGAATAAATTTATTCCATTTTGTTAAAATCATTATAAATTTATATGTGCAATCAAATGAAAGCAATTTATTGTGTTAAATCTATTTTTAAATTAAATTTCTTTTAAATTGTTCTTAACCCCCAATTCAGACTTTTTCGAAAATCAGCTGTTTTTTCTTTGGTTAAACTTATTTTCTTACCACGGATTTTCAGAGTACACACCAAAAATATAAACCCATGCTCATGTTTGCATTTCATAATAGGAAAATTTCACATTGAATCTCCCCCCTTGACAGTAGTTGTCACTTTATTATGAATTTATTTGCCACGAAGAGAACTTTTAAATAATACTTGTAGCAAAACTCTATAAAAATGATGTCGCAAGAGGGCAGTCGTACGGAATAGATCAATAAAAATAGGTGGCTTCCAGTATTGTACGAGTTTAACATGTGCAGTAGTACTCGAAGTGAGGCTACATTAAATAGTAAGCTATATTTTATACCAAATATTGTTGTCTTGCGCTAAATCGAAGACTATAGTAAGTAAGTTATTGCGGTTTACAAATTAGAAATTCGTTAATTTTGTATGACAGCTACAATAAATAGTTGACATGGATCGGTCATTTCTTGCAAAAGTATTGCCGACTGCAATATATTTGCAATATTAAATATCGAATATTAAGCATATATTGTACATTCCGTTACAATTAAAAAACAAATCCAATCTCTTGGATTTCCCCATGCGAACATATGTGTTGACCAATCCTATCTTCACCTTTTGACTGTAGCTATGCCAAATCGAAATATCTCAGCATTTCTGAAGTTCATCATACGAATCAATCTTCTAAAATGTGCCTAAGGTTAAAGTAGGATCGAATGTAAACCAAAAGGCAGTAGTGTCATCATCACTATTGAAATTACTACTATTAGTATTGATACAACAGTCTTTGACCCGAATTTTTACTTCCGGGATAAATTATAAAGCCCTTCGAAAGACATCTTACAGTGTAAAAAAGAAAAAAAATGTGGCACTTATAAGCCCCGAAGGGTTTTTTGGCCAAGCTTCTCTTCCAGTACTGTTCGTTTTAAATTTGGGACAGTATCAAAAGGAACATATTTACTTTAGCCGGGTCCGAGCCACAGAACCCTTGTAACATCACTTTTTCTGATCTTTGTCACAGCTTTCTCTTGAAAGCTTTTTTCCATGGCAAATTGTTACTGCCGGAAGAATTGCCAATTACTAATGAAAATGTACAAATTATAACTGTAACTGTGATTCCAAACTAAACTACTGGACCTCGAGCGTCATACAATGATCGTAGTATGTCTTATTTCGGCTTATATCATCGTCCGAAATAAGATACTGTTTAAAGGTCAGTTTATCAGACTTTCATACTTGATCTTCCAGGTTCAAAACCCTGCTCGACACCAACCGGCTCGATTATATTTTTTCAAGGAGCAAAACAAATTATTTTTAAATAAATAGTGGTTCAAATATAAGGTTCTTCAACAAACTTTTATATTTTTCCAATATGTTAAGGCTTTATTATGAAGAACAAATATTCCACATATTTATGGAACGCGATTTCATTCACGTGATTGCGTCTGCTGGGTTTGAAGTAGCGTATCGGAGAGTTAACTCAACTTCGCAGGACTTTATTGACGGTTTATAGCCTTATCTCACGAAAGGTTCGGACTATATTCGTTAGTGATAACACTCTTGTCGAACTTCATACACAATGATCGATTGTTTAATGGACTTTGTCGCATGGCGCGTCATTCTGCTTAAGCCAAGAACATCAGAGTCCAAGCTTTCATTTTCAACCCGCAAAGAATCATGGCTCTGTGAAGCATACGGTTGAGTTTAGAGCACGTTTGTTTTTGAGATAAATTGTCAATTGATGTAACTAGTCCAAAATTCCAGCACCAAACTCACATTCTCTGGTGAGGGGTTCTTCGTTTTTACTTTTACTGAAAAAGGAATTAAACGAAGATTTTTGAAGCTGAAAGTGTGTAGTTACTATCATATATATTTGAGTTTGCATAAATATAATTATATAATTATGACACAATATTTCATCAATCACTTGGTATTTCAATTTAGTCATACTAATTATGAGAAAAATATTTAAAATATTTTTTTTTTTTAAAAGGGCTGAATTCATTGACTACTAAATCAATAGTATATACTACATGAAAAAAAAAAAAAAAATCAAATATTAAATGGTGTATGATGAAAAAATTGCGAGAGATCTTGAGAGGCACGTTCATATGTTTGTAAGTACAAATAAGCAACTTGATTATTTTTTCTATGGAATTTTATTTTCAAATTTTTTTTCGAAGAAGAACTCAAAGTCAAATGTGCATCAAAGTTTTTTAACTAAATGTTAGTATATATTTGTTTGATATCTGTTGTTGGTTTGGTTTTGTAAATGTATCTACTATAATATGTATTGTTAAAAGTTTTCTCTATGTTGTTACGAGTACAAATAAATGCAAATAGCAAATAATAAATAACACAAACAACTAACCAAAATCTATAGAGATAATACTATTTATATACATACGTACGTATGTAAGTATTGTACAATACATATGCAATTTATTGTGAAAGAGGGCTTTGGATACAAAAAGGCAATTGAACTTTCAATGAATCTACTCCACAATTGTAGAACTTTATAATGCAATGGAGATGATGCTGTTGCAACATCAACAAGACAAACAATAACAACAACATTTTCATTGGATATAACATAACATGTAAGGATTCAAGTATCTTAGGAAACACAAACAAATGAAGGCACATCAAAATGTGAAACGCAGTAGATATTATGTGGAAGTCAACGAATTGTGAATGAGTGCACAATAATATCAAATGCTATATAATGTGCGTAGATTAAACTAAACTGAATATCTCAGCAAGATTGAAATACATAGATGAACGTACGTACCTATTGTACAAATATACACGTAATACACCAATTATGAGAGGGTTGTCGTTCGTACGTATGTCCTTGATACATCAGTAGATTTTAATTTCTCTCCATTCACGTACGAGTATACAGTGTAGCATATGCTACACTTTCAAATCATTCATTTTTATTAAATACTTAATGCAATTATGCCAAAATGTACAATTGCATTATAAGACTCGACTCTATGTGAGATAATGTCTACTTAAATACATGTTCGGTTGGGTTTTACATTCAACATTTTTAAGTTAGTTTTATTATGCAGCATATCATCTATTAATTTGCATTGCATTGAAATGAAAATTAAATTTTATTCGCTACTCTCAAGAATTGTTAAGTGTCAGAATTCAGTTTGTGTGCTACATACATTTTGTGGTTGCTTCTCAGTTGCGAAAAGCTATGAAATATTTTTGAGCATGTATTATTTTGTAGATCCTGCAGTAATATTTAGCTATCACTTGGTAACATAACTGTTACAGTACAACACTGCAAAAGATTGAGAGAAGTGATTTCTGCATAAATGCAGAAATAATATGCAGATGTTGCAGCAACATTTAATTAAAAACATTGGCAACACCTTTTATATCTGAAGTAAAGCATGAAGTAAAGCATGTATTTTGATGTTCTCAGATGATATTGTATTACGGTAAGTGGCCAACGAACGAGGAAGCTATTAAATCTTATTGAGAATGGTTTGTAGATGTTCCAGCATCATTGAGTACCCGACATTTTTAATCATATAGCTTAGTGCTATTTTTACCATGTAATATTGAAATTGAAAGTAGGTGCAATATTAGAAAGGAAACCTCACAGGTTAGGTTGGGTTGGGTTATGTGGCTGCCCTCGCTCTGAGAGGATACACTTAGACCAGAAAGGCTCATACGACCGAGCTTCTCTTCCAATACTGTTGTGCGTGTTAATTAGAAAGAATTAGAAAGAAAAATCTTTTCGATATGAAATTTTGTTATGCTTCAGCCGGGGATTGAACCCACGACTTACAGATTAGAAGGCCAACGCACTAAGCACTGAGCTACGGCACCCACAAACAGTAACATTTAGTTCGAAACATTAGCATCAAAAGGCGATAAAATTGATATTGTTGTGGCGAAATACCTAGAAAATTCTAGATTAGTTCTTAAATATAATTAGGATTACTTTGCAGATTTTTCAGCAACCTTAAGGATATATTTGATCCAGAGTAAAGACAATTAAAATTAAAACTAGTCAAGAAAGTCCAAACAATCTGTCAAATTATTTTACTGTTTATTAAGAAATTGTGTATTTCTTGGAGCATCACATGACAGACACATTTCTAATCAGAAATCATATGGATTGTGCTCATATTTGGTGTTAGCATCAAAAGTAGTACCAATTTTCCAAAAATATATCAAACATTTGTTTAAGTTGTAGCAACAGTGAATAACATTGGAAACAATATTGCAAAAAATAGAGAGAAGCTCTTAATAGTTATTAAAAATATTTTTTGAATTGTTGCAGCAACCTTTAGCTATCTACCTTAGCAACAAATTTAGTTCTGTGCTGTAGAGTTTTTAGTATCATTCAATATTAAAATTAATAGTAGCTACAATATTTGATACAAATGTAGAAAAGATGCAAAATTACGGCACATCGAGAAAGACTGATAATCCTTAATAAGATGTTGCTGCAACATTTAATAATCAACTCTGGCAACAATTATAAACAAAGGGAGAAATAAGGTAGGCATAATATTCAATCGTTTATTCGATAACATTTCAATGTTATAATAAATGTCACATTTAAAAAATGATCTATATATTTTGTTGTCATATTAGTAAGTATGAGTATCTTGATTTGTAATAATGATTATTTATCATCTCATATTAGAGTTTATTTACTTTAAAGTTATTATTGCAATATAATTTTATGAACGAATGACTGATCGTTAGCAACATTGTATTTTTGAATGTAAATCTTATCTGGAGAAATACTATCTGTATAGGTAGTATAATCTCATACCAAAAATAAAATCTTCAAATACGAGCAATGTACTATGTTTGTACTACGTATGTGCAAAACATGGGGTGCCTTGGTTATGTGAAATATTTACGATATACAAACCCCACAATATTTATTGCGGAATTTTTGATAATGCTTGGTTGTGAGCATTATTATTGCTTTACCTATTGTACAACATGCTATTTTGGTAATGGGTGACATGTAGTGAGGTATTTGCTGGCAATATACGAGTAGTATTATACCTTTAAGTACAACACGTACACGTACGCTCGTTGTGAAGCTTATGCCATTTGAAAGAGTTGCTTGGCTTTGTTTCACGCTCAATATGTATTCACTTGAGTATTCAGTATGTCATAGTATTTTATCATATATTTTGTATTTCTAGTACAATATGTATTCAACTCATATATAATGTGAGTACATATGAGTTGATTGGAAGGTACTGATATTAAATGGATATTTCGATGACTGCGGTGACATCGTATTAGAATATTGTAATATATAATATTTACTTTTATTGACATTTTCCAATATTTATTTTCTATATCTGCATATACTCCTACTTAGATTTCATTGAACTGTTTAACATTCTGTGAGAATGTATCAAGGATACACGTGAGAATGTATCAAGGATACACGCTAATGCAATATGCGGTATCTTCTATTGATTATCCATGCAAACATGTCGTCAGCGATGACAATGAACGACGACGACGATGACGATGACGATGATGACGTGGATTTAGATGATTACAGCGATCCGAATAATGTCAATAGCATGTTTAATGCGAAAGAAAAGAGTACTCAATCGACTATACATCTGATTGGTAGAATACAATTTGAATTGCGTACGACTGACATTAGTGTTTGCGTGTAAATATATAAACATCTCTTATAAATCAATACCACTCAACATTTTCAAGTATTGTTTCGGTGTTTGGCGTACTCCATAAAACAAATGGGATTGTCTATAGGTGATTAGGGTCAATGTACAACAGTCAATGTACAATATCAGCACAGGAATAGGAAGTTTCACATGAGAAAGGAGTGTTTCTTTGACGGTTGTCAAGAGTTATTGCATTCGATATGTTGTATTTAGGTATTATTTCTGTATGATATCTTGTGTGTGAATGTGTCTGTCACTGGTGTTACCACACCTTAACATACACATACTAAGTATGTGTTTTATTACCTATCTTTAATTTCATATCGTTTATTTTGTTGATTTCCATTCAAGTTGTATATTTACGTTTAATACATTTATCCATTTACAGGATAAGAAAGCTGGAAATTTGGTGAGTCATAGGGTTTACCCTATGCTTTTGTTTTAGTCTGGTTGAGTAAAGAGGTCGTTATTATAATGGGGATGGTGTTATTAATAATGAAGTATTAAATGCATTTTTTTGACACGATTTAATGTTAGAACTAAAATTTTATTACTCTAGGATTTGTATTATTTGATATTGAATATTAAACGATTATTGTTTTGTTAATCAAATATATACAAAGTTTGCTAAGCTTGTAAACAAAACGTTGCCAAGGGTGTTATTTCAATGTTGCTGCAACATGCATATATTGATAAATAGTCATTTTTATATATATTTTTTATATATATCGTATATTTATTTTATTTTTTAATGACTTAATGATTAGTCTTTAAATTACTTGAAGGTCTGGTGGAGAAGGGAAAGGGGAGTGGCTGAACTAGCCGTATGTATCTGTTGATATAACCCTTTTGCAGACGACAGAGCTCTTATAACATCTTTCTCTTTGTAAGCATTGATACAGTACCTTTTCAGAAGCTTCTGCATAGTTTAATTATTATTATTAGAAAAATTGCCAATAAGTTGGACAACATTTAAAACAAGAAAATGTTTTTCAATTAACTTGTTCAAGCATTGATTTAAATAGTAGCTCGACACCGAGTTCCAATGAGCTAAGCTATTGCATTTTAATTCAAATTAAATAAAATACTTCTTTTGCACTAACACGTTTCAAGTTAAATTTCTCTACAGAACAGAATAATTTATGTGTAGCAACTTCAAATAGATTTCATTTACAATACATTCCCTTGTAACTTGATCCAATAATAACAGTTTCATCTTTGTTTTCATTTCTTAAATACATACCAATGAACATTTTGTATAGTCATACTAGATAATTGTTTCTCTGTGTAGTATAACTGCTGTCAATAACATTCTCAATTCTACCATATATATGTATACAGTATATGTATTAGGGTTGTCAATCCCGGGATCCCAAGATTGCTGAAAACAATAGTAGCCAAGTAAAATGTTCAAACATTAATCACAAATATCCTCTTTTTTAAGGGCAAAAAACCCTTTTCTGATGAAACAAAAGGTAACCAAGTTTTTACAGTGCAAGGAAAAATTATAAACCAAAATGACTGACACACATAGGGCGAATTTTTCAGTACAAGTTTAAATTAGGTTTAAACTAAGTTTACATAAACGGAGTTTCAATTTAATCTTATTTTAAAAAGCAGCAAGAAAAGATGTACTACAGTGCAAGAACAGACAGCTGAACAACTTATAGGTTAATCTTAGTTTAACCCAGCTAGATTGCACATTGAAATTTTGTTTAAACTACGTTAAAGATTGACAGAAAAATTGCAAATAGAGTTTAAACATAGTTTAAACGACAAATAGAGTTAAATTCGTACTGGCCCTTAGTAGTTCATGTAAAATATATATTAGGTTTTTATATTTAGTTAAAGCACAGTTTACATAGTAATATTAATCAAAGTTTACTCTATCACATTTACCCACCTTTCAGGCAATTTGCCGATTCCATCTCAGAAGAAGTGATTGTCTTTCGATGCATCCACCACTCAAGCCAAATTTTTATACTTCCATAAAAACAGAGCCTCCTCCAAAAAGAGCTGCCTTCATCGACCGAAACAAATAATAATCCAATGGAGCTATATCTGGTGTATATGGCGAATGGTGTAATACTTCCCAGTTCTGTCTTTCTTAATAGCTTTCAAGCGGTTGAGTAGTGTGTGTTCTGGCATTGTCGTCTGTAAGTAATGACATTGGCAGTAATAGTTTCACACAGTTGCACACGCAATGAATATCTCGTTTTGGCTGTTCATCTGTTTGATGTGGTTCACTAGACGATACCCAAGTATTTGTACGTTTACGATTCTCATAATATATTCATTTATCATCTCCAGTGATTCGATGTAAAAATCGTTTTCTTCTTTGTCTTTGAAGAAGACTTCCACACAAACGATTTTACGATTTCCCATAACATTTAGAGAAGTATATCTGAATTTATCAAAGAATATCGTCGCCCTCACGAGCGATGGTGCGAGCATGATGGTGAAAGTGGGGAGGTTTGTAGACCGTATAAAACAACAACACCAAAAACATTATGAAATCAGAACTGCTTGAATTTCGGGACGATCCCGGTAACCCTGGATTGTATTTTCGTATCGCGAAAATCCCGAAAATTGACAGCCCTAATATGTACAAACTGTCAGCATGTACGTTCATTAATTACAATAACATTTTTGCTTTTCTTTTTCAACCATTCCTTCATATGCTACACAACATATAATTGCTGATATTTCGAAATATTATACTGTGCTCATTGTTGTAATTAAATTAAGTAAATTATACAGAAGAAAATTAAATATTATTGTCGTCATTTATTAATTATTGGTGCATATATATCAACGATTTGTGCCTCTTACGTAATTATAATTTTTGTACTTGTTCATTGCGTAAAAGACAAAAGGAACAAAAAAATACAAAAATGGTTTCATATTTCTAAAATCAATGGTAATCAAGCATATAATTAAATTGGTAACTTGGTATGAGATTAATTTATATTAATTTATTACGTGATTGAGCAATTTTTTCATAGTCGAATATTTCAATTTTTCTTCATGTGTAATTTATTGTTCAAATTAGAACGTAATCGTTTATACGAAGACATGGCACTTAGGCGGCAAATATTTTTGTGCACAAAGAAAAATTATAGAAGAAACTTCTTAGAAGTTTGAGCACAAATGATCACAGTAATCCGTCATCTATATTTTCTTTCAGTGTAAAGCGCAACAGTTATCAGTTGATGATTACAATAGGTAACAGTGGGCTTCTGATTTCACGATATTTATGTCGTCTCAGTATTGCTTTTCCTAGTTCAAATTTGATTATTTTTTCATGCAGTTCATTTCGACAACACAGTATTTTTCACTCATTGGTTCCAATTGGAAATCGATTCGATTCGATTTTGACTTCCTTTTCATTGAGATTCATAACTTGACTCTGAATACAGACTTCCATTGACTCGTATTTAATTTTATAACTAAAATATTAACATTTTGTAGTTCGTGCTGTTTGATATTGTCAGGTCATGTTTGTTTCAAAGTGGTAGGTATCATATATACAAAGTTTGCTATGGTTATCAACAAAATGTTGCTAAGGATGATATTTTAATGTTGCTGCAATATTCGGATGTTGATTTACTATATGTCAATATCAACATTTTATATCAAATGATATCAGTAAAATTATATCAATTTTAAATTTATTAGTCTCTTTTAAAGTCTATTTTGCAATTAAATTTTATAACAAAATTTATTAATTTGGAAATTTATATGAAAACATATACACATTTAAAGTGTGATGGTGATAATTTATAATTTCATAGTAATTTATATTGATATTAATTATTATGCAAATTATTGGTAATTATAATTGACATGGCATAACAAAAACAATAATAATTTATTTGTATTTGAAATATTGGAGAAAGTGCATATATTATTATTAAAGTCAAAATTTATATTTCTCACTAGTGCTACTAACCAATAATTGTCATAATTATATTTATTATCAAACATAATTCAATTCTAAGCACATCTATATGGAAATTTAATATTTCGTAAATGTATTATAGAACTTTAAAATGCTCTAAGTGAAGTCACAATGTTGTAAGTATTAATATTCGTTTGCATTAGCAAAGCATTGTCATTTACAGTGAATCTCATTATGACAGAGAATAAGTCGCTTTAACAGATATCATTGTTTATCTAAATATTATACAATATATTCATGTGCATGAATATGCTAGTCCATATGAATGACTGAATGATAGATAATATGAGTTTCTATGCACCATGCAATTATTATAATTACGATGCGTTGGCAAAAGGGACGATTACTACATACGAGTATTACAATATAATGGTTAATGTTCGTAGTGAAAGAGAGAACTATTATGAAAATAGCATTTTTATAATGCATGAGCAATAATAATATTTTTAATAAGGGTACATATGCTTATGATTACGTAGTGGAATATTTAAAGGATAATCATTAAGAGAAAAGTCAATGAACGTGCTGTAGATGTCATTTACAATATGGGCACGAATTTCTATTGTCATTCTAGCATTAGTTTAAAAGTAAATTGTTTTTTTTTTTTTTTTTAATTTAACAGCGCAATTATTGAATGTTATGTTATGTTATAGTCTTACCTTATAGAGCATTCAGTACCATAATGAATATTCCGATAGTCTGACTCATTGACAATTTACTATTTATTCTTCAAGTCCTTCAGCAACGTCACTATATATTATATGAAAAATTATGTCCCAAGCTAACAAATAAATAATGTCATTTTAAACTGAAATGTCTTCTTTCCTTTTATCGACAGAGGAATGTAAAACATCTACTTTTTTTATCCACCAAGAATACTATTTCTTCTTAAATACCCCACTCTTACGTGACATGGGTCCTTAGGAGTTTTACGCTAAAGAAGTCATATACATCAACGTTATTAAATATATACTAATAAGACATCATAAATCAAAGAAAATCTCTTCATGCGCTTCACTACATTACAAACATTTGAATTTGTATTTTTTTTTTGCTTAGTTTTTCCTCTATTTTCTTTCTTTCATAGTCAAATTTAGGTCAGTATTTAAAAGTTGGCGCATAATAAATTTGCTTGTCTTTCATGGCAAATGCATAGAGTTAGTCTACATGTACATACACACGAACATGTCCTACATAAAGGAGATATCATAATTTAAAAGTCAACACTTAACTTCTTATCGGTGTTATTACGACTCTATACTCTATAAACATTACGATTTTTCTCTATGCCACCACCATTATCTCGATTTAAGAAACAATAATTTTATACAATAGCATACTTGATTCTATTGCGCTTTTAAACATTTTATTGTGAAGAATAGAAGTAAATACGAAAATACAAAAAAAAAAAGTCTTTGATATAAGTGCATTTTTATATAAATAGTAAAATGTACGTGCTGTGCTATTAATTTTCGTATGAGAGCTTGTGATGATTTCTTCTGTTGAAATGTGTTGCAAATAAATTGTAACTAATGCTATTCTGCAATGTCCAACCATGACCTGATACTATATTTATGTCGATAGATGAAGGAATTTTACCAAAGAAATACTGAGTGCAGAAATAGAGACATATACTTGAAACTTCTGGTAGACATGTTCTCTGTAAGCACTATTAAACATATAGTTACATCCATATTGATATATTGAATTTGCTATTATACTTAGTCTTTCTGTGGTTGATTCTCTTAAATAAAATTTGTATTTTCTCGTAGGAATTATGTTAGCATGTACATTTTTTATTCTGTTCATTTTCAGTTGACAACAAATCATCGTGATTTCAGGGGGGGCTTTCATACTAATTTAATATAAAACACCCGAAAATCTACAAATATTCCCATAGTTGCCGAGAAATCGCATAAAAAGAGTTGAAACTAATTACGTATCCTATTAGTTTTTCTCGGCAGCACTTGCACCAAATATAGCTATCCCCTATCGCCCTTATCTCTAGCAGTTATAGGAGCTCCCATACAAACTTAATATAGAACGTACGTGCAAAAATCAATATATCCCCTTGGCTGCTCAGAAATCGCACCAAAAGTGTTGAAATGATCATGTTATTATCTTACCAAATATCTTCACCCATTACAAGGGCTCACATACCTAATCATCGTAAAACACTTAAAAATCGTCTCGTAATCCTTTAGTAGCTCAGAAATGGTACAAACCGCGACGAAAAGTACATTGGATCTCATTGGTTTTTTCTTGGCAATATTTTTCCCAAATATATCTATGACCTGTCTTCACCCATTATAGCAGCTCCAATACAAAATTAACATAAGAACACTTGGAAATCGACACCTAACTTTTTGGCTACTTAGAAATCGCCCCAACAGCGGTGCAATGTATTACTAGCAACATTCATTTTTCTTCAGCAACATTTGCTTCAAACACAAATACCCCTTTATTCACCCGCTATAGGAGCTCCCATACAAAATTAACATAAAAGCACCCAAAAATCAACATTCTACCCCAAAGTTGCTAAAAATCTCCATAAGAGCGGTGAAATATATTACAGACCCCATTTGTATATCTTCGTCAACATTTGATCCAAACATATCTACCCCTACATTCATCCGTTAGCAGCTCCCATACAAAATTAACATCTCAAAATATCTGAAAATCGACAAATAACCACATAATTGCACAAAAAATTACTTCAATGAAACCCATTCGTTTTTCTTCTCCAACATTTGTTTGAAACAGAGTTCCCTTTTATCTCCCACTCTTATGGGAGCTCCCCTACATAATTGATGCTTTTTTAATGAATGACTGTAACAACTAAAAAAAAAAGATGTGGATTAAAATCTGCGTTTTTTGTTTGTTTTTTTTAGCTTTGTTGGTAAAATTGCTTGAAATTATGCAATTTTCGCTAAGCATGGTAGTTGAATTGTTTCATACAATTTCTCCCGCCTTATTCTGCATACATATGTTAAATGTACCTATATGTAGTAACGAATTGTACTATGTGTTTGGCAACTTTTAGAATTATAATTATTCTATATTTTCTTGTATAAATATAGCAAATCAACAACAACAACAACGTAGGATTCAAATGACCAATTTGCTGACCTTTGCACTATGCTGTGGATGAGTATTTTTGTATATTTTGTCGGTTAGCTGAAATAAGTAAATAAGTATGTGGATACATCCAACCGTAAGCGCATGTAAATATTTATCTAATGAGGACAATTTATTAGTTATCTAAGGATTAATTTGCCCTGGTTTTATTTATAATTGCATATATTTACATTGAAATGGACAACTGCAACACCACAATGCACTGTGCATGTAGCTCTGCTACTTTCATCAATTTGTTTACATTACGTAATTACAATTATCCCGATGTCTAAGTAAGAGCTAACAATATATGACAAAAGTTCTATAATTTAATATCAAAACTGTAGAATTTGAAAGAAACATAGCAATACTTTATTTCTGGACTATAAGGCAATCATTTAAAAAGAATTCATGCACTTCATGTGGACTATTTGAAGGAAGTTCAAGACTTAAAGTGCTAAATATCGAAATAAAAACGTTTCAATGGAAATATATTTTTATCAAGGCATCAGAAAATTTATTATATTCATCACAACTATCGCATGGATAAGTTACTAGTGTTATTGGGTCTACAATCGAGCCTTCCATTAGCTGAGATCCTTCATAGACCTCCATATATGATTCACTCGAGTATTTATGACTGGCTCAACAAACAAAAACTAGTAACAATCAAAAAGCACAAACATTTAAAATAAATTGTTGTCTTAAAAGCAAACAAAAAATACTGATGAGTTTGCCAAATTGGGGTAATCGAATTGGTGACCTTGTCGGCGGAAATCCAATGAACTTATGAGCATAGTTAGTCAATAAGTTATAAATTATAACCACTGTTATTTTTGCAACTAAGCATACAAATAATGAAAAAAAACATGCTGTTGATGGCAACAACATACTTAATTTTCTAAATAATATGGTAATAATTCATTCACTTTCATCCTGCGGGTATGTTCGTTGGTATTATGGTACATACGAGTATGTACACAAGCAGAGCAATAAGCACACTAATATGTAGAAATTGGAATTAGTGTACGAGTGTAAGAAAATATTACTTGTTTTTTGAAAATGTTTATGAAATATTGTTGTCGATATTCAGTTGAGTGAAGAATAAATAATATTTCACCAAAATAAATAAACAATTTTTCGCTAAATTGAATTCATGACCAGCAGTAATAAAAAAGAAAAACAAAACAAAAAAAAAAATGGACATTGTTGATAAATAATTTTTATATTTATGTATATATAATATTTTCATCTATATTTCATGCTAAATAAACCAACCACAAGCTAACTCAAATAGAGATTGATAGTAAACGAAAAAAGAAAAAAGATCAGCATGTTTGTTGGAGTGATATCGAAAAGACAATATTTTCGTTCGATAAAAAATTTCATATCCAATATGCACAATTATGCACCAACAAAAAAGAAATATCTTTTCTCATACTTTTACTAGAACTAAATATTTGTTGCACATTGCTTGTGGTAAACAAAATCGAATAAAAAGAAAAGAAATCATTGTGGGGATAAAGTGGAAACATTCGATATTGCTAGTTGTTAGTACTTTAAAAATTTTCAACATGCCACTATAGAATTTCATTGCTATAGAAAACATTGCGACACAACAGCAGCTAAGCAGCTTCGTAGGTTGTTGTTAGGCTTCATATATTTTTTTCCTTGGACGTCTATGGCATACATATATTATTTGGTTGGAAACAAAGCTCTCGATTTTTGTTTAAAGAAATTCAAAGTCGTTGTGTAGTAATAAATAGTGAATTATTGTAGATTGTATAGGATTTATTCGAAAGAGGTTAGACTTGGTGGGCTATATGATTAAGCCAAAACCAGTTTGACCAATTTCTGACAAGTGATGACATTTAGAAAAGATAATTCCTTTTATATTACCCAGTTGAAGCATCTTCTTGTAAATTATTGTATTCAATTCTAGAGAATAATTTAATAGTAGCAGTTCGTACAAGATATCGTTTTTCATTCATAGCAGATAAGCAGCATAACTTATTTTTCGCGGAAATTCGCATTAGAGGTTACTTACCGAACAATGCTAATATTCTAGACATCACAGCCTCTTCGAATAACAACTATTTTTCGTCTTTTATAATCATCCATTTGAAAAATGGCCTCTTCTCTACACAAATAAGCTTTTGACACACAATATTTAGCATAAAGATAAAGATAAAGATAAAGAGGACATCTAACAAATTGTGTAGAACGTAAACCTCGGGTTTAATGACGAAAGTACACATGCCATTTCCAGTATATCGTGTATTCCAATCGCACATAAAGCACATATATTTTAAATAGCCACTTTGAAGACCGCAAAACATTCCGACAACCTTTAAGTCACAACATATATTCATGAAGAATTTCAAGAGGGAGCAGTAGGGCCAGCAGTGGAGTTATATGTGGACATCACGTGTATCACAGCTTCTGATGACAGCGATGATTGCGATACTGATGTCCCAAACGCCGAACCACCACACTCGAAATGAGCTAGAGTTATATTTATGAAGAAATTATAAAAGAAGGATATATATCGTATTTGTTACTTATTTTCTGTGGACTTTTTTAGTTCTTTGTATTAAGATTTTGTTGAAAAATACCTATAGTAAAATTTTCTGGCGAATAATTTTCTAGAACATTTTAACCCCCTATCGATCGCCCAAATGCCATTTTATTCAAACTCTCCTAAAAAATTGGGTCAAAACGACACTTTTGTGACTGAGCTAATGGGTTTAAATATTCAACAAAATTATTACACGTGAAATATTACGATATGTAGCCAAACAACATATTTCGCTCCGGTATGAATTTTAACCCTTCTTTTAGACTTTTTCTAAAAACACTCAGGCAAAAAACTTGTAAACTTTACATGCCCATTAAAAAATTTGGTCTGATAATACAAATAGATTTGAAGGTTTTACTATATAGGTCTGGGGCTTTCATCCTCACTTATAATCATTCAGCCCTCACAAATACTGTGTCATTGTGTTATTTATTTGTTGAAATTTGGTAGGGGTCAAAATTGATTTTAAATCCAAATGGGCAAATATAATTTGAAGTTTTTTTTTTTTTATTAATTTTCTATTATATTATTCTATGTGAAATATTAGCAAAGTATATGACCGCAATTGCTTAGTCCATTAGTCTTCTGTGCAAGTATCGTAAGTCGTTAGTTCAAATCACGGCCCAGAAAAATTCCCCAAAACAAAGTCGATAATGATCAAAATTTCAAATACAGCAACAAATAAAACAAATACTAAACACATTTGATTCCCATAATATTTTGTTCGATTTTGTTTCAAAACCATATACTTTCATCTTAATGGTGAGAGCATAACATTCTTTGAAAATTGGGTGCTCCATTTCTTGGAAAAATTCTCGAATGAGTTTTAGGCCTGAATCTTAAGAAACAAATATTGCTCAATATGAAAGATCTTTCTAGATTTGCACTGAATCTTATATGATTATATTTGAAGATAATAACAATATGGGAAAATTTCGTATGTGGCGATTGTTGGTTTGAAAATAAAATTTCTCGCTCAGTAGAAAAACTATATATATAACATATATATTTATATAGTAAGGTGTTTATATAGAATTTGTAATAAACTTTATTTACAATTCTTTAGTTATACATTTTTAAATATATTCGTACACTTTTTCCTACATCTCCTCCAAAAATTCAATTAAACTTATATATATATTTTTTTGAACTCTCACCTAACTGAATGATGTCAGCAAAAGAGCAACAAATATAATATACTTATAATAATACTTTAAAGTTTACCCTCTTATATCTTACCACTTTGTATTCATTCAATTTAATTATTATAAATATGTTTAACCTCTTCAAGTATGTATATTAAAGTGGTCCAATTTTTTTAAAGGGAAAAAAATGTGCACCCTTTAATTTTTTCCTTTTAGTATTTGTAATATCAATATAAATTTTTGTAAATTTTCACAAAAATCTTGGTGATTTCTTATAAAAAGCTTCTGACTACTACTATGATGCCTGTAATATGTTTTCAACTAATTTAAAAACTTCTAAAGTACAATATAAACATTTCATGAGTATCCTAGAAATTTATGCTTAAATTGCTTTCGACAAATGGAAAATTTTTTGGAAGGTGCACCGAACCCAATTTGGGAAAACAAACATTTTTACACCACCTTAATGTATATATATGTTATAAACATTTTTCCATTGAGAATTCAATTATTTTTCTTTTACAATTTTCTAAAGGAGAATATACAAAATAAGAAAATACTGCAACGGAACTAACTATATTCATAGCAACATTCTCAAAAGAGGTGGTCCTGATGGTAATGATAATGATGATGATGATGATCTTGATAACACAAGCACGAGTATATGTACTTGCGATGCAAAACGAGATTCCAACAAAATTCCAATACAATCCAATATCAGGATGTATTTGTTGAAACAATTTCTCATTAGTATTGTATGTTTTCCCTCATTTGCACTTCGAACTGGTTTTGTTTTTAATACAAAAAGAGAATTTCACGCAAAATTGAATTGATCAAATGAAATAAAACATATTATTGATGTTGCATGTTTTATCATTTCATTTATGTGGTTGTTATAATTAAAAAAAAATCTCCTTACAGTCGGCTGGGGCCGACCAAACTATACCCTGCATATGTAGATTTATATATAAAAAGTTTACTCGAATATCCAACTTTTCTTTTATTTCCACTTTTCGAGAAACAATTTTTGCATATACTACTAATTTACACCCGAAATATGGTTGACTTTGACGAAGTAAAAGGATTTTAAGATAATTCCGAGGCTTAGTATGGGAGCTATATAAAAAGTGGGCGTGGCTTACCGCTTTCTAGTAAATCCAATTAATTTTTCCACACCTTAAATTTGGTGTCCTACGTTGAATAGTTTCTAGGTTATGGTGGTTAACATTTTTGTTTAATTTCCTCAACTTTGTATGGGAGCCCCAATAAGAAGTGGGCGTGGTACGCTGATTTTTCGGCAGATTATTTCCGACTACCATATTAACCTAAGTGTTAATTATGATTGTTCTAGACAGAAGGATGCAGAAGTTACAGCTGTTTCAATTTAAAATTTGTATGGGGGCTACGATAAACAGTTGGCGTGGTGCGCCCATTTCCTGTGAGTTTAATTGCTTGTACAATACTAATCCATACCTTAAATCTCGTTGTCCTAGGCTAAATGGTTTGTAAGCTATGGAGCTTACAATTTTAGTTTAATTCCCTCGACTTTGTATGGGAGACCCATGAAAGAGTAGGCCTGGCACACTGATTTTCTGCCAGATTATTTCCGAGTTACAGCTGTTTCAATTTAAAAGATGTACAGACACTTTGTATGAGAGCTACGCTAAAAAGTAGGCGTGGCTCACCCACTTTTGGCGAGGTTATCTAGTAGTATAATATAACTTTATGTGCCAAATATTGTTGTCCCAAGTGGTATATTATGCGAGTTGTAGCAAGTTAAAGATTTTGAAAATTTCTAGGTTAGTCGTTTTGAATGCTTGGTGTGGGCGTGGCTGTTGACCGATCATGCCCAATAACAATCCCCTCCGTACTCTTGGATCATAGGTTACTTGTGCCAAATTTCGTCGAAATAGCTCAGTATTTACTCAAGGTACCGTGCGAACCAGTCAGGTGACAGACTGACGGACGGACGGACGGACGAACTTCGTTAAGTCGAAAATTTAAGTGATGCTGATCACGAATATATATATATATATATATATATATATATACACATATATATATATATATATATATATATATATATATATATATATATATATATACATATATATATATACATATATATATATATATATATATATATATATATATATATATATATATATATATGTCTATATATATATATATATATGTCTATATCTCCGGAGATTCCTGCAAGTGGACACAAACATCTGACCGAAATGAATATACCTTGCATATTGCATTATGCAGGGTATAATAATGCAGAAATGGAAATGTGCATCTGATATTAAGAACTTCGGATGAAATTGATGGAGCTTCTCTTCAGGTATTTATTTCTCTATTATTTCCATAATTATATGCTACCTTTTAGCATATTCTAGATTTACATACATTTAGTTTTTCTTTCTGTTTTTTGATTCCTGACAAATAGGTTTTCCCAAGGTCTTCTTCATTCGATTCCTTCATTCATATCATCAAACCATTTTTTCAGGTTTGAAAATAGCGTACAGTCGCTGGGAGCTAAATCTGGAGAATATGCTAGATGAGGTAACAGTTCGTAACCTAATTCATGCAGTTTTGTTATTGCTACTGCAGACTTGTACACTTTTTTGTTTCAAATCAATACCAAATCTGTCTAATAACTCTGAATAATATACGCCGATGATCGTATTACTCTTTTGAAGGTAATCGTCGATAACACCCCATGTATGCCCAGAAACTGTCGCCATTACTATGTTGGCCGACAGACTCACCTTAGTCGGTATTCTTTGGTGTGCGTTCATCTAGAAAAGTCCACTGCGTTAACTGTTTGTTGATCTCTGGTATGTTGTGATTGGATCATTCGTCGATGGCGCAAAAATTCGTTCGAATTGCCGGTAAAGTTTGTCAAGCATTCCGTCTTTATGTTCAAATATTCAGACAAAATGTGATACACCCACTCAGCAGAGTTGCCTCGTGTGGCTGCGTGTACTTTTACACGCGTGTAGCGTGTACTTTTACTCTCCGATCGTCCAATATCATTCTATAAATTTTATTGACGATTTCTGGCTTGACAACCTCTTTTGAGCAACCTAACGATCGGCGTTACATATCCTAGAACACAAAAAAAAACGCTTTCTCTAAGTCCGGCATCCATAAGGAAGTTTACCTTAATGGACTTCAGCAGATTTTCCAGTGTTATAAATTCCCCGAGGTTTTTCTTTCTTTTGTGCATAAGTGCTGGGCACGTTCCCAATACATGTTTTGCAGTATAATTCTCCTCCCTGCAACGTCGGCATGTTTCATCCGAGAAGATTCCCACTTTTGTTAGGTGATAAGTCAGCCAGCAGTGTCCTGTCAATAATTCCGTCATGATTCTTATATTATTCTTGTTTAAACTGATACATTCCTCAAGTCGTTTTGGGTTATAGGTCCCTAACATTGTCTTGGATTGTGGCAATCCTGATAGGTTTTCCCAGTGCGATTGTCTTTCTGATTCTTCACTCCTTTTAATGAGCATAGATAAAGCTCCTTTGTCCAGACCACATAAGATTTCTGGGCCTATAAAGGGTGTCGCTGCTCCCTTCAAGGCAAGCCTATCCGCCAGATCGTTGCCTCCAACTCCAGTATGTTGTGGAACCCAAAGGATCCATAATTGGTTTATGGATCCTTTGTTTATTGAGCTTGTCAAGACATTGCCACACCAGTTTTGATATCACCTGGTTAGAGTTCAGTGCCAAAGATAGCAACCTGACTGTCTGTCAGGATTACAGTCCTTCTATTCCGATATTGGCGCATGATGTTGAAGTGGGCACTCATGTCAATCGCTTATATTTCCCCTAAAGAATCCGAGTATTTTATCCTCGGGCCTATCACTACTGCTCCGGCCGCTTCATTAGTCTAGGAGCCATCCGTAAACCATGTAATCATGTTCTGGTTTATCCCGTCTGTTTTAGATATACCTTCCCATTTGTTTTTATTACTGAGCTCTGTTTGGAATTGCTTAGTAAAGCTGAAAGGATGTTGTTTTACTAGAAGATCATATTTCTTGCGGTCCATTCATCTGCCTGGTCCGCTCAAAAAGACTCTCAGCAATATTATCCATTTTCCACAAGACTTTCGATACTCATTTAGAAAAATTTTAAATCTAAAACAATTGGATGATAATCATAGTTTAATTTTCTTTACATCTTCAAAAGCTCTACTTTAACACCGGTCTGCTAACACTTACAATTTTGGCTAAGACGCTAAATTTGCTGCTATGATATGAATAAATATTTAACGAGAATTTTACCTAGCTTATTCCTATGTAAACTACTAAAGTACGAATTTTGCGTACTTGGTGTGCCAGTACTAATGCTGATGTTGCATGTTATGTATTTTCTGCTTAACTTTTGTTCTTCGCTATGATTATATTTATACTCGTAGTATGTAGCATAAGAGTATATGGCATTTGTATGTATATTTAAATTTAAAATAAGTCGTAAAATGCAGTGTAAAAAAATGCAACATCAGAATTGTGCGAAAAAGAGGAAGAAATTCTTGAAAGGAAGTAATAAAAATATGAAAATGCTACTTATTACATATATATGTGTGTGTGTATGTAGCAATAGTAAATACTTACCTATATAGTAGATGCTAGTAGCTAGTAGTAAATGTACATATTAGCATGATATGAACTCGTACAAGTCTGGTAAAGATAATCTGAATCTATGTATGGTATGCCAACAATAAGTAAAGTCAACAATTTTCAAATTTTAAGTGTTTTCTTTTTTTAGGAAGACATAATCTTCAAGGTAATGTTAAAGTGTATGTATACATGGAATATAAAAAAATTGTGGGTGGTTATTATCTTTAGTATCAACTTAAACTATGTTACTATGTTTACAATTGATTGCAGATTTTTTGGTTTTTTGTTGTTCTTTTTGATCTATAAAATTAACTCAATATGCTGCTTGATTTGATAGTTGATGACCCAAAAAAACTATGGATGGAAAAATGCCCAAGATTTTATGTGTTATTAACTTTTGTAACAGTTTACTACTATATGCTGTGTGTGTATAATGCATAATAATTCATGTTCAATTCAATCGCAACGAAGGAAGTTAACATTAATCTTCAACATTTCCACTTCATTGCATTTTGAGTTAATAGAAATTGTACTGACATACTATATATTAGTGTTGGTAATAGCAATTTTAAGAGTAATAGTAATCTTAATAGTAGTACTACTAGTAGTATATTAGTATTGGTTGATGTAATGTAACCACTGTAACCATTGTACAGTGTGCACTTTCTACACATCTAGGTGGATAAAATAAATTGCGTTTTATGAAGTTTCAAACGAACACGAAATAATGACTTAGCATTAAAGAAAAATTAAAACTTTTGTTTTTTCAGCAGATTAAATCAACATTTGTATTTATATTTAGGGTCACTCAATTCATCAATCAAATTCGTTTGACCGGCTCAAATCACATTTCGTCCCCAAACTGCATAAAAATGTGGCAAGTTGAAATTAAAATGCCTAAATTCGACCACAGACGGTAAAATTTTGTCTCAACATTATTTTAAAGCATTTTTAAGCCCTCTATGTCTCCACTTCTTAGAGCAGCATCCTTATAAAATTTGCTTTTTTTAAATTTCTCTTCCACCACTTCCAAAGTGCCTCTAGATGGGTAAAATATATGATCCGCCTCTATTAGTTTTAACTTATAGCTTTACACCTTAGTAAGGCTCCCATACAAAATGATGTCATACATAAAAATAACTCTATAAATTCTACATAAAAATAACTCTATAAATTCTCGGGAATCCCTCCCAACTTATAACCATGCATTGGACCAAACCTCCATTGGATTTGTCCTAGCGCACTACAAGCTTTATGCATGACTGGTACCATCCCGCGTCTCGTATTAATGGTTCTGGAGCTGGATGCACCAGATCGAAATAAATATCTAGCAGCCCTGTATGAACTTCTCTCCATCTTCAATGCCTCGGAAGCTAACTGCAATGATGACGTAATCTTGCAGAACCTCGTTGAAGACTTCCCTAAGAGGAGGGTTATGTAACCTGGGCCTCTTAGAATTATTTCCTGGTATATTGAAATATCTCTGCCCCTTAAGTGTATCGGCGGAACTTTTTGCTGAGCCCTCCACAAGTAGTTTCTTATTCCACTAGAGACTCTCTATCTGTTTGTCAGTCAATTCGGGTGAAGTAGCCTCCTGCTGAAGAGTCGGAACAAATCTGGAAGCAGGTAACCGTATTCGATGTGTCCATCTTGAAGGTGCGATATTTAGAGTAATCGCTATTTTGTATGGAGTCTCTTCGGAAGTATTCAATACATTATCTGACGGTCTTGTGAGTCTGCGAGGACCTTGTGAACTATCAACTGGACGGTGTGTGCCCAAAGAAAGATTATTGGTAGTACCAGTTTTTAGCAGTTGGGATCTGACTGCTGGATAGCCGGAGACATTATGGGCGAGGATTACCCGAGGGCACGACTTTTATCATTTTATTTGCGTTCATAATTTTTGAATTGGCGAAAGGGCATGTATTAGATAATCAAAGATTGTAATTATGGTCGTCCATAATGATAACCCTTATCAGAGCAAGGCTACAAACACCGCTCGAGGTGACCAGGTTCCGAGCAGGCTCCATCGAAATACTGCCCAGTTTTTATCCAGGCTGCAAAACTGTTGGGAGCAGTTTAGTGTTCAATCACAGCCGTGAGTCTGTGAAAACCGTAGCAGGATTACCTTTGTGGATGTAGGGATGTGATTTCGCACCACCCAGCGGCAGTTTTGACCACAGCATCACCGGGCCCTATGCATCCCCATACTAAGTAGCAATTGTACTGAAAAGATGGTGATAGCACCTAACTCCCGGATGACATACAGGTGGACAGATGAAAGTATGCTCAACTTTAAGTCAACTATAGAGCTTGTTTCATATTTCAAACTTAAAATCACGCTCACATCCCAATGTTCCTACAACCTTCCGAAATCTATGTGTACAACCATTGCCAGCCTTTCCGGCATTGTGAACACAAGCACACTGTACAATGATGCAAGTATTTTATAGCATTCTTACTCAAGCGCAACACCAAATACATACACTTGCCGAATTGCTTTATGCCAAAGTCAGCAGTTTTACGTTGTAATCGAATTCGTCTTTTTATACTAAATGATTTGAAGTTAAATAAAGAAAATGGTCGAGAAGTAAAATAAATAAAGCCAGAGAACACATACAAATTGAAGTTAAAAGGAAATAAATGAGAAATGTAACCATGTAATTGCAGAAGAAGTAAGTGTTAAGGGCACGTTTTGCCACAGCCGTTAGAACGTGGTTAAACGTGGTAACGTAACGTGCTTCTCATTCAACTAGGAGTATATGCACATACTAAAATTCATTCATGCACCTTCTTATTGCTTTCAAAAATTGTCATTTTGAAAGCAATGATGATTTACAATTCACTTAACGATTGTGAAGTGGTCTCCGGGTTGTTCAGAGCTCAGCTTAGTACTACAATGTCATTCTGTTTTAAATGAAATTGAATTCAGTTAAGAAACATAATTTAATGTTGATGATTTACATGGTAATTGGTAATTGATGAAATATAAAATTGAAAATTTAACACATCTAGTCAATACGATGGATCAGATAAAATAAAACCATTTAAACTCAACTATAATTAACACCTGTTGTTCCATGATTATACAATATTTACTGTGAAATATAGATTAAGATGTATCATGAGCAAAGCAATAAATAAATCATTAGTTAATGCCACAAATTTATTTGCTACATTAATACCTGGAGGAAAAAAGAAAGAAAGAAAAAAAAAAACAAGTGGGAAAAAGCTTAAAGTGCTTGTACAACCAACCACTTGTGTATGCGTTTGTATGCGTTTGTAACATCATCATCATCATTATCATCATCATCAACACTATAGCCACAAACAACAATTCCAAGAAGCTGCAATCAACAATTACTTTTTAGTTTTATGTTTTGTTCCACCCTTCTAACTATTTACCTTTTGGCAACAGTCACTTGAAAGAGCAATTGCATTTCTGGTCTTATGCAATTTGTATGCACTGAACACATTCCGTGATGTTCTTCCTTTCGTTTCTATACTATGCTCTCCTTATTTTTTTTATTGTTATTTTTTTGAATGTTACTAAGTATTCTCTGCTTGTGCCCTTACCATTGTACAATTAAATTTTTACAAATAGGTACTTTCTTCGAGTACACAGACTAAAGTAGCAATGCCATCTCAAGTCAAGTTTCTGCGAAATTTTTGTGTTGAATTTTAATTTTGTCTTATTTATTTTGATCTCATTTGTATATTTGTACACACTATGAAAGTACATTTATAGCTGTCAGCCTTTTTCAGTTAATCCTTGGAAAGTTTTTAATGAAGCAAATATTTTTTTTAATTTTTGAAATTTTCTATGACTTTGGATGAGCTTATTGTATGACATTGCCAAGCTGACTTCAGCGTAAACCCATATTTATTAATATAAAGGCTATTCGCTGCGACCTTAAAGATCTTTTGTGCGCCTATTGCCCAACTAAAATAATTCTAGGCTATTTATAAATCTTACAATTGCTGTGGGCTTGATTTTACCTATGTGGTTTGGAGTCTAGATTCCGTTACCTAGGTATCCGAGTCTACGTTTTACCATCGCTGGGCAATTGCATGGAATATGTTCCGTAGTTTCCTGCTCCTCATGACAGAGTCGACAGGTATCGTTTCTACCACACCTATTTTTTCATATGGTAGTTAAGTCTGCTGAGGTTAAGAACAGCATCCACCTTAACATGTGTGGGATCAATAAGTCCCTTCGCCTGCCGCATGCCCGTTTGGGCTCTCCAGTAGTCGAGTAGATCCCGTTTCTCCCTCTCACATATCAAGTTGTTTATGAAACTGTTTGTAACCCAGCAGAAAAGCTCTGGTTCAATGAAAGGAGTCTTTGCGCCTTCCTTTGCAAGGGAGTCGGCCATTTCGTTTCCCTCGTGTCTCTCATGTCCCGGCAGCTATATTAGCGTGACAGGATTCTTTGCTGCCAGGGCTTTGAGAAGTTTAAAACATTCCCAGACCAGCCTTGATTGAAATGAGAATTTTTCCAGGATTTCTCCAGTAAACCCATAGAAGATAGAATGTTTTTTGTTCACACGGAAATATAAGATACCAATGTTCAACATATCATCTCTAGATGAAACTACACTAACTTTTGCAAAGGAGTCAACATCATGCGCTCCAAACATTCATGAAAGAGAAACATGGAAGCCATTTTTTGGAAGGTTCTATGGGCATTGTATACATGCAACAGAGCTAGTATGATAGATTGCATTGAAACTATGTCTCTAGTAAACTGTAAAAACTGGACTGTGCTATGCTTCTTCTGTAATTGCTTCTTCACACAATTAACATGTATACGAGTATTAGAAGTTATTCAGCAAAAACAATTCTTAGACTAAATAAAATAAACACGAAATCTACATCGAGAGATCAGTAACAAGCCCGGGCGCCAATAATAGACTTCGATGAGCACAATAACCTCACACTCGCATCAAGGAACGATTTCGAATCTGGTACCGCCCTAACAAGGGGGAACTGACCATCTTCATAAAAGGATCCAAGATATCAGTACGGGTGCATAGATTTATACACATTTGTTTTTGGGAATACCAGATTTTGTTTTCTAAAATGAAACCAAGTTCATCAAGTCCACCAAGATGGTAAAGGCCAAAGGCCCAACTCCCTCAGAAACAGCCATCTACGTGGACAGTCAGCTTGACAGACTGAGTCAGGCAGAAATAATGGCACTAGACGCTAAAGCTGTAGAATCCAACTGTGTCAGGTACTACAGAAAATTGTTATATTCGATCCGACAACATGTAATTGTGATCCTGGCTAGGTTCCAGGAAATCGTGGTATATAAAGCAACGAAAAGGCTGACGAATGTGCTAGACATGGATGGCGCAACGGCAATGAGAACAAATAGCATAAAATCAAATTGATATAGCAGAACAGGAGCTACTTACACATGATGGGATTCAACCACTGAATATCGAACATCTCAACATAGTAAATGAGCTATTCGAACTATTGTTGGTGTGCTTTGAAGATATTGTAACAGTAATAGGCCTCATAGCTGCCAGATATGTGAATTTTTCAAGATTTGCAGTGAAGCGGATGAGGTGGAAATGTTAAAACGCCTTCTTTACATGTAATCGAATCTTCAGAGAAAACAATCCAAATAAATTGATGCGGCTTTATTTAATGGACTCGAAAAACTAATGGTGGTGTAACAGCTAAAACGAATAAGAGGGGTCACTTAACAAGCACTACAATGGGCGATAAGATTTCTTGATTCAACTTGCACATGAGAGATATTTGTATAATCTAAACTAGTCTTGCGCACATGTACAATGGCACAATTAGCAAGTCCTTTTGGAACATGGACCTCTTCACATCTTCATTCAGTTCCAAGCGAAGAGAGCTATCCAATGGATAACTATTGTTATTATCGGATCAGGTTGATGTATTAATCGTATGAAGTATGACATTCTAACAAGACAACATTCTGAGATCGTACTGTCGAGGGACTCGATGCATCTGAAGTTCAGCTTTAGTAAGGGATTAGTAAGGGAATCAAAATCGAATTCAGTAACAAATGTAAATGGAAAGGTATATCTATAAAATATAAAATACACCTGAAAATGATAACCTGGTACACACGTAGCATTTTAACCAAGAATGGCGCCGAAGAAAGAGTTGTTGACCCGAAGTTAAAATTCATTGAGCCCTTAGGAAGTAATACCACTGACATTTAAGCGGTAATATACACAATTGCAAGGCGTATCTACTTCAATCTTATTCAAAACATTGAGTAATATTTTATACTAGATAATAAGTTGAAATCCAGTAAGGTAGAATATATAATAAACTTTCTATTGGATGTTGGACTAAGACTCAAAGCATTTTCCCCTATATTAATAATAAACGAACTATAGTTTACTGTAGCTGAAAGTGTAAAAATAATTGACGCTCATTGTTGTACGGCTTTAAATCTTAAGGATGAGTTGGTTACAATAATTTTAACTAGCAAGCAATTCGCATTGAAGTGTGCACTTCTAGTTTCAACATGAGTATTTTAGTCAACAGAAAACTCTTTCAACAATTGTCTATCAATTTGAACATAGTTAAGCATATTGAAGTCCACTATCTTCGTCATATCAATTGAATAAAGAGACAATATCCGGCTAATGTGGAAGTGAACTTGGTAGATACATAGTATATAGTATATAGAATGAACATCCTGTGAAAGAATTAAGCATTTGGGAATTTCTCAACACTTGATATTTCTAACTGGCATTAGCTAAAACTCATAATCGGCTGTAATAACGATTATGTAATTGGTTGAGGTATATGTCCATAGTAAATATAACATTTTAAAGGACAGACACAAAAAGTGCAATACATAAGTGTAGTATTAGTATAGTATTTTTTTGCTATTCCCTTAACTTTTCTACTATGTTATGTTCTACTTAATTATAGAATTTTTTATTTTGTCTTGTAAAAAGAAAAATACTATATTGAAATGTTTCCATTTATTTCATAAATGCTCTCGTTAATTTCATAAAAAGATTTAAAAAAAAAAAAATTAATTAAATATATATGAATGAAATGAATAAGACGAATATCTCTACATATCAGTATGAGATTTACGAAGATATGTTTTGTGAAAAACTCATTTTAATTTGCTCAAGTGCATATTTTTTTGCAGATATAGGTGTATATATATATGTACATCTTTTTTATAATTGAGTTGTATATAAACAGATTTTTTGTTGAAAAAGTAGTAATACAAACTTATCCTTTTTATTATGAAGTATTTACACATAAGTATTTACATAAGTATAAACTCTATGAACACATATAACTCGTATGTACATAAAGCTATGTGACTCTATGGGTACTCGTATGAATAATGTGCATGAACGTATGTCATTTTTATATTTGAATGTCATTTTATTAAAAAGTCACATACTCATACTAAACGAAAGCAGGTACTACGTACATATAAAAGGTTATCCATTTTGCGGTTTCAAAAGTAAATGTAAATAAAACACATATAAAATATTTTTTATCATGATATTTCTTTTTTATTATAAAGTTTGAACGTTGACATTATGTGTGAAATACTACATCATTTAAATGACCACCACGCGAATTGTTGCAAGCATCGATTCTTTTGAGGTAATTTTCGACCACTTTTTGACACATATTGGGCGGTATCTCAGCCATAACGTGACGAATGTTGGTTTTTAGGTGCTCAAGAGTTAAAGGTTTATCTGCATAAACACGGTCTTTCGCGTAGCCCCACAAAAAAAAGTCAAGCGGTGTCAAATCGCATGATCTTGGTGGCCACTTGATATCGCCACGACAAGAAATTACGCGGCCAGAAAATTTCTCTTGCAATAAAGCCATATTCGCTCGAGTTGTGTGGCATGTGGCACCGTCTTGTTGAAACCACATATTCTCTAAGTCGTATTCTTCAATAGCAGGCAAAAAAAAGTCGGTTATCATATGACCATAACGCTCCGAATTGACGGTGACAGTCGTTCCATCGTCGTTTTCGAAGAAGTAAGGTCCAATCACACCTCCGGACCAAAGAGCGCACCAAGCAGTGACTTTTTGTGGATGTAGTGGCCTCTCTTCAATTACTTGAGGATTCTCAGAATCCCAAATACGACAATTTTGTTTGTTAATATACCCACCGAGTGAGAAATGTGCTTCGTCGCTGAAGAAAATTTTGTTCGAAAAATCGCCGTCCACCGCCTGTTGTTCAAGCACCCATTCGACGTATCTACGACGTTGTGAATGGTCAGCTGGCTTCAGTTGTTGTGTGAGCTGGATTTTATATGGATGTAGGTGTAGATCCAAATGCAAAATACGCCATAATGTGCCGTAAGACAGTCCTAATTCCTGAGAACGACGAGGAATCGACACATTCGGGTCTTCGGCAACACTTTCACTTACAGCAGCGATATTTTAGGTGGTACGAGCGAAACGATGATGCACGGGCCTTACAATATCTGTAACCGATCCAGTCTCTTCATATTTCTTCACAATTTTGCCAATTGCTTGCGTAGTAGGACGATTATGTAAACCATAATCTCCTCTTAAAGCACGATATGTGGCTGTGGCAGAATCACCATTTTTGTAGTAGGTTTTTACAATTTTAATGCGTTGTGCGATAGTTAAGCGATCCATTTTCGCAAATGTCAGATTTTGAACTGAAAAAGAAAGAAATTGTTTTAACAACACAGTTTGACAAATGTCGAATTCTAGCCCTATACTTTTGAAACCGCGAAATGGATAACCCTTTATGTACATATTTGTATCATATTTGATATGAACTTCATAAGAATTTTCTTGTATTTCTGTACGATTGCAAACGATATGAATCAGAATTAAAATAACCAACAACGAAATAAATTAATTAATAGAAATTTCAAAAGAATTTTATTTGTTTCTGATCTCTTGAGATTAATATATCCTCCAAAAATATGACATAAGTATATACTAATGATAAAAATGCGTAATTTAGGCTTATATGCATTTACAATAATTTCTATACTTGTCGATCTTACTAATTTAGATAATGTGAATTAATCATTATCCTTTTCATTCAATTAGTCGCTGTCTAAAATAAAGGTGCAGTAGCACTATTGGTTAGTGTATTAGTCTTCTTTGCATGGGTAAGTTTGTAAGTTCGTATATCGGCCGCTAGCAAATAACAACATTTCTTCTAAAAATTCATTCGGAAAATAATCAAAACATAATAAATATTAATTTTTGGCTATATTTTAGAACGCTTCAACTGATTTTGGCCCTTGTGACATCACTTAAACTTAGATTTGTCACAGAGATCTTTAAAGAAGCATTTTTGGCAAATTGCTACTGCTGGAAAAATTGCCAATATTTGCCGGCAGATGGGTCCCGTACGAATGAAAAATCTTTTCGATATGAAATCTTGTTATACTTCAACGGCGGATTGAACCCGCGACCTACATATCAGAAGACCAACGTACTAACCACTGAGCTACGGCACCCCACATAGTAGTAGTAGTAAAGAACTATATATTGGTGAGCTCGTGTCAAAATCGAACTGTATTCTGTCAGCTGTAATTGTCTCCAAGAAAACCCATATTTTTCAAATTGCCATGAATGTGATTGAAAAAAGACAATTAAAATGGATTTACTTTATTTAATTTTGCAATTAAAAAGATATATTGAGCTGTTCAAAAGGACATTGTGTCCTCCTAATAGATGGCTTTGTCCGCGTTTGTTCGTATTTGAGCATGACCTTAATATCAAATTTGATTCGAACGAGTTTTGCAGTTGCAATTGTGGTTCGAATATAATAAATTTCGAAAAATAACTTTGCCTGATTCTCTTTTTCACTCCTAAAAAAAGGTAGATAGCTCCGTCAAGTTTATAGTATAAACTAAATAAGATTCTTCCGATTCTGTAATGGAGATCTTTCAATCGACAGCACTCATCACTGTCTGGATCTACCGCGAGAAATCATAATCAAAGCAAAGCCTTGGTGCCGCAAATAAGCATTTAACAATTTGGGAATTTTCTCGCGCTACAAAGGTATCAATTAGAAATGTTCATGGTTATCTTAAATCGCTTGGCTTTATAAAGATATTAGATATTTGGGTGTCGTAGCATTTGACAAAAATGTTTATTACGAAGCGCATTCATGCCTCCGATGCGATTTACCAACCAAAGAGAAAGTTAGAGTAGGCGAGATGAAGCACCCGAAAAGCAAAAACAAAGGCAGACATAAAGAAAAAGCCGATGTTGACCATCTGTTGTAATTGGAAGCAATCACAACCGTCACAGAAATGAGATGATAACATCGCCCAGAAATATTCCGAGTTAATCAATGGTAAAGATATGCCATTTCACTTCAAAATTGCGCTTCTGCACATAAGTCTAGTCATAAAGGCAAAAATATTTGCTCGGTTGGATCACACATTCATCGTATGATGCAAGGTCTAGACTGTACGATGGACCCAGCCAATAAAACCTTCATTTATTGCATTTCTTGATTAGTAGTAAGAACGTTCGCTTATGAAGACTTCATCAACCAGCATCTTAACCCAACACTGCATCTTCCACATAAATTGCAAAAATACATACACATAACCTGTACGCACATAGTATTCATATAACCAGCTTAAAATGGACTCAAAAATATCAGATATTTTACACATGATTATCTGAATATGAATTTCCTTTTCTTCAATTCAATTCAATTCAATGAATCATGTTCTTACAGATTATGCTAAATTATACGGGGAGGCTATGTTGTTGTACTCGTATACATTTAAAACTCTATATAGGCGAATATAAAGCGTAGTTTTCTCGACAAGTCTCTAAATAAAGTAAATCAAACCATCGTAGCGTTCTTGATGGAACATTAAAATTAGTTTTTTGCAAAAGATAGGAGTAAGCCACTCTTCCCGCTACAATGTTGGAAATGAACATCAAAGACAATATTGTTCTTCTGTTTTCTCATTACTTAAGGTAAATTAACTAGCATCGACCCCATTGCATATGATGGTCTTGGTTCTGCGCAATTAAGGGACTTCAAAGCAAAGCATATAACACTATGAAATAATTTAAGGGTCATTATATACTGGCGGAATGATTCTAACACATGATGAAATACCTAGTTGCATATTTTAAAGTTACATATTTGTTATTTATTTCCTATGGACTTTTATGTTCTTTGTATAAAGATTTTATCTGAGAATATGTTTAGTGAAATTTTCTGGTGAAAAAATTTTTGAAACATTTTAACCCTTGCAAATGCCACTTTATTCACACTTTCCGGAAAATTAGTCAAATTGACCCTTTCGTAAGAGTGCTAACGGGTTAAAATGTTCTTCAAAATTATCCCTCTTGATATTTTACTATATGTATTTAAGCCAGATATTTTGCATCGATATGAATTTTAACTCTTTTTTCCACTTATTCTAAGAACACTCAGGGAAGAAATTGCAAACTTAATACGGTCATTAAGAAACAAATGTTTACCATAGAATTTAAATAGATTTGGAAGTTATACTATATGCGACTAGGCCTTTCGTCATAAGTTGAAAGCATCTCGCCTGCAAATATGCTGCTTGTTGTATATATGATTTTCCAAGTCAAAAATAAAAATAAAAAAAATTTTTTTAGATTTAATTATAATCTTCAAAATGAATTTGATCAAAAATATCAATGGTAATGTGCTAAAATGAATATTTGAAATTTTCTTTTATTGAATCTTCTTTAGAAAATCAATTGAATTAATGATAATATGTGCACATTTAACTTGTTACTTATAGTAGAAGCTGCTGCCTAATGAAATTTGCATAGCAACAACAACACCAACAACAACAACAATGACAAGTTGTATATTTTATAATGTTCTTCTTTTCATTTTCTTTAATTTAAACAGCAGATAATTACGGATGTGGTAGTAGTGATGGTGTTTCCTTTCTATGTATTGTATTTACATGTAGTACCAGGAAGCATTTCCCATTGCAATAATACACATACTTGTATGTATAATATTCGTACTATTTAATAGACAGAGCACATAGCAAATACAAGTACTTCAATGTTCTCATACACTATGTTATGTATATTTAGACAAATACAGACAATTGTAGAGTGATTTTTTTTTCTCTCTCTCTCTCTCTCTCTCTCTGTAAATGTATGTCTCTACATATAACAAAGGATAAAGTCTATTTATTATGTGGCGACAATACTTATATATGTACTCGTATGTATGGATGTATGTGTGTATGCTGTTTGTTTGTTTGTTTGTTTAAAAGCATAAAACATTTAAGCAAGCGACTATTGTACGTTCAAACAGTCTGCTTGCTGCCATCAGTAGCAGGCAGACGTTGAAATGCTTTTGCATCACAATTTTCTCTCTTCTATGAATATGTGAGAGTCCATATGTATACATGTGTGTGTGATTTCATTTTGACACAGTAGTAGCAACAGCAGCAGCAGCAGCAGTAGTAGCATCAACAGTTAACATAAACATTGACTCAATGTGCCCACAGGATAAGCCACTTGTTTCGTTCTATATTTTTTTTTCTTTTTTTCTTATTTATTCACTTTCCATTTGCTGCTTCACTATTTCTTCCTGTACTGCTTCCTTTTCCTTAGCTATGCTTTGTAGTAAATTATTTTATTTTCTTATTTTTTTTTACATACTTTTGTTATCCTTTATATTCATTGCATTTCATTGTGCATTCATGATTCGCTTTGTTACCATTGCTGATTCTACTATTTGCGACTACTACAACAACTACTATTTTAACTCTCTGCAACAAACCATTTCACTGTATGCATTTGTGTATCTCTTATGTCCTGCACATATCCTGTGTTTGAGTACTGTTACTTTGTGCTTTGGTTTTTTTTTTTTTGTTGAAATTTCCTGTTTTTCTTAGTTTCTAGATTTTATATTTTTAATACGGAAAATGTTGAAATCATGTCTGATTTACATAAATTTCTATGCTACTGAATACTGAATATTATTAAAGTATTGTAAATATCAGTATGCTTTTGGATAATTGATAGCTGGTCATATGTGCAAAACATATTTCTATTTATTGGGAAATAAATCTATCGAATTGAAGTTATGTGACTTCGTTTCGTTTCGAAATTTACGAAAATTTTCTAGCAATAAAATATCGCAACGAAACAAAATACTAGTAAGCAACAAAAAATATATCAGTTGCATATAGTCGTCGCATATTTGAATATTTAAAGGATGAAACTCTCAAGTCGGTGCGATTAAAGTAAAACACAATTTTCATCTTATTCTTAGGGAAATTTTGCTAAATCAGAATAAGTTGCAATTTGTTTTCATAAACTTTTTCCTTTTACAACTTTTTCGTTCTTCCATCTCATATTCATCATGGTTGTCGCCATTGCTTTCAACTGTAATTTAAACTTTTTATCCGCCACCCACATAGCATACACTGACACGTTAGGGCAATACCAAGTACGAAGTAGTGTCATCATCAACTACAAACTACAAAATCTCACAACGATAATGACGATGACGACGACGACCACCCTTCACCAAGTAATTCATCTGTGAATTTTATGCAATGCAAAATGTCAATTGTCATGGCGACATGAAGAAAAAGATTTTATACTACTTGAGATATGTATTTGCAACCAGAATGAGTTGGAAAATGTGCATTTGAACTGTCCAAATTTTAAGACAATTTAATTTTTTTTTTGGGCTGAAATATTTATACAAAAAAAATTGAGAATTCTTGTAAACTATTTGAGAGTATAAACAATTGATATTTTACATATAGAATTGTTAAGAAAAAAATAGTAAATTCAACTTCGTTAATATCAAATATATTAGATACCCTACACTAGGGAGAGGAAAACATATTAAACTTGAGACAAGTATAAAATGTTTTTATATTCAGATTTGAGTGGATTTCATTTGGAAACTTACATTTTCAAACATACACGTAGATTAATACTATTTCACTCTTAAAAATGAATATGTTCACGTTCACAAAGTACACTGGAGAACATACTTTTGTATGAGAGGTAAGTGTGGTTTTTATCTGATTGCGTCCATTTTCAAAGAGATTCAGTTTTTAGCAAATATAATTACATATGTAAAGTTTCAGCTTGAGAACTTAAAATTTTTGTGTGCAAAATATGAAAAGACACAACGAAAAGCATAAATTTGTATGGGAGCTAGGCGTAGTTTTTATCAGATTCCACCGATTTTTGGATTCGTCTGCTAGATGGTAAATATAATGCTATGTAACGAGTTTCAGCTTGATAACTTAATATTTCTCGTACGCAAAGTAAGAAAACATACAACGAAAAGCATAAATTTGTATGGGAGGTAGGTGTCCTCATTCAATTATGACAATTTTCAAATATGTTTAATAGTTAATAAATATTATATATTAATAAGTAATCATAATTAAACAAAATTTTTATTTTTTATTTTAGCGTGACAACTTCATATATTCGTTCGCAAAGTATGAAAACATACAAGGCAAACCGTAAATTTGTATGGGAGGTAGGCGTAGTTTTCATCCGATTGCTCCTATTTTTGGACGTGTATGTTAGTTAGTAGATATAGTCACACAAACCGATTTTCAGCTTTATAACTTTATCTTTTTGTTGCCAAAGTGCATAATCGCTCATGCAACAGCATACTTTTGTATGGGAGGTAGTTATGTTTTTTGTACAATTACGTCCATATATTGATTGTGTAATCAGATTTACTTTATATACCAAATTTTAGTCTGATATCTTTATTTGTTCTTACGTAAAGTGTGAAAAAAATGTATTCAATAGCATACTTTTAGGAATACTTTTAGGTGTAGTCATCCGACTTTTTTTTTTTTTTGGAGAATAGTAAAATTTCCAGCATATTAAAAAAACAGATTCTAAAAGTCAAATAAACATTTTTGGACAGGTTCATATACAAGTAGTAGTACATACACATTACAATGTGCTATTGTAAGTTTTTGAAATAATATACGTAGTAATGGTATACTTGTTGTTTTTGTTGCTAAGTAGTAGTCATTTCATTATCTGTCGGCCATACTTGGAAGTTGGAAGAATAGCTTGGAAATATTGACAAGCATTTCTGTGTGTGCATCTAATGAAAAATGTAAATTGTATTTATGCACATAGGCTTATGATGAATATGAATGTAAATATATATGAAATTAAAGAATATATTAAATGCAAGAGCTTTTCAACAGATATAGGACATATGAGTTTATTTTAGAAATTTTTTATGTGCAGTACAATCATTTTGTCTTATATAGAATATATCAAAAGAGTAAAATTTTGAATATTTTTAAACCAGAAAATTACTTATACCACTATGATATTTTAGATATTCTCAAGATATTTTAATCCCATATAACTATACTTAACATTTTTGCTTACCATCTAATTAAAATCTAATTTATCTTCTCGTACGTTTATGTTCTCTTTCACCCTACTTATGCGAATAGCATATTGCGCCTTCTCATATTTATCTCTAATATGTATCATCTTGTACTTATGCCTTGTTCATATTATTCATTCTTAACTCTTCACAGCAACATTTTTAATTTGTGGCAATTTCCACCTGTACGCACACATTCATAAAGTTCATAATCATGCTCAGAACACATAGACTGCATTTTTATGAAATGAAAACTCAGTGCCCTTCATTGTTATGAGTTGATTATTGTCATCCTACTGACTTGTATGCTTTAATAAGAGTGCAGTGTGCATTGAATTTCATATGAACTGATGATTAAATGTGAAATGGGAAATGGGAAATGCATTTGTCATAGGCTAAAGAGAAAAATTGTAGCAAATATCTTGGGTATCCGTTGCATGAAATTGATGTACAGTACTAGAGGCAAAAATAAAAATAAAAAGAATTAAGTACTACTGGAATATAAAGTACTTAATGTTGATAGACTTGTTGCGACTGAAATCTATTAATGCAATCAAATTTAAAAAAGTTCAAAAACGTAAATTGCTTTCAAGAATTATATCAAATGCACTGCTTGCGGAATAAAGTTTTAGTTATTTCATGATGAAAGTAGTGAATTTATTAGAATATTTCTAAAAAATTCTAAATGATAAAATTATCACAGCGATGAACCTAGATTAGACTAAATATAAATTAAGAAGAAAGAACCAAGTCACTACTACCATCTTGGAATAGATGAGATTAAATTGACATCTAGATGGTGGAACTAGTTTACTCATCATCATGGTCACCTTGGTCCCATAATACCGTAGCTACCCTTACATGGTCTCTAATGAGCTGTAATATTTTCCCAGACAGTTTTTGTTTAATTCATAACATTTTTGTTTAAAAAAATTTATCTTTCTGTTAACTTTCGTTTTCGTTAAAAAAAGTTTCTCTTTTTCCTCCAATTTTTCAATCCTTCAGGTTTTGTTTGTAGTAATTTCATAGTAAATCAAAGAATGGACGTTGGTGACCATTTCACTTCTGAAGTAGCAACCATGTCCAGGTAGCCAAACAAGACAAACGCTCTTGCAGGCTCTTAGATAAAATAGTAGCTGTGATAACTGCCAAACGGAGTTTGAGGACATTTTGTGTGTTCAATGTAGCCCTGATGTCGAAAAATATTCTCTAGCTAAGAATAATGTATTAATTAAGATGGTCACATTTTTTAGTGACACTATCCAAAAAAAATAAAATCGATAATAGAAATAAATTGATTGTTTCAATTTCGATATCATTAGTAGACAATTAATTGCAAACATTGCATTTACGGTCACAGCATAGCCATAGCACCTGCAAACAGGGTTTTCCTGTAGACTAAGTCTTTCTCTGCGATTTGGAGACAGTCACTTCGCTTTATGGATGTTGATTATTGCCAGCCGCTCGTTCACAGGTGTGAACCGTAAGACATAATATCGTAATCTCTTACTGGCAACAAATCCACATCCGAGTTTGTACCTCTCCGCATGGCAACTGTAATAGATATCACAGGGTGATCTTTTAGAACAACCCTGTCCCGTCCATAGCATTTCCTAAAGTGCGGTGATGTGAGCCTTATATTTGTCGAGGATATCAACCATCCGGATAGAGACAACTTCCTTATAGAGTGACCGGTGGTTATTATTTCGTTTGAGGGGGTCACCAAAAAAGGGGTAGTCCTTATGCGAGCTACGATTCGATTTTTCACTGGGGGAAGTTTTTCTGTGGTGGGTCCCACAACGCACAACCTCTAACCGATGAGGTTTTAGCCACTCACTTTAGCCGCTTCCCAGTGGCTGTCAGGAGAACGTTGTTTAGTGGTCTCCACGTGAAGAACCCCCATTGAAAAATAGATGTGCCATCACATTGCAAGCAGAACTAGCTGCATGACGTCCAATGAGTTGACTTGCGATGATTTCAACAAGAATTGCGTTAGCTCCACCCAATTGAGGCAGTTTGACACGTTACCTTGCGTTACCTTGCATTACCACTGGACCACTATAACGGCTATGGCCACATAAGTAAGTAAGTAAGTTGCTTTTTTATTTTGATCGAGGTTGAAACAACTGGAATTAGTATGAGATAATTCAAGTGCTATTTTCATCGCCTTATGTTCCAACCTGGAACCCTAGGAAAATGGATGGATTGACGGATTTTCATCGGAGTTGCCAAAATAGGCCGGATTCCATTTTAAGAGATTCCTAACAAGATTTTCAAAATTTCTGGTGTACTTTGCACTCATGGGAGACCATTGAAATGGCAATGAAATGGGCTACAAGATAAATCTATTTTGGTTTATAATTTTTTTAAAACTTATTAAAAAAAAACCCCTTGGTAAAGAGTAAAAAATTTTTAAATTGTATTGAGACAAATCTAAAATGGTCTTGTAAATATTCGTATTTTTTTTTTGTTTTTGGAATAAGTATCTCTATTATTAAAACTATAGCTTTGAGAGCTTCTACCTTGTATATTCCATTTTACTTTAATAAATCGATAAGAGTTCAGAGGCCACTCCTTCATTGTGCTTATTATTAGTGACAGTATTTCTCTACACCCTTTGAAGAAAGCAAAAACGAAAAACAATAATTTCGAATACTTAATTCAAATGCAATTTTTATCACAAAATTTTGGCAATCTATAATTATTCATTTCTTTTGCCATTTTCTATTTTTTCACACAAAAAAATCGCTACTTGTCTAGACCGGACACAAAATGTGCTGATATTATCAGTATATAAAAATGACGCAGCATTGAATAGTTGAATGCTTTGTATTATGTTATAATAAAGTACATAACACATTCTTTTCATTTTCTTTTCATTTTTAATGACATTCAACAAAATATATGAGTGTAAAACACGCAACATATGCTGCATGTGTGAAAAAGGATATGAAAATAAAATTTATATCAAATTATCGTCATACATAGATGTGAGTGGCAAATTAATGACAAATAAAAGACAAGCGATATAAGAGAGTGCGTGTTTTAAAAGTATATGAAATTAATTTTTCGGAAATTATATTAATTTTAGAAAATTACTATAAACACGTTAAGTTAAATTTAATCGTGAGCCCATCCTATTTGATATAAAGACGATGGATTTATACATTTAAATGAATTGCTGAGCTTCTTTAAAAATGATAAAAAAATAAAATGTATTTTTTTTTTTAAATCCTTATTTTCTGTGTCTGTCATTTTATGGTGTTACATTTAACATTGAGATTCAAATGATGTTAAAATTAAATTTTATTAGAAAAAAGAGAAATTATCTGCACGTCTCTACACTGATGGTAAGGCATTGCGTACACATTATACCTGATTATTGTCGCTTTCTTTCTGCTTGCCATCATTAAGAATACAGCTTTAAATGTATATACACATGTATATATACATGTATCTTGTATATTCCATAGACATTGGGCTCCCTTAAGATGATGCGAAAGCAACAAATGAATCATACATTTGTATATTGTTTCACCTTGGCAGTAACTTTATATTTTCATGTAATGAAAAAACGTCAAAATAAAAAGAAGGACCAAAATATGCTCAAATTTGCAACACCAGCTGCTATGCAAATAGAAAATGCATAATATTTTGTTTCACTTGAAATACCAGTTTAATATAAAGTTTTTGTCATAGTTCTATGTTCTATGTTTCTATTGTGTCTTGTTGACACTAAACATAGTGTCGCATGACATAAACATAATTTGACTTACTTTTAGTGCTATTTACACCTTCAAATATTTGAAATTCTTTAACACATATAAGAAGTGCAAGGTACAAAATTTCCCTTCTCATTTTCATATTAAATTCAACTACTAGAATCGGTTTTTAAGGAATTTAAAATATTTCTAAATATATTTATATACATAAATATAAGTAAATTTAGCAAGTACGTATTTAATCTCATTGCTCGTTAAAGAGAGAATATATATATTTTTCATTTTCGTCCCCCAATTTTTTACTTGATATTTATTATCCTTTCCTGAGGTTATACTACTTTACTTATTCACATAACTTTGACATCTGGTTTTTTTGTATTTTTTGTTTAATTAAAAATACTTATCCTTTTACTTTTACTGCTTCAATCAACTAAAATAGCTTTGGGTGAAAATAAAATGACATTTCTTAAAGTGAGAGTAATTTAAGTGAAAAGAAATTGAAGAAATAAGTGAAGGATAAGATGAGTCGCATTATCTTAATTTATTAAATAAAAATTCTCACACACACACATTATTAAAGATACGACATTTACAAAGATAGATATCTGCATTTGCTTCCCATCAAAATTGTGTGCTAATATGTAATGTCGCTTTTAACAAATTACTTCAGTCTGTTTGGTAATGTTTGTTTGAATATTCGAGCTGAGTTACTCAATGTTGGAGAGTAAATTAGTAAATGTAAAGACCTATCATCCGGTTAATTCTCCAGTATGACAATAACAGATTTTATACTGCGATAATTATGCCCAAAAAAAAAAAAAAATCCCCTTCAATAGTGGAACCAGATTATGGTGAAACCTATGCTGGTTCACTCTGACTGAAATTATTTGTAATTTTTGAAATTATCAAAGTTAAATTCTGCAGTAAAAAAAGTTATTCCCAAGCTTTTGAGTCATTTTTTAAAACAAAATGTCTTCACACCTCATTAAATTTTCCAAAATGTGTGTGGTTTTTCAAAATAACTAAAATTTCTACTTCCATAACCCCATATATAAATTAAATTTGGCCACTATCTTTTATGCGTTCCACCACTGCATCACAAGTAAAATTGAAATTAAAAGTCGTTTGAATCAAAAGAGCCTTCTCGTTGCGTATTCTGACCTTCAATAACACTGGTTATCGGTCTATCATTTGAGCCTTGGCCTGCAAAGGCATACGCAAGAATATACAGCGGTTTTTAAAAGAGTTGCTCTTGAAGAGCGGGACATTTCCTCAAGTTCAGATTTAGCACTAAAATCAATTATAGTAGTCAGAGGTTGCCCCTAAGGTGGTGTATTTCTACGCTACTTTGGTCTCTTGAAATCGACGACCTCCTTGTCAAATGAGATTTATTTGTCTTTGAGGTTGTCGATTATACGGCCGATCTTGCAATTTTAGTCACTAGAAAAACTGAAAGTACGATCGATGATGCGTCAATTGCGTTAAGTGTGTGTATTGAGATCCCTCAGTCCACAAAAATCAATTCAAATCCCTTTCACATAGTTATTCAGCTTTCTAGTGAAGTTAAATATCTGTTTATAAAACATAACTGGAACTCGCATCTCTTCTAGATGGTAAACAAAGCAACCTTCAGAGGTCATGTGGGTCTGTAAGCGTCTCTTAGGAAGAATATGGATATATTAGCGGATATAATTTTCTGGATGTACACAATCGTGGTAAAACCGATTCTAATCTACGCTGTGATTATTTGATGACTGCGACCTTTGCCATTCGGCAGTGTAATAAACTCCATAGGCTTAAGATCATAGTCAACATATGGCTTAGAGGTAATGGTAGGACTTTTGGAGTATATGGCTTCAAATCTCGCATATCTTTCGCAATGAGTTCATGGTCCACTGTATTCCAAACAGAAATTCATACCATAGATTGTGAACGTGTGAGAGGTTGAGGTTGAGCTAATGTGATATCCATCAGTTCGCTCATTTCGGGTGATATATTTTGCTGTTGTCATACTTTCCAACATCAAATTATTGCTGTCAATACTTGATGACAAATCTTGATGTTGTTGTCGGTGATGTTGCTGATTTTCCTCCATTTGTTCTTTTTCTTAATTGTTGTTATTGATATTGTTAAGATGATTGTGGTGCTGCTGCTACTTGTGGTTGTTGTTATATTCACATTAGCACATTTTATCACCTTTTAAATTGTTGAGCCTTTCGTTGGCGGCCAATACAATTGTTCAAAATGTATGTTTAAATCGAATTTTTATTTATTTAATTATTTTCGTTATTCCGTAGAAGAAATTCCGTATTGAAACGATAGAGAAAAGTACGTAAATTGCTAGACAATTGTATTTTATGTACATTGCATTGTACAAAAGAAACAAAACCACTCGAGATATATACATACGTTTATGTGTATTATTTATTATAAAAAAAACACCACGAGATACAGATTTATAATTCTAATAGAGAAAAATATATATATGTATAAAAGAAAAAAAGGCGCGTACTCCTTATTGTTCGGGAAAATATTTTATAAGGAAAAAAAAAAAAGAAGAACAAGAATAACGAATCGACTGCTGACTGATCAAGTCAGAGTTGCATTCGCCTTCTATAAAGGTGGCACCAGACAGTGCGAGTAACGTAATAGTCTGGCGTAGACAGATTGCTGCTGGAGTCATATTCTGGGCAAAAGCCCTAAAACTTTGCACTTTCTTGCCTATTCGGACAGCCAGACTGGCATTTTGTATAGGAACATTAAATAGTAAACGTGGAGTACTCACGAAATTGCGAAATTATGAATTATAATTCAAGCACCATACATATGTACGAAGTATGCTTGTCCGAAATGGAAAATTCAGTGTGTTATAAGGGTTTAAACTTTTAAACAAATTACGCGATTTTAAATGGGAGCTACATGATATAGGGAATGTGGCTCGCCCGCCTTGTGCACCTGGTTATAAAAAATAGCTAGTGAAAAACCTGTATGTATAAACTATAAAATATTGTATCATAAATTTAACTTAAAGACCAAACTATAAATGCCAACGCCATAACTAAACATACAGGTAAGCGCAACAAAATATGTTTATATCGAACCACGAAAATATCAGCAGCAATAAATTTTACTTAGAAACAAAAAAAAAAAAAAACAGCTGTTGAATCCCCTAAAAAGCGAAAGCAGTAACATTCCATAGTTATATTCGCAACATTGAAGCATAGTGATTTTATTTTCGAATCCTCCATCGACAATCATCCATATGTGAGTGTTGTATTTTATGTATTCGTATGTATTTTATTGCAATATTAATTAGTCAGCAGCAACTTATAAGATGCGTGTTGTTATTTGTCCTAAATATTTCATTGCACCTGCAAGTATGTTATATTGTTGTTGCTTCAACAATACACAGTAATAAACTTTCAATACTTACTTTCGTGGAACTGATGCCAAATATTCGGGCATTATAATTTCGTTTGCATATTTACGATATGTAGAAAATAGTTAAATGTAAAACAAGTGAGAACTCTGAAGAATTGGTATATGTATATGAAGAAATACAGCAACTCATCAAATGGTGGTAAGTACCTATGCTTTCGTGCCTTTGCAACTTTTTCCACATTATCAAGATTCGATGACAAACTAACAATGCAGTCACCTGAGGTAATAAAGTTTTGCACATGAAGTTTTGCATGGAGTACTGCGACTTGTAAATTCCATTTTAACACTTTAAGTACTTCCTTTAGTTTGATCATAATTTACATTTTCTTCATTCAACCATATTCGAATTTGCATTTATATTTATATCGTCTTCAAAGTGTTCTATCATAATGCTTAGATGTATAGTACTTGAAATACAAATTGAATAGTATGTATACGCAAGCAACATTTCATTAAATTGCCAGTAGCTACGATATGTATATAAGCAAATGTTGCATCAAATTCGACAGGTACACTCAACATATATGCATTTAAATTTCCCTAATGTACCTACATAGCATATAGCAATTTCTATTCTGCAGATAATAAACGTGCAAATATGCGTGCTTAAATATGCGTTGCAACAGCAATATTATCTGAATGCCAACAGTAAAAATCATTGTTATACATATGAAAGAAATTTTTAGTAAAAATTTATATTGAATTTATTTAATTTTGACTCAAATAGCGATAAGAAAATGATGTGATGACATGAAATGAAACTTAACTATTGCCTGCACACTCCTCTCAACAGCGAATTGTGTAAGTGCGTCACGTTAGGTGTTAGTATTTCTTCGACAAAGGTGTAATCGCAAGCCAAGCGGATAAAGATGTGAATAATGTTCGATAGTCCTGATATTTATATAGCTAATCATGTGCAATTTTCGTCGATTCCCTGCGGTAATTTTAATGTCAAAGATGCACCACGCTTAAAATCATGGACATCGTCGACTCCGGCCATCATATAAGCATCATCGAAACATCATATGTTACGGTTAGGTACCCAGTACCTAAACGTTATACAAAAACCCATTTGTGAAGCATTTGAATAACACTGGATACAAAAAAAGAGTTCGATGTATGGGCGTTACACGAGTTAATACAAAAAAGACCTCATTTTCATCTGCTGCTGCTCAATCGTCATAAAATGACGATGACAAGGATTTCTATGAGAGACGCATGGAAATGGAATTGCCTTCAAAATGGCAATCGAATGCTGCAAAGATATGGTGGCCAAAAGTTACCAAAAAAATCAGCAATCTGTGAATGCAATAAACTTCATAGACTGGTGTGTATATCTCTAACCGTGGCTGTGAAATCTTGTCCCACAGCTGCAGTAGAGGCTCTAGTAGGACTCCTACCGCTAAAGATTCATATTCAAAAATCAGCAGCAATCAGTATCTTTCGCATGAACCTCTTTTACAATTCAACTTCGAGTTCAAATGGACACGAAACAATCATCAAAAATATACAAAATATAGAAATATGTTCTAACTCTGATTCTATGCCTCAAGAACTACGTTATAGCAGGCGCTTCTCCACAATCATCCCAGACAGACTGAAATGAAAAACAAATAGCAATTTAATACCCTCAAAATATAATTACGTTTAGTTTACAGACGGATCGAAGACAGGTGAAGCTACAGTCGCCGGGATATACGCTATGGGATCGTGGCCAACTATCTTCCAAACAGAAATACATTCGCGCATTCTTATTTGCTCAGACAGCCAAGGTGCCATTAAATCTCTCTCCTCATGAGAGTTCTCCTCAAAACTAGTCACCGAATGCTCCTTATCCTAAAAAATCTCTCTATGCGAAATAAGGTCACATTATGTTGGGTGCCGAGGCACAACGGAATTGAGAACAATGAAGTGGCTTCTCCACTGATGGCCCGGAACCTTTCTGCGGTATAAACTGGGCATCGGCCAAAGCTATGATAGAATAACATTACTACGACAAATACCAAATAAAATGGACAAATTCGACAGGTCTCCACCAAGCGAAAACCCATATCAGCTTCGATGCAGATTTTGAGAGAATTAGCTTTAGCAGAACAAATCTACGCCTAGTAATCGGCTATATCTCAGGACATAACTGGTTAAAATAGCACCTCCACAAAATGGGACTTTCCTCTGATACGAAGTGTAGACTCTGTCTGGAGGAGGATGAAACATAGATCCACATCTTTTGCGAATGTTCGTCATTGGCCAGACGCTGCATAAAGCACTTTCAGCTGAGTTTCTCATCACCAGCTTCAATCATCAAAAGTTCGACAAGATTAATTCTATCTTTCATTAAAAAGGTAGAGGAGATTCTAGTGTCGTAGACGGGCTTGGGTACAAAAGATCTCGTTTGGTCGCAGTACCCGTAACAGTTGTGGTTGGTCCTCAGAGGTATCAGCCTCGGTCTGGTTTCGCGTGGTCCACTGGATGAACAACGATTATGTCCTTGCTCCAATATCACGCTCTCTTTTGATTGATTAATTGATTGACTTAAATCGGATCATTCTGACTATACTAAATAAAACCTTCAATTTCATCCCCAAAATAATGGAATAATGGTCCAAAAATACGAGTACTTTAGTCAAAAATGCAAATTCAGTGTAAATCCAGTGTAAAATATACTTACAAAAATATGACCTAATACTAGAAAGATAATAATTAAATCTGAGCAAACAAAATAGCAGTATATTTTGATTTTACTTCCATCCATGTTTTATGTAAATATAAGTAGTTATGAAGGGGCTGAGGTCAAAATGTGAAAAATGTGAATTTCAAAATTACACAGAGAGAGAGAGAGAGAGAGACATGTTGATATTTCTTTATTATTTTATATTTTCTCTTTCCGACAATAACCTACTAAGTAGTAGGGTAAATGACTGTCATATCCATAGGTTCATACAAGCGAACACGTACATGGCGGGCAAGCTACATGCCAGGAGGTTGAGCTACTAATTATTTTTGAAACTTCTTGCATTTTGCAACAAATTGGCTCTCATCACGTTTTGACCACCGCTCCTTTATAAATAGTTTGTATATAATAGTAATTTTATACGAGTATGTATAATGTATATTATATGAGTATTTGGTTGATACTTATCAACAGCTTGTGTATTCTTATAACTTATATGACATGCAGCTACTTATTTTCTTTATACTCGTATGTACTCGTATACAATATATGTAAAGTACGTTTGCAAGCCGATGGCGCTGAATGGTGACCATTGTGTTGTATATTTTTGATATTATTAAGTAAATATGTTTCTGGGATATTACAATATGTACATAAGTAGGGTCAAATAAAAATCTGAAAATCCGTTAAAGGATAAAATAAAGAGAGAAAAAGCAAATATAACAAAATATGTACTTGAAAGGGTTTATATTTTATTTTATTCAAGAATCATACCATGTAAACATCTACGAATTGAATGATGGAATAAAATACACATGAGACACAATATCTCTTTATGAATGAATGAACAAAATACGAGTATAAGTAGGTACCTATTATATTTTATGTTATACAAAGTACAATAATTTCATTCATTTTTTCGTAGGCAATTATTTTTTATTTTATTTTGTAGAATGATTTTATTTCTTTTTTTTGTGGATAGTTAATCTTTATTTTTTATATGTATATATATTTTTTTAAATATTTTTCTTTTTTTATATATATACATTTATTTTTTTATTTTTTATTTTTATTTATATATCTACAAATCCCAGTTATCCTACTTAACAAAGCAAATGTTAGGCATGGTTATACATATAGTTCATGCAACACCTCTGAAATTTTTTCAACTATTGGAATTACGTAGTAAATTCTGGAATATTATTCCTATGTTAATAATATCGTAAAATATTCTTTTAAAAAATCACATTTCTGAACTTTCAGAATTTGATGGTACAAATTTGTTGATTTTTGTTGAAAATGCATGCATATTTTTGTATGGCAGATTTTATTTTGTTGCAAAAAAAAATTATATCCAATTTTTTTAAATGTTTCATTGAAAAATATCATTATTGTAACTTGTAACATATAAATTTTACGATTTTTGCCAATTTTTTTATCAATGAAATGGAGTTGAGGAAATTCACATAGTTAGCTGCGCGACGATTCATTGAAAACTATCGTTACACTTAAACTGACCCAAATTATAAAATATTTGTTCGAAGACTGAATGAATCCTAATGACTTAATGATCTCTTCTATCCTGCGGTTTTCGCAATTTTAATTGGGTTGGCAACTCAGCGTGTGCCGATTTCACACATTAATGTCTCTGACTATACACATATTTTTGATACTTTTTGTCAATGTTATAATATTTTCTTTCTAACATTGATTAGCTGTGACATTCCCCTTGCTTAAGAAGCAAATTGCACATATTTTTATTTGTAAGTGGTAGTTTGGGGTCAATTTGTGTATGAAAACATCAGTAATTTCTTCGGCAATTTCTTAGTTGCCAACCTAATATTTCCCATTTATCGTAATCATAATTAAAACGATTTTTAAATATTTACTACATCTGTCAATTAGTGAATTATTATATTTGTAACTTAACTCTAATAACGTTAATATTGATGACGAAATGAATCTTCAAATGGTTTAAATTAATCGGACTGGATATCGATTAATTAAGAGGATTATGTACATATTTACTAATAAAAACTGTGATATTGTAAATAAAATAAAAAAGTTTTACTTTTCAATATTATTATTTATTAAGTTTTAATATTTCACTATTTCAAGTTTCCTTAAATTACCTGAAATTTGATCAATAATTTATTAGAATCATGTATTTGATAATTGGTATAGTATGACAAACATTATCTACCGCAAGCAGTTTTCCATTTCTATTTATTTGACATTTTGAAGTGATATGAATTGCTTTCATTGTGGAATATCTACATATACAAGTATAAGGTAAAATACTCCCCATTATATCGTATTAGCACTTACAGTTGCTACACAAATACACGTAGAAATCGATATACATATATTATTAAATTATTATATTATATTATATTATAATATCTATATATTAAAATAAATACACATGTATAAATATCGATGGAAAAACTCATGTATAAATGTCATGAACATGGATTAAAACATTTGCTTTTATATTTGTGCAACAATTTGCAATATGCAATAATTTTGAAATATAATTATTTTGTTACACATTCAATAGTCAAGTACCTATATGCATACTCAGTGATAGTATTGGATAATTTAAAAAAAACTCGCGGTTTTTTCTTACTAGATGGTGTTGATACCCATATATGGGTGATCCTTTTACAAATCGCACAACATTCAGGATTTGTTGCCTCAGATTCTACCGATAATTGAAAAAAAATATTCTATACGTCTACACGTGTACCGGGATTTCACTCGGAAAACAATTTTTTTTAGGTCAAATTTTTGAAAAATTTCAAAGTTTTGTCAATTTCTGTGTTACTTCAATAGCAATATCTTGGATTTCACTGATCCGATTTAGTTCGTTCTACTTCTGTTGAATAGATAATTTCATATTTTTTAATTCTTTCATATAATACAATTTTTTACGATTTAAAATAATTTATTTAATATTTTAAATGAACATTTCAAAAGGCTTTTTCATTCCCGTCTCCACCGGTAAATGACTTTTTTGGCAGCACCAATAAACCCACCATACATTTTTATGAAATACAAAATTGTCAAAATAATGGAACGATTTTTTTTTTGTTTTTTATAAATTTTTGTTTATTGCGATCTATATGTGTATATGGTGAAATTTTAAAGATAACGAACACAGCATCCATAAATGCGTGTTAAATATTAAAAATAAAAAATTCTTATCATTCAGCACTTTTTACGGCAATTTTAATGCGTTTTTGAGGTTAGGTTTGTATGGGAGATTCACTCTGGTCGTCCAGTCATTGTAGAAGTCGATGAAATTTTGAAGCTGGCGGGACAAGGCTCACACCAAAGCTGTCAGAAGATAGCGGAGGTACTAAACATCACAGTTTGGTGCTTTATATTTGGATACCATACGAATTAATGCAAAGAAATTTGATTGACAGAAATACCATCAGCGAAACGCTGCTGATACGCAACGAAATCGAACTATTTGTTTAACTGAATTATTATAGGTGATAAAGAATGGATTGTATACGAGAATTTCCAACGCAAACGATCATAGTCAAACCCAGGTGACCCTTCATATATGACTTCAAAGTCTGGATTGACAGAAAGCAAGGTTATGTTGAGTGTTTGGTGGAATTGGAAGGGAATTGTCTATTACGAGGTGCTACAATCTGATGAAACGGTTAATTCTCATCTCTATTCGACTCACAAATCGACCGCCCGAATGAAGAAATCAAAGAAAAGGCGACCAAAATTGGCCAACAGAAAAGGAGTTGAGTTCCATCATGACAATGCCACAGCGCACACATCTTTAATGACTCGAAACAAAATTGACGGAACTTTATTGAGAAGTTTTTATGCACCGTATAGCTTGGACCTTGCAACGTCTGACTACCATTTGTTTCGATCTCTGCAAAACTCTCTTAATGGTATGAAATTGACCTCCCGAAGAGCCGTTCAAAATCACTTGGTGAAGTTTTTCGCCAATAAACCCCAACAGTTCTACATCGATGGAATTATGACATTATCCGAAAAATGGCAAAAGGTCTTAGACAATAATGGCCAATATGTACTTGATTACAATTGATTTTTAATAAAATAAATATATATTCAAATATCCGAATAAATGAAAGTCCAATGTCTGAGTGAGTTTCGCAGTGTCACATTGCAGTATTACATCTTTCCCGTTGACTAAATGTATCTTACTGTTTTACAACAATTCTGAATTTAGCCATTATAATTTTTAACAATATGTGTCAGTCGTTTCTTAAGGTTTCAAAGACTAGAAGTGAGTTCTGCCAATACAAACTGACTAAGCACACACAGTAAGAACTTTTCTGGGACAAACTCGATCTAGGGGTTGATACTACAGTTTGATTTGCAGATACCCACTGTTGAATGTTGAATGATACATTTTTTATTTTCGATAATAATATTGCTAAAGCATGGATTTTTACGACGACTGCAAAACATAGAATCGCAAATTGATCGACGAAAATCTTTGTTAGCCTCACAATATTGACAAGGTGGACTCAGTGCTTCTAGAGAATTTTTTGTATACTTAATATCGTATCGTGGGTGCCGTAGCTCAGTGGTTAGTATGTTGGCCTTCTTATCTGAAGGTCCAGGGTTCAATCCCCGGCTGAAGCATAACTAAATTTAATATCGAAAAGATTTTGCTTTCGAACGGTGCCCACCTGTCGGCAAGTATTGGCAATTTTTCCGGCAGTAACAATTTGCCAAAAATGCGTTTTAAAAGAGCTCTGTAACAAAACTAAATTAAAGTGATGTCACAAGGTTTCTACCGTTCGGAACCGGCTAATATAAGTAGGTTCCTTCTAAAGCTGTCAAAATTTCGCACGCACAACAGTATGGGAAGAGAAGCTCGGTGGTATCACAAGTGGTCTTTCTGACCTAAGTGTGTCCTCTCAGAGAGAGGGCAACCATATAACCTAACCTAATATCGTATCAGCTTTCACCAGAGATTTTGATTAGTCATTATCAAATTTGACTGACCATTCACTTCGACGTCTGCCAGAAACGTTATTATCAACTGCAAAAAATAATTGCTAATACTCAGAAGGTATGAACGCCACTAGTTTATTACAGGATTGTAAAAAATATACTAAAGAATACGGGTTCCTTCTTCAACGATCGGTACAGAGTGAGTTATGTGAGTTATGAGGAATTTTTTTCATTTTTTTTTTTGTTTTTATGTGTGATTTTATTATTTATTTTATTTCACCATTTACAATGTAATAAACATTAATGTAATGATAATGAAAACATGCTGACCGATTTGTGATTAAATTTAATCTAACTCAAAACATATTTCTTTAATAGCATTTCGAATGTACCCTTCGATCGACTGAACGTGCAAGTGGTCTCATGTGACCCATTTTCGTGGCTCTCTTTTTTTTTAGCATTCAACTCAACTTGATATGTATTTAATTTAATTTATTGCTTCTAAACAATTGTCCTTCACCTCCTCCGAATCAATATTGATCATATGAAATATATATATAATATTTTTCGCGTATTTCATTCACATCATTTTCATTTCATTTGCAAATAAGTTCACCAATTCATTTGATGGGGTGTCACAAAAGAATGTACATACATATATAGTATGTTCTTGTGTGAATTTGTGGTTTTACATATATGAGCGAATTTACTTGCACATGTATATCCATATATGTATGTACACTTGTATGTGTGTTCTTTGTGTGAATGGCATTCGTTTAGATATTGTATTTGTAGTAAGCAGCTTATGCTAAAAGGAAATGTTTCGCGCACGCACGCATCCAATGATGACAATGATGATGATGATGATAGTGTGAATGTGTATGTGAGTGAGTTGAACATTTTTGTGGTCGTAGTGATAACGATTGGTTGCTATCAAGGTGTGTTGTTATTTCTATATTCATATATGTAAATGTATGATACCTTACATATGAACATAAATACTCGTATATGTGCTGAGGCTATCATACAAGCTCACGATATCAATACATTTACATTCATAATACATGCAGATAGACAATTTAATATGAGTGTATTGTACATATAAATATATGGCATATATATGCATGTACTAATATATATATCATATATATCCTATTTCATTCAACATCAGCGGGATTCAAATGAAAACTGAATGTGGGCATGAGTATTGTGCATCAGTTATGCTTTGTGACATAATCATATTGTTCAAGGATTTTAAGTACTTGTTGGTATTGTAGCATAACATCCGTTCACATGAAATACAATCCACAAGGTTTCATTGGTTTCATTGGGTGCATAATCTTTTAATGATTCTTTGAAATAAATGCCATTATTTGTGAAACATTTATTTAAAATTCTTTTAAATGATAATTAAAATTCAAAAATTCATTTAAATCGTTTAAATTTTGTCTGTTCTTCAGATCTTCTATGGCCAACTCTCTGTTTTTTGTTCTCTTGCACTCATATAAGTGTTACCTTATTGAACGGATTTGTCGTAGAACATAATTCTTTTATCACTACTTGTGCATTGATCTTTGATTCTATCGCAATGGTTTCTACAGGGTGTTTTTTTAGCAAGTTTCTTTTTGCCAACACTATTTTTGGCAACTCAGCTGTTTTCGTGTAACATTTTACTGTCAAACATGTTCAGTTTGGTCTATAATTTAACCATGAGTCGACTTACAAACGAACAACGCTTGTAGATTATTGAATTTTATTATCAAAATTCATGCTCGGTTCATTCATTCATTCATTTTATGGTCAGTTTGAGCGACCTTCTGAGGCGGCCATTCGGAATCTTGTGCGGACAGAGGAAAATATTTCAGTTGTATTTGTCAGTGTTGTTGATGACCGTGAATTATCGATCCAGTGTGCCGTTCGCAACAATTGGGCCTCTGTTACTCCACTAAGTGGAAAATTTAGCGGAAGGATTTGGGTGTAAAACCTTTTAAAATACAGCTGGTGCAAGAATTGATGACACACGACCTACCACAACGGCTAATGGTGGTATGGGTGAATGGGCGCTGGCAAAATTGGATGAAAATCCACTTTTTTTATCGGAAAATTGTGTTCAGCGACGATGCTCATTTCTGGTTGAATGGATACGTGAACAAACAAAATTGCCATATTTGGTATGAACAGCAGGCAGAAATATTGCAAGAACTGCCAGTGCATCCCGAAAAATGCACTGTTTGGTGTGGATGATGGGCATGGGTGGCATCATTGGACCGTACTTTTGCAAAGACGACAAAGGCAGGAACGATACTGTGAATGGCGAGCGCTACCGCGCGATGATTACAAACTTTTTTTTTTGCCCCAAATGGAAGAGCTGGGCCTGGCTGACATGTAGTTTCAACAAGACGGTGCCACCTGCCACACAGCACGCGAACAAGTTCGGTTAACAGTTTATTTCGCGTTTGGAGCCGGGCAGTTGGCCGCTTAGATCGTGCGATTTAACGCCTTTAGACTATTTTTTGTGAGGCTATGTTAAGGCTTATGTCTATAACGACAAGCCCGCAACAGTTGACGTACTGTAATTTATTCGGGAGGTACCAGCCGATATGCTGGAGAGAGTATGCCAAAATTGGACCCAGCGTATGAATCATTTGAGGCGCAGCCGCGGTCAACATGAAATCATCTTTAAACATTGAATTATATAGATCGTTCTATCGACTCCAATAAAGATTTTATACATTCATACAGATTTCATCAAATCCAAAGGCTCTTAAAACATCACCCTTTAGAATATTATAAATAGTTTCATTTATAGTGCAGAGATGGTAATTCTTATCGAGAGAGATATATAGTTTATATACTGGTCCCATTAATTCTACACCTACGGCTTGAGGGATTTTGATCCATCAAAAAAATTGTATTTCTTATGTCCTCTGTCATTCCTTTCATTGAATTTGTATAATCTGTGGAGCCCCTATGCTATTGAACCAAGCCTTTCGCATTAACTCAGTTTACTTTTTGTATGTTTTTATCAGTCTACTCCCACCACCGGTGCCATAGTTCAGTATTTAGTGTGTTGGCCTTCTGATCTGTAGGTCGTGGGTTCTATGTATGCTATGTATTATTATTATTATTATTATTATTATTATTATTATAATTATTGTATATTTATTATTATTTATACACAATTATAAATCTGGGAATAGACAAGTTGCTTTTCAAATTTATATCCTCAGATACATTCTATATTGGTAGTAATTTCTCCTAAATACACAACTACATATCATTCTGCTTGGTTGATGCTTATCAAATAGAAAGTGCAAAACTGATAAATAGTAATAAAATTAGTAGTAGAATACATTCTTCAATAAAATGCTATGAAATTTCTTCAATTTATTTTTTAATTAAAATTCGAATGCCTTTTGAAAATACAATAAAAGCAAAAAAAAAACATTTGTTGTATTGTATTGTAAAAATCTCATAGTTTTCAATGAAATTGTAAACGATATTTTAATCGATATGCTAGTTGAATATCAATAAAATCATCAGATATCCTTACGATGTCATCATTATCACCATCATCATACTCATCATTATCAGAATCAGCATTATCACATCGAATATCAAAGGCACAGTAGGCACAATGCCATTGTTTTAAGAAGCATTGTAACTAACATCAAAAGAGAAATGAAGCTTGTTTTTTTCTGTTCAAAGTATTTAAATTGAAATTCTCTTGCATATGAATGGCTGTGTGCGTGTATGCAAATATATTGTAGTACATACGATTGTAATTAAATTTTAGCCTTTGCAATATATTCTCCTTTATATGTTAGTTGCAGAAAGAATTGTACATCATTGTGATATTTCATCATAATTTTCGTATTATTGTAGTTGAATAACTAACATGATTATGTGGATTATGTTGAAAGTCTGTTTCAAACAAGTTGAAATTAGTTTCACTAAATTCCATAAAAACATAAGAAATTAGTAATTATACTTGATTTTTATATTGAAATTGTCACATTGTTATAAGATATACTTTTAAATTGGTCTAAATTGGTATTTCATTTGATGTTCTGCCTATGGATTTCCAAATTAAAATAGTAAGATAAAAAGTAAAATGGATGAAATTATATTGAACAATTTTATCGATCATTCCAATTAATTCCAATTGATTTAAATGCATTAGCAGACTCATAGCCATTTCAAATCGCATTTTTTAATTCAAAATCTTTGTGGGGTCAGAAAGGGGAGAAAAGTAACAAATCGGTAATAAAATCATAAATAAAAAAATATTTTTTTGAATTGAAGTTGTTCAAATATTTTTGAACAGGGTGGGCCAACTAACGTTTGGAATTTGAACTACCGGTTATTTTGATTTCGAGAGATATAATGATATTTATGAGTTAACCGAAATTTAGTTTTATGTTTCACATTTACGATCCTTGACACCTGAACAAAATTGAGAAATTATGAAAATTTAGCTCTCATTTATGAAAAAAATTTGCCTTCAACAAAGTTTGTAGATCAATTTGTGAGGCGAGTTCACGAAACTGGGTCGTTAGTGGATAAAACAACACGTTTATATCCTCATCTAGTGTGCTCAGTAGAAAACATTGCTGCTGTTGCTCATCTTTCTCAGGAACTAAATATTTATTGCACTTTTCTAGGGAGAATTTAGCATACAGATCTCGATATGAAGACCCACAAAATTTGATTAGTCCTAAAAAAGCCATGTCTATCCGATGAATTTTCGGTTCGCTGAATGGCTGAAGATCGTTTGGCCGATGATGAGCATTTTTACCGAAAAATCATGTTTTCTGATCAAGCTCATTTCCATGTCAATTGGCTTTTCAATAATCACGTGTAGATATTCTGATCCCCAAGAGTAACAATTTTGCTTATTGACATCTACCACACGTATGGGTCATTCTAGGTATTTTTTATGTGTTAGGAATTTTCCGAAAACAGGTCCAAAATATAAGGGTTAAAATGTTCCCAGAAAATAATCCTCGGAAAATGTTAATTAGATCTCCGTAGACAAGAACTATCCTAAATGTAATTTTACATAGGATTTTTGAAATTCGATGATTCTCCTATTGACCGAAAAAGCCAAAATTTAAATCACTGTAAAAGCAATTGTGACGTAGTGGAGCAGAAAGGAACTAGGGCTTTTGTTACTGATGTTAAATGCTATCGTTTGAGACTAGTTTGATTCATCACCGAGACAATGACCCTCAAATTGTGGCATGGAGCTATTACACGATGCAATAATTTCTTAAAAATAAAGTAATTAAAATTTTAATTCGTTTTTTATATGTTACCTATAACTCGTATAAGTTATTTGTCTTTGGTGACTCTTACTGAAATTTTCTGAAAAATATTATTTTTCGAAGACTTTAACCCTTAACCTTCTCCCAAATGTTGACTTTTAATGGATTTTTCGAAAAAGGTCCAGAATGAGCTATACGGGTGGAAGTTAGAGGGTTAAAATGTTCCGAGAAAAGAATCCTCGGAAAATTTTAATATGTGTTTTGGACGACAAGAACTATCTTAAATGTAATTTTACATACGATTTTTCAAATTCCTTGACTTTACTTTTGACCGAAAAAGCCAAATTTTAAACTACTCTAAAAAATGGTGACGTAGTGGAGTAGAAAGTATTAGGACTTTTGTTACTGATGTTAAATGCTATCGTTTGAGACTAGTTTGGTTGTAATGTTCCGAGAAAATAATCCCCGGAAATTTTTAATATGGGTCCCAGAAGACAAGTACTATCCAAAATGTAATCTTACGTATGACTTTTAAAATTCCTTGATTCTACTTTTGACCGAAAAAAACAAAATTTAAATCACTTTAAATACAAATGTGACATAGTGGAGCAGAAAGGGTTCAGATGCTATCGTTTGCTATGATTTGGTTCACTCCCGAGCGAGTTTGCTATGATTTGGTTCACAGCGACCACAAATGTCACAAATTGTGGCATAGTGATGTCAATTGGCTGGCTCAAAGTTGTGATCTGACTCCTTCGAACTAATTTTTGTCAGGAGCCGTTAATAGTACGAGTTACGCTAACCATCCAGAGAGGGCTGAGGGCTTGAAATACGAAGCCTAAGTTGCCATTCATTACATTGAAGCCCTAACAATCGAAAATGTACTGAAAATTTGAATTGATCGTATGGGGTACTGTAAAACCATCTGTGGCAGTAATTTAAATGAAGTTGTGTTTCATTCTTAAATGAAGAAGTCCGATCTTTCTAATAAATTCAAGACTTTAAAAAAATATTCATTAGTTTTTTTTTTTGTTATACTTATGTGGCCATTACAACGAAAAATCGATTTAGGTTTAGATTTAGGATTTTTTTTTGTTATAGCTGATTCTAATTCCAAACTTTAAATGGCCAGGAGTTATTGTAGCGTAATAATATCCAACATGAAATAAATTTGTGAAATAATAATAATAATAATTAATACAAAAAATTCCTTCCCCTACATTACATTAAAATGGACTAAAGTGTGCTTACACACTAAAGTGATTGTATAAAAGTTAACCTAAATCTAGGTTACTATCATTTATAGCAACTGTGAGTTTGCTACTTGATAATGTACCCGTACCCATTGTTTGTCTTATTCATTAAAAATACGTTCTTATTGTAACACAAACATATTCTATCGTTTTTGTACTGAACATATGTTAATTGACCTCTAATTAATGACCCGCATATCGTACTAAATTAATTACAAAAAAAAAACAAAAATCATTTAACTTCTAACAACTGAAATTAAACTCACAAATGTTTGAATAAATTTATTTGAAATGAATATTGTAATTTATTCATAATTGACGGTTAAAGTGAGTATGTAATTTACTTCAAAATCATATAAAACTATAACCTTATGTACTATAATTTCAACACACATCTATGATATTTATGAATGATATCGTTAATTATGAATATCTACTTACTATTTTGAAACTTTTTGAACTAAAGCAATTATATATTATACGTATGAGTTTTGAATGCAACAAGTGTCATCAAATATGTAGTAACCGTATGAACAGATTGAAATTTATTTTCATAATTATTACCTACATAGTATGCTAAATATATATACGCACATATTTATTTTCTTCTGTTCTATATTTGTTCATATTTTTAATCATCTCTTTCATTGATTGCACTTACGTAGAACAGTATTTGCTGAAGTGCTACACGAGTATTTAAAGCACTTAATTAAAATCGTGTTTTAACTATGATTGAAGTTCTCTTAATGTACTTGAATAATATCTAATTGAGCGTATAAAATGAAGTACGTAAGTATGTCATATTATAAGTCAGATGATGGCAGATGGTTCAATCACATATCAAATGTCAAATGATTTTGGAAAGTGTAAGCAGTGAATAGAAGTCATTAAATGAGAATTAGTATAATGTTAAAATTATAAAATTTTAGCATTATGAAATTTAATAAAATTATGAATTGAATATATCATGCTGTATTATTTGAACTTCATGAATATATAGATTTTTATTTAAATATTTTAATTTTACATTTCTTTATATTCCATTTTTAAATACAATATTATTATATTATAGTTGAACTTCTATATATTGTACAGGGTTATTTTTTAAGAGCCTTCGGATTTGTTTGAGACGATAGAACGATCTATTTAATTCAATGTTTAAAGATGATTTCATGTAAATGTTGACCGCGGCTGCACCTCAAATGGTTCCAAATGTGAAATAAACAGTTCACCGAACTCGCCTCTCAATGGGGCAACTGTTTCGCGTGCTGTGTAGCATGTGGCATCGTCTTGTTTAAACCACATGTCAGCCTGGTCTAGCTCTACCATTTTGGGCAAAAAAACGCTTGTAATCATCCCACGGTAGCGCTCGCCATTTATAGTAACGTTCCTGCCTTCGTCGTCTTTGAAAAAGTAAGGTCCAATGATGCCACCAGGTCATAATCCACACCAAACAGAACATTTTTCGGAATGCATTGGAAGTTCTTGCAATGCTTCTGGCTGTTCTTCACACCAAATACGGCAATTTTGATTGTTCTCGTATCCATTCAACCAGAAATGAGCTTCGTCGCTGCACATAATTTTCCGAGAAAAAAGTGGATCTTCATCCAACTTTTCCAGCGCTCATTCACCAAAAATTAGCCGTTGTAGTAGGTCGTGTGGCTATATTTTAAAAGATTTTACACCGAAATCCTTCCGCAATATTTTCCACGTAGTGGAGTAACAGAGGCCAAATTGCTGCGGACGGCGCCGAATCGATAATTCACGGTTATCAAAAACACTGGCTGATACAGTTGCAATATATGCGTGTTGATGGTTTAATGTCCAATAATTTGGTGCGAAATTTAGTCACAAGATTCCGAATAGCCGCCTCAAAAGGTCGCCTAAACTGACCACAAAATGGAAGAAGTGTACAATGCACTTTCCAAACCGAGCATGGATTTTGATAATAAAATTCAATAATCTGCAAGCGTTGTTCGTTTTTAAGTCGATTCATGGTTAAATTATAGATCAAACTGAATATGTTTGACAGTAACATGTTACACGAAAACAGCTGAGCTGTCAAAAACAGTGTTGCAAAGGAGAAAGTTGCTAAAAAATCACCCTGTAATTTATATAAATTTTATCGACAATAATTATAGTGTATAATACTCGTATATGGATAATGTTTATAATATGGTAATGGCTTTTATAGTACATTTACAGGCTCATAGTGCGTTTTTAATTGTTTTTCAGTTTTATTTAAATGCAAACATTAAAAAAAATGTATAACAAAAGTGTGTCATAATACATACATTATGTACGAAAATAAGACAAAATAAATATGTCATTCATTTAAGTTTTAAACAATACTCTATATAATTAATATAAACAACAATATCCTTACTCTCATTTAAATTTGTAAGGTCTATAGAATAACGAATTAATGCATATATATTTTTAATTGGAATATTAAAACAAAAGCTGCATAAAATATGAATGTAAATATAACAATAAAAAATATACCTACATAATACATATTATTATACTATGTATGTATCTACATATAGTCATATGATTGATTGAAGAGAACAATATAAAATAAATAATGGAAATTATATTTGTAAGTAAAGACTATATAATTCTCTGAAACATTACATGGTTGGAAATCTTCATCTATTGTATATGGCCTCTTGTATTAACCATTATCGAGTTAATTTCGGTAATGCCGAAATGTTGATAATGGAATGTTTATAATGGCACACACGTTCAATGAACACACTTTTTTGTATGCGAGGTAGGCGGTTCTTCTGATACACTTTTATTTGTTGATGAACATATTTTTATAGTTGTGTATCCTAATACTGTTTAATAGCTATATTCATATCATCGTATTTTGAAGCTCATTTACTAATTCAATATAGTTTCAAATATTTTTGGATAGTAATTTAATTTTAATAGCCGATTTTTATGAATCCTGTTTCCTTTGAATATCAATTTGAATCAATTGAAGCAAAGTGTGATGATAGATGTGATTCTAATCCTTGCAGTGATACTTAGAACGGTTAACATTTAAAGTTTCTCCATAGAATTACTATGAATAAATTTGTCTAAGCTAGACTATCAAACAGCGGCCTTACGCTCCCCATACAAAAGAAAAAGTTTTAAAATTTCACCCCAAGTTTGTCGAAACATTCTCGGTACAAAAAAATGTTTTGGTGGGTTAAAGTCACACACTACTTTAAGGCTTTCGATGCTTTCACTTCTTTAAAAAGACTCCTTTCTATGAGGAGAAAGGAACAATTTATTGGTTTTTAATGGGCTTTAATTTTGTGATTGAAAAATGTTTAATTAGGGGGATAGAATCAGGTGGACTAAATAAAAAATGTATATTCCTAGAACGTTTCAATATAATCTCTCAAACTAGTGATGACATTTTGATATTATTTAAACGCTTTATTAAATAAATGATTACACGATATATGTATGTAGAATTCACTTGATTTTAACTTAAATGATGCAATATATAATACAATATGTTTATAGCTACAACGGATAGAATTTAAATTTACGTAGTTTAGTTGTAAAAATTGAAAATGCGCGGAATGGCACGATCGTTTCGAAATCTAGGACCGAAAAGTGATAATGATAACATCGGTCGATCATAACGCGAACCGCGTAAATCCAAAAACATAAAAAGGGAATTTATGTGGAGAGTTGGGTTGCCATATGGTAAGTATGCAAGGTAAGGTAAGTAGAAATGGTAAGTATTATTAATTCATTTTATAAATTCTATTTCATTATTTTTACTTCTTTCTTTCAGGGACTGACCATATGGCTTGTCTAAAGGGATTTAGACAGATATTATTTTTGTGATCCCCCCTTCGATAAACAAGCATAGTTTTCTCAGACAAAAATATGTATCTACATTAAGAAATGTACTCTGAAATAGAAGGTAAACGAACCTTATATCAAAAGTATCGTATATCCTTTCCACCACAATGAATAATCCGACCCTAGCATTATATTGTATCAGATATCGTTACAATATTAGTTAGGATACAACATAGTGATATCGCACCATGACAGCTCTCGGCCGAATCTCGCAAAATCGCGAGAAATAGATATGCTTAAATTGGAAGTTTTATCCCACCATCATAGTGGGTAGCAAAAGGTATGATTCAATGCAGTGTTCAAGTAGACTCTACAATGTGGTAAACGCTAGTAGAACGAACTGGAAATCAAGCTTGAAATTGTTAAAAGAAGATGCCCAAATGTGGTATACTGATGACGTCACAGGGTAGGTGCGCTGGAGTAATACGACCAAGATGTAAACTGCATTTGCCTCTGTATAAGGAGGCGACCATCTTTTCTGTGCAACTTTATGCATTAAAAGAAGCTTTTTCAAACATTTGAGTAAAAAATACAACAAAATCAATGTATCTATTGTACTATCCGACAGACAAGCTCAAAAACTAAACATTTTACCACAAGTCCATTCTAGAATGCAATAAATCTCTAAACCAGCTGGCAAAAAATAATAAAGTTACACTTATATGGATGTCATGGTATAGAGGTTTTGATGGATATGAAATACCAGATGTGCAACAATGTAGAGTACAAACGATAGGTGTTACCAACATTAGAGAACAAAGCATTCAAAACATTGTCTAGCATATGGTGACAAAAGGAACGAAAAGAAATGCTATTATTTTCAAATGGCAAAACCTTTAAATAGTGACATGACAATATATCTGCAAATATCACCTAAATAAGACGAAGATTGCTAAAGATACATTCTGCAGATTCTGCTTAGAGGATAACGAAGTACAACATACTTGTGAAAATGCCCAAATTTTCTCAGAGAAAAAGAGAATCTCTTCTCTTCTCGGCAATTGTGTGTTTAATTTAAGATATTACAAAGAACTACAGGGTCCGGATGTTGGAAATATAAGACCCATAAGACTAGCGGGTATACAATAGATCTTAGGGTTCGCGGTATAGGAGGGAATTATAATCAATTCTTTCTTGTCCATGCTTGTTCCCTTACCTCGCCAGCATCCTGACATTCTGTGACACTTGTTCCAACCGACAGTATATGGTCTGGTTAAGCAGCTCTCCCATTCATATGATAATGCAAAAGAATTAGCAGATTCGTGAAGAGTCTCAAAAGATGTGTAATTTTTCGGACGTGCAACCTATATACTATATATTCCAAGAAATGTGGGAAAAAAGTAGTAGGTTTTTTTCTTGCTAATTTTGTTTTCATATTAGAATATATTAGAAGGATTCTGTGGTCGGCAGTTACCTATGTGGAACAACTTTTCTGTTCCGAATGAAGGCTTTAAAATGATAGTAACGATTTCACAAATCTCGAAAATCACGAATATATTATATATAAATATTTGTTTGCTCACCTTTTATATTGCCACATCCAAATACAATACTTCCGATAGCGTATATATCCTATATTATATGAATGGATGGATTTATGGATGTATTTATTTATGTATCAATATAGACGTACCAATAAAACTGTTGATTTCCAGCAATTGGAATAATAATGTTTCATGTCACGTATGCATTTGTTTGCTTATATACGAATTCCTTTTTGCATTTGTTACATAAATATTACCCTTTACTTATTTGTGGTGTGCAAATATTCATGAAAAAAATACAAATACAACAGCAAGTATATGTAATCATAACAAAATATTTAAATGCCATATCAAGCCACATCAAGAGTACATTCTCTACAGGTAAACACAACAGCAGGCAGATTTGCAATCTTCACGCATTGCAGCAAATTATTTACGTGTTGTAGCATAATTTTTGACAGCTTACCAATTGAAAAGGATTTTGGAATAATTACATTACATCGGCATTACTTTACTTCAGTACACCAACGCATATTGGAATATAGCACTTGCAATATATGTACCTACCAACGTCAATCATCACCAGAGCAGATAATTAATATCATGAAAATGCTCATGTTGCATGTTATTTCGATAGTCGAATGAAATATTTTGACAGCTGTCAACTACTGATGGTACAAAATGTGCAACAAAATCACACGAAAATAACGAAATTGAATATTCATTAAAATATGATAAAAATGCGCATAAATGCACGATTTCTGTACATATAGTACGATATCAACGTCATCAGGCATGAATATGGTATTTGTAAGTAACTCAAGTTGACTATCAGCTCTTGTTGCGCCAATAGTGAAACTGAATATTCATACTATTTATCATTAAAACATTCCGAAAATCAAATAATATTTTCTTATAAGATTTCTTAAGAAACATTCCTGGGAGAAACATCACCGCAACCTCTACGAAAGTTTCAATATATTTCCTAGTGAGACACCTGTAACCATAGTTGAGACATATTTTGTAAAACTACACGATAATAATTCTAAAGAATATGTAAAGATAAGATATTAATAGAAATTTCTTTATATTTCTTGTTGTTTCATATATATGTAACATTTCCCTAAAGTGCTAGTAGGTAGGTATTTCATGCACTAATTAACATCAAAATGATTGTAGAAATTAGCGATGCCAATTCCAAGATGTCCACATCCCGATGCTAGCCCGAAAAATTGGGAAATTTGAAAATTTGAAAATGTTTAAATCCCATAATCATGCTTATACATACATGTATCTTGGGTAAAAAACAATAACCGCTTAAGTCAAATTTATGAATTTTATAGGAGAGCGTTTTTTTTAAATTCTGAGTGAAAATACTAAATCAATAAAAACTCAATTAGTTGGTCGAATTAAAAATAAGTCATAACATATGATCATGAAAAATTTGAATAGGGAGCTATAGGGCCAGTAATGGATTCACATGTGGGCATCATATGTGAGTCAGATTATGATGATAGAGATTATTGCGATACTGATATCCCAAGCGCCACACCATCACCCTCGAAAAGTGCTAGAGTTATATTTATGAAGAAATCATAAAAGAATACATGAAAATGTTGCATATTTCAAGGGGACATATTGATTATTTATTTTCTGTGGACTTTTACGTTTTTTTTTATATTGTCTGAGAATACCCTAGCGAAGAATACGCGGCGAAAAATTTAACCCTCTAGCGACCTTTCAAATGCCATTTTATTCAGACTTCCAAAAAAAAAGGTGGTCAAAAGACCCCTCTCGTGGGAGTTAATGGGCTAAAAAATTCTACAAAATTATTCTTTGTGAAATTTTGCTCTATGTGTCCAAACTACATATTTCACTTCTATATGAATTTTAAGCTTTTTTTGAAGGTTTTACTATATGGGTTGTGGTCTTTCGTCCTGAGTTGGGATCATTTCGCCACCTAGACAGTGATAGTTTCATAATGTTATAAGCTCTTATTTGAAAATGTATTCAAGTACAGTCTATTATTGAATTTGTTGACTAATTCCCTCATAACTTATCCCACAAACTTTCAAAAATTTTTACTATAAATGTGGCACTTCAAAAAAATCATTATAATTCAAAAGTTGTAAATTTTTGAATTTAACTTCTTCATATATAAATCATTTTCAATTTTTCATAATTTCTAAAATATTTTATAATTTTGGAACTAAATTTCGCGAGCACGAGATCTCGCGGATTCCGTGTTCATCAAAAAGCCCCAACTTTAGCATGCCTAAGAAAGTTTTAACACATTTTCTTTGTTTAATTTTAAATTCCTATAAAATATTATACTTACTCACTTCTGCTGTTTCTCGATTGGGATTTGCTAAGACATGTCGTTGTATGATAAACTTAAGATTAAAATGTATCTTATGCGAAAGTTACGAAGCCAACAACATAAACAGATGAAAAATAATGCAAAAAAAAAAAAGAAAAGAAATTGCAATGCGAAAAGTTTGACAAAAACCACAAAATCCCCAAAAGACAAAAGAGCAAGTACACTGGTAAAATGTCACACAAAAATGAGGGGGATGTGGTAAAGGATGGAAAATATGCATGCAAAGACATTGCTCTTTTTTTTTAATGCGCTAGAAGAAGAGTTACTGTATGCAAATTCGAATAAGAAAAGATGGCTATAATAGTTTAATAAGCGTCTATATGTATATACAAAAACTCTAATACCTGCTATATATATGTAGAATCTCTCTTCTACATAGAACAACTATGAGCCTTCTTTCATACATTATGTTTCATACACAGTTGAACTTACTCAAGAGAGTTTAAGCATGACCTGCTGACATGATAGCATATTGAACATATACGTAATTCTTATATAATATGAAAATTTTATATCTCAAAACCACTAAATAAGTTTTTCAAATAGTTAGTGTCAAAGTATAGCATGTAGCCAAAGTGCCAGCGAATGAAAATAAAAGTTATCATAACTTGAATTAATCCAAGTTTTTTATATAAGAATTTTTGAACAAATGATGCAAAAAAAAATGGAATATCATACCATAAAAAAAGTTAAAATGATATAAATATTTTAGATTAGATACATGAAAACGGCGGGGGACTAAATGACATGGGGATAGTATTGTAGGTGAGTAACCTTTATATGAATAGTAACAATTTCATAGTATCTAAATATATACTCGTATATCATAACTCCACTGTGTAATATTGACGCTAAGTTAGCTGTAGTGGCAAGTGAATGATATGACATAATCACCAGCAAACTGTCAATGAGAGATTCTATCACAGCAAACCCAAGCTATTCGGTCGCATTTCGCAGTTCAATAGAAGAAATGAATATGCACATATATTTGCATATGCTAACATAACATGAGAACAATTACGCATTGATATTGCCATTGTACTCTCTCTCTCTCTCTCTCTCTATATGCCTTTATGTAGGTATATGCTTTTTAAAGTCCTCGAATAATTGTTATAGCATTTTCTCTCAATACTAGTTAGTGCATATATATATATATATATATATATATATATATATATATATATATATATATATATATATATATATATATATATATATATATATATATATATATATATATATATATATATATATATATATATATATATATATATATATATATATATATATATATATATATATATATATATATATATATATATATATATATATATATATATATATATATATATATATATATTCCCCATTAAGCTACATTTTTCCACTCTAGTCGATACGAATGGCATACGCATTGTTCATTCTGATTGATAGACAGATATTCGCTCTCAATTAAGAAACCATCATCAAAGGCGCCAATAGCTTGTGCTATATCACTGTTCACGATGTCACTGCAATTGACATAAACAATTAGCGTTACGATATTATCGCGATATTCTATTTTAGATTCTCTTTTTTCTTATTTTTTCATTTCATAACTTTACGGGGCAGAAATTTATAGGAATTTTATAATATAATTTTTCTTAAAATAGATTTAAATTGTTCATCTTAATCATGTTCATCATTAAAATGTTTAAATTCATTAATTTACTAATTGAAAATTATCTTTAAAATGTCATTTAATCCTTGCGGTTATTTGCGGACATAATTTAGAATCTCCTTGTCAATGCTTGTCAATTTATTAAAATCCCTTTTTGTTCTTTATTATTTTAAAATTCTCTATTACATTTATAACATCAAATGCTTGAATTTTATGGCATTTCATATGAGCATAAATTAAATTTTGAAATAAATATCATTTTTAAATCAACACAAATATATGTTGTAATAAATTGTTAATTAAAAATATGTCAACAACACTATTTTATGTAATTATTTTGATATTTTTTTATTGAGAAATTATTAATTCAATATTTATCATATATCGATTTAACATATTACATATTTTATTACATACGCCTGAAGGTATGTTATAAAAACATTTGATTATATTTGTGATAATTCCTTCTGCTAACATAAGCACAATATTTATTTGTATATGTCAACGGAAATGCATATTAAATTGAGGAAAAAAAAAATAAAAGTATGTATGATATTTATTTCAATTTAAAATATATGCTATTGTTTAATATAATAATGCATACTATGAGCTTACACTATAGACTAACACGCATAAATATTTAATATGCAATATCTCTCAAGTCAAATATTTTAGAAATGCTTTTGTTGAATTTCATATATTTAAAATTAAACTCCTTTTAGCTCTGGTTATTTTAAATTTTCTATAAACTGTTTTTGGTACTTCTCAAATGAATGTCTATAACCTCGCAGCCTTATACCTGCAGCTAATCAGATCATGCTATTTGATGGTTCAAAAAATTAATACAATTTCTGTAGTTATAAGTATTATGTTATTGAGTTAAATAGGCACTAATACATACATTTTTTCCATTGTAACAGTCCAATAATTATTTTTAAAAATTCTTATAGGACTATAATCAGATCTAAAGCAACATAATCCGGCATCAAAAACTTCCAAAAATACATTTTCTATCTCAGATGAAAGTAAAGAAGGGTACAGATTATTTCATATTTATGAAAATTCACAAAGTTCTTTGGAAAAAATCAATTTGGATGGAAAATCTTATCAACAGGTATAGCGACCAAGTCATTAGAACAAAAGGACACTTAAGGGGGGAATAGGGTTTTTTAAATTTTTTTTCCGAATTTTAAAATTTCGAATTTTTAAATGAATGCATAATATCTCAAGAATGTTGTGTCTAAATTTCAAGTCAATCGGAGTAAAATTGACGAAGTTATGACTATTTTTATACCTATCGGATTTTTATACCTACCTGACTCGAGCGCGCTATTGTTACCAGGCAGCTGGTTAGATTTCTATAGATTTCTATAGAATTCCTTACCTTTACTCCTATCGTTCTTTATAGAAATTGCTTTAGACATCACGGATAATCATCAACATCCTTCATGGACCAGCCATCGATGATTCAGTGTGAGGTAATACGATAGAACTCGCTTATGAACGTTTCATTCCAATTTTTTTAGTATTCAAAACTTTAAAGCGTTTTTCCCACCACTCACGTTTTCAAAGCCGGTGTCTCTCATAACTTCAAAACTACTGCGCCAATTGTATTGAAGTTTTGAACACTATTTCTGTACATAATTTACGAGGTAACGTTTTTCAAATTTGTAATTTTTCATTTTATAATAACAAATTAACCGAATTTTTCCCAAAAAAATCGAGTTTTTTCCTCGAAAGTGTTCCCAAAAAATGAAAATTTGAAATTTCAAAAAAAAAAACCCCAATGTCACCTGGGAAATATTTAGAAATTATTTCTCAAGCTGTGTCGAATGGAACATATATAGTTCCACAAATATTTGAAAAAAAAAAAATATTCGGTATTTGGTTTTATATATAAAATGTTTTAATCGTGATATAAATACGTTAGTACCATTCATTATTTCTGTCGGCTATATTAACTACTTGACATTCAACAGAAATTATGAATTTTGTGCAACCTTATATTTGCTTAAAAAAATCCCAAACTTATGAAGTTTCCCTTTAAATTTACAATAATTTTTGTGCAATTTTTTTGGCACAAAATATCATATAGGTTGCAATGTTTGACTTATGGGTTCAACACTTTTCTTGTAATACAACAATTTTAAAATTGAAATTTGAAGTGAAAAAAAAAATACTATAAGCAAAGATTGTGCATTTATGCATATTCCATAGTAATAACATTTATGATTTGAAAAATATTAGTGGAAATATTAGTGGTTTTTCAAGTACCGAGTAAAAAAATAAAAAAATAAATATGTGGCACTTAAAGCCCCAAAGGGCTCATTGGCCGAGCTTCTCTTCCATTACTGTTGTGCGTCTTAAATTTGGACAGTATTAGAAGGGACCTACTTATTTTAGCCGGTTCCGAACGGCAGAACACTTGTGACATCACTTTTTCTGAGCTTTGTCACAGAGTTCTTTAAGAAGCTTTTTCATGGCAAGTTGTTACTGTCGGAAGAATTGCCAATTGCCAAGTACTAAATTTATTCACCAATAATGTTGAAAGGTCAACTTTGAAAAAGTTTGTCCAAATCGATTGGAAAGAATTGCTTTTTTACAATTTTCCAGGATCATACATTTTTGTATTTTGACAACCCTGTTAAACGATGCAAATAGAGGTTAAGTATATATGGAAAAAATATTGAGGAAGTAAAAGTAATGGCTGTCGGATTATTATTTTATCCTCCTAGGGGAGTGATTCTTTTGCAGTTATTGGGTCATTTGTAAATTTTCATATATTTTTCGTTCTTTTTATATGGCAACCCTCTTAAACGTTGCAGTTAGATAGCTATATATCGAGGAGCTAAAACTAATGTCTACCAGATTAACATTTTACCTTCTTTGGACCTATTCTTGGCCAGCTATGGGGTTATTTATCAATTGTCAGATGTTTTTCGTTAATTTTGTATGGCAACCCCCTTAATGGACGCAAATGGAGGGTAAGTATATATAGAAAAAATATCGAGAATCTAAAACTAATGTCTGCTGAATTAACATGTTACCCTCCCAGGAGCAATTCCTAGACAACTCATCAAACAGAATTGATGATAAAATACTTGTTTCCAATTTTAGGATTCGTGAACAAGAATTCAATCTCCCATACATTTGGAAGCCAAACTAATTGACATATACGGTATTAGTGGCATATTCATAGTACATTTTTAGTAATAAATATCAGTTTTGTGTAGGAATTTGCAAATTTCAATTGGCATATGTTCAAATAGATTTTCCAAAAAAGGAAATGTAAAATGAAACATGACAAATTGCATTCAATTGAAAAAAAAACTATATATTCCCCCTAAACGTATTTCACACATTCGAGTCATATCTATTGGCACAGCAACTATATATGATCTCCTGTGGCGTATGCTTGATATGTTAACACGACGATTGCAGCAAAATGTGCGTTTATACAATTTTTCTCATCACTCTCTCTATTTTTCCTTGTTTTTTTTTTACAACAGTATGAGATATGAAAATTTATTGAATGCATTCGGAAAAAAATAAAAAATAAAAAAGATACTATAAAAAGTCCATATTCCCCAGTGACCCGAATTCAATGATGTTGAAGTTCAACCATTGTTTCATTGATGGCGTCAAAACACTAACACTATATACAGGCCATTATCAATGACATGAATTGAAGTGAAATGAATTGTGGAGAGTAAAAAACAAAAATCCCTTGTACACCATATATGAATTGATATGTTTTTATATGTATTTTATATAGTTGATTTTAAAGCATATGTTTTTTTAATTGACTAAAATATAAAGTGAAAATTGGAAAAAATATTATTTTTAACTCATAGAAGTTATATTAGTCAAAAATAATTATAAAAAAAATATGTTTTTTATAAAAACTTTATCCAAATTCATATATAATACATTTTTTAGCATACATTTAGGCGTATTGTGTAATTTTATGATTAAAAAGTTTAAAATATAATTTTTAATTTTAAATCGATGTAAAAATTCTATGTGAAACTTTAATAGAATTGAATGTTCAAATGCTTTTGTACTTTGCAGTTCATTACACGAAAATTATTACACCTGCTACGGAATAAGGCAGCAGTAAGAAATAGTTGAAATGCATTTGAAGCATATAAATTGCACTCAGCTGCATTGAAGCGTATTAAGCAAAATTTTTCAACTGACATTATATTTCCAAGGCAAAGCAAAGGACAATATTAACACGCACACGCGCACACACTCCGAAGTACATCTGAATATTCTATTTGTTATACTCGCTAGGAATCCATAGACTAGAATAGAATACTATATGTACGTGCTTGTAGTGGAGCAAAACTTAAATGAATAGATTCACATTGCAAATACGTTGCTACGGGAATATAAAACTTTTCTATTAACAACATTCCAAATTGTCAATGAGAACTTGAATGGAAAAAATAGTTAAATTTCATTCTGTGATTATTGTGATTCTTTATTTTATTTTTTTTTTTTTTGTATGTTTTCATCTGCCCAGAATTTTAATACTTGTTATCACTTGTACACTTGTACTGACTGCATTAAGCGCACATATTTTGCAATTGGCAGAATTTTTTTCTGCGTTCATATATATCTTTATTCATGAGTATAGTGTACATTAGAGTTCAAAGTGTTAAAGTAGAAAAAAATATGCAAGCTCGAGAGAGAGAGAGAGAGACGATAGCATTCTACCATAAAAGCATAGAAGCATATCGATGTCAAATAGTTTCATTCCCACTTGTGTTGAAGAGGAAAATATATGTGCAAAAAAAAAAAAAAAACAAATTGCTTACTTTCAAGTTATTTTTATACTTCAGTAAATGCATGAAAACCCATGTGACTATTTCAGTATGGACATTGAATTTACATACAATATGAAGACAATATGGTAAAATGGAATTTATGTTTTTTATTTTATTTGCTTTTGATATGGAAGTATATCAATCTATCTATCTAAGGATCAATCTAATAGTGGTGTGTCTAGTCTTGCCATTAATATTGATACAACATTAATCTCAATCATTGTGAATAATTTGAATAATGAATGAATTCCCTTTTTTTTTTGTTTTTTCTATAATACTTCACAAATAAACTTTGTGATTTATTAAATAATAGCAAATATATCGCGAAAATATTGTGGAATTATAATTCAAATAATTACATTGTCAAATCTGTGGGCTGTTGTAGTAAACGCTTGTCTATATTCGATGGATTTTACTTTAGAATGTTTGAGAAATATATGAATAAAATCGAATAATGGTCAAAAATTCAACTAATCATCAGAATTTACCAATTGCTTTGCTATCGACGGCATTGCAATAAACTTAGAAATTAGCTTATACCAAAAAGGCTGATTTAGCCCTCTTACATTTAACACAGAACGCTTATATTGCAGCTGTGTGGTTGAAAACCCAGGTTTGTCCATTTTGAGAGGATCACAGAAATTTGGACTATCCAAAACCACTTTGCACCATATTTTGCATAAAGATCTTCGCCTACATACTTATAAGGTGCAGTTGACACAAGAATTGAAGACCTTAGACCATGGGATACGCCATACATTCGCTGATTGGATGCTGGAAATGAATGAAGGAGATGATTTCTCGTCTGATTTGAAATGAGTGATGAGATGAGATTAAATTTTCATCTGTCTAGGTAAGTGAATATGCAAAACAATGCATTTGCGGCTTCAAAAAACGCAAGAGAATTGGTCAAACAATCTCTTCATCCACAACGAGTGACAGTTTGGTGCGGTTTTGAAGTGGCGGCATCATTATGCCATATTTCAATGAATGGATTGCATTAACAAACGATGTTGACTAACTTTTTTTTTTTTGCCTAAAATTGATGCTATAGACGTGGACGACGTTTATTTTCAGTAGGACGACGCCACATGCCATACAGCTGATGAAACAATGACTCTATTGTGTGAAAAATTTCCAAGACATGATATGGAGACTTTGAGTGACCGCCAAGATCGTGCCACTTAACACCATTATACTTTTTTCTTTTGGGTTACGTTAAAGATAAAGTCTACGTCAATACTCCAGCAAATATTGAAGCACTTAAAGGCAATTGTCTACGCCAAAACACATCGTGCGCTGTTATGGTGATTAGGGGTGAGTGGGCAATCTGGCTTCACCGATTATACACACTTCCACCGTTTCCTATTTTTCCCCTCCCCCTCTCTCTATCTCTCTCTTAATTTCTTTATATTTCGTCTTTTTTTTTTTTTTGCTATGCCAATTGATGTTGCTTGATTAGATTATTATTATATTGATTGATCTCTCCCACAAGTAAAAGTGTTAATATAATATTAAATAAATTTCGTAAATTGAAATCCAAAAAAGTGCCCTATTAACAGCGAAGGAAACATCTTTACATCGGTTACAGCATCATCAGCCACAACAACAACAGCACCCATCACTTCATCAAGACAAGGTGGACGACACCAACGTGGACCTAGCTCATTGGCAATTTTCGCTCCCTCAGCTATTCAACAATATTAGAGATGTTATTCGCAAAATACAGCCGCTTTTATGTGAAAATATGATGAAAGTTTAATAGACATCGCAATGAATTTTGGACACTCACGTAATGGGTGCATTCGACGGCATACTCGGCACCCAGAACGACATTTCCTCTGGCGGTGGTACACTTCTTCTTCGTTGGGTATGCGGATCGAGCTATTACGAGTCGATCTTCGATGGTTCCAGGACATTACATGCTTCGTAAAAGCCAAAAAAAAAAAAAAACAAACAAAATAAAATTAATAAGGCTATCATCTCGGATAATACGTATAAGACAACGAGAATGGGAAATATACGCATAGAGGAAGTGTGCTACCGTAAGCGGTTAGGGCAGTGAAACAAGTTTAACCACTGTGTCTAAATCCCTTTAGACAAGCCATATGTGTATTATAAACATATGCAAGAAGCGTCGCGGCAGATATTTGGTAGATACTACTAACCTCAGAATTTGAATTAAAATAAAATTATTAGCTCGTTCCTTATTTTTTTAATATCAAAACGACACCTATTGCAGAAAGACGCTGTATTTATATCATTTTTTTAATTTGTGAGTCAAAATGAAATACTTCAAAAAAATTACATTACATGAACCTTGCTTTAAAATAGGCCCACAAAATATTTTCCTCTAAACGGGAACACATGGGAAGATTGTGTCAAAATGGAAAAATTTACGATAAATTCAGAGTTTTTCTGAAATGTTTACAGTCCAATATGTCCGATATGACATAAAATAGAGTCCTCACACAGCTTGTGTGCATTACTTCTCAGATATTTTGTTTGGTTTTGCATTTTCGTAACTGCTCGTCATTTTCAAATGTAATGATTTTGCGAAGAAATTGAACACATTAATTAAACCCAAGAAAAACAGATCGACACACACCACCTATTTGTTGATTATAAAGCCGCTTTCGACAGTCCGGTAAGGGATTACCTCTACGCAACAATGTCTGAGTTCGGTATTCTTGCAAAGCTCATTCGACTTTGTTGAATGACACTGCATAACTCCCGTTGTGCAGTGAAAATTGGGAAGGACCTCTCCGCACCGTTTAATACCGAACGGGGTTTCAGACAAGGTGATTCGTTATCGTGCGACTTGTTCAATCTTATTATGGAGAAAATAATACGAGCTGCTGATCTACGACATAATGGCACTATCTTCAACAAAAGTGTCATGCTATTAGCGTATGCCGACGATATTGACATAATCGGCATGAACACGCGAGCAGTCAGTGCAGCATTCTCAGAGTTGGAAAGAGAGTCGCGTCGAATGGGTCTCACGGTGAACGAGGGCAAGATGAAGTATCTAGTGTCAACAAACAAAGAGTCCCGGCGTCTTGGACAGCACGTCACTGTTGACAACTACGCTTTTGAAGTAGTAAGGGACTTTGTCTATCTTGGAACCAGCATTAACAGCAGTAATGACGTCAGCTTGGAGATCATGCGTAGGATAACTCTTGCTAACAGGTGTTACTTTGGGCTGACTAAGCAATTGAGAAGTCGAGCCCTCTCTCGAAGAACGAAAACTACACTCTACAAGTCTCTCATCATGCCTGTCCTAACATATGGCGCTGAAGCCTGGACAATTTCCACCTCGGATGAGCGAATACTTGGAGTTTTCGAGAGAAAAGTCCTACGCAAGATCTTTGGACCTATTTGCGTTGGTGGCGAGTACCGAATAAGGTACAACCATGAGCTGTACGCGCTGTATGCCGATATTGACATAGTAAAGCGCATCAAAATCCAGCGGCTGCGCTGGCTAGGTCATGTCGAGCGAATGGAAGAACACGCTCCAGCTAAGAAGGTGTTATATTCGGAACCCGCTGGAGGACGACGCAGAAGAGGAAGACCAAGCCTCAGGTGGAAAGACCAAGTACTGGAGAACCTGACGGCGCTTGGAATTTCTAACTGGCGCCAGCTAGCGAAGAACAGAGATGGCTGGCGAAGCATGTTATTTTCGGCCTAAATCGATATTCGGTTGTTATGGCCACATAAGTAAGTAAGTAAGTAAGTAATTAAAAAAGGCGCGGAAATCATTCACAACAAGTTAAATCGACCGAATTAGAACAAAGTGTACGTAAAAGTTCTGGTAGACATACTTATATGACCCCAATTTTGAAATCATTAGCTTCAAAAACAAAGATGGTTAGAAAAAGAATATTTGGCGCCGACAACTAAATTCCTAATAATTTGACCACGTCAAAGTTAAATTGTTGTCAAAGGAAGACAGTAATGACGTGTTGAATTGCTGAGATAGCATTAACAAAGGATCTATATAGAACAGGGGCGGAATTACAGCAGTCCCCCTAATAGCGACATATTTTCAGATTTAAGTAATTAAAAAATAATCAAATCAATTAATTATAAAATCAATATCCATAATGAAACAACACTAAGCAATTTAAAAGGTAAAATTAATATGAAAGCAAAAGCTCAATTTGTGGAAGCAAGCAGGCGAAATGGTCAAATAGTGAATACATACAACATAATAAATGAATACAAAGAAAATATTTATTCCTATAAGTGAGCTACAATATATATTTATTTACATATACTACACTAATGTAAAGATGAAAATGAAAATGAAGTAACACAGAAAAGAAAATTTGTTTAAATGCTGAAAATCATTCGAATAAACTTACATGGTTGCAAAGCAAATAAGAATAATCTATCAACTACATATACTCAACATATCTCTACAATTATATAAGTATAATATATACTACTGTTTATATGTATGTATGTTACATTAGAGCGAATCAAATTTGTATGCTGCAAAAATATAGGAAATCGTTTAGCGAAACAAGAAACTGTGTTTAATTCTAAGTATATACTATTTGCCCAAGAATCCATGGGTTTTACATCATTTGCAACAATTTGGTAAATAGGTATTGTTCTCCAATCACAAAAAAAAATTGTTTTAATAATACAGAAAATCAAAATTGAATTTAGGCCCATGGTTTGTTAATCAAAAAAGAAATTTAATCCGCCCTAATGTACACATTGCACTTTCATCATGATACAATCTCAATTTACTTCATCAAGCAAGAGCAAGTGGTAGGAGTAATTTACCTTTACGTATGCAAGTTTTTGAATAAATAAACAACATTTGATCTACTAAAGTGCTGACATGGCAATCATGTAATACATATTATTTGCTACATGAAACCTACATATGAAATGTTTCAGTAAGTATGGATACTAAGAGTTTGTCTATTTTGGCTTACATGCTATACGTATTGTGTACGAATTTAAGGTTTTCGATATGATTCCGAAGTCATGGTAAAATTCTTTAAATTTGAAGGAGACGGCAATACTTTGGGGTCTAATATAAATTTAGACAGCACAAAATAATTTGACACACTTCAAGAAGACTGAAAAGAACTCTCTACAACTTTTGTATGACCCTGGTCCTCACATATGACATAGAGGGACGTTTAGGATAAAAGTCTTGTAAATTCTGTAGTAGTAGTAGCTGGGCATTAAAGAGGATTTTCTTTTCCAAATCACATGGTCGACGTTGGCAGAGATGAAAATCCAACCTCCACTAAAAATGTTGGGCCTTTATGTACTGATGAACCTTTACATTTAATGTTAGTAACCCAAAAAAAAAAAAGAAACGACTGGAGAAATTTTCGAAATGCCTACAATAATTACACTGTTTTAGTTTTTAGCATGACATTTTTTTTTTCAACATTCGAGTAAATTCTATAGGTTTGGGGCAAGCCTACTGAGTTGATCGATACCCACCAGAGGGTTCTATCACATCAAATTTTCGAAAAATCGATTTTCATAATTTCCCACCTTTTTTCACAAAAATAAAAATCGAAAAAATATTTTTAATTCACCCAGTATAATGATATGGATATCAGATAAAATAGAAAATTCTTGGTATTTGAACAAAAATCCTACTAAGAAATTTTTCTTAAATTAAATTTTTCTTTAAATTATATATTTTTTTCTTGAATATTCTTAAGAAAAAACCAACTAATTTCCCAACAAAAAATTTCTTATTATTATAATAGCTGCCATTTTTTCTCTCCAACGTAAACATTTTAATTTTACTCGATCACTTCTTCGGTGTAAAGCAAAAGTTTAAAATAACCAATTGATAAAAAATGCTATTCCTGAATTGATGTTGGCCATATTTCACATTGAACATCGAGTAATCGAACAGAATTTAAGTTTTTGTGTTGGAAAAAAAAAATGGCTGTTATGAACAAGAATTTTTTTTTAAATATTTTCTTTTTCTTCAAGGATATTCAAGGATGAATTTTAAAAATTAATTTCTATAATTTTTTCTTCATCGTTTTTTCGAAAATTTGACTTGATACAACCCTCCGATGGATACTGATCAACTCAGAAGGCATGTCCCTAACCGAAAGAATTGACTAGAACGTTGATAAATTGTTCGACTACAATAATATTGTTATCGGTTATAACAGTCGTCAAAAAGTATGCAACTAAGTAAATTCTTGAATTAGGGTTTCTAAGAAATTTAAATTATAATTTTATTGCATTTAATACATTTACATACCATGTGTTATGTCCACAACATTATTCTGCAAAGCCACATATATTTAAATAACTTTTTTTTTCTTTTAGAGAATATATTCAGTAGTTTGAAATCACATTTTATATTGACATTACTATTTGTCACATGCACACACACATACTCTTATATACATACTTACGTATATTTGTACCTCAGTATAGTTAGCATGTATCAGATATCGTAAATTCCAGTATATACGCAAAACAAATTGTCAATAAATCTGTTAAATGTTTGTGTGAAGTGTGTGTGCGTCAATTGGGCAATCATTTATTTGGTATCTCATCAAATAAACAGCAAATTTACGTTTTTGGTTTATATCGAAATAAAATATTCATGACATAATGAAAGACCATAAATGAATGTTCGATGCAAATTTGAGATGATATTGCTGGGCATCTTAAATAGCAATGTTTAGGAAATATCAGAATTTATACATTTACATATGTAAACAAACAATTTCATTTGCAGTTAGCAGTGACTTGGTAAAGTGACATAAAATCAAAATTGCCATTTTTGTATCCATCATGTTGCAATCTATTAGAATATATATTGGAAACCTAAACAAGATTTATTTTCATGACAAAAACACTATTGTGTGCCAAAATTCTACAAATTCATAGTAAAAAAAAAATTTTTTGTTCATCAATATAGCATAAAAATCATGTATTTGCAATGGGCAATAAATAATTGGTATTGGTATTTTACGAGAATATCTGAACACAATGAGATAATTAAACAAAATTTCAAAATTTTATGCAATTTTGACAAATAGATTTATTACGTTTTGTAAAATTTCTCCTCAATTCTAAGCACAATTTTGTCGGAAATCAAAATATTCATTATGTGATATAAATGTTTGCATAAGCCTGTATAAATTTCAAACAAAATGTATACATCTTTAATTGTAGCTTGTATAGAAAAACAAAAATTTCTAATTTTTGTTCAGCTGTTAAGCCAGTGGTCGGCAAATTTCTTCTTTTTTTTTTTGCCATTCTAGGGTATGACTCAGGACCAACTAAGGACATGTCTGCTCCTCGTTTTGGTAGGAAATCTGTCATTTCATTATCTTCATGTCCTTCGTGACCAAAATATTAAAGTTGCCTTGTATATTATGAAGGTTTTGGCAGTCTTCTATGATTTTTGAGATTATTGTAACCGATTGAAGAGTTTTTAATGTCGCTTGACTAACACCATTTATGCCCGCCCTTGTTCTAGCACTTCCTAATTTTGACCAATCAGTAAAGCAGATCTGGGAACCAGATTTGCAGTTAGTAGAATTAGTCTTCACACCGCAAGGGTTATTGAAAATAACCTGAAGTTCTTGAAGAACGCTACTTTTGTTTCAACTCTTTTTATAAAGGGACTATGTAGAAACTGTTCTAAATTCTTTAAGTGTCCCTTAATAGTTCCGCTTTAGAGTACGGAGATTCTTGATAGTCGCGAGGCACCTAAGCCGGTTTCCTTATCGATCAAGGTAGAAAAAGAAGCACACCTAAAACGTCACCCACCTGTGATGCTGACACAAACAGTTTGCTTAATTCAGTTGCTGCTTTCCTTTGTTTCCTTTGTTTAGCCACCAGAACTTTTTTGCCAAGTCTGACGATATATCATTCTGAGATTAAAGCGCCAGGTCTTACCGAAAAGCCTCGTACAGGCAAAGAATGCCCTAGTGTCTTTCGTGATTGCTTTCTGTGGGTTCCATGTTTTCGTGTTATCGAGAACTGCACCTAGATAGTTCGCTTTGTTGGAAAATTAAAGTAAGGTATAGCGTAGAATAGGAGATTCCTAATGAATGACACAAGTGCAATTTTTGTTGGGTTGACAAAAATAAAAGAAAAGGAAAGAAAGTTGTCAATTAGTAACAAGGCGAAATGCAATTCGAATTGGTGTACTCATGCCACTTTATAAACCACCATGGCATAGCTTTGAGTGTAAAAACCTCGATTACATACCTTGCAGAGAAGTTCATCTATTACTTAAGTCCACAGAAGCGACGAGAGTACGCCTTCTTCCGAGCAACCCCTTCTGGCTGTGATAGATTTTGATGTCCCCTCATGCTTAACACTGATAATACTAGATTTTAAGATAAAAATGTGTTAAAATTAGTGATATCTTCCTCTCCTTGGATAGTTGAGTAATCCTAGTACATGAATTTTATCAAAGTAGCCAAATATTTAAACCTAACATAGGCCACAAAATTATTGGGAACCATTTATGTTTTGCTAAATACGATGATATATCGTTATATATAAATGATGATCACAAATGGGAAAATTGTGGTCGAAACAAAGATTAAATATCACAAACCATGGAATAACCTAAAAAATAAAATGATTGGATTGGTACTGCCCTCTATATTGGGGCACTATAGGTCTCTTGACCCCCAACAATACTATTATTGTCAGCAAAGACGTTAACATAATTTCGAACAAACGAACTTTGGATGTATTCAACGCATAGCACCTATATAACATTTTCAGGATGTTGATGCCAGCTTATCGACTCTGTATATCAATCTAAAGAGGGCTCCGAGAGAAAGGTATATTTACCACACGACAAACTCTTCCCCACAAATCATGAATGGTCTATCTAATAGTGTAAAGATGGTTGTAATATGGAGTTTTCATGTCGAATACGAAACTTATAAAATTATTTTTAAATATCAAAAACTGTGAAATAAATTTAATATATTCTACTGCCTCCATACATTGCAGTTGTATACATACTTAGTAGGCACTAAATACCATCTAACTAAATGCTCATATCGTATCAAATTCAACTTCTTTTACATCAAACAAAACACAACATCGAACTCAGCTGCTGTATTTGTCTCAGAAAACCGCCCCACCACCCAATTAATACTATGCAACATGCTGGCAACATGTTGCTAAACTAGTATTCATTCATAACCATTCATAGGAACATAACAGTAGCAACATGTTAACTTGTTCAGCTAGTAAATGCGATGTTTTTGTCGGTGGTTGGTTGGTTGATTCATTCTGTTCGAACAGTAGTCGCTCGAAAAGTGAATTCAGTTAACTTGAGCCTCTCGTGCGATTTAGACGCTTTCAGCGCATTGTGGATATACATTGTAAGTGTTTAGTGGCATGCCACATATATACATATATAGAGAGAGACCAGTGTTTAGAAATCAAACAAAAAAGAGAAATAAGATAATAGCCATAACAACAACAACAATAATAAAGTTGTTTTCAAAAGAAGCGATTTAACCAAGTTGAGAGAAGGTGAGGAAGAAGAAGAAGAATTGAAAAGGCAAAGAATAAGCAAAGAAGTGGCAAATTCAGTTTTACCGGTTTTAGCCACAATATAATAATAATAATAACAACAACAACAGTAACAATATCTAGCAAGCAAGTAAGCAATTTATTTCTTCTCTACCTTGGTTTGCTTTGCGGTTGTCATTGTATTTCTGTTTTTGGTCGTGTTTGCGTTGTGTTGCGTTGTGCTGCGCTGCGTGCGGTGTCTACTGTTTGCTGCCACCGTCATTGCTACCATTCATTGTCGTTTGTCGTATTATATTTTCGCAGTCGGCGTGCTCTGCAACTGCGTGTAACTCTGTTACGTGTGTCTGTGTCTCTGTGTCTCTGTGTGTGTTAGTTTGTGAGTGAGTTAACGTGCTAGAGTTAACGTTCGTTTTCTTCGTATTATCTTCTTCTTACCGTTTTTCATTCAAATACTTCAAATTGACTGTTTTATTTTTCGTCTCTACCGTGGTGTATCTTACGTTGCGCGTTTAAAAGCATACGATTTGCATTATATTATACATATGTAGCTTTGGTAGCAGCAGCATGGCTTGAAACATAATTATACGATTTATGAGTTTATCTTCTCATGGGTCCTCTGTTATCATTGTTGTTGTTGGATGAATACTAATATAATAAATTCTTGTGTATTATTTGTGATGTTGTTGCTGGTATTTTGAAAGTAAAATAGAAGAAGAAGAAGAAGAAGAAAAGAAACGTGTTTGTAAAAAGCATAGCGAATAAGTTGAAGAAGTTGTTGATGAAATAAGTAATAACAACATCTTGAAGCATTTTATAATTGCTAAAGTGTACCTAATCTTAAATGAAATATACGAAAAAATATTATTATCGAAGAGTGTATGAAAAATATTAAAAATAATGAAAATGTTGCAAGATTAAAAATTGAAAGAAAAAAAAAAATATGTTTGAAAAATATTAAAATATTATAAATAGCTGATGAATTCATTTGGATGAATATGAATGTATTGAAACGTTTAATTTTTGGATAATTTCATGCATTTTGGATTATATTGGATTATACTATTCTGCAATCATTGGTAAGTCTATCATCGAATTATGGTTAAAAGGGTTGAAGTTTTGTTTTGTGAGTGCTTTAAGAAGATTACTTGGGGTTTATTTTTGAGTTAAATGATCAAAAGAGAGATTTGAGACATATTTTTTACTCAACTTCTCTATTGTAGGATAAAAATATGAATTAATATGTGACACTTATAAGCCCCGAGGGCTCTTTGATCGAGCTTCTCTTCCAGTACTCTTGTGTGTGTTAAATTTTGGACAGTCTTAGAAGGGAGCTACTTATTTTCGACAGTTCCGAATGGCACAACCCTTGTGATGTAAGCTTTGTCACAGAGTTCTTTAAGAAGGAAATTATTACTGCCGGGGGAATTGACAGTTGCTTACCGACAGGTGGGCACCGTTTGAAAAAAAAATCTTTTCGATATGATATTTATGCTTCAGCCAGGGATTAAACCCACGACCTACAGTTCACAAGGCGAACGTACTAATCTCTGAGCTACGGCACCCACTATTGAAGGAAACTGAAGCAAATACTTGCCAGTGTAAAAGAAAGTATTTTTCAGCAAATTGTTTCCTTACTTATTCCAAATTTATCGAATTTGAATTGAAAAATTTTCTCACGGAAGTTAAAAGCTTAGTATTGAGAAGAATCTGGTAAAATTGTTAAAACTTTTTCGTAGACAAAAATGAAGATTGCATTGATTTTAGTCATCAAATCGATATTTTAGTTTTCATAATTTATGAAATAAAATGCAAATAAACATTTTTGGACAGTTTTTGAGAATATTCTGATTTGATAAAAACAAAAACTAAAATATTTCGGTGCTCTTTTTCCCACAGTCTTAACATATTTATACTACTTCGAAAATTTTAATAAAATCAACTTATGAAGAGGTTTTAGAATTAAAATAAAACCATCTCATAACGAAATTAGAACAGATGACGATTATATTTTTGTTGTTTTCTATATTTTTGAAAGTTTTTTGAAAATCCTTTTGCCCCAAAAATCGTCTTATCTAAAGCGATGATTTCTCGTCTTTGTTTGAAAGGTGACGAAACTTCTTAATACATCCTTTACCACTGCACAGTGACTAGTAATAATGTTTAGTATGCTGTAATGGGTTTTCTTTTCTGAAGATAATCGCATAAGCTAATTTCACTATCTCAAAAAAAAAAAGACGGCTTTACTTATCTAGGCTGAACCTGTACTGAACCTAACTTGCACCAATAGAGAGTTGGATTTTACAATCGAACTCAACTTGAGGATAGCTTTTTCATGTCTAAAACTTGACTAGGTATGTATATATTATTAATAATTTCTCTGGTCATAGTTATAGTCTCTGCTATCTTTCTCACTTGAATTTGACAGTTTTCTAGCACAATGTGATGAACTTGAGCAATGTTATTGTCAGTGGTTTTAGTTTTTTTACATTACTGACGTTCATAGTCTCCCAAGCTGGTATAGCCGCTTTTAAATTCAGTTGATGACGCAAAATCGCCGTATACAGCGCGATACTTATCTTTGATTTCTATAGGCGTATTGTGTTTTTAAAAGAAATATTTTTACGATTTTTTAATATTCACAAAAATACTCACATTGACTCACTCAAACGATTATCAAAGAAAAACTGCACTCCCAAAAGTGCTGAAATTTTGTTGAGTATCTTTCAAGGACTCACCAAATGCTGTGGGTGACACATTATCATTTGCAGTAATAATCAGGTTGCCTCTCAGGGCCATTATGAATCTTACCATTATTTCTAAGATAATCAATGAATTTAAGCTATTCCTTGACCCTACAATAATATGAGAATTCAGGCAATGAATTGGAAGACAACTTGTCCGATGAGGGTTCTGCTATTATGAAAAAATTTTTCGACGTGACCTGCGGGATTCCAGCGATGGGTCAACGAATTTGACCGAGTTTGAATTCAATTGCCTTAAAGGAAGTGCACTGCACACTGCACACAATCCAGATCGCTATAGGAAGATGTGCATAATTCTACGAAGCATTTTATACCCAGTTTTTGCGCAATGAGTTTGAGATTTTTGGATTGTGATATTATGGGCATGAATTAAATTCATGCTCTTTCTTTGCCCGAACTTCTTCGATCCATCAAGAAAATCGTGAAGTTCGAGGCAGAATAGCATAATTTTCTCTTTCCTATCATGTATTCTCTTCCGTTATATCCTGTACTGTCCTGTGCGGTTCTTTCGCACAATGGGGTATTGACCAAGATCCTAAGGTTTATAGTATCTGCTCTAATTCTACATTTGAAAAGATGTGTGAATACATTTCGAAGGTAAGAAGTTCGATGTAGAATAGCATAATTTTCTCTTTCCCACCATGTACTCTCTTCCGTGCCGTTCTGTATTGACCTGTATGGGTTCTTCGCATTCAAACTTTGACACAATCATAAGTTGATCGAGCGTCTAGGGTAAATTTTTCACTCTTGACTTTAAAACTTACTCTATCTTTCGGAAGATGCAGAAACATGTTCTTTCGATTTTATTGACGAATGCTCTCAACTTCATGTTGAGGTCGGAAACTTTTCAGACCAGCCTAGGTTGATCAAATTTTGTATTTCAACATTGAAAATTTGCACAAAGAAAAAAGGATTATAACAAAAAGAAAAATTATTAAAATATATTACTTATTATTATGTTTTTTATTCAAAAGGTATTGGTACTGTATTGTATTTCTTTTATTGATAAAATCGTAGAATTTCTGTATACCCCAACTTGTGTACTGTTGGATTATGTTGATGAATATTATTATTCTAGTAAATAAGTAAGTGTACATTCACTTATGAATATCAAAATAATCAACATATATACTTATATTGAAGCATGTCTATATAGCAATACAGTCTATACTGGATACATATGAATATGAGTATTCACATACACACACTCATCACAGTGCTTATACATAAATTCCTAAACTAATTAAGCATTCAAGAAGCGTATGTATTTGCTGAGTAGTTATGTGAAAAAAATAATATTTAAATATGATTTAATTTTAAATACAAATCAATTACTATGAAATGTAGAATTTTTTAGGTATTTTGAGGTACACGAATATGAAAATCTAATTATAGAAATTTTTGTGAAAAGTACTAGTAAAATTTGTATATGATTTTTTTTTTATAACGAATTCAATTTGTTACACTTTAAATTGACCTGATTTTAAGTTAGAAATATGCAAATCATTATTACGTAAAATATATTTAATTTTTATTTTTTTTGCTTCTGCTACAATGAATGAAAATAAAACAATGACAAATAAAACAACAAAAGAGAGCAACAGGTTATAATTTAATATGTTTTAATATGTCAACATGTACGGAAATGAGTACATAATTGCATATGTAAAATTTTAAGAAAAAAAAAACCAAACAACAAGAAATAGTGACACTCTAAAATAAGCTATAAACAAAAACAGCATTAAGCTTTTTCGAAAATGATATAGGTATGAAAAATGACATGTAGTATTATATATGAAAGACAAAATTAAAGCAAAAAAAAAAAAAAAGCAAATCAAATAAAAGACAAGACAAAAGGCCGACAACAATAAAACGAAAAAAATCACAAACAACACTTTACGGTGCTAGCAACAATGTATACGCAATTGTATACAACTTATGTGTAGAGAACCCCATTGGGAAATGTATAAGTAACTTCAGAATTTGTTGGTAACATTTAGTTTATACAATATCCAATTCAGAAGACAATTTCAAAAATGACATATCTTTTAGAATATCAGAAAAATAATTAGTACTCTCATTGAGAACAACATTGATGACATTGTCACCAGCAATCATTTTCCAGTGGGTACAAAATATGTGCGTGATCTATACATATGCATATAAAGTTGTATTTATTTCATTATTATAATTTTTTTTTTTTATATCTCTTTTATATGGCTGTCATGTAAGTAAAATTACGAAAAGAAATAAAAAAGAGTTACAGAATTACAAGTAAAAGTCAAAACATGAATATTTTATAGTTTGTATGTAAATTGTCTTATAGATATTATATGTATTCGTGAGCTCAATTACAGTTTTAAACATGTTAAAATGTTGATTGCTGCTGCTGCTGTTGCAGTTGATATTGCTGGACTCAACCTTATGTTACCTACCATTTGTGGAATTTATCATAAAAACCAACGATGACAATGGCGTGCATATAATTGTTAATAGAAGAAGAAGAAGAAGAAGAAGAGCATCTTATTTTGCTGTACCATTTTATATATATATTTTTTTAATTATAGTTAAATTTCTTATAACGCCAAGCAAAACTTTTAAAAGTCTGTATTTTCTTGCCTCTCTCCTTCCTTTCAATTTAAATGCTTTTGATAGGCATAAATACTCGTAGCTATCCAATACTATGTACTATGTACATCCATATGTTGAGGTCGTTTCTTTTATGTGAGTGTTTAAGGTACTAACATTCCTGTTCCTGTTTGTAACTTCATTTATTGCAAGTAGTAAGTGAGTGAGTGGTCTTCTTTTCAATTCTTTTCTTATATTATTCTTTGAATTTGACTTTTGGCTAAAAGAAGTTGTAAGACAAGTTTTGCAGCATTTATTGTATTTGTATATGAAATTGTCACTATTGTTGTTGTTGTTGTTGGTTGTATTGCTGTTGTCGGATTTACAACATTTGCGCAATAGGCATACACACACACACACACAAATGCAATTTGATATACATACAGAGTATGTACTAGATATATATTTTATCGCTATGAACATACATAATAGAAACATATACACATACATACTTACATTTATAGCTTAGTCTTTATGCAATTCAGTTGGAATTTTTCTTATGCATAGCAGCTGCAATTAGTGCTACTGCGCTAATATTGCTGCCGCTGCTAGAGCGCTTGTGCACAGGTGACTTTCACATGTCGGCCATTTGGTTGAGTATGTATGTGTGTGCCAATGTAATTTTTTGTTTTTGTTTTTTTTTTTTAACCAGTTTAACTATGAAGTTTTATTCAAGAATCTTTTATCTCTTGTGTCTATAGACATTGAGAAGAATTAAAGCAAAATTATTCTTACATTTTTATTTACTTCCTTTGAAAAAGTTATCATGTATAATATATATATATACAATATAACATATACATATGGTATATAGATACATAAAGATAGCCATTTTGTCATTTCAAATGGTTTTGAGGTCATCTTCAATGACTTTTTGCAACATTTGGACAGCTATTTCGGCCATGAGAGGTTTGTTTACAAGAGAGGTTCACATAAAGTTCAATGGAGTCAATTTGTTAGATATTGAAGCGCAATTGGATTCGCAAAATGTTGGAATGTTGGAATAATGATTGTGAGGTTGTATTTTGGAAACCACATAGTGTCCGGATCTTCAATTTTATGTCAACTAAAGTTTTTTATCATATGACCATAATACTTAAAATTGACAGTAAGCTTCGCTATTTTATAGTTTTTGAAAAAATTCGCTCCTAAAACATCATCAGAGCAAAATACGTACCAAACAGTCACTTTTACAGGACCTAAAGAGCCTCTACTAAGGCACTTGTAAGTATTCATTTCTTCACTGAGCAAGAAATGAGCATCAATGCTAAAGGATTATGCAATTATGTCGAAAGATCAGAGACTGCAAATAATGATTGTCTTAAAAAATTCAAATGAAAAAAATCAAAATTTTCTAAATTTCGGAGAGTACAGCTGAGTACATCAAAGTGATACTGAATAATCGCTCTATTGGAACCACTAAAAATGTTTATTTTTTGAGTAGTACGTGAACAAATTAAAATTAATTATTATTTTTAGATTTTTATTTTTTTTTAATCTTTAATAAAAATTATTGTTTGATTTTATTCTTCTTTTTTACTCTACCAAAAAAATAATTTTTTAATTTTTATTTTCTTGTTCAAGAATAACAATTATTTTTTAGTTTTATTTTAATTCTTAGTTCTTTATGTTGTTGTTTTTTATGGTTGATTGGTAGATAATATTGAAACAACAACAAACTTTCACCGTGCTCACAACAACAAAGGGAAAAAATCAAAATCAAAATTACATTTTTATTCTTGAATAAAAACCTAAAACTCAAAAAGTGACTTTTCTGAGCAAAAAAATTAAACCCAAAAAATAATCTTTATTCTTGAATAAAAAAATAAAAATTAAAAATTACTTTTTTCGGAAGAGTAAAAAGATTTAAATCAAACAAACATTTTTATTAATGATTAAAAAAATAAAAATCTCAAAAAAATTTTTATCGTTGATCAAAATAAAATTTTAATCACAAAATAATCATTGAATTTTGATTTTTTATACCTGTGAAAAATACCAATGTGCCAATGTCCAATCGGCATATCTGCTACGCATTTCCTAATCAACGAACTTTAATTTTTGATACATTTAAATTTTAAATGGTGTGTATTACAAGTGCACATTCATTATAAGGAACCATATGGTAAACCAAAATTTTGAGTACTCCATGGAATTGATCAATTTGGGTCGTTAGCCACTCTTTTACTTACTGCAGAAATGTTTTCTTCCATTTCCATGATACAAGGGCCTTATAGTGTCAGTAACCCATCCAGTCTCTATGAACTTTTTTTCTATTTTACTTAAAGGTTATAGAATATACTTTTAGAATCATTACTTTTATAGTAAGTTTTTTACAATTTTCATGCGATCTGTTATTGTTAAATGATTCGTATTGTAAAACGACAGAGTATCAATGAAGCAATGTTCAATTTTCTTTAAATTTATATTTGGCAATTATCATAGGGAAGGGTTGTGTTTTTAATGCTACCAAAAAACTGTTTAACAAATTACTACATTTTAACTACTAACATAGTTATTTATATGTATTTTCAAAGGCAGCTTTGCGTTTTTATTTTTCGTAAAATTTTGTTTAAAAAGAAGCTTCGTTAATAATACAATATAATTTTAAAAAATGTTCATTCACTCTTAAGCTAAATATGAAATTATTATTTGCTATTAATTCTGAATATTTTTTTAAAATTTTGTATTAAGTAATAATATCATAGGTAGTATTAGAGAGTAAAATGGTTACCCATACGAGATATTAACATTTTTATATTCACTTATATTCGCACATAATGCCATTAATTTATACTTTATTTTATTATCCTTTGTAGGAATAAAATATTTAATATGAGGGTATAAAAAAAAAAAAAAATTAAACACAACAACAACTCACCATATGGTTTATTATCTTTATTACATGTATTTGTATTTTACGCAACTTTTAATGTCTTCCTCATAGACTTTTATTACTAGTATACATATGTTTTTATTTCTTACGAATGAATTTGAAGATTAACCCAACTGACAGTCAACTCTATTGTATATCTTAAACATAACCTAAGTCAATGTACGCTGTTTAGATTTATGTAAATTTTTCGTATTTGTTTGTGTGATTTTTTTTTTTGTTTTAATTTATTTTCAGTTTTTTTTTTTTCTTCATACTAAAATGGGAATTAGTTCGATAAGTTTCAGCAATAAGAACATCAACAACGCTCTTCATTAAGATTAGACTATTAGATATTTGAACATTGCTGAATTAAACCAATCTTAAATATACTTGTATATTTAAAGCAAATTTTGTAAAGGACATTTTTTTTGAGATTTCTAGGGCACTTAGCTTTAAATGGGAAATTGTATCATCGTAGCGTGACGATATAAAAAACATTTATTATTATTTTTTATTTTTTATTTTTTGTTATGATTTTTATTTTTTAATCTCTAATTGATTTGTTGTTTTTTTTTTTTGAAGAATATAGTTAGTGTGATATCTAGCAACAAAACTTAGATCAGACTAAGTTATTGGAAACTGTTAGTGTCAAATATATATTATTGCATAAAGCAAACTAATTAATTTCCTTAGAACCATTGCTTCTACGATATTATCACAGAAATTACCTACTGCCATCATTCATAGTTGTCCACAGACCACCGTAATGTCACTGAAAAGTATTTAAAAGTCATTCATACAGTGTATACCCAGCCAGTTCTTCGAAAAAATTCTCTGAACTTATATTTCGTTTATTTATTAATTTTATATGTTTTTTATAAAAAAAAAAATTATATGAGCAATAAGCGAATTTATTAGAGATTACTCAATGATACATCAATGTTAAATGTGATTATGAGAGGCGGCTTAAAAATATTCAGTGAGTGGAAACAATTCTAAACCCTTTTACTTCGCTTGATTAAAGATTTTTTCACGAAAGCTATAGTCTCGAAACTTATCTAATCACTCTTGAATACATTCACATATGGTGCATTTCACGACTATTTTCCGGACAAAGAAAATTAAGCACGTCGAGTTCATTGCAAATATTTTTGTTGAGATTCATTGTAGGTTAGTAATTATCATCATTACAATAAATATTTTAAGGGAGGAAGAGGCTGAAAATTTAAAAATTCTATGACCTTTTTTTTTTTTGTATTCAGATGGATACAAAATAATTTTGATAGACTTGTTCATAAGTTTACGATGGGTGAAAGTTATTTATAAAATATTTTTAATTAAAATTGAATTTGATTCATCAATCTTAATAGATTAAACATTTTTTAAAAAATATTTCGAAATAAAAATTGACAACATTGCATATGTTTTCGATTGGTAAAAGTCACTTATAAAATAATTTTAATTAAAGTGCAATTTGATTCATCGCTCTTCCATCGTTAAAGATTAAACATTTAAAAAAAAAAAAACTTTTTAAAGTAAAATATCAGAACATTTCTTACAAATCATTTGAAATCAAGTTGAAACTAATTTGATAAAATTTACATAGAAATTCATTTGAGCGCCGTTCTTAGAGCATATATTTGTGGTTTGAGACGAATTTGGATATGCTTTAATTTCTTTATTAGAGAAATAGCCGTGAAATGCTCCATATTATAGTATGTATGTATAGGTATTTAATGATATGCCATCACAATAATTAATTCACATTTTAATGTGACATTTATTTGTGTGGTTTAGCAACAAGTTTATTAAATTGTTCACATTTATTTGTTGTTGTTTCTTCTTCATCTTCTCCTCATATGTTGCCATTTTAGTGGTAACTATGTTTAATCAAAGCAAAGCGGCTGCTTTGTACAATGATTTGGTAAACCACAGTGGTGGGTATTCGAATACATACATATAGAGTAGCATATGTATGTATGTATACAGTTGCTTGTGGTTAGATCATAATATGTATATTTAATAGCAAATTATATAAAAATTTTACATATTCATATTTGAGATTATAGCGCATATTATGTTTTATGTTATTTTTATCTAGCTTTGTTTTTGTTAATTATTCTTTACTTTATTGTATTAGCTCATTTCAAAAATATTGTTATAATTTCTAACACATTATTAAGCCTACACACTCAAGTGTCGTCATACGTTTATACTATATATGGCACATACTATGATTAAATTTACACAAATCATGTTCAAATGATTATGTCGATCTTGTTGTTGTGTAAACACACGCTTATGTAGGTGTAGACTTAATTTATATATTTAGTTATTTCTATAACGACGAATTTAATTTCTTTATAATTTATATTTTCAATAAATTCTATTTATATTAACCTTTAACTTATGCCTATTTTTATATCATTCCTAGGGCTTATGTCATACCAAAAATGAGTGAATATATTTAACCTTTTTAGTATAAATTATTCAATTTATCAAAATTAGCAAGTCTTTTGTGAAAGCACATTTGCATATTAATAGAAAAATTTAGACAAGCTGCTAGACAATCTCTCATTGTGTAGAAGTGATTTTTTTTTCATATGAATTACTCGAAATTAATCAAAGGTTAATATCTAAATTGGTTAATTCTTCTCTCTTATATGTATGTTTATACACTCCAGCAGGTGTTTAATTGTTAAATACGTTAAACGAAAGTTTACTTTAATCAATCAAATAATTCGCACAGACAAGGGAGAATGTAGTTTAAAAATAAAGTTCTTTCCTTGTTTATGGAGATTTTCGAATTTGCTATTATCTTGCAAATGGATAGAAAAAATTTTTTGATATCCTTAAATCAAAGTAATTTTTCCCATTCATTCATTAATCACTCGATGCCATTGATTTTGGTTTTGCTTTTATGAACAAATTGTTGTAGCCATTTTTTTGTAACATCTGTTAAATTTTGTGCGTATTTAATTAATTTAGTAAATATATAGAGAAAAATAGATATAAATACAGTGTAATTAATTGAACTTTTTACATTAATGTTACATTTTTAATGTAACGACTTTCTTGGAAATCTTTGATTTTAATGAGATTTACTTAAGCTCAATGTAACTATTATTCATTTCATTTAATTGTCTCCCTATTGCCATGTTAAGACATTTCCTTTTTGATTTTTTTTTATACAGAATGATCAAGTATTTCCAAAAATTATGTGATTTATGTGTCAAATACGTCTTCTATCGTACCAGGGAAAACTGCGAGCCACACTGTCCAGTGCGTGATTCTGATAGCACCATTTACACAGATGGCTCGAAGATGGACAGAGGGACGAAGCGGGAATTTTTTCAGAAAACTTGCCCTGTGGGATGTCATTTCGACTCCCTGATGCTTGCAGTGTCTTTCAGGCAGAAATATACGCAATTGAGAAGGCAGCTAAACTAATACAAGATAGTACAATTCCACCTTCAAATACCACTATCTTTGTAGACCGTAAAGCGGCACTGAAGGCAATTTAATCTGTAACAAGTCGAAAAGCGTGCTGAAATGCCGGGCTTCATTATGTGACATAGAAAACCACAGGGTCTCTCTTTGCTGGGTTCTTAGACATAGTGATATTGAAGAGAACGAACTAGCAGACGAAATGGCTAAAAGATCCAGTATCGACGCCAATAAAGCCGACGACCCAGTGCAAATTCCGCTTTTCGAACGGTTTGGGTGTATAGAAAAAATGATTGTTAAGAAGGCCTAAGCTAGATATAAGAAGAACGCGGATACTTCTGTCCTTAGCGAAGCCCGCAATTAGAATTCTTACCGGGGTGCTCACTGGGGATTGTGCCATAGCCCCAATGCTTCAAAGTTGGCGTATACCGACGAGCGGACTGTGTAGGTGTTGCCGAGATGAAGAGGAAGAAGAATCAATAAACCACTATCTGTATCTCTGTCCAGGACTACAGACAAAACGACTTCAATATTTGGGGTCTCGTTTCTTCACAGGACTGGACGAACTCGTGAAAATGGACTTACAAGAGCTTCTTAACTTCATATGGAGAACCAAATGGTTCAAGAAGGATGACACATAAACACTGGTTACTCTGGGATGGGTGCCTCCTCCGGTAATCAAGGGCAATCACAATGGGCAATAGATGCCTCCGAGTGGAAGTATATATATATATATATTCACACACGCCCTTTAAACCAAACCTAACTTATCAAAATAGTTATATTTTTGGCACAATTATTTAGTAGAAATTAATTGAATTTTAAAAAGCAAAAATATGTAAATGTTTTTCAAATTATATTTGAAAAACATAAATATAAGTAATATAAAAGTATAAAGTAATATGAAAGATACTCAGACTGAGTAATATTTATGAGATTTTTGGACACTTTTGTATTTAATGCCACACAGCAAAATTGGAAAAACTTTCCCCCCTCTACATACCAGACCAGACTTTCCATAGGCGCGGCCTTATGACGCTTGTCGATAGATGGTAATTCTTCAATATGTTTACTATCTTACTAAATTAAGTTACCCTCATGTGGGTGCCGGGACATGAGCGCCACGAGGGAAACAAAATGGCTGACTCCCTTACAAAGAAGGGTGCAAGTGCTCCTTTCGTTGAACCAGAGCTCTTCTGTGGGGTTACAAACAGTTTCGTGAACAACTTGATATGTGGAAGGGAGAAATTGCGCCAGTCGAAGGGCCTTATTGATCTCGCACATGTTAGGGTGGACGCTGTTCTCAACCTCAGTAGAAATGATATAAAACTCTACACAGAGCTGCTCACTGTGCACTGTAGACTCAATTACCATATGAAGAAAATAGGTGTGGTAGAAAACGATACCTGTCGACTCTGTCATGAGGAGCAGGAAATATCGGAACATATTCTATGCAATTGCCCAGCGGTGGCAAAACGTAGACTTGATTACCTAGATAATGGAATTTTGACTCCAAATCACATAGGTAAAATCAAGCCCACAGCAATTATAAGATTTACAAATAGTCTAGAATTGTTTTAGTTGAGCAATAGGCGCACAAAAGATCTTTTAGGTCGCAGTGTTTTGTATAGCCGAATAAGTAAAAAAAAAAATAAAGTTTATTATTGAACGAAATGAAATGTATGAAAATCCACCAACGAATTTTTTTCGAATCCATTTCTTTATATCTCCTACGGTGATATATTTAGACGGCTTATCTTGTCATCCATCTATACAAAGAAGATTTTCAGTTATGAAGTGTAAAATCATATTACGTGCTAACTATACATATAACTTTTCCGGTGACTAGTCTGGAGCTATATGGAGCTAAAACTTCGGCTGCGAGGTCTGATTGGAATCATCTCGTTGGCAATGGGCCTTCAGGGAGTTTCGTGGTGGCTGTGGTTAAAACCAAAAACTACACAGGTAGAGCAAATGCATGTTGCACGGGCATGCGCTCGGTGTGGAGTTGCATTGCAACCAGGTGCTGGTACCCACAGACCAATGGGTAACAAGAGGGTAACACACTCATTAACGTGCCCCATTGGTACCGTAGGAACCATTATCTTCCAGTCCCTTGGAGCGCTTATTAAATGTTTTGATAGATTTGGAGATTTGATTTGAAAATTGGTCCTAGAGCCTATCAGTATTGCTAGGGGAACAAAATTCCTAACATAAGTAGCCTAAATTTTATTTGCTAAATACTCAATATTATTTGCTTATGTGAATGGTATTTTGAAAATCAAATAGGATCTCTATTTTAGCTGAAATATACATTGTTCAATTATTGTACAATCACATTATTCTACCGATACATTAAAATTGTTTCCATTATATCGACACGCAAAATGATTATTTGTATGTAATGTGTCCCCATATGTACAAATGTCAACTAAAATTGACCACAATCACGCTTTATATTCACATGTATGTATATGACAGGTCCTTGTACAAAAATAGTAGGTACAAAATACATACAAATTCCGATGAACAAATATTGTCACGTTCAATGAAAAATCACTATCTATTAACAAGTGTATATTGGACTTTCAGTATGCAATTTTAAAATCAAAAGCCCAAAACGGAAAATTGCAAATTTCAAATAAAATCAAATATGCAAAAAATAGAAGAAGAAAAAAAAACACAAATAGTTGATACTTTTCACCGAAATATGACCCAGTGGACAAAAAAAAAATGTACTAATATTAAAACGAATATGTTCAGTTCGAACCTTTTGTTGTCGTGTTGTGTCGTTCTATGTATATTATTTTGAAATATTTACGCCACGAATCGAAAAAAGTTATTACCTCAAACATTTTGTTGAAAAATATCAACATTCTATAAAAGGCTTAGAACAATATTAAGCAGAATAAACTGATAACATTCACTATTGGAATCACTTATGATTTCTATAATCGTTGTGCTTGTTTCTGGGCTCAAGGTTAGGATTCACAATTTACACATTGTTTATATTTGTTTGATTTCAATACTTTATTGATTTTTATCAATATTTCGACCCTACTACAAGGCCATCAAGTACAAAAACTATAAAGTTATAGACCAAAAATCAACAAAGTTTATATTTAATCATTGTCAATTTAATGTAGAAATAAAAAACTATTTTAAAAAACAACGAAGTTAAGTTTTTGTTGCTGTTCTTTAGTTCTTTCCTATTCAAAAGCATAAGGAATTCATTTTTATGACCGTGGTGCTGCATTTTCATTGAAAAAAAATTTACTTACGATATACATATAAGTGCTAAGGGCTTTGATTTTGTAAAAATAAATTGACTTGGAGCTTTTTAATGTATTTTATTTTTTAGCGAAGTAAGGAAAAAAAAAATTACTGTAGAAATCTCCTAGAGGCCTTATCGAAGTCTTGATAAATGAACTTCGTAACTCCGAAATAAAAAATCGCTCTAAGAACTAAACAAGTTAAATTTTTGTTGCTGTTATTTAGTCATTTTATGTTTGAAACCTTAAAGAATCAATTTTATTACAGTGGTCCTGAATTTTCATTGGAAAAAAATACTGACAATATATACCAAGTACTAAGATCTACGATTTCATAAAAATAAATTGGCTTGGGGCCTTTTAATGCATTTTATTTCTTAGTGAAATAGGGGAAACAATGAAAATAACGTAGGAACCTCTTAAAGCACCCTTGGAAAACTATCATGGAACATACATTCTGTCGAATAAGTACCCGGAAATTTTCATTTTTAATTTTCCCTCTGAGAATATTTCAAAAAATTGTGTGCGTTGCGATTTCTTCTCGCCCCTCTTTGAACGATTTATACCAATCGTAAACTTGAGTTTTCAACATGGTTGAATCACCAAATGTTTTTTTCAACATTTCCAACAAGAATTGGCACAAGAAATTTCGTTTGAAACACAAAATTTCACACAAACTCTTTGTTCGATATTTTTATCCATAGTAAAAATCGCAACGCACACAAAAGGTTGACTTGTTCCTAATGACGCCGTAACCAAACTAAATGACACATAGCAATAAGAATAGTGGCTGACAGTTGTGCCAACCTGGGAAAAAAAATTGTTTGAAATATTCTTAGAGGGAAAATTAAAAATGAGAATTTCCGATTTCCGGGTACTTATTTGACAGAATGTATATCGATAATGAAAGTCTCTGCAATGGAAAAACTTATTTAATTTTGATTCGGTTAATCGAGTAATTTTTGTTAGGCATTCAAACAGTTATTAAAAAACCATGGAGAAAATAGATTTTGAGAGATTTAGAAACGTAAACATATATAGTATCACCAAACTCTAAGGTGGTTCTGTGTCTCAAAAGTAGCAAGGTGCGAACACGAGTAAACTTCGTAGGAGTCCAAGAATTCAACGATCTAACAGAATCATTGATATTGAACCATCTACCACTACTGAAGCTTGAGATGAAGAGATGCTACTAGCATCAGCCTATAAGGTCTTGCAAAAATGCCTACTGGGAATGAATAACATGGATGGATATGCCTATATCAATATCCGTGCGTGAGTGCGTATTTGTTTTTGTTTTTCTTGCCAATTACAGCAGCCGCAGCAGCAACAGCAGCAGTAGCACTTACACCCGAATGCATTCACATATACTGGAAGCTGTGATGCAATCAACTCTTGTTATTGGTGTTATTGTTATTGTTTTCATTGTTGTTGTTGTTGTTGTTGTTGTTGTTGTCGAGGCGTAATAAAATTGTTTTTAATTTCCATGTGTTTCATATTTTCCGCCTTCATCTCTCTCTCTCTCGCGCTATACTTCAAATGTCATCATCAAATAGTCGTGGTACTTACAAAATACATACTAAATTGCAATAGTCATTATATTAGATATTAAATAGAGCAAAATTGATACAGGATACTTGTATGCTGGTATAATACGTACATAATATGTATATACGAGTAGGTCCATTAATTTTGATGTGTTTGGTCATCAATGTTTATTTGTGCTGTCTGTCTGTCTGCCTGTGTGTATTTAGGAGGAAAATGCAATTGAAAAATTTTACCTCCTAAGTTCAACGAATCCGCTATTCCGCCATATAATGCAAACTTAATGTTTACTAATGCAATTGAACTAGTACTCATACACTGGTAATATATATACACCCACACACACACACACACACACATATATACTCTTTTATGCACAATTGCACCACATCCATATGGTTGAAATTGGAATAAAGTGCAAAATGTTGTAATGCTGTTCTGGATGGGAGTAATACGATGATGACAATAAGTACATATGTATGAATGTATGTATGTACTCGTTTGTACATCTATGATTGTTATATTTACTATTTTATGCCTAAGTACATAAGTACATGTACATACAAACTCAAGTTTGAGTTTCATGAGGGGTCATATCAAATGCTAGAGTGTAATTAAAATTCTTTATTGTTATAGAGAAACTACTCTATGATATTGTGTTTCTAAATCATTTTACATGTAGATAGAGGAGGAAGTGTTTCGCATAATTTTAGATATAACTATTTTTATTTTTGTATCCTTTAAAAAATTGTTTTTTTTTTTTTAATTTTTAATTGAATTCACTATACAACTGCAATAACATTATTAGTCATTATTTTTGAACGCATAAACATGTGGTGAAAATGCTAATAAAACCCTATAGTGGAGAAGAACATAATGTTTAAATTACAATAATTTTTTTTAGCTTTTAGTCTAGGCTATAAAATATGACTGTCGTATATACATACATAGACTCATTTTAGTTTTCACTACGTCGATCATTGCTTGGCTATCAGCGTAGTTGCACTATAAGAAATCCTTCAGAGTTAATAAATCATATTATGTTGAATACATCTATGATCTATTGGTGCTTGAATGACAATGCGACAAGTACTAAATTAAATGACTAAATTAAGTCGTTTTAGAACGGAAATGGTGGAAGTTTTGACATCTAATGTTCATGACAGCTGATGTTCGAAACAGCTGATTTTCGTGACAGCTGATATTCGAAACAGCTGATGGTTGGGAGTTGTCAGTATAAATATGTTGGCGATGACCACTAATTATGGGTTTCCACAAACTTAATTCTTTAAATAATAATAAAGCACTATTACAGTCACCTATGAATTGCATTAAGGTACTACAAAATCGGCTGTTCTGAATTAGTAATGCAAATTCATAATGTATTGCTATGGCAGGCATCAATAAAATGTTGCATGAACATCAGCATGTCAAAAGGATATCTTCATGTTAGATCTCACATAATTTCATGATCGATCCATCGAATCTTATATATCGAATTATGTAAAAACGCAATATACACGATAGGATTATAGCCTAGACAGACGGCAGCCTAATTCCGGATTAACTGCAGCTAATACGCATTCACTCTAGAAGTTAATTCTCAAAATTAAATTACTTGTTCTTGTAGATTTTCTCATATCGAGAGTGACAGATGACAGAAATTGATAGTGATAGTAATGTAAGTGAACAGACCTAATAAAATAGCAATCAGTCGTTTAGTTAATCCTCAATACTGCCGTCTGTCAGATTAATATATTATTCGGATTAAGTGCGCCGGTAATCCGGATTAACGCTGCCGTCTGTCTAGGCTATTACTGTGCATCAAAAGAATATTTAATCTATGATTATGTGCTTCGACTAAATAACAGTCCATCTACGGTTTCTAAATTTACTCTCTCGCTTACAAAATCATAACATCGCCATTTACACATCGATTTAAAAAAAATAAAATGACTTATTTTACTGAAAAAAGAACCATATTTAAGTCAGAAATGGTGAAACGAACTTATCTGTGCATTCTAATATTTTTATGTAGGTAAATGAAAAAAAAAAATTAATATGTTGTTAAAAAAATAGTGCTTTTTAAGAGTTTAAGATCAATAGCATCTAAGTTGCTGCACCAATTTAGAAATTGCGTAAGAAAGAGTCTTACAATAATTAATTATCTTCCATTTGAGTGATCACTTGTTCAAATCTGACCATCCGTGGTCAAGTTCTGCTTAAAATGGCTACAATACCTTCGAAAATTTAAATAAAATTTTTATTTTTAATTTTTTAAATCGCTTCCATAAACATTTTTAAAATAATTATTTGTAAACTAATACTATTTGAGCTCTGAATTGAATAGATGGAATAGAAACAGTGACACGAAATTGGGCTCAGATGCATTCAAAAGCACTCAAAACTTCATCAATGATAATACAAAGCCTATAAAATTATTATAAATATTTATTATTGTATTATTTTTCTAAAATATATATAGCAGCCTACGAACCATATCGTTCGTAACATTTAAATTTTCATGATTTCATTTTATTCTTTCATTATAAATTATTAACAAGCAGTGCAGTTTTAGTTTTAAACAGGAAATCCAATACTTTATTTGTTTAGAGAATTATGAAACAAAAAGAAAATTGATACAATTTTATAGTATAAGAACTGCTTTTAAAGTTATTGAGCAAAAGCTGTGTGCTTAGTGTAAAATGTATAAATTTTAAACAAGAAGCTTTCAATTCATCTTCAATCCTACATAGAATAACTTGTACAAATAAAGGAAACTTTTGTATGAAAATTTATTACAATTCAAACGGCGACTCCGATCCATCACATACCGCATTTTCAATAATTTATTCTTCAACAATATGTATATGGAAATATGAGTAGAGTATATCCTATAAAATATGGATTTACATTTATTGTAGCCACTTTATATTATAAAAAAAAAATAAGAAAACGTGAATAAAAAATTTATTGTACTATTCGCTAATACTTATCGATACGTTGTTACGTATCGTTACTCAGTCAGACTCAGTCAGACTGAGTCAATCAGTCAGTGAAATATGCTAATCCTGTCAATTCTTTGCTTTAACAATAGAAAACTTGAGTGGCAAAAGCAGTAAAAAGAAGCTCCATAAAACATATAATAAAGCAGATGATGATGAGAGAAACAAATTGAAGGAAAGAGAACAAGATATATAATATAATAAACCATTTCCACCGCACACACTTTCATTTATCACAATTTCGATGTCAGTCACGCGTTACAAATAGATAGCCCGGTGTACTCGTAACCAACCAACCACTCAGACCCACACGTACACGAGCGTAAAGGACACGTGTACAAAGGGGAAAAATAGCAAATAAATGAAATGCAATTTGTCAGTATTTGACTGCAATGTAGTGGTAACAAAATGGCGTCACACACACACACATCTGGACATAGATTTCAACACACGCTCCCACAGAGAAATTGATATTTGAAATAAAAAAAGGGTTTCGTTGGTTGATTACTTGAAAGTAGAGTAATACTAGATGGTATATTTGCTTGATATTGAATGGGAATTATATGGGATAGTGGGAGAGATGAAACAATTTGCAAGTTTTCCATTACCGTTGTTGTTTTGTGCAAAAAACTACTTGTATAATTTCCAACTCTTATTGGGTTTCTTTCCACAAGCTTCGCTACAATATCCAATTAATTTCGAATTCCTATAAATGTTTTATTACAAATTGTTATTGCAATAAAAGTTGCTGCTGCTTTTTGCTGAATAAATAAAATGATAAAAATACAACATAAATAATAAAAAATTAAATTGATTCGTTGGTTTGTCATATTTATTTTATTGGATGTTGGTACTTTTTGAAATCATAATTTCATTTTTTTTTTTCATTTATTAGAATAGTAGAGCATATATGATAAAGTCATTGCGTGAAAAAAAAGGGGGAACATTTTCAAATAAATTGAGGAATTTTGAAAAATAGGCATTACGACGAAATTAAAATAAAAAAAAAAAAATAAATATGTGGCACTTAAATCCCCGAAGGCCTCATTGGCCGAGTTTCTCTTTAATTACCGTTGTGCATGTTAAATTTTGGACAGTATTAGAAGGGTCCTACTTATTTTAGCCAATTCCGAACGGCAGAACCCTTGCGACATCACTTTTTCTGAGCTTTGTCACAGAGTTATTTTAGAAGCTTTTTTATGGCAAGTTGTTACTGTCGGAAGAATTGCCAATTACTTGCCGACAGGTGGGTACCGTTGGAAAGAAAAATCTTTTCGATATTAAATTTTTTATGCATGAGCCGTGGATTGAACCACGACCTACAGATCAGAAAGCCAACACACTAACCACTGAGCCGCGGCGCGACGAAATTACTTCGAAATTTTTTTTAGTATCTTTTTTTTATAATTCATACCTTCTTTGAAGGCTTTTGGAAGATATTTCGTAAAGCGTTTTTTTTTTTTTTCAAATAAATCATATTTGTCACTTGCACTTTGAGCAACCTTTTTGTTTAGAGCAATGAGAGGCATTGATTAACAAGAGGAAGTTTTCTTTGACAGAGAAAATCACAAAAATGTACAAAAAAAGAAATAAATATTTTTTTCTTGTGGCGCCCTGTCGGTATGAAATTTTTAATTGGGCAGATGCAGATTTTTAAAACAGAATTTTCAATGAAGGACCCCTAGATTCTCTAGTTTTTCTTACTCTTTTATACAAAAATTAAATAAATGTTTTTTAAATATTTTAATTAAAATTATTCAAGTCGAATGATTTTTGGTGTTAGAAAATTTAGAATTATTTTTTTAATTTCTCTCTATTTTTTAATAGAAATACAAAAAATTTTTTTTTTCAATATTCAGTATAAAATATCAATAAAGTATATAGAGAACCTTTTGAGGGTTTCCGAATTAGCTGCGCCATCTATCGATATATGAGTAAAGTGTAAAACTCACATCATCGTGATATTTCTTTTTCCTTTGGAAACGTCATTCTTTCAAGAAACAACCAAGTTAGAATCCAAAAGGTGTTAGTGTTTCTATAGCAGGTCCGTAGAGCATTTCTTAGGTCTGCCAACTTCTAGCTGCTTCATTGGTCACTTGCTCGTTTTGTTAATGAGGTTCGGGTCTCTACAGTTGGACATTGTGAACTCGTTCGCCGGCTTATGTGGAATAAATCGATCACGGTTCTTCTGATAGCAAAAACCGTTAGTCAAAATGCAGAAAATAGTTGCAGCAAGTCCTCCACCAACATTCTTATAGGTATTTTTGATGTTCAATGTACTCTTAGTCGCTTGGAAACTGATGAACTCACTTGCAAATTGATAAAGTCTGCTGCTCATCAGTTATGTGGTAATTTTTTTCACTATATATGTTATATATGAAAGTATGAAGAACTATATTATTTTCAGAGAAATTTTAACTGGAGCTATGGTTTTCAATTTTTCCTAAATTTACCCCAACATATTGCTTTAATTTCAACTAGTACATGTATATTTACCCAACTCCCATTTAGCTTATGTATCTGTTAGCAACATAAGCAATATGAAAGCAATATTAGTTTTCATTTGCCCCTTCTCTATTCTGGATGATATTGTTCAATTCTATACATATGTATAGTGCTTCCCTACTGCGTTTACAAATTGTGCACTTTCATCATTCCATTAACATATTGTCTCATATTCTATGTATAAGTCTTCGTCATTCTTCTATACCATAAACTACATACTTACTAAGCTTTTCACTTTTAGCTCATTCTCATTCTTCTACTCTTCTTTGCTAATATTATTCATTAATACAAAATACATATTTTTTTTTTCGGATATATGTATAAACATATAATACCCTATACATATATTAAGGTGGCTCCAATTCTGATAAATATTTCGCAACATTTATTTTTACTTTCTTGGTGGAAAAAAATGCTTCAATTTTGATGTTTTACACTGAGACAGAAATTTTATAAATTTTTACCGCCTTAACATATTCACATATACATACATATGTATGTAGTAGATAGTTAATTTGATATGTATCCTGTAGCCTGTCATTTTCATTGTCAAAGTTTCTCTAGCATATTATTCTTTATTGGAAATGTTGTCTGTTGATTCTAATGAGGGGGAGGGGGTGGGGGGCGTGTGGCATAAATTTATATGCATTATCTCCAGTATTGTTTTTATTCATTCGTTCGTTCCTTCGTGCATACCCCATTTTTTTTTTTTTGCTTCTTCCTTTATTTGGCTCGGATTTTATTATACATAATTGTATATATATGATATTACACTTTGTCATCTTCTTGCTAAATATTTTTGTTCATAGTTTGAAATACCGCCTTTGTAATTCATTGTCAGTTTACCATTGCGTGTCAACAAGTTGTCATTTAATATTAATACTAATATGCTTTTCATTACGACCATGTTTTTAAGGATTTGCTTCTATATTTTCATGAGTCATATTATACAGTGTGGGGCAAAATTTTTGATTTGGTTTTTTTGTACAATAAATATTTTCAACAGCAAGCACATCGAACGAAATTCAAACTTGAAAATGTCTATAATAAAATGTTTGATATATGAAATGTGATCTATAATATTTTTCATTTCTTTATTGGTTTAGCAATAGAAAAATGCTTGAAAATTTGGTCTTTATATTTTCTCTTTAATCGAACATTTTTACCTATTCATTCCTATTTATTTATTCTCTTATATAATATGCTACTTCTTTCAATCAAATACTCAAATACAATGAAACCTAAAATATTGCCTTGTAAGTAGTTACCATCCATTATCGGATTTATTACCAAACCACTTTGATTGTTACTAAGAAGAGAGTATGCAATAATAGGTTGTGGTATTAAGTATTTTGAACTACCTAGTACATACGATTACATATGTATACGTTACAAATAGAATGAAACTAAATATTACATAAAATAGCAGTTAGTAAAAAGCAAAAGGCATAAGGTTAATGATACCTCAATATAATCACAATAGCTTCTAACTCTTGTATAGATATGTATATAAATTAACATAATAAGCTTAATGTTTGGAAAGCAAACGATTTTCCTTTAAAAAACCTTTTCTTTGAACATTCAATTCACAGTGAACAAAACTATTTTTCAGCATCAAATGGGGCTTATAAAAAATTATAATAATATGAAAATATGTAAATATTTATAAATATGTAAAAAGAAAAAAACAACAACAAAATTGTAATACAAAGGAAAAAATAAATTTTTCGTCTAATTTCATATTCAGTGCCAACCGTAAAGAGAATAAAATGTGAAATTGAACAGAAACAACCCCCTAGAGTTTGTAATCATCATCATCATCATCATCATTATCATCGGTTATTATTTTTTTTTTTTGCGTTTTCTTTTTCATGGATTTAAATTCAACCCTCTAAAGATTTTGATGCAACCAAAACTAGAAAAGAATATGATCGTAATGTTGTTGTAATGGTAAAGATGTTGCAGCAAAAATCGACAATTTAGATAAAGCAAAACATCCCCAAAAGAAAAATGTATATATTCGTATATCAATACAAGTACTTGGTATATATTTATACAAGTTGAAATGCACATGATGATATTATTTGTTTGTTTATACGACATTTGTACGTGACTTGAAAAATTATTTGCACAAGTATGGCAATATTTTCTATCGCTATCGCGCTGCCGCCATCAATATTATTAAAATGCACAAATATAAATTTTTGAGAATTCCAAATCATGCAAAAAAAAAAAATAAATAAATAAATAAATAAATAAGGTCAGAGAATAGAAATTATAATTTAATTTAAGCACTGCTACAGCTACGATAAAAATTGCAGTTTTTGAAAACCGCGTTACTATATTGTCAAGAGTATTATTTTCTAATCCCAAAGATCGTTATTATTATCAATGATAAGTATTTATAATAGTCATTAATATTTACTGTGACAATCGGCTTAAATTTTATACACTGTTTTGGTTGCGATAAGCTTGAGATTCGCAACAAATTACCGCGGTTAGTTTTAAAGCCTTGCTGTCTCGTTGAATGATTTCAGAATGTGTGGAAAATCATCATTATTCATTTGTGCATTTGATGTGCGTAGATAAAGTAGCTTTTTTGGCATCTTCCATTAATTATATTTTATTGAGATAATCCATTACTTGCTATATGCATACTGGTTCCTGATTTTGCATTTATTTTTTGTTAGCAAATTTCAAACTGTGCTTCGAAATAAATCATTGTCATAATGCACACCACCACCAGAGACATATGAGACAGTTAATAAAAACTCAACAAAAACCCCATTCCATCCAAAGAGTTACTCATCTGAATACCAGTGCTCCTATGAATCCCCAGAAAAGGTTTCCAAAAATGATCAGCCAATAAAAATTGAGTAAAATTCTACGAGGATTGGCTTTTATATTTTTTTAAAAATATGATCTAGTGTGCTTTCTTCAAATCTGATATTTTTATTGGAAAGTTTGAAATTTTTTAGCATAAATGTACTCAGAACGTTTTGATGTACAAGTGCTATTTGACTTGTTTACAGTGACTTGAAAAATTCATCTTGGTCAAAAAATGGATTCAAATCGTAAACATATTCAAACTATGATTTTTTATGATTTTCGAAATGAATTATCTCAATAAAAGTGCTTCGATCATCTTCATGTGGCACTTGGCGATGAAGCACCAACCCTTCAGACAAATTATAACTGGTTTAACGAATTTTAGTGTGATCGCCCAAATCGGTCTTCGTGCCAGGAACCATCGATGCTGTGCGTGAACTGATAATGAAATATCATCATGTGACATACCGTAAGATAGAGGCATCCTTGGGCATTAGTTCCTCCGCCTTGCATTCGATATTGCGTCAACACTTAGCTGTCAGAAATATTTGTTCTCGTTGGATCCCGCATAATTTAATAATCTCTGGAAAAAAGGCTCGTGACGATTGGTGCAAAGAAATTATGAAAAAATTCGATCGCGATGCTTCGAAAAACGTTTGTAAGATCGCAACAGGTTATGAATCATTGATATATGAGCCCGAAACAAACAACAATCTACCGTGTGGGTCTTCCAAGATGAGCCAAACCCAACAAAAATCATATTTTCGAGGTGTCTCAGTCGGAGCCATGAAAAAGTGTATAAACCTTCATGGAAAATACTTTGAAAAACAATAAAATCATTTTTTATAATAACCAAATGCATACTTTTCATACTTTTAAAAAAATATAAAATACAACCCTCATATTACTCAATTTCAAAAAATTGGTATCGAAACATTTCAACTCGGTTTGAAAATTGAAAGGTCGAAAGGCTGAATATCGTCCTTGTCCAGCAAAACGAAATAAGCATTTATGTTCATTAAAATACATAGAATCGTCTCTAGAGGGGTTAAATATATGAACGACCGCCATTAATTTTTGCTACCCAACATTTTTTCTCAACAAACTTACTCCGTATATTTATTTCTTCGGGATACTCGCATACAAAATGGACTTGAAAGCACATGAAACTAGACAAATAATCCCATAATTGGCCAGAAATTACCCGTAGAACAGTGATATTATTGATGTATGCGGAATTGTTGCGAGATACTATAATATGTATGTTGCTTCGAAATCATAAGGGGCTAAGACAAACTAAAATTACTTTAACCTAAAATTACTGTAGCCTTTATTGCATCAGATATATAGGAAATTCGATAGCTTTAGCAGCAAATGTAATATTACTTTAAAACAGTGACTTGTAAAGCTAGATGGATTTAAAAGTGCCCTAAGTCATCAGGCTTATTAACTACAAGCTTCGTCTGCAATTATTATTTTAAAACGAACTCAATTGAATAGAAAATATATTATAAAATTCTATTGTATCATAGTTTAAACTTTCTCTTTGAAGTAAACAAATTGGATGAAAAAATAATTATAACTTAAGAATCACTAAAAAACTAAAACTACAAAAGAATTGCTGTGTCGAGACATATGTTCATATGGAAATGTTTGTTTAGTCAAAATTGTAGGCTCTTCCTGCAAATGGCGCCATATGGACGAGACAAACGATAAAGTTTTTACAACTTTTCCGCATTTGAACAATATGCACAGTATAGCATGCCCACCGGATGTGCATAATTTTAACATGTATGTATACAGATGTGAATCGAAACCATTTTATTTACATTCATATATACTATATTTCAATTATTTATCAACATGTTATAAACATATTAAATCAGTTTAGTTCTTTAATTTCGTCGTATGAAACAAAAAAAGCTGTAAGCTACAAAAAATTTTAATTCGTCATTTTGATTGATTTTACACTCCTACAACACTACGAAACGACGTTTTTATTAACAAAAGTATCTGAAAAAAATGTTGAAAAAACTTTGTTTATTTGTTATTGTTTGCTTCCACTTGTAAAATTTTTAAAATGAGACTTCCGATTTGATTCATAATCAACATGCTTATTCAAGCAACATTATTAAGATGTTTTTGATGCTTAAGCAACTTGCATATTCAAACAACATTATAAACATGTTTCTGATGCTTAATCAACATGTTTACGCAGTCAACATTTTTAACATATTTTTGATATTTAAGCAACATGCTTTTCTATCAACATTATATACATGTTCAATATATTAACGCAACATATACTGAGCTAGCAACATATCTGCATTAGAAGAATATCCTTATGGAATCGTGCTAAACTCTCTTTTGACACACCAAAAATATGTAGAATTTATGATTTGACACATGCACTACACTGATGGGGTGTTTTACAAATTCGTACTATATAAATCCCTTTGCTGTTGATGCTGCTTTTACCATATTTCTTTGTAGGTACATACAAATGTTGGAGTTTAATTCCTACGTGTCTTTTGAACTAGTTATTATGCTATGACACAATGGCAGGAGTAAGAGTGCAAGTAGAATACTATAAAACAAATTGGGGAGTTACATACAAAATGTTCATATTATTTTTCACAAGTTTTTTTCACCCCATCACATCTTTGAACATAGGGGTGGTTTGCATAGTATTACATATATGTACATAGCAGTCAGTAGTCGTTGTTTGAATAAACAATGCACATAATAGGTATATATAGTATAGTTACAACATATGTATGACGTTGGGGAAATACTCGCTTTCCTGTTTTCTATCACTCTCTCTCTCTCTCTCTCTCTCTATGTACTATGTTATCGCAATGACTCATTCAGGTGCGTATCCTGTATTGCATATTGTATGTGTGTGTGTGTATGTGTGTGTGAGTGTAAATATAAGCGACTTGCTGTAAACAACAATCGCATTCATAGTTCTAAACTCAGTTAAATATTATGTCAACGTTTGATGTTCTTCTGTGAGTTCAAATATGCCCGCAGGCACATTTTAATCATATCTATAAAATATAAGAATATGTTGCTACAAAATTGGAATGTTCTTGGATAGAATTTACACCCGAAAATATTTCTACAAGGAATGTGATACTGGAAAGATTCTTTTAACTAATATATCAAAAACGTTGGCCATAAAATCAAGCACTTTGATCTAAAATCTCTTTTGTATTAACTCTATAAGGCTTCTATAAAGCTTCTATAATGCATCTTAAACACTTTTTCTAGAAATAATTCCCTCGAATGTAGGTATTTTCGGTGTAAACAAAAAGTATAGAAAAATAAAAAAAAAACGATGCGAAAAGAAAATCTACGAAACAACATAAAATCTAACCGGCATATTCCATACAAACAATTTAGTTTGTACATGCCAAGTGGCAAGTTGCTATCATCCCCTTTACAATATACTTTTACTCGTATGTATAAACATTAATGTATAACAACATACATATACAATACTATACAAGTGCTCTCAAGCAAGAAGCGCCACGTTGATGATGTTTATGATGGCTGAGAATACGAAATAGTGTGCAATAGTAAGGAAAAGGCATATAGGATGGGACACTGTTTGGTTTTTGTGGGAATACAATTTTATTGAATAATAATTTTATTTATCCAAAGATATGATTTAATAGCTAATTTAGCAATATCTTGTATTATGTTTTTGTTTTATGTGAAAACTATAAAAAATACAGTCGCTTTAATTGTAACATTTTACTTTAAAAAATTTGGTTTATATTATAGATGGCACTAGAAATGTGTAAAACTAAATTTCTAATATTTATTTGGTTTCTGGAAAATTAAAAACGAAAATATTTTAAAATAGTGCATGGTTAAAATTGATTTTTTTTTTCAAATATGGGCAAATATTTTGAAAAAAGTAAAAACAACGATTTAATACAAAATATATTTTTAACAGTTTCTTTTCGGCGAAAATTGCAGATAATATTAATTTTCTAGTGAAATGACACCTTAGTGAATATTTGATAAGATCGAAAATGATTGTTTCCAAAAAATATTTTTGAGAATCGTCTGGCTGAGGTATTCGCGACGCATATTTTCACTAATGATTGTTGGCAAAATGGATAACATGATGTTATTTGAATGTAAAAAATTTGTCAAATAGTATTTGTTCAATTTTGCAGACTATCCTAACTTGCCATACCTTCCCATACATTATGCCGAGCGGCAAAAGCACTACAGTGCTCAGAGAGAAGAAAAACAAAACCAAAGACTGCAGACTTATAGTGTCTGATAATGATAATGTTGATGATGATGATGATGATGATGATGATGATGATGATGTTGATGATGATGATGATGATGATAATGATGATGTTGATGTTGATGATGATAAAAATAGTCGCATTGGTATTTGTTATTATATTGGTGTTGCAAGTGGGGGATGACAAAAATCAATAATATAATTCATATGACACGACATGTACATATTCGTAATACTTTAAAGAAAAGGACTCACACAAATACATACACACATACATTCATAGAATGAATTTGTTTTTGGTTTGCTTAGCGAAATACAAAATTGCATTAAAATGTCATAGAAATGAAGGGGAGCGAACGACACGTTTACGTTTAAAAGTGAGAGTAAAGGAGAGAGAGAGAAAGATAACATGTTGTTAATAATGACTATTAATATTGCTAGACTCAGACAGGGTTGAGTTGAGGGTCAGTCAATGAGAATATAACTGTCTACAATATTCTATACATATTCGTTCTTCCTACTTGTATTTGTGTTGAATATGTATAGAATAAACAAGCAGATTGCATTATTTGCCAACAATCTAGCTATCCAGCCAGTCAGTCAGCCACCCTCGTTGAGGTCTATTTCTGCCATCTGTGTTACTTTTGAATTAAATACATATATATATTCAGTGCGTTGAGCCTTCATGTTTGCACTCAATTTATTTATTTTGTGGATTTCCGCACTTCCCAACATACAAAATTATTCGAATAAATAAAATGCAACTATACAAATACATACATAAATAGTACTCAGAAGCATATAAGATACTTACAAATACACATATGAATATAAATGATTCATGCCGGGTGGTTGAGTGACTAAGTTCTACTAAATTTAGAATAGAAGGCGTCTTTCTATGGATGTCAATAAGGCTGTAATAAATAATATAAAACTTTTGACATGTTTTAATCGACTTTTATTATGATGATGATTCCAGCAGGAGTAATAGCAGTAATAATAGTTGTTATTATTTTGAAAAAAAAAAAAACTAAAACCTTAATGAATTTCATGTCTAATATGTTATATAGCATTGTTCTACTTTTCTCCACTATGAGTAATCAATTTGACACAATTATGCTTACTTGTGATTTAAAGGTATATAGCGTGTTAATAATTTCTACAATTTGTTACATGTATATTGTACATTATTTACTTATGCATATGTGTAATAGTGATTTTATCGAGAAACATAATTTAAACGCAAAGTGTCAGGTTGTATTTAGGAAGTTTATTTCACAGTTGTGATAGATTTATGTGATATCCATAGAACGAATGATTTCCAATGTACGTACTACACATGCATTATGTTCGATCGTAGGACATGCTTGTTTATATTTTGGGTTGATTTAATGTTTAGTAAATTATTCTTTATCCTTTACATTAGGTAAACATGGTTGTATGAGGGATTAATATGACCGCCATAGAAATGTAGCACTTAGGGCACTGGTTATTGCATATAATGAATATATTTACTATTGGACTTAAATCTAAAATCTTTCTTTTATTACACAGTACAACAATATTTAAGCTTTTATGCAGAGCGCAACAAATTTTCAAACATGATATGGAAGGTGGATGATTCGTTCACTGGATGAATATGGATATTACTTCTGTAAATGGGTATAGTTATATTTTATGGTTAGCACTTTTATCTCACATTTTTGAGCATATTTTTAGTCATATTTTTATGAAAAAGCCAAAAAGAAAAAAATCCACTAAAATTTATGTTTTAAAAGTTAAAAAGTTTAGTATATATGGGATAAGAATATATGAAAATAATTAATAATGCGATTTTGATATGTAGTTAGTCCCTATTTTGTAAGGCTCCAAAAAAAAATGCGAGTTGCAAAAAATGGTGAGGATCGGGTGAAGGTAAATGGCTCCGCAAAGAGATGAAATTTAAAATGGGAGGCAATAGACAAATGGCCCAACAGCTACCCAGAAGTCACTGTTAGAAGCGTTAATATATGACTGACCCCTATTAATAATGTTATATCCAATATATTTCCGAAACAAACATGTGGGTGCTGTAGCTGAAGGGTTAGTGCGTTGTCCTTCTGATCTCTAGGTCTCTATTAGTTCAATCCCCGCTTGAAGAACAACTTTAATATCGAAAAGATTTTGCTTTTTCGTATGCTTCCCACCTATTGGCAAGCAATTCTCATTCTTTCGGCTGTAACAATTGGCCTTAAAAAGCCTTCTAAAAGAGCTCTGTGATAACGCTCTGAAAAAGTAATGTCATAAGAGTTCTGTCGTTTGGAAACGGCTAATATAGGTATGTTCCTTTTAATACAATCCTAAATTTAACAACAGCACTGGAAGACAAGCTCAGCCAAATGGTCCTTCGGGGGTTATAAATGGCACATATTTTTTTATTTTCATACTTACTCTTTATTGTTCTCCAACAGTGGATGCTTTTATAAAATTCCTTTCCTCCGCTGCTAAGATTCTCACCCAAGAGGAAAAAAATGTATGACCTAATGCCCTTAATTTTTCTCCACTAATATTTTTCCGAAACATGCTTATTCCCTATAGATACTACTCAGGGGGTCTCCCATATAGAATTGACGTTTTCATAAAATTAGCTATCATCGCTTCCAGAATGCCCCTAGAAAATATATGGCCGACCCCCATTATGATGATGTCCCTACAAAATTCTACTGAAAATATATGAAAATTCACAAATGATCCCATACATTCACAGGAAACGGCCTTAGCGCAGTGTAACGTATGACAAACACTTTTTACTTATTGCTCCCAAACATTACCTGTGAATATCTTTACCCTTTAAGGGGGCTGCCATACAAAATGAACGCATAAATGTTGCAGAAACATAATTTGAATTAGCTGATCCATGCATGTTTTCAGCAACATGTTTATAATGTTTATTTATTTATTTATTATTATTTTTTTTTTTGAAAATTTACATTTTCCATAGTCAAGCTCGTGGAACAAGATAGGCTAACAAAATGAACACTTGAAAATAATCCACTTGACAGATCGTGCTTAAATTGTACGTCAGAGTGGAGTGAAGTGCTGCAAAGTTTTTCGTCAAATATTAAATTTCAAGCAACTTTTTTTCAATAAGTAAATTTCTTAAAATTGCATGAAAACTTCATTAATTTCGCGTTATAAGAAGGACTTATATGCTTCTATATTCACTCGTAGTATATGTGCATTCAATATTTAAAATTTGCACAATATGAAGCAAAAGCCTTTGGCTACCAGCTTTTGTTTAATTTAAATCACACAAATGTATGCAAATATATTTTATTCAATAAGTACGAGTATATCGCATATGCGGATTTTATGCATCGCTATAAAAATATTGTTTTATTATTATTTTTTTTTTTTTTTGAGAATATTGAACAACAATATTGAAAATGAATTAAAGAAATCACCAATGAAATACAATAAAAAATATAAAATTAAAATACACAAATTGCAAAAATAATTTATGATATTGGCACATGCTCTGCACAAACCCCATTGCGCAGACCCACATAGTATCATTGCGATGTATGTAAATGGAAATGTCCTTTAAGTGCTGAAAGGCAAAAGTGGCATTCATAATAATAAAAATAATAAAGAAGAAGAAGAAGAAGAATTATAAAAAAAGGCTTACGAATAAGCGATTGCCAGACAAAGAGAGAGCGAGATGGAACGATAGTAAACAAAACTGCTACATTGTATGAAACAAAAGCAAAGAATTAACAAAAACATTGCAAACAAAAAACCCATTGAAAGGACACAAGCAAAATAAAGAAAATGTGTACACATATTCTACGTATATAGAGGAGAAAAAGAATAGGAGGAACAAGAGCAGTCAGCAGGCGCCTTTAGGGGTGATTAACCTTTGATGTTGTTAGTTTTGTGTTTTCTTTCTTTTTGCGTCGTCGCTTTGTTATTGTTGGAAAAACACTATAAATGTTATGCTACACTGAGAGAAATGCAAATGTGATGTGATTGTATGTAGCTAAGTAACATAATAAACATGAATGGTGGTAGTTGAAAACTAAACACAGCTGTTTAATACTACTCCATATCATTCATGCATGTATGCATGCATGACTCAAGGGTTGTGCTTGTATGTGTACATATGTACATATATGTTTGTGACAAGGTGAAAGTGATGATGATGATGATGGTGGTTGGTGTTTGGTTCGTTGGCATTGGTACGTAATGTTGATTTTAGTGTTAGAAAACCGCTATCGCTTTAAGCGTCTATATGCATGCATACATGCGTAGTGCAAAATTAATGTGGAACCTGATATGAAGGCATATGCCTACATTGCATACCTTACAGCAGCAGGTCAGTGTTTAGAATTCCATTCGATACTTATTTGTTTTTAGTGTTTTTCACTACCATCATTTCTCTTTATTCAAAATTAATTACGCATGATTTGTGGCAGACACAGAAGGCAGTATAACACACTTGATTAATTACCTCGTCGTTGAAATGCATGTACGAGTATGCATGCTCGCCGCCATTGCCTATGCATTTATAAATGAGCGTGATAAAAGTGTGAGTATTTATGTGCGTGTTTGTGTGTGTGTGTGTAGTTATCGTATACGAGTGCATTATAAGTATGCCTGAGAGCGTCCTTATGCATACAAAATTAGAATAGTGGGCGCGTGTGCGTGTATGGTGAATCATATATCCAAAGGATAAAAATGTTTAATGCGAATACATACACAAAAAAAAAACTCATTTATCAAAAGGACTATTATATTTCATTTTTGTATGCGTAGGCTTAACAACAGCATTGATCCTTTTTTGCAAATTGCAAACGGGTTTATTATTTCATTTGTTTTGTTTTTTTTTTTTTGTGCTCAAAACTATTTGAAGAGATATTGCCTTTACATTTTCTGCCCATTTACCATAATTTAATTACTTATGCCAGCAACAACAGTCGCCTATTTTAATGAGTTTGAACACTTGATAGTATGGCAAAAATTATTGTAGTCTTAATAAATTTTTCAAATTCTTAGGCATTTCAGTGCTTTAGCGAGACACCATACCACAGCATTAAGTTCATAGTTAATAGCTCTAATAATTTTTTAATTCTTAGTTAAGGGGGACTTACACCTTGAAAGCCAATTTTGGAGCTAGTTTTTGACAATTTATTGTAAAGAAACTAGAAAAGATTTTCATTTGAATTTTTTTTTATTTATTAGTAGAACAATGTTGACTTACAAAACCTTGAGATGACATTAACAGCGCGCGCCTCAAAAGTGACAGGTCAAACGGTGTACATGAGTAGATCGACCCAGTTATCTGAAATCAAAAATCCAAGAAGACTTTCAATAATTGTTACATTAGTGAGGTCCCGATCGTTCACTTTTTCTAAATTTCTATTTTTCACAAAATGGCGGGTATTTTTTCACAAAATTCATTTTCGTACTATGTTTTTTGTTTTATGTAAAACTGTCAAAATGCAGTAAATCGAAATTTCTTAAAAATGAACGATCGGGACCTTGCTAAGTGTTTTCCGATAAAAAAAAAATTAATCCGATACGTTGATTTGTTCTCTCGTAATCGTGTATACCAGTTTGATTAATTAAAGTTTCGGAAAACCGCGTTCAAAGTTTCAGAATAGTACAACACGTGAATCATGAGACTTACGATTAATCGGGTTTAATCTCCAATACTCTCGAAATAGGGACGAATCCTTTTACAGGCTGATTTATAAGACCCTTTAGATCAGAAAAATGTAAAAAAAAGGATTTTTTGAAAGTGACAAGGTGTAAGTCCCCCTTAAATTGAATCAGTTTCGATTTTATTGATTTCACAATAAATATATAAGCTTTTACAAAGCATTGAGCATAACATATTGAGTGAAAATGGAAAAAAAAATATTTTTTTGAGATAATCACAATGAATCAAATTAGATTATTTAATTCAAACACTCCAGATTGGATATTTATTTCTGGTTATGTTGGGACAATAAACTTAATCCTAGTATTACCTCTACATGAAAATAAAAACAAAAATAGTTTGTTTGACTCTATCAGATCGTATTTTGTGCCTGACTTAAAAAAATATGATGCATTTGGCAACGTTCATTAAAATACATAGAATCGCCCGTTGAGGGTCAAAATGTTTGATCGACTCTCAATAATATTTTCACTTTAATATTTTTTCTTAATTTTCTTATAACTACTTATCACCTTTCTTTACAGGGGCTCCCATACAAAATTCACGTTTTTTATAAATATTGCTCCCTCCGTCCCAAGAGGGCTCCTAAAGTGATGAAATATATAAGTGAATCTCATTAATTTTCCTTTTGAATAGTTTTTCTAAACATATTTACACCCTAACTTTATTTCTTAATGACTTTATTTTTAAGAGTACCCTACGAAATCAACCTAATAGTATCGGAAAATTGATTAATAACTCCATAATTACCTAGCATTAGCACCTATCAATAAAATGTAGGACCAAGCTTCATATATTTCTCTGCAGCAGGATTTTCTCCAAATCTACATATACCCTATACCCACCCATGAAAAAACTCCCATACAAAATTAATGTTTTTCAGCATAAATTTCTAGAAACATCAGGATTCCACTGATAGACGGAACTAGGAGGATAATTAGTTCGAAAGAAATGTTGACGGGAAAAAATGTATGGAGATCGGTTATACATTTCATTGCTCGAATGGCGCTTCCTGGGCATCTATGGAGTTATTTGTCGATTTTGGGCTGTTTTATGTGCATTTTATAGAGGAACTCCCATAAGGGGAGAATATAGGGTTAAGTTGTGAGGTATAAATTAATAGAGGTCGGTAATAGATTTTACTGCTTTCAAGGTTCTCTGGAAGCAGAAGGCACGAAATTGGTAAAAGCGTAGAAATAAAGTGCAAGTAGGTGCAGAAAAAATATTATAGAGAAAAAATAAAAATATATAAAAACAAAAACGGGATACTGTCGTGCATTTTATTCCTCTAGCAGCGACTATGGGTATTTTTATGAATATTTCAACTTTCATCGTTTTTTTGAGGTTAGGAATAAAGTAGAGTCAAGCCAACTCAACACCGAATACATATAGAAATGTGTAACTCGTCTCTTTTTATGACTGTGTAATTAATGTCTATTATGCTCGAAACCAATCGTTGGCGTACCCACAATCACAAATGTATTCTGTTGAAATACAGACATTGACAAAAGGATTCCAAAATAAGGATTGCTTAATTCTTTCTACAACTTGTACTAAAGGCTTGGTAGGTAGACTTTACTATAGTTTACAGTAAAATATGCCTAAGTACATAGACAAACTCAAGTGCTCATTTCAAAGGTTGGCTTAAAATATTAATTTAAAATCCAGTACGTCCGACCTGCAAGTGTCACCTTGATGAATATGACTTCAAAAAGGAGTTTCTAGTAAACTATAAAATTTTGGAAACGAACAACTTTTATTCTCTCCAAAATTCATTATTATTATTATTGGATATTGCTTCAAGACAACTTCAAAAAATTCTACAGCACAACCAGACCAGTCTAATTTGAGTTGACTTATTTTACGGTTGTCCTCGGTTGTCCTATTTAAGGTATAGTAAATTATATACCAAATTTAAAACCAATTCATCATATATTGAACAGTGATAGTATAGGTATAGTAAGATTATTTTTATAATGGTGAAAAAGAAAATATACTCTATTATAGTACAGACAATGATGTAAAACTTTTCATTACTCTATAAGCATAAGAGTGAAAAAAGAATACATACATATAATGCTTACATATACATCCAACAACTTCAATATTCAACTAATAATTAATTTGGGTTAATAAGAATAAATTCTTTACATAATTTTCTTCTTTTCAAGCTGTAAAGCGTCCATACATTTTGTAATAATGAAAGTGACAGATGTTTAGATGATCCTTTTCATACGAAATAATATGAATATTATGCCATAATATGTAGTATATACGTTTATGTAAAATATGTATATTATGTGGGTGTCTCAAAGTTGTCATTCATATTGAATATTATGCCTGATTATTCTGTTCCTTAAGTGTCAAACAAACGTAAGTACGATACGTGCATGTATGAGAGTATGTTCTTAAGGAAAGCTAATGAGAATTTTTTGTATTTTTCTTAATGAGACCTACATATTCGCTTATGGTTAATCTATTAGCTTACGTAGACGTAGACATTTTTAATTAAAGAACATTTTAATATAAGCCTTCACATTCTATTCTTTTGACTTTCTTAATACTTGATATGGAATACTTGCTATTTATTATTATTATTATATTAACAGACTGCGACCAGACTTAATCTATTGTACAGTCTTTGGGTAACCATAAATTTTTAGGCTTTTAATAAATTTCAGCACTGTATTGAGTTCATTATTCCACAATTTATATGGAGGCACTGTTTCATACTATCACCAAAGTGGCTTAGTCTTTGTCTGCGAAGAGCAGACATCAGTGTCAGATAGATCTAACTTCTTTATGTGGTATCAGAAGTTGCAATGGCCTGTAAAGTAACCACAAAGAATACGTACGTCAGATCCCTTTATTTGGGATTAGGAACTGTTTTCCTTGACGCTGTCCTGTACTATTGAGCCAGTGTTCTGCAAATTTATTTTCCTCCCATTGCCTGATATCCTCCTTGGCGTTGCATCTTCCCAAACCACAAAAGGGTTCAGGGCTGATCAGAGGCTTTTCAGCGCCCATTTTGGTTAGTTTATCAGCTATTTCGTTCCCTTCGTGTCTTCATGGCCTTAATACTACAGTATTTAGGTTTCCGAGCTCATTTTAAATGCTGAAACACTCATCTACTAATTTAGAGGAGATTGTGAAAGATTGAAGAACTTTTAAAGATGCTTGGCTATCTGATAATATATAAAGGGTTATCCATTTTGCGGTTTCAAAAGTAAATGTAAATAAAACACATATAAAATATTTCTTATCATGATATTTCTTTTTTATTATAAAGTTTGAACGTTGACATTATGTGTGAAATACTACATTATTTAAATGACCACCACGCGAATTGTTGCAAGCATCGATTCTTTTGAGGTAATTTTCGACCACTTTTTGACACATATTGGGTGGTATCTCAGCCATAACGTGACGAATGTTAGTTTTTAGGTGCTCAAGAGTTAAAGATTTATCTGCATAAACACGGTCTTTCGCGTAGCCCCACAAAAAAAAGTCAATTGGTGTCAAATCGCAAGATCTTGGTGGCCACTTGATATCGCCACGACGAGAAATTACGCGGCCAGAAAATTTCTCTTGCAATAAAGCCATATTCGCTCGAGTTGTGTGGCATGTGGCACCGTCTTGTTGAAACCACATATTCTCTAAGTCGTATTCTTCAATAGCAGGCAAAAAAAAGTCGGTTATCATATGACCATAACGCTCCGAATTGACGGTGACAGTCGTTCCATCGTCGTTTTCGAAGAAGTAAGGTTCAATCACACCTCCGGACCAAAGAGCGCACCAAGCAGTGACTTTTTGTGGATGTAGTGGCCTCTCTTCAATTACTTGAGGATTCTCAGAACCCCAAATACGACAATTTTGTTTGTTAACATACCCACCGAGTGAGAAATGTGCTTCGTCGCTGAAGAAAATTTTGTTCGAAAAATCGCCGTCCACCGCCTGTTGTTCAAGTACCCATTCGACGTATCTACGACGTTGTGAATGGTCAGCTGGCTTCAGTTGTTGTGTGAGCTGGATTTTATATGGATGTAGGTGTAGATCCAAATGCAAAATACGCCATAATGTGCCATAAGACAGTCCTAATTCCTGAGAACGACGAGGAATCGATACATTCGGGTCTTCGGCAACACTTTCACTTACAGCAGCGATATTTTCGGTGGTACGAGCGAAACGATGATGCACAGGCCTTACAATATCTGTAACCGATCCAGTCTCTTCATATTTCTTCATAATTTTGCCAATTGCTTGCGTAGTTGGACGATTATGTAAACCATAATCTCCTCTTAAAGCATTTTTGTAGTAGGTTTTTACAATTTTAATGCGTTGTGCGATAGTTAAGCGATCCATTTTCGCAAATGTCAGACTTTGAACTGAAAAAGAAAAGAATTGTTTTAACAACTCAGTTTGACAGATGTCGAATTCTAGCCCTATACTTTTGAAACCGCGAAATGGATAACCCTTTATAAATGTGGGATCCTTGCATCTTCCTTCGAAGACACTCCCGCACACATATGTCGATAGCATGAATTTCCGCTTGGAAAATTGTTGGGTAAAAACCCATTGAATTTAGGGCTATAAATACCCGCCCCGGTTTCACCATCTTCCAGCTTCGACCTGTCCATGTACCAGACTTGTGAGACATGCTTGAAGGTGATTGAATTTTTCCTCCATGCTTCTCTTTACCTTATAACGATTTCGAAGAGCTGGATGTGGGATATTTTTGAGGCCAGTGTGTCCTCGCTAAACAAAATGGGGCTATTGGCAAAGTTTTCTAAAACTTTTAAGCGCCCGGTTAGATCTCTACTTTTGTATCTGGAGATATCTTGTAGCCTTAAGGCTGAGAGGCAGGCTTACTTTTCAATTCGAATAGGAAGTGGAGGGATATGAAGAAGTAGGGATAAGCTTTCATTGCTCCCGTGACGCCAACACAAGTGAGACGAAGCAGCCTATTAAGTTCTCTTGCTGCCTTTCTTTGTCTAATTTTCGGCCACCATGCGAGACTTGCATAAATGGCAATAGTTTTCACGACCAGTATGTCATTTTGGGATTTAAACCCTATGTCTTTCTAAAAAGCCTTGAGCAGGCAAAGAATGCCCTCTGATAGCTTTGGTTGTGTCTTTCTGTAAATGCGAGTTCCATATTAGCGTTTTGTCTAGGATTACTCCTTCATTGTAAGAATTGTGAGAATTGTAAAGTAGTACCGTTTAATGTTAGACCTAATAAGTTAATATTCAATTCATCTTTCTTGTGAATGGCATTGGTGCAGTTTTCAGTGCATTGATGGCGATTCCCTTTTCTTTGCACCATTTGCTAATATATGTTATAGCCTGTTGCATGCGTTCTGATGTGGTCTGTTCATGCCAGCCCTCTATATATACTAGTAGGTCATCTGCATAGCCTTGAGTAGTAAGTCTTAAATTGTTTAGTTTGTCGAGGACTTCATCGAAAACTAAAGTCCATAGAAGAGGAGAGATGACGCCCCCTTGAGGACACCTTCTTGTGGCTATGATAGACTTTAGTGATCCACCAATTGACACTAATTGTTCTTGATTGCATTTAAAAATTGAATCCTAACAATGGCTACTTCAATGTGGGAAATAATATTGTATTTACCCGTAGATTTCATTAGAATTCTTCATTTTACTCATACTGTGCATATAAGCACAATGACGACAATGGCAATATTTAATATCAGACTCGTTACCTTCTTCCTTTAAATTAATTATTAGACAACACATTTTCATTACAACATACACAGACTCTTTCTAGTACTATTTTCCACATTATCATTGCGTTGTGAAATTTTGTTCAACCCTCAATGATTTTATGTTCATCCTTTGTCACAATTGATCCATCACTAATATTAATTTAGCGCAGCGATTAAAATCAAATGAAGAATCAAAACATCTGCTGTCGCTGCTGGAAATTTAACAAATCAGCTACAATAGCATCAAATCATCAACCTATATAGAAATATATATAAATTATTTGAAACGAAATTGCCACAAAATTAAATGAGTTGGAAAATTTACAAGCAATAAAACTCTCACACTACTCTTAAAACCTTGTTTATAATCGAAAGCACATTAAATTCGTAGCAAAGTGTAATTAAATTAAATAAATTGATTTAATTTGCATAGAATATTATTACATTTAAAATTGTGCTTGTTGAAAATTTTCAACATTTATATACGAGTAATAGTTATTTTATTAAAAATACGTGATAACAATGACAATAAAGTGACTTTTGCATTTCTATTTTTCAACAATTTTATTTTGAAATGACATGTGTACAACTAAAATCAAATTGATAATATAAATGTGAATTTGAGGAATAAATACCGAGCCATCATATACAAAAAGAATACACGGAAATGGGTAAGGAAAAGAAATCAATCAATCAAAAGAGAGCTTGACGTTGAAGCAATTCCATGTTCATAAGTGGACCAAGCGAAACCTGACTGAAGTCTGTTAGAGGATATGAGCCCAACGGCTGATACCTCTGAAGGCCAACCATAAGTGTTACGGGTACTGCTACCATACGAGGTCTTTTGCAGCCAAGCCCGTCTTCGGCAATAGAATCTCCTCTACCTTTTTAATAAAAGATAGAATTGATCTTGTCGAACTTTTAATGATTCAAGCTGGTGTTGAGAAACTCAGCTGCAAGTGTTTGAGTCTGGCAAAGGCTGGGCATTCGCAAAAGATCGATGTTTCATCCTCCTCCAGACAGAGTCTACACTCCGTGTCAGAGGATAATCCCATTTTGTGAAGGTGGTACATTAACCAGTTATGTCCTAAGAAATAGTGATTACTAGGCGTAGATTTGTTCTGCTAAGGCTAATTCTGTCAAAAACTGTCTCAAGCTGATGAGGGGTTTCGCTTGACGAAGTCCTGTCGAATTTGTCCATTGTATTTGGTATTAGTCGTGGCAATATTTTTCTATCATAGCTTTGGTCGATGCCCAACTCATACCGCAGAAAAGTTCTGGGCCTGTCAGTGGAGAAGACGAGCCAGGTCTATTGCCCTCAATTCCGTTGAGCCCCGCCACTCAACACACTGTGACCTTATTTTGCATATAAAGTTTTAATAGGATAAGGAAGCATTCGGTGGCTAGTTTGGAAGAGAACTCCCATGAAGAGAGAAGTTTGATGGCGCCTTGGCTGTCTGAGTAGTCTGGAAGTAGAAGTCACCCTTGGTAGAGCCAGATTGCCAAGGGAAGCCTAGCTTAAAACAGAAGTACGGCAGATATTCTGAGTTCGAATATTAAGACCGTGCACCCCCACGGCCATGCATCTATCGGTATATGCTGTTTCATATTAGATTTAGGGTATTTTTTAGAGAGTTTGCATCTCTTCGCCTGACTATCATTCGCCAACACTCAAGCATAGACGATTCTAAGCTAGAGCCTAGAGCTAGCCGCCCCACACAGTTACGACACATACACTAATGTGTTACATGTAAATCCCCTTGTGTACCTATTGGCTGACGGTCTTAGGAAACGGAATCATTATGACTAAAAATGTTTTTGGTCGATTTGTATTCCACGAAATTACGAAATACAATGTTCTTCATGAATGCTGACAAATATGTATCACTACTAGCAGTAAATTTAATTGTTACTGGCCTAACTGATGATTGAAATTTCCGTGGCTAATATTTGTCCCAAGAATAATTTATTAAATTAAAAAGAAATGCTTTAGCACTTTGCCCAATTTCTATATTCGTAAAAAATTGCTCTTACTTTATTCATAAATTTCTACTTAAATCAAGTGATTCCAGTTAGTTTTTTTTATAGCTAACACTTTTACCATCCCATTCGTTTGTCTTAAGAAATTTGTCAAATATTAATTAAAGCAAACTTCTAACAAATTTCACTCATAAAATAATTTTATTTAATACCTATGTGTTTAAGTATTTCACGAAAGGAAAAAAATTGAATAAAAAGAATAATGACACAATTTAAAAACATTGAGCGTCTCTTATATGCTTCTAAACAAAAATAAATAAATAAATTTAATAGGTACGCACCTACGACCCTCTTATGATACTAAATTTCAATATTAAAAATGCTCTCTTCCACCATCTCCACCACTAAACATCATCATATCAAGCAGAATTTAGACAGTTTTGCTATTAAAACGCATTTGTATTGCGTTGAAATGTTTATTATGAAAATAACGTGGAGCAACCAACAAATAAAAAAATCCATAAAAATGTGTGAGGAGTACAACAAAAAAAAAAAAGGCAACATAAAATATTTTTCTCCTAAGGAGCTCACATTCATTTAATTTGAAAAATCCTATGTGAGATTGTTTGAATGTTTAATGTAATGTATTCGTATATGTATATTTCTAACATTGCCAGGCGCTGTGTTAATGTTGCAGGATAAAGTGACCATTATTATTGTAGTAGGCACTCTTGTAATCTTTGCGCCACCTCCACCGAAAAATCGCTGTATATAAAATTACATTGACGCCTCACGTACAATATTGTGTGATATGGGAATGCAGAGGGTGCAAAAATGGCAGCTGAGTTTTTTGGGTCCTTCTTTGTTTATTCGTTTCTTTTTTTTTTTTTTTTTTTCTTAATAGTGATTTCTTATGCTTGTCAATGTGCGTTTCATTTTATTTATAAATGACCAGAGTCGTAAAAAAATATCCAAGTGTATGTGTGATAGTAGAATAAGTAAATTTCGAATTAATTTGATTGAGCTAGATTTTTTGTTTATAATTGGAAAAAAAATTCACAAACATTTGTATACGAGGCTACTATTTATATTTCGGGAACTGGCAACACTAATGTTAATAGCTAAAATCTAGAAACACCATAATAAATTTTGACATTTTCTAGCAGAAACGTGCTCACAACGTGTTAGTGAGTGAAGAAAATCAATGAAGATAATCTATTTAGGCAAAAAACTGCAATTTCAAGAAAAGGTTTTCGTTGTATATTTTTTCACAACTTTCGACGTGGATTATCTCAACAAGAATGTGTCGATGAACTCAATTCTTTGTATGGCGATAAAGCACCATCAAAAACCACAGCATATCGCTGGTATTGTTACTTGAATCATGGTCGTAGTTCGGTAGCCGACGAATTCCATGAAGGTCGTCCAAAATCAGTTGTTGTGCCACAAAACATCGATGCAGTGCAGATGAGCTGATAATGAAAGTTCTTCATGTGACATATCGTGAGATTGAGGCATCCTTGTACATTAGTTCCTCTTCAATACATTCAATTTTGCATGAACAGTTAGTTGTAAAAAAAAATTTGCAGTCGTTGGATACCCCATAATTTATCAATAGCTCAAAAAAAGGCTCGCGTCGATTGGTGTAAGGAAATGCTTAAAAAGTTCGACAGTGGTGCTTCAAAAGACGTGTATAAAATCGTGATAGGTGACGAATTATGAATATATGAATATGAACTGGAAACAAAACAGCAATCGACCGTGTGGGTGTTCCACGATGAGCCAAATCCAACAAAAGTTGTTCTGACCCACAGCACATCGAAGCAAATGGTCGCCTGTTTCTTCGACCGAATGGGTCATGTGACCACTGTTACACTTGAGCAACGTAGGACGGTCAATTCTGAGTGGTACACGACCATTTGTTTGCCGAAATTCTTTAAGGAAATTCGATTACCAACCGCCAAAGACGAATCATTCTCCATCATGACAATGCGAGTCAAAACATCGAATCGATGACTCATCCTCCATACAGTCCTGGTTTGGCACCCAATGACTTCTTCTTGTTCCCGAATATCAAAGGTCAACTGCGTGGTCAACGATTTACGAGCGCCAAAGAAGCAGTTGAAGCGTTCATAAACCATGTTTTGGAAGTGTCTCAAGAGGAATGGAATAACTGCTATGGCAAATGGTTTGAACGAATGCATTGAAGTGCATTGATCATCATGGTGAATATTTTGGAAAACAATAAAGCCATTTTCATTTAAAAACATTTATTGTTATTTCATATTCCCGAAATATAAATAGTAGCCTCGTAGTACAAACATATGTAAAAATAAAACTAAACTCTATGATCTATGAGTAAGTACAATATATCTATAGAATATGTTCAATATTCAACTATAAACCCATGCAAAACATAAAATATCCTCAAATCATGATAGATGGCACGTTTCACACAATACACAAATATAAAATCCATTGTGACACTACATATGTACATACATAAATATATATTAGTATTGCCATAGCGTCTGCAATAAAATACAAATTTGCATAAGTATTTGGTCATCTGTGTGCCATATACACAACTATTACTCTAGGAACATGATATATTTTCGACCAAAAATACTTAACCCAATTTTGAATTTGTGCTCATTATATGTAAAAGTGTATATAAAGAGGAGCAAACATCAAACAAAAAAAGTAAAGAAATAAGAAAATATGGAAAAGAAAATGGGTACAATCTTGCCAAGTTGGCAAAAGAAGAAATTCACGTTAATGTGAATAGCTTAACCAAATTATATACACTGAGGAAAATGATATTGTACATTTAAATAAATTACAATAAAAACGGATAATAATAGTTGCTGTTCTTCAAGTGCCTAATGTGCACTTTATTATAAAATATGGTATCAACACGTTTAAAATTAACAAATATTTTCTAAACTTTGTCACGGAGTTATTTATTTTTTTTTTTTGTGGACTTTTTCCATAGAAAATTTTTACATGAAAATAGTATAAAAATATATATTTTTGTCCTTCTGGAAGAAAGCATATAGCAAACCCTATGCCCCAACCACTGAAGTACAATATACAAGCACACGACATTAAACATTTATTTCATAATGTGCTCTTTGTCTACTGGAGTGCCAACCGAAAAAGTAAAAAGACATGTCAGAACTAGTTCCTCTAGTATCCATATTGCATATTGAGTGGTGTGCTCGATTCCGTTCCAGAAATTTCGATATCAAAGACGCACTTCGTACTGATCAGCTCGTCACTGAAAAAGTTGATGAAATTTTGAAACTGGTGGAAAAAGACCGACACGGAAGCTGTCAGGAGATAGCGTAGGTGCTAAACATCAACTGCCTGATAGTTTGGAATCATCTAAAAAGAGCAGTCTATGCAAAGATGCTGGATATTTGGACGCAACATGAATTAACGCAAATAAATTTGATTGATCGAATTACCATCAGCGAAATGCAACGAAATCGAATCATGTTTGAAACGAATCCTTAAGGGCCATGAAAAATCGTTTCAATACGAGAATATCCAACGCAAACGGTCATGGTCAGAGGCCGGTGACCCTTCACAAACGACTTCAAAGTCTAGAGTGACAGCAAACAACAAGGTTATGTTGAGTATTTGGTGGGATTAGAAGGGAATTGTCTATTACGAGCTGCTACAACCTGATGAAATGGTTAATCCTCATTACTACTCGACTCACAACTCGACCGCTTGAATGAAGCAATGAAGGAAAAGCGACCAGAATTGACCAACAGAAAAGGAGTTGTGTTCATGACAATGCCAGACCACATACACAGCTTTGATAACAAATTGATGGAACTTGGTTGAGAAGTTTTGATGCGTCAACCGTATAGATCGGACTTTACACCATCTGACTATCGTTTGTTTCGTTCTCTGCAAAACTCTCTTAATGGTAAAAAATTAGCCTACCGAAGAGCCGCAGAAAATCGCTTGATCAAGTTTTTCTCCGATAAAACACAGCAATTCTACAACAATAGATGAAGTTGCCTAAAAAATGGCAAGAAGCAAGAAAATTATTGCTTAAAAATGTGCCAAAAACTCGAGGATACCTTTAAATATTTTAAAATTAGCTTAGTTCGACTTGAACTCCATTCCGGCCAAGTTAACCTAGTTAGATTGTTAGAGATATCTTCATGGCATGTCTCAGTAGCACCTATGATGACGTCTATCTATGACGACGTTAGTCAGGAAAAAAAAACGAAATCGTTATGTGCCAAATCAAGATTGCACAGCGGATGGTCAATCATTTCTTTGTTTTTACCAGTAAAATATTGAGTTGTTTGAGCCGATGTGTAAAAGCTGTCATTTGTCATGGCGTAGAATGATTTATCGTTTTCGGTTTGTTTTCCATATTTTTTATCAGACTTCTGGCAAACAAATGGTTGTGTACTATTTAGAATTGACCCTTCTGCGATTTTCCAAGAGCACGAGATCAAATATTTTTAGTATTTCTATGCCCTAATCGACACATGCCTTCTTTTTCAGCGATTATCAAAATATTGTTAAGTTTTTATTTTGTGAACGTTTAATTCTACTCGAATCAACCTTGTTCAATCGCTGGATTCTGCCAATAATAATGGCAACACTTATTTTGTACAACTACATACAGCAATAATTTATTTAATCAACTCTATTGACAATCAACTATTTACAATAACTCTTTATTATAATATTAATGTTTGCTCAATCACTTGCGGGATTCAATTAATTGCATTTGTCAACTACTGGCCCTATTTATACTCTGTGCCAACACTCCAGAATCTTCCTCTTCCTCTTCCTCGTAGTCGATATTCTTCTTTTTCTTTCTCGTTGGCTTGTTCTGGTTATCGCCTATTTCTTTTTGTAGACATTCGTTTCGATGCTGCCATTATTCGTGCCATTCACAATTAGTGATGAGTAACCAACCATCGATACTCGTTATAATATGTGTAAGAGTTAATTTCATTTTCTTACGGAAATTGAATTTTCAAGTCACTGTATACAACACAAATAAAAAACATATGTTAAAAATTTCGCAACTTAATTTTTGACTATAAATATATACGTGCATTTATCTTCTATTGAACTTTTAGATTTTGTTTGTTGAATATATCAATTAAAATGGGAAATTTTCTTTCTAAGAGTAAGCTAAAGCAACAAAACAGTGTATAGAGTATGGTTCTGCACACAAGGTCTTCAGATCGCGGTGCTTCATAGCCTTAATAATAATGGTGTGTTTGCTAAAAAAAAACATCAGAATTTTGTAAAATTCAAATTGATCAAATTCAATAACAACGTATCAAAAATACAATATATTTCTCTGAGTGTATCAACTCTCATAAGTAATGCACTTAAATGTTATATCATCCATTGCATAAAATATTCAAATTTTTTTTGCTATTTTTTAAAAGTAAAAGAAGACGAAAAAAAAACAGATGAAGGTGAAGAAGAGAAACAAGAACTTGCATGAAAGAAAAAATCAAGAAGAGAGAAAAAAAACAAAAATATTCTAGTTTAAATTGTTGCAAATTTTTTTACGTTCCTTCCATTGTAGGTATATGAAATGTCATTATAGTTATGTATGTAAATAAATAAGTTGCATCTTGCAGTTATTTTTTTTTTCTCATCATATTTCTTTGACTTTAAATGCATTTGACAAAATTTTATTTATTATGTGTTTTTTTTTTCGTTTTGCATAAGTACAATTTCACCATTTGTATAATTTATAAAATTTGGCTTAATGCATAAAATGCACAATAAAATGAGATAAATGTGTACATTTGACTAAAATGCTTGACAATGCTCAAACGAAACAAAAAAGGTAGCATATCTCTCATATAAGCCTTTTGAAATACGCATTCGAAAAAATTGAATATTTATTTATTTTTATTTTTTTTTATTTTAACAATTGAAGTTTTATTTTATAACATTTACGTTTTTTTTTTTTTTTTTTGTTCTTCGCTCCTATACGATAAAACAACAATACTCTACTTTCTGTTGTTGCCATTATCATGCCATGCCAACAATGCCATTTTTTTGGGTGAATTTTTGATGTTTTGTTTTCGTTTTGCATTTGTGCAGTGATACAAAAAAAATAGTGACAAAGGGAATAGAGATGGAATTTACATTATAAATTCGAGTGATTGTAATGTAAGTTCAGTGTGTACACACAAAGTGAACCATGCTTCGATCTGTGAATATATTCATTGTACTCACACATACAAGTAAATGCATGTAGGTATTGTGAACAATACATAAAAACATAGTAGTGTACATACATTTCGAACAGAATTTAATTGTTGCAGTTTTGTTGTTTTGTACTATTTGTTTACCATTGTCCTTTCAGATTTTGATTTAATGCTTATCGTGCATATGGCAATACTACAGCATATATGCAAGTAATACTTACATAAAGCTTCACGTGGCTCGAGTGTTATACGCAAGGATAGACAATAAAGTGTGTTTATTTATTTTTTTTTTTTTTAGAATGTAATACAAAAGTAATAATAGCGGTAACCGCCGACAATCGGGTGAATATTTAAGAAAAACGCGATTTTCTTTTTTTTTTATTGATTTTATTGCATTTTTGGAATAAAAACTATTGACAATATGGAGTGTAGAAATGTTTGAACAATGCAATGCTTTGTAAAGTGCAAAAAATGCAAAAATTCTTGGTTCATCGATCGGATTCGATTCGAAAATCTAAAATGTCGATTCAAGTAGTAAATATGTAGCAAAGTGGTGTTGAAGAAATGGCTAGGCTACATAGGCGCTATATAAACTCAATATGATCTCTTTTGGAGGTATGAAAATTGTGCCCAAATTTTTGAAAAGAATTTGATAAAATTTTTGACAGTAAAATTTTTGGCATAAAAATACAAATGTCTTTTATTTACAGCACTTACATTCTTAGCAGCAACTATTCGCATATAAGATTTATTACACTTTGCACTCAAGGAGTCAAGGAGTCAGGTATATATTGGATTGGCGCTCCTTTTCTAATACACATAAGGACAGGTAACCAACAATGATCATCAGAGCAACAAATTAATTCAACTATACAGCTCATGGTTGTACCTTATTCGATACTCGCCGTCAATGTAAATAGGTCCAAAGATCTTGCGTAGGACTTTTCTCTCGAAAACTCCGAGCACTTCTCTCTCATCTGAGGTCCGGCAGTAACAATTGCCAAAAATTGCTTCTTAAAAGAGCTCTGTGACAAAACTAAGTTAAAGTGATGTCACAAGGGTTCCGCCGTTCGGAACCGGCTAATATAAGTAGGTCCCTTCTAATGCTATCCAAATTTAACAGTATTGGAAGTGATGCTCGGTGGTATCACAATGGGCCTTTCTGGCCTAAGTGTGTCTTCTCAGAAAGAAGGCAGCCACATAAACTAACCTAACCTCATCTGAGTTAGAAATTATCTAGTCTTCGGTGTATATGTAAGGACAGGCATGATGAGAGACTTGTAAAGTATGGTTTTACGTTTCTCCAGAGAGAGCTTGATTTCTCAATAGCTTATTTAGGAGCTACACCTTTTATCAAGAGTGATTTTTCACAATATGTCCAGACTGACATCATTACTGATCATTACTGGTTCAAAGATAGACAAACTTCTTCACTACTTCAAAAGCGTAGTTATCAACAGTGATGTGTTGTCCAAGAACCGCGACGATTGTGGGGTCTACTTTTTTGTGTACCTTACAAATAACAATGAGTCTCCAATCATTGGGGTATGATTTCATCCGACCTACTTCTGTTTATGAACTGGTGCAGCTCATCTCCTCTGGTTTGAAATAACTCGGCAAGCAGCTTTGTTATTTTTCAGCCTAGAAATGGTCTAACTGATCACGGCATTGTAGGATGGGGGAATATCTATACTATTATCAGTGGTTCGGGTGTTCGGGAAATCTCCACTGGCGGGATTGTTTGAGGCGTCGCCATTCAGTAACGTGAAGACGCTACAAAGTCACTGATGTGATCCGTCCAATGATCTCGCTATATTCCTTTTAATAAAGACGATCAAATTTCAAAAGCTGATTTAAATTTTAGCTGCTAAAAAAGTTAACTAAGAAATGGTAGTTCCATCGCCACTATTTGATATGCCCACCATAATACGAGGTCACTACTTCGACTCACTCAATTTCACTAAATTCTTCTTAAAAATCAATATGCGACAGTTATTTTTCGTACAAGGATCCACAATTTGATTGTTTAACTAATTGGTGAAAAAGTATAGGTCCTTTTATTATGCATATAATGCCTATTTCTTTACATATTCCTCATACAGAATCGCTATTTCAGATTCGCATTTAATTCACATAATATAGCCGTCATAGTCTATGTTTTTGTGCATTAGGCCAGGCCAGTGTACAACAATCTTAAGCTTTCTTAATTGTTTTCCCTTTTTTTTTTCTTTTATAATAATTATTTTAATTTTAGTTTTTCTTTTTTGCTCCACAATGAAATTAAAATTGATTCATACTTTTACAGCTCTGTCTATATAACCTTTTGCAAAGAGATAATTTAGTTGTGTAGCATTAAATTTCTTGTAACTGGGTTATTGAATGTTCTTTCATGTTACTTGTAAGTGCAACACGGTAGCAAAATGGATATTCAATCATGGAGAAAGGAAGAAAAATGTAATTTAATTTTCTTAGTTTTTTCGCTTCTACACCTTCTTCTTTTTCTTATTATTATTATTATTATTCTTGTACTAAATGCGGTTGGTTAGAAATATTTTTAAACCAACCTATATACCTTATGTATGAGTATGACGAATGAGCGCAAGAAAATGTTCTTATTGATTGTTTGTGTTGAATGATTGCTCCTTTAATACTATTTAATACTAATATATACCTTAATACATTTATAATTTTGTATTTACACCATTGATTGACAGTGTTTCTTTGAATTTGAATTTTTATTTATTTGTTGCTGCTGCCACATCCTTATTGTTATTTCAACTTTATACGAACATAGTTACAATTTGATTCAATATCTAGTAAGTAATTTTTCTTATTTTCCTGTCATGACCGGATATTTAATAAATTTATGGCATACCTTAAGGCGTACAATATAATCCATAAGCTTATTTATTTGCTGAAGTGTTTTGAATTTTTGTGTTTTTCTTTCTTCTCATAGATTCTGAAAAGTTTTTTTTTTTTTTGCTTACGTTTGCAAATATCTTCAGTAAATTATTTCAAGAGGATTTATAGTTAGTTGAAAGTTTTAGAAAATGTTGATACGTTTTTCTTTTGCCATCATTTGCAAAAAACTTGAAAATAAAATGTAGCAAAGTAAATGACACAAAAAAAAAGAAATATTAAAAGTAAAAATTCAAAATTAAATCCGACTATTTTCCAACTCGTCTTAATGGCTTTTTTCCTTTTCACACCATATTAAATTACTTTCGACATTTGATAAGTGCATTTTTTGTAAAAACAAAAACGCAAAAAAAAAAACAAATATAACACAACACAACATATAACGTCGTCAATATGTCAATATACATGCATATCAAAATATCTAGGCAAAGCTGCTTTTCGTTTATGTTTTGACAGGTTGTCAGCTCTTGTTTTTTTTTTTCATATATTGTCTGTTACATACGTAAGTTGGGGATCGAAATCGAAATTTTAAAACATCTTACCGGTTTATGCCATTAGCAAAATCATATATATAGGTATATGTTAAGAAATACACATACATATTTACTAATACTATAATGGCGACTACAAATTTCGTAATATGTATTTCTACTCTATTGGTGCATTAGTAAGAAATAGAGGTACGGCAAAAAATTATACCAGAAAAAATAGTAAAAAATATAACAGAAAAATATTAGCAAAAATTTGGATATTAATTATGTGTTGAAAAAAAATCCTCTCGACGTAGAATTAAAATTTTAAATCAATTTTGTGCACATTTAAGGGATTCACACAGTCACATATATTGTCGTAATGTCATAAAATTAGACAAGAATTTAAAAATGTAGTATTTTAGCATGTATAAGAACGTGCGAATAGCAAAATATAACTTTGTAAGCTATGTGCCGTAGCTCAGTGGTTAGTGTGTTCGCCTTCTGATCTGTAGGTCGTGGTTCAATCCCCGGCTGATGCATAACAAATTTAATATCGATAAGATTTTTCTTTCGAATGGTACCCACCTGTCGGCAAGCAATTGGCAATTCTTCCGACAGTAACAACTTGCCATGCAAAATCTTCTTAAAGAACTCTGTGACAAAGCTCAGAAAAAGTGATGTCACAAGTGTTCTGCCGTTCGGAACCGGCTAAAATAAGTAGGTCCCTTCTAATACTGTCCAAATTTAAGACGCACAACAGTAATGGAAGAGAAGCTTGGCCAATGAGCCCTTTGGGGCTTTAAGTGCCACATATTTATTTTTTAAGCTATTATTCCGAATTGTCGCAACTTATCAGCGTTAAAATAGGACACTTGCTCAACTTGATAAATTTGACATATGAGTCTGTAAACATTGTGAACCATAATGTCATAAAATTGTACAAGAATTTAAAACTGTTCTTATTTTTGTGCCTTCCAAAAAATTACAACACAATACAACTTTTGATGCTACGATTAAGCCATGTTTTAAATCATCAGTGTTGAAATAGTATACTCTCTCAACGTGGAATTTTGACAAATGAGTTTATGAAACCTTGAGAATTATTGAATTGTTTTATTTTATTTAACAGAAACAATTAAATATATAAAAATATACCCATATGCATTCAAATTAGACTTGTCCAAATATTCATAATACATTTTTTTTAGTTCTGAATGTGTTTTTTGAGTAAATATTGAATAAACATTGTTCAACTTATTCTAAGTCTCGCTATAAACATTTGTGGGGATTCTCCTAGAAATGCATTAATATCTCTTTTTCGGGAGAATTGTCAAAAAATGTTTTAATAAAATTTTAAATTTGTATACATATAGTACTTAAAAAGTGGAATAGCATAATTGTATTGTACATTGAACTATTAAATTTAGTTATTTGAAGTTATTTTAAAAATCCAATTTTTCGCAAATAATTTTCAAGAAAAATTTCAAAACATTTAATATCACCTTCTATAAATGACATACATTTTTTGGAACAGGTCTAATGCAATATAATTAGGTATACCTAAGAGTGTGAACAACGCTACAATGAAATGCTATAAATTATTCATATAATATATATTTTCTGTGCAGCCTATTGTGTAAATTTATTTGATTTTCAACCTTTTGCACTTTTGAAATGATTAAAGTATTGCATTTGAAGTTTAATAGTGATGTAAAAACTTAACATTAGTTGTACTATTCAATGAATCTTTTCAAATTTGATACATGCAATAAGATTTCATAAAAAGTTTTAGTTTCGGCTCATTCCAGATTTAAGTTTCAGAGCGATGCAATCTAAATTTTGTATATAAAAAATATTACTGCATTTTAAAAAGCATTATATATAGGTTTCAGATTAAAAAAATTTATAAGTAGGTTTTGAAACACATTCTCAAAATTTTGTTTCATCAAAACAAAGATTATTTCAACATTAAAGTTTCAAATTTTTTAATTCGCACAGGCATTTGTATGCGGCTTTATCATTTTATTGTTTCCAAATCAAATAGTGGTATTATGAGCATATTATTTATTAAAATAATATATGATTAATGTAAAGTACATAATCAAATATACAGTGTGTTCCAACAGTAGATGTGGCACTTTGTTATCGATTAAAATCTGCATGATCGATTTTTTCACGCCATATTTTGTATCACTGTCATCGTGACAGTACAGAATTTTACAACGCATTGAAATCATCGAATTTTGGATCTTAAATTCCAAGTCGATGGTACAAACGCTACGGTCGATTCACTAAAAATGGAGTCGTAATCACATTAGTAAATTTTATCAAACTGGGTCCTTACTGGACAGTCCGAAGATAACCAGATTACGGAATACATGCAGTGCTGAGGATATTTCTGCCGTAAGTGAAATGGCGCCGAGTCCCCCGGAATGTCTATTCGCCATCGTTCGCTACAATTGGCCATTTCCGTGACCTTCATGCCCCGGATTATAAAAAAATGCATATAAAATCCAATTCAAGCAGCAGCTGTTGATTTTTTCCAAAAAAATCATCTTTTCGAACGAGGCTCATTTCCACCCCGGCAACTATGTTAACAAGCAAAAATTGTTGAGAAGCCAATGCATCCACTACGAGTAGCTGTTTGAAGCGGTTTATGGGTCGGAGGCACATCATATATGAGGACAGAAACACCGAAAATGTAAATTCTGAGCGGTACCAAACTCTGTTGGAGGACTATTTTGTGACGGAGGTGGAAGTTCAGTGTCTGGAAGATATGTGGTTTCAACAGAATGGCGCTACACCACACACAACTCGCCTCGATTTGGACTTTTTGCGTCTCAAATTCCCGAACCCTGTGATTTCTCATCGCGGTGATATGAATTGGCCACCCAGATCATGAGATTTGACACCGTTAGACTTTTTTTCTGTGAGATTACATGAAGGATAAAGTCTATGTGAGTGATTCGAAAACGATTCTCGACTTGAAAAGCAATGTTACATCGATGATGCAAAATGGCGTCAAGAATATGACCTAAAGAGTGAGATATCTATGGAATAGTCGCGGTGAACATATTCGCGAAATAATTTTAAACACATAATCGCATTGTGTGGTCTTTAGAATGATATAAAATATTTGGAAAACTTCCGAACCGTTTGCGTTTTATTCAAAATCAAAGTACCACACGACTCAATAGAACACCCTGTATATTTAGATTTCACAACATTTGATTACTCGACTCTATTTACACTGATTCATCGCTACCACATTAACGTTTCTCATTTAGAAAGACTAATGTGTATGATTTGCCGCTTTGCCTATGCATGATATTTTACATTTTCATACACGACTGCATTTTCTCACACTTCTACTTAAATTCCCACATATTAAGTATATGTTCGTATATTTTTATCATTTTTATTATTCTTGTGCTTGTTGTTAAACAAAATTTAACTTTTAAAATGCCTCTGCAGATTTCTTAGTTTGTATTGTATATAATATATCTATATATATTTAGTATATGTACCTATATAATGTAACATACGCCGATCAGATAGTAAAAGTATATAAAAATGACTATCATTGCATGCTACATACTATGAACATTGTTGTATTCGTATGCTAATTAACATCCGACCATGTTTAATTCATAGTCGTACTCACTTGAAAAAAAAAAGTGAGTAAATTTGTGAGAAGAAGACCGAATTAGTTAGGAAGGGACGCTTCTTCTTCTTTTGTACTTGTCTAATGATTCTAAATTTGATTGTTGATGCACCGAGATAGTACTTGTACACACGCAATACTATCAACTTGGTTACGTAATTAGGGTTACGTATCGTATCGTATCGTATCGTGGTAATTTTTGGCATCTTCGTAAAAATAAAAGCACTGTTCTTCCTGGTCGTGTGTCATCGATCGGAACAAATGGTCTGAGCTATTCGGCATTTGGGGTAGGATTTCCCATTTCAGCGTTCCTAAGTATGTTTGAACGGCTTCAGCAGCATGTGGACGACCATTGTCATGTTGCAAAATTACTTTGTCGTGTCTTTCGAAGTATTGTGGCCGTTTGTGTTTGATAAAGGCGACCAGTGATGGCTTCATATGGTTTTAGCAGCTTGTAATAAACAACAACGAGCTGATCCCACCAAATACAGAGCATAAGCCTGTCACGATGAATGTTCCGCTTTACCGTTGATATTGATGATTCGACAGGCATAACCCATGATTTTTTTTCGCTTCGGGTTATCGTAATGGATCCCTTTTTATCACCGGTAATGATACAATGCAAAAAAACCCTTTCTTTTTTGTTCGCACGTGAAAAATCGGCGTTCAACATCTCTCAATTTTATTTATCATAGATAAGAAAATAAAGATTACACACGATATTCTATGCTCGCATACTTGACATGTAAATGCTGTTGATGTACCGGTTTTTCGCAATACATGCAATGAAATTTAGTTTTTCGCTGCCTTTTATCCAATTTATAGCACAGCGAGCACGATAGTTGAATTCCAGTGGTGGACCTGCGAAAAAACGGTGAAAAATTGATTCTAAATGAAATGTTTACCTCCTCACTGAATAACGCCATTGCCTGTTTCACATGTTGGATGCGTTGTACAATGGAATTCGTTGCTCTCTGGTTCATGTGCGGGATCACTAACTGTTCTGTTCAATTTCATAAGGAAGTCACTTGACATACCCAAATTTCTCATGACCCACCACGTCCAACATGTTATAGAACAGAGCTAACGGCCATCAGTTTATGATCCGTTTGGACGTGTAACCACCAACCATCTGATTGATTCACGATGGCCACTACAGATTTATACAAATTATAGTCCAGAATTTAAAAATACTCCTTCGATGGCTTTGATGAGTCGATGGCGGCCATATAATGTTCGGTCGAGGTAGGGACCATAACTGTTTTCTTTTTCGGGGCATATGAGTATAGCGCGATGTTATTATTGTGGTAATCGAATACTATGCTGAGTACATGAATAAAACCGAACAGAAACCATAAGTGGTCTGATTTTGTGCTAATTGTGTTAGCCGTAGCCGCTTCTAGGAATTCATGACTTCCGAGTTCGTTTCTAAGACGCAAAACAAATAAGTTATATACACGTTTATATGCAAAAGTTCTGCACTGACCTGATTGAACCTCATAGGCTTAAGGTGAGAAACAATTACTCAGAACTATCGTATTTTGTATATACCAAATATTAGGACATTATGAACTGCCTAATTATATATACGTACAGTGATACGTCGTTTAAGGAAATCACATTGGTATGGGTGTGAACATATATACGCTCAAACTGACGTGCCATTGTAGTGGAAGGTATCTGTGATGTATTAGTATGTAAATAGATATAGCGCATCATTTGATAACAAATGACTTTTGTTTCGCTCTCTTTACCCTGAACATTAAAAGAAAACGTACGCATGTCCATTGAGTGAATAAACCATTTGATTAAACGTGAATTTTCATCCTGTTTCATTTGATAAATCATTGTCCATTACACTTTTTTTCTTATACATCTTTTTCATCTTACACCCCTCTTGCCAAAATTCTGGCTACGCCACTGTATACATAGATATTCTTAGATATCGTAATCGGTATATAAACATTCGTTGTTATGTTGATTTTGACAATAGCTATTGTACTTACTTACTTAACTACTTAATAGCAGATCATCGAACTTGTTAATGGATTATCATTGTTGGAATCATTTTGGGTTGGCTTGTCTAAAATTATTAGCTATGTCTAATATGCTTTTATTGATGTGATTTATTTATTGCTATTTTATTTATACAAATAGAGGAATTAAACATATTCTTATAATATTATAAGTGTTTTGCAACGTCAACGTGAAGATACTTATAATAATAAGAACAAGTGTAAACCCAATTTTATAATTCTCTTCAAACAAATATTTAATCGATTTTCTTTTTTTTTTTTTTTTCCAATATTTAAATGAAGTGGAAAAATATATCCCTTACCACTAACAATTATAAATTATTTATTATTTTAGTTACTTAAATTTACTTCACTGCATTTCAGTCAGTTTGTCCTCAACTTAAACTTTGTCAATTTTTGGAATTAATGTAGTTCATTATAAACTTTCTTCTTTTGTTTGGTTGCCTTACAAGCAAAAACTTTCAGATTTTTCAATTACCCTTAGGTCAAATTACATTGTGTTCATAGAATGAAATACTTATAGTTTAAAGTTTGATTTCCTTTAAGAATGATGTTGCTTTTAATTTGTTCGTTTAACAAAATGATATACAATTTAACGGTGACAACCGTTTCTAGTAACGAACAATGATTCCAAATGTATCATTCTTCATACAATTTCATAGTGAACTTGTCAGTCAAGTTTTGATGATGCTAAAGATGCTTCTAATTAGAATGTTGATGAACTTTACCTGCATGCATAATATTTGCTATTTTTTTGAACTTTTATATAAGGTTCTTATAACATAAGGTTCTTCGTATAGTTGCTTTCAGAAACAACATTAGGAAATATTACGCTACAGAAAATGCTACAGTATTTTTCAATTTTCAGTTTCTAACTAGTTTATTTAAAAAACGACCTTCTATCATACTAAGAGTATGATTTTTATAATATGAAGTTAAAATAATACTTTGAGAAACCAATATAATGACTGAAAGAAAGCATATCAGCAAGATATGTTCTATATCATTTTTGAAAGCTTTATTTTAGCTATAAACATTTCCAAAAAATTGCTTTCAATAAAGTAAATGAAACGATCGAAAATATTAATGTTGGTTTTTGGCAACTCCTTTAAGAACTGTACTCGCAAATTTAGGTTAGGTGAGCTGAATGAGGCCGCTAAAATGAAAAGGGAGCGAGACTGCTTTTCCTGTACAGAGAAATTCCGGGTTTGGTGAGGTGAGGTGAGGTTAGGAATCTATTATCATAGTTTTCGAAATCAATGTTTTGTAAAAGGGCCTCTATTTTCATATGTTATTACGTAGGTGAAACCCTATGTGATGTGCTTTCCTAATTAAGGACTCCTAAAGAATAACCTTGAAAGTTGTCATTTAAAAAACAACTACTTTTAGATGAAATCGTGTTTAATAATACAAATATCTGCAGAGAACCTAATGTTGAGTACTTTTATCTTATAGTTTGTTTTGAAACTTTAAGAAAAGCTCTGTTAGGCTTTTGGTACTATAATAAAACATTAGAAGAGACACTAAAAATAAGGCGCATTTATTTAACTACACATTTAACGTGTTTAAAATTGTTTATTTAATTTGCTTGCGGCACATCATTCATATCATTTAACATACTACAATTTACATAATGTGTTTCTAAACAGGCCAACTCTTTTATTATTATTATTTTATTTTGATTTTGCCCCCTAACCTTGAGCGCTCTTTCCCCTGGTATCCTTCTACTATTCGTTTCTCTATCATTCATCATTGTTATTATGATTATTATATATTATTAACATTATCGTTCTTTGCGCGTTCTTGCCTGATACTCATGATCATTATTACCATGAGCACTCTGCTCATGAACTTCTTCAAATCATCATTAGCATTGGTTCTCTTTTAAATCTATCACTTAATATGAAATTGCTTTGAAACCAAGCAAAGAGGAGATAAAGAAAATAAAAAAAGAAGGATATTTATAGTGATATATACATTAGTCATGTTCAAATTGAAAGAATATGTAGAATTGTATGCAGAATTGTGAAGATTTTGAGAAAAACAAATATTTGACAAGAAGAATATTGATGTTAGGGTCTTAGTAGTTTCGTCTAGATAGATATGAATATTTCTGGTAATAGTTTTTTAAATAAACTTGATTTTTCTTATATAAAATCTAGCATATTAGCTTCTGAAATCCAAATTAATATGAAATTTTATGTTTTTAAATTCAAATTAATTTTCAGCGAGCAGTGAAATAGATTATAAGCAAAATTTGCTCTAACTTGACTTCGGAAATTGATGAAAAAAAAAATTTAATATTTATATATTTAACCTAATTTTTACTGACTTACATACTTATGTGATCATAACAACCGAATATCGATTTAGGGCGAATATAACAGATAGAAATTCCAAGCGCAGTCAGGTTCTCCAGTATTTGGTCTTTCCCCTGTAGGTTAGGTCTTCCTCTTCTGCGTCGTCCTCCAGTGGGTTCAAGCGGGTTCCAGCGGGTTTTGCTGCACTCAAACAATAAATGTGCACAATTTCAATTAGATATGCTTTCAGAAAAATTTGCGGGTATTGGAAAAAAAAATTATTCTGAAAATGGCATTCATTTTTGGACATCTCTAATATTTAGATATTATACATGTAGATATAACACGATAGCACGACATGTAGATAAATTCATGCTCTCACATATAAGTATATAATGAAGTTAATTTCTTTGTTGCTCCCGGGTAGTACGTAAGTAGTTAGATTGTATGCAATATAAGTTATATGTATTTTCTCTCCTTTCTGTCTATCTATATAATTTAGTTAGAGGTTTCGTATGTTCAAACATATTGTTTGTATTTTATACCATATAATGTATTTATATTAATTGTACCCATGTGAGTAGTATATAAAATGAGTAATCATGTTGATTGGGGATTTAATTTTTTTATTTTTTTTTTTTTGTTTTTTGTTATAAACGAGCATGAGGCTCTTATATTTGCTTGAGTAAAAAGTTAATTCATTGCAAATTTTTTCGAAATTCTATGAAATATAATATTTTAACATTATTTTTCTCAATTTAAATATTACTTATAAGGAAACATTTAATTTCATTTGTCGAAGTCGGTTAAAAATAATAAATATTCTAAATTTTCTTCTCTTTTCAGTTAATACTCGTATATCATTTACATGGACACTTCACACACACACACACACAGACGCTATAAATAAAAGTAAGTCAACATACCATATAAATAAATACAACATATTTGATAAGAAAAGTCGTCTTTTTAAATATTACCGCCACTATGGTCAACTAAAATGAATATCTTTTTCACACGCTATAATCAATCAGCACCCATATTCATGCAGGTTCATACAACTATGTACGATGGTTCACACTATAAGAATCCACCAACGTGCATACATATATCATATATAAAAATTTAACAAAATTATGCAAATATTTGTCTATAAATCATATTGTTTCCAAATAAACAAGATTTCAAACCCATTTACATAATTTATTTAGTATAATGATATATATAAATATATATTATACATATATCATATGATTTAATGACATTTTTATGGGGTTTTAAGTTTCAAAATGGCAGATAATATTTAATATCAAATGAATAATTTATTTCTTTTTTTTTCTATATTTCTATTTGAATTTTTTTCATGCCAATAGCACCTATAGCATTAGCAGCACTACTTATATGTAGTAAAAGACATATAACTGTGTATGGGATTATATATTATATCAACTATACTTCTATACTTGTGTTCCAAAAAAAGTAGAGACCATTAGACCAATATTAAGTTCATAGCTAAAGTTTAGTTTAGTAGATTTTTATATGATTTTTATATTCCCCCTTTTTTGTTGATAATGTCAATTATAAGCAAATTATAAATATGAATAATCATGATATTTAAAATCATAAAAATATTTAAAGTGATACTTAGCTTTTAGTGGGCTTTTGAAATTCTATGGAAAATACAATATACAAATATTTGTACACATTCAAAGGTTGACAAGGGGTTTATATACATGTAACTAAGTATGGAGTATACACGCAGAGTTGATATTATACAACATAATTGATATTATATATTTACTTAATAATATAAATATGTATTTTTTTTATGAATACAAGAAAAATTCTCAAATCCATAACATTTCACAGAAATTTCTCTTGCAAAATTGCACACTCAATTTGAAAATGAAGTCAAAATTATATTTTTTAGATATTGCAGATTTTTCATTTTTATTTTCTGAAAAAAAAAATTTATTATTCTACGCAATTGCAAATTACCTTTTATTCATATTGTTCACTGATAAAATAACTCACTAACTCGCTTTCCAAGAATCTGTATCGAAATATTATTCAAATTATAAATGTTGCCAAGATTAATTTTTAGTCATAAAATCTTGTTCAAAAATTATATAATAAAAATATATTAAATAATACAATATCTAAATAAATACATATAAATATACAGCTGTGAGCATGAAAAAAGCAACACATCAATCAGCACATTTTTAAATTATATGTAATTGTGTCATTTTTTTTAAATACCTTATACTTTCAACCGTTCCGGAGCATATTTATTTTAATATCATATAAATCATATTAATTTAAGGATTACTTACAATTATGTAGATAAATTTATTTAACACCTTTCAAAAAAAGCCGAAATCAAACCATCTATTTATCGATCTGAGTGCTCGAAGGGTACCATTCGAGAGTATGGATTTTTCTTGTTTTTGTTGTTGTTGTTGTTGTTGTACTTTCTATCTATAATAAACTGTGCACATCTATCAACGGCAAGAATCTTTGCTTGAAAGATACTTGGATAATTACCCACGGGTTCTCTGTATTTGGTTCTAGGTCCGTATATCCGCGCCCCATGCCACTTTCAGCCTTTTACCCATCCATGGACCACATAATTATTTCTTTCTTAAGAGAGTACGCAACGTCTATGTTACTCCATTCTTTTTTGTAATTTAATTTTACCGTAAAGCGTTTCTCAAAATTAAATTGCTTACTTCTTTTGTACCGCGGAAAATCAAGTAGAGAGTTTTTGCATAGGATCCGTAGGTCCAATAGCCCATTACCAGACTTTGTTCTTGTTTTATGTTTCGATATTCTTAATAAGATTGCTACTACTACCTTCCTTACAACCATGTGTAACGTAGTTAGATTCAGGATTACTTCTAGCGCTGCTGTTGGATAAATTCTCATTGTCCCGGTTATGCCTATACACACTAGTCTCTGGACTATTTCCAATTCCGATTGCATTTTCCTAAGCTCTGTTCTTCTATGCCATGCTATAGCTCCATATATCACGATTGGGCGTACCATCATCGTGTGCATCCAATATAAAATGCTGGGTCTACAAACCCATGACATTCCCGCCAATCTTTTGCATGTCATTAGAACACGTCTCTTTCTGCAATGAACATTGCATGAGAAACTTGATAGTCTTTTCAAAAAGTCAAATTTTAATGCTTTAATTGAAAACTTAACCTGAGTTTAACCATCACATATTACTTCCCAATACTGAGAACTATCGAAAAGTATCATTCACAATAACCAAAGAGAGTATTCTAATTTTCCCGAGATCAATCAAAATTTGTATGGGAGTTTTTTTTTTGTGTACTGATGAAATCGTGCTGTATGTCTTCGTTTCTAATGTCAGGTGTCTATAGTCTTCTGACATTTTTCATTTCACGAGAAATGAGACACCCTCGAAACTTTCATTTCCACCAGCAATATATTTTACTTTTGCGTCGAATTTCAAAGAAATCAATCAATACATGGCTTCAAGGACTTTGAGGGCTCTCAGATCGTTTGGACGATCAGACTTTAAATGATATGTCCTTCTACTTAGAACCTTGTGAAGTCAACTAAAAGCAGACCATTCCCAATCAACGTGTAATTTAGGGACGAACTTATCGCTATCTAAGAAGCATCTATCCTCAACAAACTGCTTTATTAATGCATATCATGTCCATTCTCATTCTCATTCGATGTAGAAAATTTGCATGAATCACGAAAATATTATTAAGTAATTTTCATTAAATGCCCAATGCTACTATTTTTATGTTCGCTGCTGTACAGACAAAGGGAAGACACAGTGAAAATCACTTCAGAAGTATATACATATGTAAGAGAGTATATATACAAAAAAAAAAAAACGTATTCTTACCGCAGCATTATTTCATTTTCAACATTAATCAAGCAACACCAAACATATGCGAAGTAAAATGATCTCAGTAAACATACAGAGTAGCAATACTATATCTATAGAGTGTGGTAGTAACATCATTAATATTGTTTCTTCTGCCGCTACGGCTATTATTAGTGTTTTTTTTTTCTCTCTTTTTTATTACCACCATGCCTCATCTTTATTTACTACCAAGCAATAATATGTATTGCATGCATGTGTGTGTGTGTGCATTTTATCTACACAGATATTGTATCTACGTGGGTCACTGACCACAAATACATGCCTATACTCAATTCGTACGTAAAGAGATTGGCTAAAAGACAAAGTGTGGCAAACAAGTGTGGCAAGTCAAGGCAAATCAAAGCAAGCCATATACTCAGGCATACATACATAGATTACGAGCATGCATACTATAAAAAATTGATCCAATGAATACGCATTGTATGAGATGCTCTTGTGCGTACCAAACATTATTAGACAAGAAGCAATGTATGTCGTTATGTATGTACTAGCTGAAGTCCAACAGCGATATTTGCTTCTTTTTGACACGCTTACCTCTTTGCTTCATCTTCATTATAAATACATATGAGCATGTAGATGATTTTGTATTTTTTTGTTTTGTTTTAATTATTCGATTATATTTACAGTGGTATGTACATACTATAGTAGTCAACAGTTGGTTTGGCATGTTGCACAGCAGGCTATCTTGTTGTTCATACACTTTTATTTATTAGAAACATGTATATACATGTGTACATACATATGTATATTACAACAATTTATTTTTCACTATTAATGATGATGCGATTATTATTGTTGTGTTGTTCGATGTTGATTTAATTAATACCAATTTTTCAAATATATTGACTACTTTCAAGTTTATAAATTGCTTTATTTATATGTACTTGTATTTGTGTGTGTGAGTGTGTTACACATTCTCATATACATACATATATACTTATGTATGCATATTTTCATTAATATTTTTGCCCGTTTACATCAATATTCCAATTTATTTAGTTTTATCTGATTTTATCTGATCTGATTTTCGTGTCAATTTAACATATCAAAATTGATTTTCACATTTGAAAGTAGAGATTTGTATTATCGATAATGTGAATATATAACTATACTACGTTTGGGTATAATTTGCACAAATTTCATATTGCAAAATTGTTGTCTGCTCTAATTTCAATTAAACGTATTTCATTTAAAATGAGAAAATTATGCTTTCAACCGTTTGAAGAAATTTATACAATTTTCATTGATTGAAAGGATATAATTCCCAAGGATATTTAATCAATATTGAAACTATTTTCATTGATAATTCCTCAAGATATTCAATTAATTGTGTACGTGAAAGTAGTTTAATTTATCAGTTGAGAGAATAGTATTCATCAGATGCTAATTAAACTAGAAATATATGCAATACATTTCATAAACAACAACAATTTTTAATATTTCGATTTCAAACTCTAAATCGAGTAAGTTTTTTTTTTTTTTTGTAACTATTTCGCAGGATTTGGATTCTCTTTGCATTTTTCTAAGAAAAAATTTTCTGGTCATGTTCTATATAGGAAAATTTCAAATAATGTAAGAAATTACAAATTTTAATTTGCGAAAGCAATTCATAATCGGATTTGCTAATATGGGTCAAATTTTATAAAACAAATTTGTGACACCCAACCAGCATTAAGAAATATTTCCAAAGCCACCTGTAAATAGAAAGTAAATATTTTGCTGGAAATGCTGGGGAAGACAAATTAATGGGATCATATATTTCACTGTTCCTAGGTTAATTTCGATTAGAAATAGCTGTCAAAAAGTGCTTGGTTATTATGTTTATTAAAATATGGCATCCCCGAAAACATTTAGCTCAAAAAAACTTGGGAGGTTCAAATCGAGGGAGGTCCAATCGAGACCTTGCCAACTTTAATACCCAAAATAGTCGGTAAGCAATTGGCAAATACAGGATGATTTTTTAAGAGCCTTCGGATTTGATTAAAAAAAAAACACATAAAATTTAGAGAAATGTATGAAATCTTTATTTGAGTCGATAGAACGATCTATATAATTTAATGTTTAAAGATGATTTTATGTAAATATTGATCTAGACGGACAATTGACCGGCCCCAAACTTCAAATAAACTGCTCACCGAACTTGCCTCTCAATTGTGCAATTGTTTCGCGTGCTGTGTGGCATGTGGCAACGTCTTGTTGGAACCACATGCCAGCCATTACAGCTCTTCCATTTTGGGCAAAAAAAGTTTGTAATCATCACATGGTAGCGCTCGCCATTCACAGTAACATTCCTGCCTTCGTCGTCTTTGAAAAATAACGGTCCAATGATGCCACCAGCCCACAATCCACACCAAACAGTGCATTTTTCGGGATGCATTGCCAGTTTTTGCAATACTTCTGGCTGCTCTTCACACCAAATACGGCAATTTTGATTGTTCACGTTCCATCCATTCAACCAGAAATGAGCTTCGTTGCTAAACACAACTCCCATTCATCAAAAGTTTGCCGTTGTGGTAGGCTTCAATTCTTGCACCAGCTGTATTTTAAAAGATTTTACACCCAAATCCTTCAGGAAAATTTTCCACGTAATGAAGTAACAGCGGCCTAATTGCTCCGAATCGATAATTCACGGTCATCAACAACACTGACAGATACAGCTGAAAGATTTTCCTCTGTCCGCACAAGATTCCGAATGGCCGCCTCAGAAGGTCGCTCAAACTGATCATAAAATCAATGAATGAATGGACCGAGCATGAATTTTGATAATAATCTTCAATAATCTGCAAGCGTTGTTCGTTTATAAGTCGATTCATGGTTAAATTATAGACCAAACTAAATATGTTTGACAGTAACATGTTACACGAAAACAGCTGAGCTGTCAAAAAGAGTGTTGCCAAAAAGAAAGTTGCTAAAAAATCATCCTGCATATATTCCATCGAGGAAAATACTTGAATTAAATGATCTAAATTTTTAAGGTTTCGTTAAGACAGGCTATTTAAAGTATATGATATTCCGATATGGAAAATCCTAACATATTTGAACGACCTACTAAGCTAACATCACGAATAGCAGAATTATATACGTGAGAAAGAGATGACCATATTCATATACATATCGTACATATAATAGACATGGTATCCGTGCTTTATCCTTAACAAGCTCACTAAGTTCAGTGCTACTAATTATTCTCATTTTATATACTGTACAGAGATGTTAAAAAAATAATAAGAAAAAAAAATGTTTACGCCAAAATTGTTGTAATTGAAAGGGAAACTAAAAGAAAGAATTTTACGGCAAAATTACTTCTCTATTTGAAGTATTTTGAACTTTTTCTATTTGAAATTTATATATAAAACTAAAGAGCTAATCAACTTTGCAGGAAACTTGGTATCTATGTCATCATTATTGACAACACGAAAGGAAGATTTCGAATAAATCACGACTTAGTAAAAGAAGAAGTAAAGAGAAAACAAAAAAGATTGCATTTTTTTCTACAAATACTCATGTTTGAAACTGATCAAATTTCACAATGTACCTAATAATACCACAGTGAAGTAAGTTGTGGTATAGAGAGAGAGAGAGAGAGAGACAGAGCGAGAAACAGAGCACAATGGAGACAAAACTACCTACAGTGGCTCACAGCTTATTTCGTACAGTGTATATATTTTTATGTACATGGCTGTAACATCGAAACTAAAAAACTTATCAATAAGTTTTGAATGTAGATGTCTATGTATGTGTTTAGTAAACCTAATAAGAAAACGGGGAACCCCAAAAATTGTTCTTTTTGTCATGCAAGAGAGAAAAACTATTGATCAGCTGATTTTCAGCTCACATCTTATTTCGTACACAAACTTCAATGTAAGTAAGTTTCATTCTGCCGCGCAGTTACAAAGTTTTTTTGAATTGTATGAGTTTTTGGACCTTTTTAACTATTATAACAATTTTTATTATTATTATTATTTTAAATAGTTAAAGTGCTGTAAATTAAACATTTAGCGTTATGGGTCGTCGTACAACGATGGAACAGCGTAAACTGGTAATTAACCATTTTAGGAAAGGTCAGAGTGTGCGAAAAATTGCTGAAATGACAAATTTAAGTGCCTTAACTGTCCAATACATCATTCAACGCTTCGTTCGCGAAAATCGGTTGGAGAACAAGGGCAGAGAAGCACCTAATAAGATTTTCAACGCTTCAGACGAGCGTTATATTGTACGAAAAATTAAGAAAAATCCAAAGTTATCCGCTCCGAAGTTGGCTGCAGAGGTTCAGCGTGAAATAGGAAAATCATCCAGTGCTGAAACTGTCCGACGTGTGCTGCGCAATCATGACTTGAACGGTAGAGTAGCCCGAAAGAAACCATTCATTTCAAAAATGAATATACAACGCCGACTTGACTTCGCCAAAGAGCATATTATTAAGACTCCTGCGTTCTGGAATACCGTTATTTTCGCGGATGAGTCTAAGTTTAATATTTTTGGCTCGGACGGAATGTCATATGTTTGGCGTAAAGCGAATACCGAGCTAAACAAGGAGAACCTTAAGCCCACAGTGAAGCATGGTGGCGGTAGCGTGATGGTTTGGGCCTGTATGTCAGCAGCCGGAGTAGGTGAATTGGTTTTTATTGAGGAAACAATGGACAAAATGAAGTACCTCGAGATTCTGAAAAACAATTTACTTCAAAGTGCAGACAAACTGGGTTTGCGGGAAGAATTTCGGTACTACCAAGATAATGACCCAAAACATAAATCTGGGATTGTGCAATATTGGCTTATTTGGAACTGCCCACACTTGATGTCTCCACCACCACAGTCACCTGACATGAATGTGATTGAAAATCTTTGGTCTATTTTGGACAATAAAATAAGAACACACAAGAATTCTAATAAGCAAGACCTAAAGAAGGTACTGATGGAAGAATGGAAAAAAATCACACCAGACATCACTCAAAAATTGGTGGATTCAATGCCAAATAGACTCCAGGCTGTCATTAACGCTAAGGGATGTCAACTAAATATTAAAATCAACTTACTTTGTTTTTAGTTTGAACTTAAAGAGACTGTACGAAATAAGCTGTGACATGAATTTTCCTATTTTTTTCTTATTTTATTTTTTTATAGTGTCAAACACTAAAATTTTGAAAAAGTAAATTTTGGAAAATATAAAACAAACCTTCCTTTCTAAAATGGCATTTATATTTTGTTCAAATTTTTGCTATATTAGGAATTACGACTGCAGCAATTTTTAAACTGTCACTGTACGAAATAAGCTGGGAGCCACTGTATGTTATTTGTAAAAAAGAAACAGAGAAAACCCAAAAAGCGACTACATACTATTCAAGCGTCTGTTTTTAACATATTCCATTAGGTTGTTAGACCGATAGCCTATAAAACAAACTACGTCACAAAAACCACATGAATGCGGTTTGTGCACGAAACTGTCAAACGCAAAAACTGAAACCAAAATTTGACAATGTGGAGGAGTTAAGCATTAAACAACAGACATTTTTTGTCTCCTTTCATATTCTCATTTCCATCTTGTTTCGAGTACACTATGTTGTTGGCAAGAATTATTTGGATTAGTAAAGCAAAGATTAATAAGCAAATATTTTGATATAAAATGAATATAAATTTATATATAGAAATATATTTAGTATTTATTATTATTATATTTACAATCACTATAATACCAGACAAACGTTTAATAAGAGTTCATTAATAGCGTAGCTTAAATAATTTTACTTTTTGTTAAACTGAAAAAAAAAACTGCATTTCATTTTCCAACTACATGTTATTTTAAAAAAAATATATATATTTACACAATTTCCATGCATTCCATACATGGGTAACTTAATATGGCGCCAACTCTTGTGCAAATCTCAGGGTCATTTGAACTTTGAATTGGGTGCGTTCGAATGAACTAGTTTTACTGGTGTTCATAAATATGAGTTTATATGTGTGAGATTTATTTCAGTATGTATGCGAAGAGATAGAAGATACATATGTGCGTGCAAATGTGGGAACGAAAATGCTGCTTTTGTATTTTTTACATTCATTTTCTTTTTTTTTTTTTTTTCTCGTTAATTTATAAGGCTTCATTTATTTCGGTTATGTGGAACCACAAGAAGAAAAAAGTTCTATAGATTTTGCAAAGCAAATGTGTTGTCAGAAATGAAAATTGTGGATGTCAAAAGCATTGAAACGTTTTTTTTTTTTTTTGCACAGTTTTGAGTTTTCGTTTTTGCCATGAACCTCTGAATATTGCTTCTATTGAAATTATGTATGTACTACATATGTTACATACTTGCACCCTGATATTCAAATCACACAAATGAATGCAACAGACATGCAATCCAAATTGATGTGTATGCTCGAGTTGGAGCATATTATTTTTTTAGAAAAACATACATATTCAAAACAACATGTGTGTTGATTTGTATGGACCTGTTCGTGCATATGACACTGTGAAGCTTTCTCTCTGCTATTGACAGTAGGACATTCAATTGCAGTGCTCACGCATGCACGCACAGGTATGAATTAATTTTTGTAACTCTTGCCTTTTCTTTTTTTGATTTTTCATTTATTCTCTTTAGATAATAATTTACTTTGATCATGAAGTAGAAAATGCTTAAAATTGTAAAGACGAAGAATACGAAAAATAAACACGTAAAAGTAATTTAAAAACGAAAAAACTTTTATTCATGTACAAACTATAATTTCCTTTTACATTCATACAAATTGTCATGTGCAGCATCATACAAAATAGTATTTAAAATTTCTCACTGCATGTCATGACACACATCAACTCTGAGCCTTTATATTTATTTTTTATTATTTTTAAAATTTTGCAAAACAAGTTTGCAGATAACCATTATTTACTAATGGCTCACATTTGTACATATATTTTATATAGTACAATTATTGCCTCAAGCATTATATTCTCCAAAATTTTCTCTCTACACTATTTTGCTGTACAAGTTGTATACACGTTGCTTTTTTTTGGATTCACTTGTTTTTCAACTACTAGATACTACGTACATATACATAAACGATGTATTTTTGCACTATACCATACTGTAATGTAACGGTATAGAAAATGTGCCACATTTATACTAGTTAATTTAGTGTACTCTATTGTGTAATGAAGTCTAATATGCATAAAAAGCGGAATTAAATTGGATTAGTATTTACAAAGAGTATGATGATAAATGTCATTTTAACATAATTATAGCAAGTCCATTAAAAAAAAAAGCTTACTGGGGCTTAAAAGCACGTCTGTGATATACTTCTATATCTTTATCTGAGCATTTAAATGATATTGGTTTGAGTCACACTTCTGCATGCCCTTTCTTTCGGTAGAAACAAGATGTTTTGACAACAGACAGGTGGCAGACAATTGTCTGTCCAGCAATTCTGCAAGAGTTTAATATGTAGAATTTTCTCTTTTACTTACAACCAAATAATCACTAATAATTATAATAATGTGGGTGCTGTACCTCAATGGTTAGTGCGTTGGCCTTCTGATCTATATGTCTTGGATTCAATCTCCGGCTCAAGCACAAATTTAATAACATAAAAATTTTTCTTTCAAAGGGTACCCCTGTCGGCAATCAATTGACAAATTGCCAGCAGTAACAATTTGCCAGGAAAAAGCTTCTAAAGGAACTCTGTGGCAAAGCTCCAAAAAGGGATGTCACAAGTAGGTCCCTTCTAATACTGTCCAAAAAATTTAGCACGAAAAAAGCTTCTATTCCTGTACTGGAAGGTCAAAGGACCCTTCCGAGCTTATAAGTGCTAATTACTTGTTTATTTTATTTACAAAATAATCACAATAATCCAGATGGTGAACGTTATCGTACAAAAACCACCCCCAACCTCCATGTATATAAGTGTATTTTCAAATGCATCTTTAGAAGAAAGTAACTTTCTTCAGGTTTCTCAAACTCATTAATAAATCTCAGAAGTCTGTCAAGAAATAAGAAGAGTACATTCGCAGTATATATGCTCTCAAAATGGTTCCTCACATGCTGTCAAAAATACGACAAATTCAAAAAAATATTTTTATTATCTTTACCTTTCTCCAGACAAGGAAGCAAAATGAACTTTCAATGATGCCCACAGTATTCATGGAAATTGTCTCATTACTAACTTGACCATAGATCGAAATCTATCCTGACAAATGCTAGGATAAAAACAGAAACTGCTTGTTCTGGTTTTTAAGGAAAAGCTTGTTTCTATTATAGATGGCTAAATTCCATCAACAGTCCTTGTAAATATGATGCACTTGTTGCTCTGTCCAGGTTATGGTCCCTATTAATATTAAACAAAAATTGGCTTTTGTCCAAATGAATATGCTTTCAGATCCACAGTTTGGCGGTTATTCAGCTTTGAACATCACAGTGTCCCGGAACCGAAAGAAGTTCAAGCGTATCAAGTTGAGATTTGCCTTCAAACATTTGATAAAATTTGCAGTTATTCTGGGGCCTTTAGTGCTGCTTGGATATTATTGCACACTTCAATCTGTTTTCAGCATCATTTCTATCCAGATTACCCAGTATGCTACTGATAATAAAAATAATATTAATTCTATACTGCCGGCAGCAAAGCAGCCTCTGATAGTGATGAGCTAGAACATTTTTGGTTTCGAAAGAATCACTGTATAGCAGCAGAATCAAAATGTATAGCAGCATATTCATAATTAAAATTGAATTTCTCTATTACCTAGATCCATAGTCAGAATGCTGAGGTTATAGTTCTTCTATAAGAGATTCGACATATGAATTTAAACTTCAGGCACAGAAGCAAAGGATATCGTTCTGACAGCATATTAAATACGTTTTCATACCCAATGTTCCTGTCATCATATCATTATCCACATCATCGTCATTGTCTCTTGTTAAATTATTAGTGACAATGGAGGCAAATCCTATAAAACATTAGGAGCGCCACCAGACGTAGTGCTAGTCATGGTGGCCATAACACTTAATGCTGCGTGCATTCAAAATATCACTCTTGGCCTCAGACTCAGACTAGGAGTCCCCTCGATACTGTTAAAGTAATTTTTTCCAAATTATTTTCTTATATAGAAAAGCATTTTGATATTACACATCGATGGCAAAACTGTAGATTACACTGGAAGACCATTTATATTTGTTTTATTATATTATTTAATTATTGAAATATTTATTTAGTTTTCAAGTAAATGGTATCCGCATTGTCTTACTTGATTTAAGAGCAAGAGCAAGAGTAAGAAAGAGCACCAAGCATCAATATTTTCCAGAATCTTCTATGCTCTAGAATAGACCATCCATAGAGACTGTTTTGAGTCCATGTACTTGCAACTATATCAACACTATGTCCGCTACGAAGCATCATTATAGAGGTGTGAAAACAACACTCGAGCGACAACATACCAATTTCTGTCACGGCACATACATATTTCGTTTTTCTTGCTATCAGTTAAAAGTCTCCTTGTTGCTAAAAAATGATTACATCCTTCCACATATGTTCCCCTATCTCTCATCATTGTATTTAGTAGTTATTTTTGTAAATGTACACTGAGTAGCATAGTAAAATTGGAGTTTATCTTTTCACCATTACATTTAATGGAATTTAATTTCATAGCTAACCAAAGAGTCCATAGTGAGCTCACGCTGAGCTAATAGGTTAATTTTCAGAATATTTGCACTTTATAGATGTAAATTTAAAAAGTTGTTTTTATATTGAATTTTTTTGGTTTCCTATTTCTGTTGTTTTTAATGGAAAATATACTCGATTCGCTTGAATTTTACATACTTACAATTTATATATGCTATAGTTGTCCAAATATTATGTAACTACAATATATAATATGAAATTATATTAAAAATTATCACTAAGCAGCAAATGCATTTTACATATTCAGATTTTCCTAAGTAAAGTAATTAAGGAAATGCTATGTGTATTAATTAAAATAATACTGAAGCAATAAATATGCTTTTTTAAAAATCCTACGTAGATAAGTTATCTAAGCACTATGTTTATTTACAATATTTATAGAGCATGTCACTAATGAATAAAATTTCCTGTATAGATATAAAATAAAAATCAATTATATAATAATCGATTGTTGGCAGTCCTATAGCGTAACTATGTATAACACCTATTTAGCAGTCATTATGTTTTTATATATAAGAGAATATGCAATTTTTTAAAAAATTAAATTAACTAAACAGAAATTTTGTTATAAATTCTGTGTGATATAAATTTAAAAGATCTTTCGTCTCTAACTTAGGACATTGCCATTCAAGTACAATCTATGCACATAGGTGCTGAAATTGTTATAAAATATATTTGGAATTAAGTTCTTATATTGGTTTGCATAGTTTATTCTTCAACTACTAGTTAGCTAGTTTTAGCACATTCGTACATTCCTAGTATATACAATAAATAACTAGTACTCTGTATATAAGATATTGCTACATGCTGCGGTTGTTAATGCAACTAACCAAACAAACTTGTTCTACAAGTTTAGTTCTTCGTCTTTATATTTTGTTGTTGTTGTTGTTGTGTTGTATTTGCTGTTATATTTTTCTTATTATTTTGCATTTCTTTTTTTTAACTCTTAAAACGTTGCCAAAATGACCCATACAGAGTTTTTCACTCATGCAATTCCAGGGTTGCAAAATATCATAATTACATACGTATACATTTTTATCTAAGCATGTATTAAATTTATAAAATATATATTATAATTTATTTTTGAGTATTTTATTCTTTATTTATATAAACAGCTAACTTTTGCTTTGTTGGAGAGCTGTGATATTTGTAAAACATTTTTAATTTATTATTTTATTACATATATTGAATTTTAAACATAATTTGTTTTTATTGCATCGAAAATGTCCAAATTTGTGTTAAATAAAAAGCATTTGCGAAGAGTTTTAATTTTCTGTTCTAATTGGAAAAAGCGCATAGATTGATCGTGGAAGTTTATGGTGAATCTGCTCCAACAGATAAATCATGCAGAGAGTGGTTTCGACGCTTCTAAGTTGGTGATTTTAGTGTTGATGACAAACCTCGACCTGATCAGTCAAAAATGTTTGAAGACGAAAAATTGGAGAATTTACTGAGTGATGGCTCGTTTCAAATGCAAAAAAAAAACTGCAAAATCGTTGGGAGTCACTCTACAAGCCATTTCAAAACACCTGAAAGCCTTGGGAATGATTCTAAAGCAATGACAATGCGTGCCATATGAATTGAAACCAAGAAATGTTGAAAGGTAATTTTTCACATGACAACTGCTGCTGGAGAGGCTAAAAAGAAAGAGTCTTTTGCATCGTATGATGGCGATGAAAGTGGGTCCATTACGATAATTCCACGAGCAATAAAAATCAATGCTCAATATACACGGTTCGAAGGTAATGTTGTTTATCTGGCGATATCAACTGGGTGTGGTGTATTATGAGCTGCTGCAACCTAACGAAACAATCAAAGGGGACCGCTACCGACTTTATTCGATGCGTTTGAGCCGAGCACTGAAAGAAAAACGGCCGCAATACGAGCAGAGGCACGACAAAGTGATTTTGCAACATGACAATGCTCGATCACATGCTGCTCAATCGGTCAAAACATATTTGGAAACGTTGAAATGCGAAGTTCTATCTCATCTGCCGTATTTTCCAGACATTGCTTTTTCCGACTACATCTTATTCAGGTCGATGGCATATGGCTGAGCTGAGCAGGACTTCCGCTCTTTCGAAGAAGTGATAAATTGGCTCGATTCGTGGATCACATCAAAAGATGCATCGCTTTTTTCCAGATGATATCTGAAAATTACCAAAAAGATGGAAAAAGTAGAGGCTGTCGATGGGCTATACTTGCAATAATGTATAAATTTATATTCTTATTGAAATAAACGCCTGAAAACAGCAAAAAAAACAGTACTTCATAGGACAGCCACCATATCTACGTACTGATATTAATGGAATCTTTTTTAAATGAGCTTCAACTGAATATGGAATATCTTTAATACGACATACTGAATGCTGAATTTAATAGGAAATTTATTAATTTAGTTACAAAACCAGAAAACCGGTGAGCTTAGACAGTTCATAGGGTAAAAGAGCAGATTCGTTGCTTTTGTAGACATATATGAAATTTGAATTAAATTTATCTACTACTACACTAATATTGTACTTTTTTTCTACAACCCTGAAATAGTAGTTATTTCGCAACACTACATACAAGTAATCTTGCAGAGTGAGTGGAGGATAAATACCAAAACATAATATATAAAACAAAAACAACTGGAAACTAATTTTACATACAACATTTGATGGGTTTTCTGCAAAAAAGCAACACCAAGAAGGGTGTGCTAAACACGTTTGCCACAATTTTTCTTAAAGTCCGTATTTATTTTTTATGCTTCTTTCTTTTCTTCTCTAACTAACGTATAAGTATTGTAAATATAACACTGCGCCTTTTTCTCAATGTGGCAATTTATAAAAATCCATTCACTATATATATAGATTTGGTAATAAAAAACAGTCGTTCGTCGCAACAGTAATAACAGCAAAGCAGCAGCAACTAAAAAAAAACTTTAACAAACATAATGGCTCTAACCGAAGCAAGATGTTGGAGTGAAGTATCATAGTATACTACTACTATGTATGTGCAGTCAACTGCAATCACAAAAACAACAGACTCAATAAATTGCCAATAGCAATTCAAAATCATTCAACACGACAGCAACAAATACGATCAAAAAATCATTTGCTCTTTTCTTTTGTTTTCCAAGAGTTCCTTTTTATTAGTTACATACAATACGTGCCTTTCATTTAACTTAGTATGTATGTGGACAAGTTAAGCGCAAGTATAAGCAAATGGTATATACATTTGTATGCCATGCCACACCATATAATTTTAAAAGAGCACACATTCAAGTTGATCCTTTTTGGTATGCATGAAGCTACCATTATCGTAAATTAAAACATTTCAAGCAGAAAGAAAGCTCAGATAGTAAATGGTGTTGAATAGTGAATAGTATATATGTATGTAGAAAACATCTATAATACTCGTACATACATATATGGTATGTAGATATACGAAGTAACTATATAAAAATATGTTCAAATTGATCCCAAGTTTATGACAGACCAATGATGAAAACTGTTACTAGGCAATGGAGAACAAAAAAGACGGTAAATGTATAAATAACAAGCTCGTACATAGTAAATAACAGATAAATTCCAAACTTATAGCGCGTTTGTTGAAAAAATTGTAAACATTAGGTATGCATTTGAAATGCTATGAATCCAAAACACCTTAAATAAGAAATAATTTTACAATCTCAATAAGGATCTTGAGCCAAACTAATAGAGTATGTAACAGCTTCAAAGAGCCTAGTTCGAACTTCTATTTCAGTAGTTTAATTTATTGTTTAGTTAGCTTTTGAATAATATCTTGCTTAGAAGATGCCATTGTGGTGAAAAATGGAACCTCTCATTGAATCACCACATCACATTGGATCGTTACAAAACGTTTTATCAAAAAACTCACCCACTTAATCCAAAAAGCATCTATTTGCATGAGTTATTATTCATATGACATCCAGGCTGATATCATTCATCGTAAGAGATATTTAACATAACTTTCTTTCCATTAATTTTTTACGAAAATTGTTAGGAGGTGAAGAAAGGAATTATTCGAAAATTCCAAGTAAAAAGTAATACTCACTGTAAAAGGGTTGGCATAAAAAAGATGCCTGATAAAATCTTTGTAATTAAGCTCAGAAAAAAATATAATATTCACTGGATACTCACCGCTGTCTCATTGGTATTCTTCTTACTGGCACGCTGATTTACTAGAAAACACCACTCACCCGATGTTTATCACATTTTAATATATTGAGGTGGTTATCATAAGCAACTTTCGCTTGTACATCAAGAGCACAGGTTATTTCAACGAGTAGGCTGTAAAGCGAACCATTCGTGTAGTATCAAAACGGGCATTTACTTTCCCTAGGAACACTCTCTCATTAAGACTCGCCCTCATTAAGTTAACCTAATTCAACCTAGCCTCAGTATAATCTCCGCTAGAACCAATACATATTTTCCAAATCGTTTACCTCATCCCTAAAGTGGGTTTTTGAGAGGTCTCCAAAATACTCCTCTACTGTCGCTATTACTTCATACTTTGATGAACGTCTCTTTCAACGTAGAGTAATGTTTTGAGGTATGCTAAAAAAACGAATATTAGTGTTAGCCAGGTCTAGTGAATAAACAGAATTATTGAACAGCTTTATATTTATTCACCGCAAAACACTTTTATGAGGAAATACAGAGTCCTGGTTAAAACTGAATTTTTTTTCTCCTATAAAGCAAGCCGTTTTTCAATGATTTTACTTTCAAAATAACCGAAAATAAATACAAAACTGATGCTATAACCTATTTTTATAATTTTTGATCGCTTTGGTTGCTTTGGAGCTGAAGTATCGGGCTCAGTTCGCACTGTTGTTTGTTATCGCACTACTTCAGAGTCATAGTACTAAACCCAATTCAATCCATAGTTCCAAATCGACTCCAACTAACTTATTTCACACTGCTAAATCTAAAGTTAACGTAAATTTGGAAAAAAAAAATTGTTATTGATTCTAATGTGAGTAAAAAAATGTATCACATTTACTTTTAGACTAAATTTAAGGGTCTGAAATTTAATAAAGAGTTCTTATAGATCTCAAAAAATGTTGAACGATGCTTGAATGCTTTAAATGTATGCTTGAATTTAAGGTCTTTCTAAGAACAATTGGAAATTAAGTATATGATTTCTTTAAAACTTAAAAATATAAGTATAGTATGAATGTCAGTTGCGGATAAACCTTTACATACAAATGATTTTAACACAGTATGATAATCTGATTTTTTTGTTACAATAACACGCTACTTTGATGTAAATAAACTATTTGACAAATTTATATTGCTTTTATATCATGTCGCTTTCAAAACATTTGGCTGACTTACTCGCAGTAAAAGTAATTCTCTTCCAGTACTGTCCGAATTTATTCGACTACAAATGAAGTCAATCCAAAATATATATAAAAGTAAAGAAGAGAAAACTTGAGCAATAAATAATACTACATACCAAATGATTTATTGTTATATATCCTGTTAATGGACAAGCCACTTAAAAATTAATTATTATAATTAATTATAATAATTAATTATACGTGAAAAAATCGCATTAAGAATCCCCGATCAAACGCCTTTTTTTATTTCACCCATTTCTTTTTAGAAATGTCAAGGGGAAAAATAGTTATTCTTATGCTACTAAATTGTAATTGTAAAGCCTTATTTGATATAAATAAGCATAATATTAACATGCACGATACGAACTCATGGCACGGGAAAATACGCACAATTTTTATTAAGTACCATCCGTGTACGTGAATTATGAAGTACCCTCCTTCTTTTTCATTTAGACCTTTTTTAGTTTTATTTTCCATATTATCGATATTTATGCAATCGCTTACAATTTTTTAATGCCTTTATTTATTACTTTGCAATAGTTGTGCCTCCTTTTTTCTTCTTCTTTCGACACCTTGACACAGCAATTTTTTTTTTTTTTTTTTTGCTTAGTTGACAAAAATTTTCATTTCATTATCAGCACCAAACCAACTTATGCTTTGGCGTTGCTAAATGACTATATTTTACAGATATGTATATGTATGTAGGTATAAGCTTCTGTAAATCAAAAATTGAGATTTAGGTATTTAGGTTTTTTTTTGAAAGTAATTTAAGATTTATACTCCTATCGGATGACTATGTATTATTTTTGCATGTGCTGATTTCATCGAATTAAAAAGTCATTAGTGGGAAGTTGATTTCATGAATAAAAGTGCGTGGAAATGAAAAGTTGTTGAGGCGAACATATTAATTTGGTCGGTCATACATTCCTTATTCTTTAAGAGGCATCTTTGGAGAGGTGGAAGCACAAAAAACGACAACTTTATACAGGAAAGTCCACTAAAATGTGTAGGTATGGGATAAGTATATTCCCGAGAGATATTATAGCGAAAAAATTAATTGAGTCGGTCTTGTATCTCTTTGAAAATTGCTAATGATGGCTAAGATTGTCCTAAATTATTTGAGAGACACTATTCTGGAGATGACTCCTGAGAGTGGCGTAGAGGTGGACTCATTTGTCAGTTTTTCTACCAGTTTTGATTAACATTAACCTCGATGGGACACGCCTTGCTTTCAAGCCACTCTACAACTGGGGTTTTCTCGCATTTTTTATGGAAACTCTAAAAATACGAGCGTTTTGGGTGTCGGAAACGAAAAATCCCATACTATCCCATTCCTAATGTACTTAGTAGTGATATACATTCTATGCTATAAAATTGAAAAGAATAAATGTTTTTGGGCCAACTTTTTAACATAATCGTTGAGACGTCCGGAAGGTCTTCTTGGCCCAGCTTCTCTTCGAGTACTGTTGTTTGTGTTAAATTTTGGACAGTATTAGAAGGAACATACTTAAATTAGCCGGTTCCGAACGGCAGAACCTTTAAGATATCACTTTTCCAGAGATTTGCCACAGCAAATTTTTATTGTCGCAAGAATGACCAATTGCTAGCCGAGTTCAATATTAAAGTTGTTCATCAGCTGGGGATTGCACCCATGACCTACTGAGCAGAAAGCCAATGCACTAGCCACTAAGCTACGGCACCCATATTGTATATAAAAAATAAATTTTAATTCGAAATGTCCGCATTTGACCTTGACGCACGCCTTTAATCGGACTGGTCAATCATCAATAACTGCACTCACTTTGTTCATTAGAAAATTGGCCTCAGCACAAATCAGCTGTATCAATATTGGGGTATTTTTTGTGCCAAACTATATCCTCTAAAAGTGTTCAGAATTTGTAATCGAGCGGGTTCAAATCATGACTGCCAGAGGGATATTTGTTCAAAGGACATGCATTCTGGTAAATTGCTTTGGAACCAAGTTTGGATCATTGTAGATGACCTTTTTCGACCTTTGGAATCAGTTCAGATGTTTCCTTAGTTGACCGTGTATACATTCTGTATTTTGCTTGTTAAATTAATCCTGCACGGTAAACAATTTTTCAACGGTAAACAAGATTTTTCCATGCAAGTTATCAGCGTGCTTCAACAAAAGACGTTTGCATTTTTCCATCCTATTTTTTTTCATAGATACAGTTAATCAATATTCAGTTCGGCGTTTGGAAGCCCAAAGTCGCAAGTTTTTTTAAATAATTCGAATGATGGACTTTGGCGAGACATTCGTCTTCCGGGCCGGCCATGATTTTCTGTACTCAGAGCGGATTTCGCTCTGATTTGACAGCTTTAATGACTTGCAGCATTGGAACAGTGCGTGAACGGCCCGACTGGTGGTGGTCTTTAATATCTCCAGTCTCCTCAAACAATTGTATGCACCGGTAGGTGAATATGCGGCTAATCTCGAGTGGGTAACACATTTCGAAAATATCACCATTTTTAATTTCAAGTCTTCTGCCGAAGAAATTTGATATAAGAATCATGAAAACATCGTATTCCAAAGTATTGGAAACTATTATTTGGTACAATATCGAAGTCGTCATATTTCCGAAAGATTATACAACGTTTGCCTTCTTTTGAAGTCGGTTCCCCATCAGAAACACGCCATTTTTATTAATCTACTATTTGACAACCATCTATTGAAAGAGCGCATCATCACAGTATCTCGTACTCTCGTACGCCCACTCTCATATATTTGTATACATTCATGGGCCATCATTTACGAATAATTATTTATAAAAAATCTAAATTACATCATCATTACTTTTCCCGTTGCAAGACCATCCATTTTTCACTCGAGATTTGACATAAAACACCGGAATATCAAGTTTAAAGTCCTTTCAAGTGTGACTCTTGTAAAAAGCAAAATAATAAAAATAAAATTGCGTCGTGTACCAAATTACATGCAAATGATTCACTCTCATCTATGAGTATTTTAATTATGAAAATAAATTCTAATTAAAATCACTTTAGCATGCCATTAACATTTCATTGCAAGCTTTTATATGCTACTTGTAACAAGCATTCCAATGCTTAGATAAACGTGTACGTGTGTAGGTGTAGCCCACCATCAATATGCAATGTTAACGCTTAACGCATAATTATTTATTTATTATTATTTTCTTTTTTCTTACTTTCTTTTTCCGTTTTTCAGCATTCATCAACACTTGAAGATGTCATAATTATGCAAATACAATTCTACAATGTACGATACGAGTATGAATAACAAAAATGCCACCACATTCAGCAACAAACAACAAACGTATGTAAATCACGAGCAGGTGTTGCTTAACAAGCATGAAAATCCTTTATACATTTTTATTTCACCGGCTTTATTTTTTTTTTTTTCGCTGTTGTCTCAATATATCCTGTAAATAATTAGAAAGCATTTTACAATATTACACATACACATGCACATGCATAATAACAATTTGACGCTGTTGTTGTTGTTGTTTTCGGTAGAGTTTTCCTGTTTCTAGTCATGTCATAGTCATGCAATTTATATGCGCCATGCATTATTGTTATTATTATTCTCGTTGCTGTCGTTGTTGTTGTTGTTGTGCTTGTTATTGTTGTAAACCACTTAAGACTTACAATGTACTCGTTTGTATGTGTGCATACATACATATGTACTCATGTTCATGAGTTTTTCTATATGTATGCACCTGTAAAACATAGATGACAAAGAGAAGAGCAAATAGAAATAAAAACATACAGATGAAAATGTCAAATATCATTTGCCCGCTGTCGTATGCATGCGACACAGCCAAACATAGAATAGACCGACCGACCCACAACCACAATCGTATGCAAACGAATATGCGGCATCAACACAATGGGCACAAAATATCATGCATGCAAAATAATAGTCACCCTTTTTTTTGTTCGATGACTCTGACTCTACTAACATTGGTATCATTATTAAACCGGCTCTCGAAGTAGGGAAGCTGGGAGAAGTTTTATTGTATGGAAAGATGTATGGCTCTTTGAATACTTATTTCAATGTGCATATGTATGCATTGTTGCGTGTAAATGTGTAATACTTAGCAAACATCTTTTTGCTGTTTCAGAAAATAACTCTCCAATTTTTTTGCATATAGGGGAATCTCGCGGGTGCTCTAGAAAGCATGGTATTCTACAATTATACAAATCGTGTATTTAACTAGTCTTTGAAAATTATTAAATAAATATTTTCAAATGATTTCCAGCAGAGTGACCCTACAGAGATCAAATTTATCGCCAATGCCCATTCATTTTTGCCCTCCAACATTTTTCCTAACTCCCTCAAAATTAAAAATCAAATAAATTAATTAATTAATAACAACAACAACAACAATTGTAAATCTTAAGCTATTATTACGGTCATCTAAAAAAAAAATTAAGAATTAGAAAAATTAAATCTCCCCCAAATGGTTAACTTAGCAAAAAAGGAAAACCGCTCACAAATAACTTGAAAAATGTGATCCGAAATCTCTACAAAAATTCAGGGTTGCATTTCAGTGTTCGCTGTTCTTTGTTTCATTGAATAATTTTGTTGGATTTTACGTGAATTCGTCTCAAAATCTGTTCAAACCTACCCATTCTCCTCTATTATATGATACATATTTGTATTGCATCAGTAAATATTATGAACATGCAATGAATATCCTATTTCAAACATTATTACACACATACACACACATGTATAAACAATTACTCTATAAGTCTAATGCTCAAAATCATATACCTTGTACACCAAAGCAGACTGTAATAGGATCAAATATAATCGAATTTCTGTATTTCTATTGGTATTGTTAGGTCTGGTCCTTTTTTTTTTTTTTTCTTGTGTGTTAATATTTAGTATTTACTACAATTCATACATTCTACATATATTGGGTAGAGGAAGGACACATAGCATTGTGTAATTGTTCATTAAAAGTTTTCAAAGTTCATATGGTGGTTGAAATACCTAAGTAATATATTTGGAATTTACCAATGTAGAAGCGTTCTCATCTAAAAAACATCGAATAAAACTCCCATGGGCATACCCAAACATAAATGTATATTATATGGTAGCAGTTTTATGGCGTACTACATTATATTGTACTGAATATGTGTTGTATAGTACATCACAAATACATACACGCACACCCTATACAATACATATAACATCATTTATCACGTGAACAATGAATCGGGGGTCTTTATTAGACATATGTCATAGACAAAATATTTAAAATGAACATAAAGTACTCGTATTTGTGGGGTGAGGTCAATGGTGCTCTATATTATTAATGATCATTCTTATTAACTATGAATTTCTTTGGGGTCTACTTATTATTGTTAAAATTTTCAAATATATTAATATACATATGTCTAACTTAGTTTTTCTTTCATATTAGAGAAAGAGAGAGGTGGATTTGGTGACCTTTAACATTGACCAATTCAGCAACATCTCTGAATGAAACAGTACGTTCATAAGTAAACATAGTCCCCATACAAAACTTTCACATTTTTTTTGTAACAATAATCAATAAATTCATATGGAAAGTACAATTAGTTTTTAATACAACGTTCTCAAATTACGAATAATTGAGTATTTTATCAAAATAGTTTTGTATACAAACCTGCAAGACATTATGTTTTATTTAAAGAATTTATATGAGAGGTGCCATTATTTTTCAATGCTTCATTTCAAAATTATATATATATATTTTTTTTCGTTAAAATTTCGTTTACACAAAATTTCAAGTCATTTTGAGCTCAAATAAGCATAAAAATTTGATTTTTTCAAAAACAATAATTAAGAAATTTATATGAAAGGTACCATTGTTTTTCGAAGCATTATTCTAAAACGTCGAATATTTTATTTTTTTTCATTAAAATCATAGTTTACATAAATTTAAAGCTATTCTGTTAGTAAAAAACTTAGTTCCCATACAAAATTTGAATATTCCTAACAATAAATAACCAACGCATTATTTCGCAATGCATCTTTGTAATACTTCGAGAATAAAAATATTTTGCCAAAATAACAATAATTTTAAGTGCTTTGATTTTTTAATATTCATCGTTGTCATTCAAAATTTTTTTTTTCTTTTTTAAACAAAACATGAAAATTAAAAAAACAAAAAAACAAAATTGTGTTTCAAGCAATGGAAAAATCATATTGTATATAATATTTTTTTGTTTGTTTTTAAATTTACTATGAAACAATTTCAGGGTCATTGTCTGGGAGCAGAATGATTCCAACTCATGCTGTAAGATATAGATCTATATATTTAAAAAAATTGTTAATGGCCATATTAAGTTTGGATATATAGAGCAAAATTTCACGAGCAATAATTTTGTAGAACATTTTAACCCGTTAGCTTCCTCACAAAAGGGTCATTTTGACCCATTTTTTTTTTTAATCTGAGTAATATGGCATTTGGACGCCCTTCCCAGGGTTAAAATGTGTTAGGAAATTCTTTTCCAGAAAATTTTACTAAATTGTATACTGATTTTCAGCTTTATGACTTCATACTTTTGGATCTAAAATGTGAAAACATGTATACTATAAAATATCCTTGTAAAAGAGTTAGACTTGCTTTTCTATTTATTTATTTTCATTCATAACTGATCTCATTTATTGAGTTACAGGTCGATGTCTTTGTATTTGCGTGCGCAAAGTGTCACGAAGTATGGTAGTTAGGCGCAGTTTTCATTCAATTCCACCCATTTTCAAATATATTAGTTCTCTGCTAAAGAAAACTTTACGTACCAAGTTTCAGTTTGATAGCTTTATTTTTACATGCACTTTCACTGCATTATTATTATTATTATTATTATTATTATTAGAGGGTTGTATTGCAGTTCGACCCTAGGTCTATTGTGCACCCTATCATGGATTTCAGCAATATTATACTTAAAATGTTCACCATAAATTATCTTTTACCTACAATTTAAAAAATATATGAAATAATTTTTTTTTTCATGTCAATGGAAAATGAGTAATTTTCAAAAAAGGTGAAAAATGCCTCATTTTTTCGAATTTCATCGCATATAACTTAGTAAATTTTAATGCAATCGACATAGGCGGCACATTGTCAGAAGTAAGAAGACTATGGCTTTCGAATGATGTGCAAATGATATTATATGGTAAAATCGCTTACGAGATTTTTTCCACTAATTAAAAATCGAAAAACTAACGTCTTTCACGAATATCTCGAACACGCTTCTTTGGAGAAATGAATGTAGGAAAGTTTCATCCTCAGCAATTCAAGGTTAATCTAGAAAATTAAAATTTTTTTTTCAGGGTACTCGTTAAAGAGAAAAAAAAATGTCGAGTAGTGTAATAAAAAAATCACAAAACGAATTTTAAATATAATTGTTTCTTGTACATGCTTTTTAATATTGTATCTACAGTTATATCGCCTTAGGTTGAAAAACAGTATCTAAAATAAAAAAAAACAACATATACAATTTGAATAATTTCATGAGATTATCTTCTGCAAATCGATTTTATCGAAAGACAATGACAAAAATGTGAATTAAGTATGAGAAAGGCTTGCAGTCATTTAATGGTGTATCAGTAAATTGAGAATAAATACTAAATAAACAAAAACACATATTGAAAATATCAAATGAATTATGAATGTCTGTGTATGTTTCATTTGGCCTTCCAGGAATTTATGAAACAAAAAATACAAACAAATATTCACTTAACGAACCGACATATACGAGTACCTTCATACATAAATATTGTACCAAAGTGAATAGGTATTTGCTAGTAGTCCCTTAAGTATTTATTATACTTCATATGTATATACATATACATCTTTACTTGGAGCCTAAACATATGTGTACATATTTATATTATACCATTTGAATGATTATTAAACTTTTTTATGACCTGAGGCAATTTTTTTCATTTTTAATTTTTTATTTTTTTTTTTTGTCTTGCATGCTCCTTGATTGATTTCACAATTTTACATGAATGATATTGATATGATATTTATATACCGATGCATTGGTATATGTTAACAAAAAATTATTGGAATTTATTGAACATTTCTTCAGTCATAAAATAAAAATTGTATTTTATTACAAAAATAATTGAATTTGATTTTTATTGCATACTCACATTATTACGTGCACAAGTTACAGTATCAATATGATATAAGCATATTTCAAATTTTAAATTACATTCGAAACACTAGTACACATTATAAAATTTTATTATTAAAAATCTCCTTACAGTCGGCTGAGGCCGACCAAACTATACCCTGCATATGTAGATTTATATATAAAAAGTTTACTCGAATATCCATCATTTCTTTTATTTCCACTTTTCGAGAAACAATTTTTGCATATACTACTAATTTAGACCCGAAATATGGTTGGCTTTGACGAATTACTTCGTATGTTATGAGGGTTGTAAAAGGGATAATTTAGAGGATTTTAAGATAATTCCGAGGCTTAGTATGGGTGCTATATAAAAAGTGGGCGTGACTTACCTCTTTCTTGTAAATCCAATTAATTTTTTAATATGAATCCACATGAATTAAATTTGGTTGTCCTACGTTGAATAGTTTGTAAGTTATGGCGGTTAACATTTTTGTTTAATTTCCTCAACTTTGTATGGGAGCCCCATTAAGAAGTGGGTGTGGCATGTTGATTTTTTGTCAGATTATTTTCGACTACCATATTAGCCGAAGTATTAATTATAATTGTTCTAGACAAAATAATGCAGAAGTTACAGCTATTTCAATTTAAAAGATTTTCACTCATTTTGTACAGGGGCTACGATAAACAGTGGGCGTGGCGCGCCCATTTCCTGTAATCCTAGTTGCTCGTACAATACTAATCCATACCTAAAATCTTGTTGTCCTATGCTAAACGGTTTGTAAGTTATAGAGCTTGAAAGTTTTAGTTTAATTCCCTCGACTTTGTATGGGAGACCCATGAAGGAGTGGCCGTGGCACACTGATTTTCTCCCAGATCATTTCCGACTACGATATTAATTTAAGTGTCAATTATGGTTATTCTAGACAGAAGATTGCCGAAGTTACAGCTGTTTCAATTTAAAATTTGTATGGGGGCTACAGTGGGCATGGTGAGCCCATTTCCTGTGAGCCTAGTTGCTCATACAATACTAATCCATACCTTAAATATCGTTGTCCTAGGCTAAATGGTTTGTAAGTTATGGAGTTTAAAAGTTTTAGTTTAATTCCCTCGACTTTGTATGGGAGACCCATGAAGGAGTGGCCGTGGCACACTGATTTTCTGCCATATTATTTCTCACTGCCATGTTAATCTAAGTGTCAATTATGGTTATTCTGGACAGAAGATTGTAGAAGTTACAGCTGTTTCAATTTAAAAGAAGTACAGACACTTTGTATGAGAGCTACGCTAAAAAGTAGGCGTGGCTCAACCACTTTTGCGAGGTTATATAGTAGTATAATATAAGTCTATGTGCCAAATATTGTTGTCCCAAGTCGTATATTGTGTGAGTTATGGCAAGTTAAAGATTTTGAAAATTCCGAGGTTAGTCGCTTTGAATGCTTGGTGTGGGCGTGGCTATTGACCGATCATGCCCAATATCAATCCCCTCCATACCCTTGGATCATAGGTTACTTCTGCCAAGTTTCGTCGAAATAGCTCAATATTTACTCAATTTATCGTGCGAACCAGCCAGGTGACAGACAGACGGACGGACGGACGGACATCGTTAAATCGAAAATTTAATCGATTCTGATCACGAATATATATCTATGTCTATATCTCCGGAGATTCCTTCAAGTGGACACAAACATCTGACCGAAATGAATATACCATGCATATTGCATTATGCAGGGTATAAAAACAACATTGCATAGCGTTAAAAAAATATATATATTTTCTTGAATACACACCTAATTTTTTTGGAGTCAAACTAGTCAAGCAACCAAATAAAAATATGGAAGTAGTACATTCACTGGTTATATTAGATAATCATTTGTTGCAAAAAATTTTTAATATCCATATGATATACTCTAGATTTCATTACGGTTGGCAAAATACTTTTGGAACAACATCCCTGTCCTTAGACAACCTAAAAAGTTAATCAGACTAAATTAGAGAGCAATAGAAAAAAAATTATTCAGTATGGACTATATGAGTCCATCTGATTTCAATTTGTTTTCATCAAAGAATATTCTCACTCTTAGCTATTATAAGGATTCATTTCCCGTATTAGGAATTTTGTTTTTTTTTTTTTCAACAAAATTCGTTTTATATCATTTGAGGCTACTATTTATATTTCGGGATCTGGCAACACTAATGTCAATAGCTAAAATCTGGCAACAACATAACAAAGTTTGACATTTTTTAGTAGAAACGTGCTCACAAGTGCTATTTGCTTCGTTTACAGTGAGTTAAGAAAATCAATTTGACCAAAAAACAGAAATTTCAAGAGAAGGTGTTCGTTGGATAATTTTTCACAACTTTCGACGTGGATTATCTCAATAAGAATGTGTCGATGAACTCAATCCTTTGTATGGTGATAAAGCACCATTAAAAACCACCGTATATCGCTGGTATTGTGAATTCAATCGTGGTCGTAGTTCAGTCGCCGACGAATTGTTGTGCCACAAAACATCAATGCAGTGCATGAACTGATAATACAAGATCGTCATGTGACATATCGTGAGATAGAGGCATCCTTGCACATTAGTTCCACGTTAATACATTCGATTTTGCATGATTGCAGTCGTTGGATACCCCATAATTTATCAGTAGCCCAACAAAAAAGGCTCGTGTCAATTGGTGTAAGGAAATGCTTAAAAAGTTCGACCGTGGTACTTCAAAAGACATGTATAAAATCGTGACAGGTGACGAATAATGATTGTATACGTATGAACCGGAAACAAAACAGCAATCGACCGTGTGGGTATTCCAAGACGAGCCAAATCCAACAAAAGTTGTTCCGGCCTGCAGCACATTGAAGCAAATGGTCGCCTCTTTCTTCAGCCGAATGAGTCATGTGGCCACTGTTCCATTTGAGCAACGTAGGATGATCAATTCTGAGTGGTACACGAGCATTTGTTTGTCGAAAGTCTTTAGAGAAATTCGCAAAACCAACCGCCAAAGACGAATCATTCTTCATCATGACAATACGAACTCTCACACATCTCGTCAAACAGGTGGATTTTTAAGCAGTCAAAACATCGAATTGATGAATCATCCTCCGTACAGTCCTGATTTTGCACCCAATGACTTCTTCTTGTTCCAGAATATCAAAGATAAACTGAGTGGTCAACGATTTACCAAAGCGCCAAAGAAGCAGTTGAAGCGTTCAAAAATCATGTTTTGGAAATGCCTCAAGAGGAATGGAAAAACTGCTATGACAAATGGTTTGAACGAATGCAGTGAAGTGCATTGATCATCATGGTGAATATTTTGAAAAACCAATAAAGCCATTTTCATTTAAAAGTGTTTGTTATTATTAGCTATTCCCGAAATATAAATAGTAACCCTCGTAATACTTCACTTCTAGGTCAGAACTTTTCTATTGGCAATAATAACACTTATCATCGAAATTATTGTAATCGGGTTTTTTTATATATTCATTTCAATATTTAATATTTATTTCATCAATATTTCATTCAACACAACATTCAACATTGATTCAATTGGTAGATGATTTTTGCATGGATTTGCAAAATAATAATAACTATTTCTCAAAAAACAAAAAAAATCAAAACAAAAACTAATTATACTAATTATTTTACTCTCTTATTACTTTCAGTTGGGCAACAATATGAATAATAATATTGTTTTTCTAACAATCAACTTCAATTTGCAGGTGAGTAAATTACTTAAATTCGCTTGAATTACACTCTAATTCGCACATTGAATAGTTGTAATAATGATTATATTGTTTAATAATGTTGAGGAAGAGAAATAAAGTGCAAAGTACTTTGAAATTCGATGAGCATGAATTATTGATTGATTTTACACTTTCGTTGATACCTTAGCTCTTGATCCTCTATTCCTCTGGATTATTTCCTTCCTTCTGATATTATGAAATATTTTTTTGTTTTCATCATTTGCACTTTATTGTCTTCTATAATCAGATATTGTGACAATTAAATGGTAGGAGAAGAAAATATATACAATATCTATAAATCTCCCATCTCACTGATTTATGTAGTATCATACAGTTGTATTTCTTTGTATGAATTTATCATTATTTTATTGTACAATATCATATGTACATTGTGTTGGCAACTGATTTTATTACTCTTACTTTGCTATGCTTTCAGTTGCAATTATCAACGTCGTTTTATCAGGTAATATCCTGTTGTTCTACGTACTTATTTTGTCCAGTTTCTCCAACCGACCCTTATCACAGTACTCTCTTTTGAATTGTTTTACTCGTGTATTGTTTTCATTGTTGCATTAATTTTCTTTTGTTTTCGATATTGTTTGCTTTGATTGTGTAAATTTACACGATCTATTTTTTTTTTACTTTATTTTTTATTACTACATACGTAATTAAATTTTTTTGTGATATTGTTCAAAAAATCCAAGTTAAATAATGTGATAAAGGTTGAAAGTGAAATCAGTATTGTTATGGTTGAAAAATTTAATTATCATTGCACATATATCAGACTGTGTGAATTGCTCATATTAGAGTTTATTACTCATATTACAATATGATATGAGTATGCCATAAGAATGGGTCTATTAGTGAATCCCTGAAGAAGACCGAATCGCCTTTGATTTTGATTAAAATGAAATTTTGGTCATGCCGAATACAATTTTCCATCACAAATAGGTCGAACTCTAGGCATTCTCGTATCGGGGGTGGATACTGCCGAAGCTTCAGCGTCTTAACTGATGATGATTAATATTCCCTAATATTAAATTCGACCTTGTATGGTTTTCTATACTTTTCAATACGCTCTAACCTTTTCGCAACAGCTAAACACACACATGTTTTTCACTTTAGCCTACAATCATCATTTACATAAAACCAAAATAATCTAAAATAAGTCACTGTACTTGTATAAATCTAAATTAAAATCTAATCTAGCATAGTCAAATAGTCATCTCGTTTACCTTCAACTGAATGTACAGAACAGAGTTCAAAGAAAATCATAAAATCCTTTCATGCTTTAGTACCTACGAATAATTTGTTAAATCGAATTTTCCACACCAATAAGGAAGACAATATCAAGTGAGATAAAATTAATTCAAAGTACCTACTTCAATATCAACACATTGGTACCAGAATATATACACATGTATTTATGTACTCATACATACATATATAATATAAGTAATAAAGTCAATACTTATACGCAAACTCTTATGTACCAAACCACATTGTTATTTCAAATACTTACGATACGAGTAAGTATACTTACTTAGTATCAAGGATATTTTTCTTATTCATCAGAAAGAATATATATACATATATATTTTGTTATCCTTGAAATGATGATGCGGAAAAATCATTTCAAATATTTTATTTTTCGATGTGTGAATGCAAGTATATCAATTTGAAGGCAACCAACAGAAACAATGAAGTTGAATTCTACAATATTTTCTAAACATTTGGGGAGAAAGCATTTGTGGTGAACAAGTTCTTTGAAAACCCTCTACGAAAAATATTTGTGTGCAAGATATTGATCATTATCAACGATTTCCATTATAGAATTGAAACAATAGCTCTCATAAGGGATAAGTTCTATAATTTATTCAATAATACTTCTCGCATTCTAGTGTTATGCTATGCAAATGTATGTAAACAAATTTAATTTATATCAGATTTTAATCAGCATAGACTGAAACAAATACATTCGACAGGGTGTTTCGATCTTTTTGGGGTAAAACCATTATTCTATCTGTGTAGAACTTCTGGGTATTCTGAGCGAAAAACTGATCGAACTGCGTTTTGCAAGCTTCTACGGAATTTATAATTTACACCATTAAGATGGTTCTGCAGAGATCGAAACAAATGATAATATGGAGCTTCAAGATCCTGGTTATATGGTGAATGCATCAAAACTTCCCAGCTAAGCTCCCTCAGTTTCTGCTGGGTCATCAAATATGTGTGTACTCTGGCGTTTTCATGATGGAACACAACACATTTTCTGTTGATCAATTGTGGCACATTTTCATTGAATTGCTTGCTTCAATCTCGTTAATTGTTGATAGTAGAGATACGAATCAATCATTTTACCGGGTTGTAGAAACTTATAATAAACAATTCCCTTTCAATTCCACCAGACACTTAGCATTACCTTTCTTGGTGTCAATACTTGCTTTGCCACCGTTTGCGAAGCTTCAACTCGCTTTGTCTATGACTTTTTTCGTACGTTATTGCAGTATGTGATCCACAGTTTTATCGCCCATAATCATTCGCTTCAGAAATGGTTCGATTTCGTTCCGTTTTAGCAGTGAATACGATTTTAATAATGTCTTCTAATAAAATGAAGCTTTCAAACCAGATGCAATTAATATTAACAGGGATGTTACATTTTAGAGCCGACAATTTGTTACCGAGTTTTTTCGAACATCCAATATTTTTAAAATCATCAGTTATTATTTTTGTCATATTTCTTATGCGTTCATATATGTATAAGTGTATTTTGCACACAGCAACACTGGAAGTCATTCTATCCATTTGCGTATTTTTTTTTTTCCACAATACAATATCATATTTGTAGTAAATTCCGATGCCATTCTATCAACAATCCCCTGTCATAATTTTATTTGTCTGCGGTTTCACATGAAAAATATTTTTTACATTACTAAATAAATATACATATATATTTACTACAGATTCATTTCATATGCATGAAATAAATTTTCGTACAACGTGATATAATTCGAGGTTAAAATGCTAGCACGACAATAAATAAATATATCATTCCAAACGGAAAAAATTGATGAAATCGGGCAATTGGGAGTGGCATCTCATATCATATTGGACTCATCTTTACACTCTTATATTAATATTGGCGCATTTAAGTATTAAAAGCAGGTTAAAATAAATATTCGGATATTTTCAATCGTTCATATTTTTTATTGTGGTACAATTGTTCCACCTGTGTGTTACTACAATTGACTTTAAAATAGCACTCTAATATTGTACACGTATTTGCTATTGTTATTCCCTCAAATAACAGAACGAGCTACTGACAATGATACTTTTAAATTGCATATTCATTCAGTCGCTTACATATAAATATATTTCATTGCATTTACTAAAGTTCATAATATGTTAGGTTTGATAATGTATATAGATTCATACTCATAAATATATACATATATGGCTGCGAATGTACGTTCATGTATCTATATAGTTACTGCTTAATACATGCAATATGTAGTATAAAGCTTAAACCAGTTCCATAAGTACTATGCGCTTATATCTCTCTCACTTACTCTCATCTTATATCCTTTGGCGCATACTATAGTACAATGCCTTACAATACCTGTATATATAGGTATTTTTATTGGTTTCATTACATTCCGTTTTATATGAAGCATTTCATTCATGCACAAGAGAAACAGGGAAACTCCTTAGGGAAATAAGAACATTTATACGTTGTGGATCAAGTATTTATTTATTTTTTTTTTTTTTTTTTACAAGCCTTTTTATTGGATCTTTCTAAAATTACTTAGAAACTAACAATAAGTAATCAAATCTTACAAACTAAATAAAATTATGTGATATTCCCAACGTTCCATCACAATTTGTTGAGTCACGAGGTATAGCAATTTCACAGCATATTCAGTGTGTCTTTTCTTTTTAATCGACGATGCCCCGTGCTCAGCAACAATTGCCTAGCAAGGGGATTCGGATGACTGTGTAATTTTTGAATGTAGCTTCTGCAAGACATTGCAACTTCCTCAGAAATTGTGGGTACATTTAAATCTCGATGGATGTTAACGTTCCTCATATACCAAGGCGCGTTTACAATAATTCGCAGACACTTGGATTGTATTCGCTGCAATTTTTCGATATTTGAGGGAGATGCGGTGCCCCAAAACTGAATACCATAAGTCCAGATTGGCTTCAGGATTGCTTTATATAATAGCACTTTGTATTCGAGATTCAACTTTGATCTGCAAAGGTCGATATAAATGTATGGTTATTGCTGGGCATATCTGTAGTGTATAAGAGATACAGTAAGGGGCCCAAAACGCTTCCTTGAGGAACGTCAGCGTGAATATCCAATGGATTTGTTGTGTAATCCTTGTGATGTACGAGAAATTGTCTTTTCGTGAGGTAGCTACTAAGCAATGAGGAGACATTTGCAGGCAGTAATAGTTTGAGTTTGTAAATAAGGCCATCGTGCCATACTTTATCGAAAGCTTGAGTGATATCAAGAAAGACAGCTGAGCAATACTTTTTTTCTTCAAAAGTGTTCCTTATCAGAGTTACAATGCGGTGGACTTGTTCTATTGTGCCGTGCTGTTTACTAAATCCAAACTGATGGTGAGGAATCAGTTGGTTGAGATTAATAAATGGAGTTATATTCATGACAAGTAGCTTTTCGAATACTTTAGAAAGTAGAGGCAGGAGGCTTATAGGTCTGTACGATGCAACTTTTGTAGGGTCTTTTCCTGGTTTGCTATCATAATAATTTTTGAAGTTTTCCAGCATTTGGGATAGTGTTTAATACGAAGGATAGCATTGAAAATGTGCATCAGATGAATTACTGAAGCCGGAGGTAGCTCTTTTATCATTTTACCGGTAATTTTATTTGGACCAGGTGATTTTTTTGGGTTTAAATCTTTATAAATTGCTTTGAATATGTCTTTTTTTTTTAATTTTGAGCGTTATTGAGCAAGATTGAGAAGTTAATTTTGGTAATGAGGACTGTGAAGAGGGTGGATTGGGTGTAAACACACTTTTTAGGTGGTTTGCAAAAGCCAAACCCTTCTCACAGTTGCTTCTAGCCCAATTATCGTCACTCAAGCGGATGGGGGAATCAGTGAGAATTGGCCGATTTGAGTTTTTTGCTGATTTCCACAAAGAGTAGTCTGACGCTTCACCAGGTGTTAATTTCGCTATGTGCTCTTCTAACTCTTTGTTGTTTTTATTTTTTAAGGCTTGCTTTAACTTTCGAGTGCAGTGCTGTAGCTGTGTTTTCAGATTCGGTGATCTGAATTCTTGCCATTGTCTTCGGAGTCTTCTTTTCTGTCTTACTAGCAATTCAATATTGTAATATATCGAGGGAAAAATTAGTCTTTATTACCATTGAATATCGCTAAACATTGCTCCGAAGCATCAACACTTTCTTCCTTTTGATCGATTGTGAGCACGCGGGTTACCCACTTTGCTCGCAGCTTTTGCATGTCCAAATATTCATGCATGATAAGTTCAATACGTTCCTTTGATATCGTTAAAGTCTCAGCTTTCTCTATCAACTTCAACTTACGTTAATTAAAAATAATTTTGAGAACTTTTTTGATGTTTTCTTTGGTAACAGCCTATTTTGGGCGTCCACTGAGTGCATCTTACTCATATAATAACTAAAATTGAGGAAATTGAGTCGACATACTAAAGGTGGTCCATTGTCTGATATTTTGCTTCATCATTAGACTCCAAGTGTGGATCCATAGGTGGTTGAATAAACAACGTTTTAAAAATTTTCTGAATCTCATGTTGGCAATTAAAGATTTATAGACTTTATATGCAATATATCATAGTAAAAAAATAACAACAAAGTTATAAAGTTTTTAACTTTTCGCTATTATATTGTAGATCCTTAATTATTATTTTTTTTTTTTTTGCATTCAAACGTATACACGTATAGTAACCTTTTCTTTCTCTATTACATTCTGTAGGTACTACAGTAATTATAGTAAGAGTCCTCACGAGCATATATTGTCATTAACATTTTCTAACCACAATATGCGCAATTCAAGTTCTAAAGTCTTTGTATTATTTATTATATACGAGTACTTGTATATATGCGCCACTACTATCACACTAAGTACTATCGCAAAATGCCAAGAGCAATAAGTGCATCATTGTCGTTATCACTTATTCGCTATTCTAAAGAATAATTTTATTGTAGTTGTTGACATTTATGCTCATTTTCTGTCCTTTATTCTTACATACGATATGCTGTATTAACACTAAAATGACGGAACTTATAGGTTTCTTAGAATTTTGTTATTTTTGTGGCACTTATTCATATATAGTAGTGATACACATGGTATCATAAAGGCCACAATTTCAAGTTCAGCGAAAATATGACAAGGAAAACAGAATCAAGTGAATTTCATTTAATTCTGGACTATGTTACAAATATTTTAAGCCAATTTTTCATTTAAACTGAATATACTTTGCGGCCACTTTTATGATATAACATCATGAACTAGTTCTAGTCGTATATGTAACTAGTTATGTTAGATACACTCAACTCTCTACTTTTCAACATTTCACTTACATATACTCATTTCATATCGTATTATTATGTTACAATTGATGCCGTATGAGTATCGTATACATTTCACTTATTGATATTACAAGGATCACAATTAAAATTGAACTAAGTCCACATATAGCAGATATATCTATTTTCACAAACACAGACATATTTGTATGTTTAAAATATAAATTAAATATATTGTAAATAAATACATAATGTATATGTATATGTTTATTTGTAAACATGTAATTGCTATTGAGTGAAACTCTCAAGTGACTCTTATTTCATGAAGTGGTTGGTCGATTGGTACATCGAAAATTGTAATTAGAGCTCCATAGTATGAATGAATGCAGCAATTGAATTGAATCAGAGTTTACCATTATGTACATTTTTATTTCAAGTGCTTATTCGAGTAGATTTTCAATTTCAAAAAGAAATTTCATTGAATGTGCTGATCTCAAAAGCATCATCAATTGAGAATTTATAAGATTATCGATTTTGTTAAAAAAAAAAATATATGCTATTGAATATTTTCAATTTTGCATAAAGCCTTTTCAATTATTGAATTATACATCAATGGAAATTGAGTTTTTAGTTAAAAATTTTTGTTAGAATCATGACCATTTCCAGCTCATAATAAACAAATTTATATTTACCTAATCGACCAGTTGCAAATCTATTTGATCATTTTCACATTCACTGTTGCCTTTAATTTGGCAACATTTTGTTACACACATAATAGAAATTGCTTTAAGGATTTGTATATTATTTTTATAAATTTTTTTTTTTTATTTTAATTGTGATCAATTTCCGAAAAATGTTTTCTTTTTTTAATAAATAAATATACTTCTTGTTCTCAATATCCATACGACAATTTCATTCACAAATTTATTATATTATATAACTGTTTCATTGTATTATTATTGTGTTGTTGTTGCTATGTGATAATAAATGCTTTGTCTAGACGCTAGACAAATGGTCTTTCCGGCACACAAACAACCCAACTTCCCGAATAACTATGCGAGTGTTGAGAAGAAAGGGTGAAAAATGAGAAAAATTCTAAATAATTTCTAACAGACAGGCAGACAAATTAGACATTCTTGATGGTATTGGCAATTTTAAAATATAATGTCTATGTAGTTATTTTTATTGAATATATTCTGCAGTAGTTGTATGAAAGAATAAGTTTTGTTGTCCAACTTGATGAATGCTCTTTAAAATACTTACTACTTGTGTGTATTGCAATTTGTCTGTGTAAATATACATCAGATTGTCACGCAACTTCTTGATCACAAATATGTGTGGGAGTGTGTGTGTGTGTGTATTGAGAATGATAATAAAAAATCATAATGACTTTGATAACTATGTGTTACGTAGAGAAATGTGAGTTAAGTGAGAATGGTATGGCAATTTTAAAATTGCAAATTACTAGATAAGTATAATATAATTAAATTGTATAAATTTATATATGGTTCTTTCTGCAGCATCACTCTTAATGAAATATTTTTTAGGAGTTATAGGTTATATTAGGTTATTGTGGCCGTCCTCAGACACGACACACTTAGGCCAGAAATGACCTTTGTGATACCATCGAGCTTCTCTTCGAGTACTGATGCACGTGCTAAATTATTGAGATGTATTAGAAGGCTCCTACTTATAATAGCCGGTACCGAACAGCAAAACCTTTGTGACATTATCTTTTTTAAGCTTTGTCACCTATTGTTTATGTGACAATAAGTGACTTGCTTTCGATCATGACATACATACATGCACATTTGGAATTAATAGTTGCGAAAGAGTTTGACCTAATTTCTCGGTTCCTTTAAGTTTCAATCTTTTGAGTAGCGTAATTTGACTTGACCTCTACAAACCTGTAATTTGACAATTGTCAAATAGAAATATCTTTAAAAGTTTGGCCGACAAGATTGTGGACAAATTAATGAAGTAATTCAAAGAGACTTCATCGGCCACTGATAATGCGTGTCTCATGCATCAACGCAATGCATTATTAGCGTAAACACTCAGATCATAATCAGTTTTACTGCTGCTGTAGTCTCTCTCTCTCTCTCTCTCTCTCTCACTGTCGATTTCTGTTGTCCTTTATCAGACATGCACAAAACCTTACCAACGGCTGCCATCCTTCATAACGGCTTGACGTACTTAAAAGATTTTCCGTTAGATTGAATTTCTTTCTCTACCGTTATCTTGTATTTTCATATAGAGTTAGGTAGCCTATTCCTTTCATATCCTTGCGGATTCCATTCGAGGGCTTAGTATGCCAAACCCATTTCCACTGCCTTTGCTTCATTTCTGTCCGGATGGTTCATAGTTTATATTATGCCCAGAGTTCTGGGTTGATTATTCTTGTATGCCACTAAATGCGTATTATGCGGCTCGGGCATTTGTTGACAAGAACTTGCAGTTTTCAGTTCCAATTTGCAATTGCAATTTTCCAAACCATATAAAAAATTTTGTTTGACTTTTGAGTTAAAGATGTGCAACTTTGTTTGTCTGGAAATCTGCGGAGAGTTTCAAATCATGTTTCATTAAACGAACGTAGCACGCGCTCTTGCAATTCTATTCTGTATATGATCTGTTGCACCTTTGTTCTTAGAAACTATGCTTCCCAGTTCAGTGAAATTGTTAAAATTTTTATTGATGGTATTTAGTTTTTCCACATTGATCTTTAATCCAACTTTTTTGGATCCCATCTACATGTTCGAATGCATTGGTAACATTAACAGATGTCGTTCAGATTTTCCAAATGGCCATTGAAGTTCCAAAGTATGCCGCTGTGACCAACATCTGCAGAATCTGTAACGACACCAATCTCTCCTGACACCAAAAATATTGAGCTTATATGTATTAGTTTAGTAGTTGCACATAGTAAGTGGTAGTAGAAGTAATTTATTGTTTATACAATTTGAAATGTCAATTTCATTATTTTAAATTTTATAAAATTAACGCCAATGTAAATGTAACTCAAACCAGGCATTGTACTTCTTGTGATTACAAAGTTTTCAATTTGAACATTGAACGGTTGAAACAAGTCCTCCACTTAATTAAATTTACGTTACGCAAAGTTGGGCATGCTACCAAAACTCCACAAAAAAAAAGTTTTGCCAATAAAAAAACAAGACTAAGTGAAGAAAATTACTTAAAATATGCCTACTCATTAGGGAGGCCATAAAAGTACAAAAATAAATTGAAAGCGACAAAAAAGAAGAGAAAACCAAAATGGAAGAGAAAAAATGAAGCGTCACAGGATTAACAATTGTTTAAATAAATGGTAATTCTCAAAACGTGCTTTATGCTATTTCAGCTATTAAATACTATTCGTACTATACCTATTACTATTGCTACTAAGTAATTCTTCTTCATCATTGCTATCTCTTTGTCGCCTTTTGTTATACTTGAACTTGTATGTACAAATTTTATTGAAGCCATTTTTTAGTAAATTGCTCATTGTTGTGCTATTACTAAGTAAATATACTACAAAATAAACAAAAAAAAAAATCTCCTTACAGTCGGCTGGGGCCGACCAAATTATACCCTGCATATGTAGAGGTATATATAAAAAGTTTGCTCGTATATCCATCCTTTTCTTCCAATACTTTGTATAGGACCTACATTAAGAAGCAGGCGTACCTCACCAATTTTGGAGGATCAATTTCTGCCTATAATACTAAACTACATAGGTTGCAATGGGTTGACCTAGGAGTATTATTTAGTAAGTTATGGGTGTTTTAATGTTTAAGATAAATCCGAGACTTTGTTCTCCTGTTTAAATTTAAAAGAATTTCAGTCATTTTGTATGAGGGCTACAATAAACAGTGGGCATGGCGCGCCCATTTCCTATGAGCATAGTTGCTCGAACAATACTAATCTATACCTTAAATCTCGTTGTCCTACGCTAAATGGTTTGTAAGTTATGGAGCTTAAAAGTATTAGTTTAATTCCCTTGACTTTGTATGGGAGACTCATGAAGGAGTGGGCGTAGCACATTGATTTTCTGCCAGATTTTTGCCGACTACGATGTTAATTTAAGTGTCAATTATGGTTATTCTAGACAGAAGATTGCCGAAGTTACAGCTGTTTAAATTTAAAATTTGTATGGGGGCTACGATAAACAGTGGGCGTGGTGCGCCCATTTTCTGTGAGCCTAGTTGCTCGTACAATACTAATCCACACCTTAAATCTTGTTATTCTACGCTGAATAGTTTGCAAGTTATAACCGGTAACATTTTTTGTAATTTCCGCAACTTTGTATGGGAGACCCAAAAAGGAGTGGGCGTGGCACACTGATTTTCTGCCATATTATTTCCGACTACCATGTTAATCTAAGTGTCAATTATGGTTATTCTGGACAGAAGATTGTAGAAGTTACAGCTGTTTCAATTTAAAAGAAGTACAGACACTTTGTATGAGAGCTACGCTAAAAAGTAGGCGTGGCTCAACCACTTTTGGCGAGGGTATATAGTGGTATAATATAAGTCTATGTGCCAAATATTGTTATCCCAAGTGGTATATTATGTGAGTTATAGCAAGTTAAAGATTTTGAAAATTTCGAGGTTAGTCGCTTTGAATGCTTGGTGTGGGCGTGGTTATTGACCGATCATGCCCAATATCAATCCCCTCCGTACCCTTGGTTCATAGATTACTTATGCCAAATTTCATCGAAATAGCTCAATATTTACTCAAGTTATCGTGCGAACCAGCCAGGTGACAGACAGACGGACGGACGGACGGACGGACGGACGGACGGACGGACGGACGGACGGACGGACGGACGGACATCGTTAAATCGAAAATTTAATCGACGCTGATCACGAATATATATCTATGTCTATATCTGGTGGTCTGGTGGTGTTTTCGCAAGGTAACGTGTCTAACTGCCTCAACTGGGTGGGGCTAGCGCAATCCTTGTTGAACTCATCGCAAGTCAACTCACTGGCTGTCATGTAGTTTGATCTAAGCGCTATGTGATGATACCTTTATTTGTTAATGAGGGGTAGTCATATAGCTTGCTCTGCTTACTATGTGACGGCGCTTTCATTATTATTAATGGGGGCCCTCCATGTGGCGACCACCGGGCAACGTCTTCCTGGCACCCGCTGGGAGGCGGCTGAAGTGAGTGGCGAAAATCTCCTCGGTTAGAGATTGTGCGTTGGGTTTGGGACCCGCCACATAAAAAACCCCCCCAATGAAAAAAACTAAAATGCCTCGGATAAGGACTACCGCTTTTGTTGATGACCCCCGCAAACGAAAAAAGGACAATGATTTACGGATATGCACCTGGAATGTCCGGTCCCTTTATAGGGAGGGTGCCTCTATCCAGCTGGTTGATGTCCTCGAAAAATACAGAGCTGACATCACCGCTCTCCAGGAAATGCGATGGACAGGACAGGGCTGCTCCAAAAGAGCGTCCTGTGACATCTACTACAGTTGCCATGCTGAAAGGCACGAATTAGGATGTGGATGGTCAGCAAGAGACTACGACATCTTGTCTCACAGTTCACGCCTGTGAACGAACGGCTGGCCACAATCCGCATTAAGGCAAAATTTTTCAACATCAGCCTTATATGTGCCCACGCTCCGACGGATGAGAAGGACAATGTGACCAAGGAGAGCTTCTTTCAGCGCCTCGAAGAAGCTTATGACCGCTGCCCCCGCCACGATATCAAAATCGTGCTTGGCGACTTTAATGCCAGGGTGGGCAAGGAAGGTACCTTTGGTCCAACTGTCGGAAAATTCAGCCTCCACCAGAACACCTCCGATAACGGAATGAGGCTGATCGACTTCGCCGCAGCACGAAACATGGTAATTGGTGGTACCAGATTCCAGCATCTCGACATCCGCAAAGCAACATGGCTGTCTCCAGATCATCGTACAAGAAACCAAATTGATCATGTGGTAATTGACGGAAGGCATGCTTCCAGTGTAATGGACGTGAAATCGATCCGTGGTGCCAACATCGACTCGGATCACTACCTTGTTGCAGCTAAGGTGCGCACACGCTTATGTGTCGCAAATAACAAGAGAAGTCCCACACAGAGAAAGCTCGACGTCAGTAAGCTGCGATCACCAGAGACAGCAGATGCATTTTCCACTCGACTATCGGATCTGCTTATGCAGAACACTCCCCAACTTGATGATACATGCGCACGGTGGACATATATATCCCACTCCATGACTACTGCTGCCGAGGAGGTAATCGGTTACTACCGGCCTCTGAGGAATGAGTGGTATGATCAGGAGTGTCGCGACGCTACCGCAGAGAAAGATGCCGCCTACAGAAGAACCCTGCGAGCAGGCGCAACGCGAGCTGTTAAGGAGCGGTATAGAGAGAAAAGGAGTGCAGAGAGACGTCTTTTCAGGCGCAAGAAGAGGGAGTTGGAAAGACGTGAGTGTGAGGAGATAGAGATGTGTACCGACAAGAATGAGACTCGAAAATTCTTCGAAAAGATCAAGCGCCTAAGTGGAGGTTTAAATCCCGGAGCCTCTTCTTGTCGTGATGGAAATGGGAATCTGGTTACAGATGTCCAGAGTGTACTGAGCCTATGGAGGGAACACTTCTCCACGTTACTGAATGGCGATGCTACGAACAATTCCGCCAGTGGAGGAGATTGCCCGATAACCCCAATTACAGATGATGGTGTTGATGTTCCACCACCCGACTATGACGAGGTTGAAACGGCCATTTTAAGGCTGAAGAACAACAAAGCTGCAGGTGCTGATGGCCTGCCTGCCGAGTTGTTTAAGACCGGAGGCGATGAGCTGCTCACCCGCATGCACCAGCTCATAAGCAGAATATGGTCGGATGAAAGCATGCCTGATGATTGGAGGCTCAGTGTTCTCTGTCCTGTACATAAAAAAGGAGACCCCACAATTTGCGCCAACTACCGTGGAATAAGTCTCCTGAGCATCGCATACAAGGTTCTATCGAGCGTACTGTGTGAAAGGTTGAAGCCTATGCTCAGCAACCTGATTGGACCTTATCAGTGTGGCTTCAGACCTGGTAAATCCACCATCGACCAGATTTTCACACTGCGCCAAATCCTGGAGAAGACCCAAGAAAAACAGATCGACACACACCACCTATTTGTTGATTATAAAGCCGCTTTCGACAGTCCGGTAAGGGATTACCTCTACGCAACAATGTCTGAGTTCGGTATTCCTGCAAAGCTCATTCGACTTTGTAGAATGACACTGCATAACTCTCGTTGTGCAGTGAAAATTGGGAAGGACCTCTCCGCACCGTTTAATACCGAACGGGGTTTCAGACAAGGTGATTCGTTATCGTGCGACTTCTTCAATCTTATTATGGAGAAAATAATACGAGCTGCTGATCTACGACATAATGGCACTATCTTCAACAAAAGTGTCATGCTGTTAGCGTATGCCGACGATATTGACATAATCGGCATGAACACGCGAGCAGTCAGTGCAGCATTCTCAGAGTTGGAAAGAGAGTCGCGTCGGATGGGTCTCACGGTGAACGAGGGCAAGACGAAGTATCTAGTGTCAACAAACAAAGAGTCCCGGCGTCTTGGACAGCACGTCACTGTTGACAACTACGCTTTTGAAGTAGTAAGGGACTTTGTCTATCTTGGAACCAGCATTAACAGCAGTAATGACGTCAGCTTGGAGATCATGCGTAGGATAACTCTTGCTAACAGGTGTTACTTTGGGCTGAGTAAGCAATTGAAAAGTCGAGCCCTCTCTCGAAGAACGAAAACTACACTCTACAAGTCTCTCATCATGCCTGTCCTAACATATGGCGCTGAAGCCTGGACAATTTCCATCTCGGATGAGCGAATGCTTGGAGTTTTCGAGAGAAAGGTCCTACGCAGGATCTTTGGACCTATTTGCGTTGGTGGCGAGTACCGAATAAGATACAACCATGAGCTGTACGAGCTATATGCCGATATTGACATAGTAAAGCGCATCAAAATCCAGCGGCTACGCTGGCTAGGTCATGTCGAGCGAATGGAAGAACACGCTCCAGCTAAGAAGGTGTTATATTCGGAACCCGCTGGAGGACGACGCAGAAGAGGAAGACCAAACCTCCGGTGGAAAGACCAAGTACTGGAGAACCTGACGGCGCTTGGAATTTCTAACTGGCGCCAGCTAGCGAAGAACAGAGATGGCTGGCGAAGCATGTTATTTTCGGCCTAAATCGATATTCGGTTGTTATGGCCACATAAGTAAGTAAGTAGTCTATATCTCCGGAGATTCCTTCAAGTGGACACAAACATCTGACCGAAATGAATATACCATGCATATTGCATTATGCAGGGTATAAAAAGTGAACCCATGTTGTGAGAAAAAGGCAATAGGTATGAATATTTCGTATTTTAAATAGTAGGTATATGTTAGTACGAATGTTGATACAGTGGAACAAATTAAATAAATAAATAATAAAATAAAAGGGTTCAAAGAGATTATGTAAATTAAATTAAACAAATAAATTAAGAATGAAAGTAATTATGAGATTAAAATGTACATAAATATGATAAACCTTAAAAATAAGGATAAAAGAGTATAATTATGGACTAATTACGAAGATAGTAATATAATGTTTTAGTGATTTTAGCACCGACAGAGATGTCTTTGCAAAATATTGTTGATCGAGTTTATTAGAAGATGGCAATTTTTAATTATATAATAATTGAAATTTCAGAGTTTCCTTAATTCATTACGCATTCATTACAATCCAAAGGAACTAGTACTAGGAGCAGTCTATTTTACGTGCTTTAAAACCAGCCAATTTTTCAATGACCTTTAATCGATGTTCTTAGACACATTTTTCTACGCCTTGGAATCTCTAGTCATATCAATACCCCAAGTGCTTACTATCACTCTCAATGCCATCAACCGTCAGCCCTTAATGACCGACTCTCTGTTTCTTTATAAATGCCACTTTAGCCAACACTGGCTGATAATACATGACTACAAATTTAAAAATACATAAACATATATTACCAGAAAAGTATTGCACATATATACATACATACATTTACTAAATGAACCCTCATTTTATTATATATACAATGTTATAATCTACTTACTCACACCTACAAGTCTCAATGGAAGAGTACATAATAAATGGCACAAAATTTAATCCACCATCCAGACACAGGACAAAATGACAAAAATTAAAGTGAAAATAAATGAAAGGACTACTTACTATACCTATATAGTACCTACATTCATACTCTAATAATCGCTTTGTACACAAAGGTCATATAATTTGAGTAGAAATGTATGTCTGTGTATGTACATAGTAAAGAAATTATTATTTGTTCTTGTTAGTTTGTTAATATACTTCATACAAACATATATTGTTAGTGCTTTATATATTTGTCACATTCATTATTTCATTTATTTTATATTATTGTTGTTAATGGTGTCCATCTATGGTGTAAATACATGTGCCATATTAACACTTTCAAAAGAGACAAAGTAACAAATTTAATATAGAAATTTTGTAATAATACAATAAGTTGACCTTGTGTATTTGTAAAGAAAGCAAAAATTACCAAAAATTTGTGCAAATTTCATATATTATACTATTTTAGTAAGTTGACTCCTATGCGACGCCAGCATGAGATAGTGTGCTTTTGAGTAAATATTTCTTAAGGGTCTTCAAGCGACTAAATAATAATTTCTGCATTTTTTAACCAATAAATTTCGACATAATGAATTAGATAAATAATTTTTTTGAGACATAAATATTATATATCTACCAATAAATACCTAAAAAAATACGTTATTGCATGAATGGTTCCATTATAGTGTTTTGGAACGAAAGATTTAAAAAAAAAATTTTAAAAACAGTCTGAGATAAGCTTTATAGCAATAGATATTTAGGATCTAAACTATATTAAACCAACATTCAGATTCAACGAAAGCTTCAATAACAAGAAAAGTGAATGTGGCAAGAAATCTCTTTATTTCCTAGGAAACCTCAATCTAATTTTCACAATATTCTCAAATTATTTTGGGGAACCTGTTTAGATATATTAAGAGGTCGGATGAGTGAGTGTCTCCTTCTTTTATGTCATTTATGCTGAGGGTAAGGACAGCGCCAATCCTAACATGTGCGGGATCGACTGCCGCATACCCGTTTGGGCTCTCCAGTAGTCGAGTAAATCCCGTTTCCCCCTTTCACATATCAAGTTATTTATGAAACTGTTTGAAACCCCGCAGAAGAGCTCTGGTCCAATGAAAGGAGTGCTTGCGCCCCCTTGTGAAAGGGAGTCAATCATTTCATTTCCCTCGTGGCCCTCATGTCCCGGCATCCACATGAGGGTGAAAGGATTCTTTACTGCCAAAGCATTGAGAAGTTTGAAACATTCCCAAACCAGCCTCGATTGAAACGAGAACTTTGCCAGGGACTTTAGAGCCACTTGGCTGTCCGAGAGGATGTATATTTTGGTACTAGGCGTGCCCCTACGTATGAATTCTCTCGCACATAACTATAAAGTTGGTATTAAAGGGTATTCGTAATTTGTCTGCATGAGTCTCTATGCAGAAGTGACTCGAGAAAACTGCCACAAGCCTAGCATTATTGATGCGGCCTCTGCTGATAAGTTCTATGGTTCTATTCTTCCTATAATATACTAGTTGGTGCGATTATTTTATAGAATCACACATAGATGGCGCAATTAGGTGCGCCATTTTATTTTTCAAAATATTGTACCTTCATGTAGATTTGACAACTCAGTCTTATATTAACAGCTATCACAAGTCACAGTGTTTGTTTTTTTAATATGGAAAAAAACAAGTATCGCGCAGTGATTGAATTTTTATTTTTGGAAGGTGTAGAACCAAAACAGATTCATGAACGATAGTTAAAAGTGTATAAGGACTCTTCATCTTCACTTGAAACAGTAAACCATTGAGTTGAGCTGAGTTTAAACCTAGTCGTACAAGGCTTGTAGCGATCCACATCAAGGACGTCTAAAAAGTACATCAACACCAAACTTCAGAAAATGATTTTGGAAGATCGTCGATTGACTAGGAGAGAGATTTAATAGATGCTCTAGACATCTTATTAGGCAATGTGAGCCATATTTTAAGTGATGTTTTGGGTTACAAAAAGTTCTGTGCACAATGGGTGCCTCATTCGGATCAAAATGGATCAAAAACACATTCTCAGCAACATTTGAAGATGTTATTCATTAATTAATAATAGGGAACATTGAAATAAATATATTGAGCTTTTGTGAGAATATAGTGAATAATAAAAAGCATTTCAGGCCATAAAATTGTGTTTATTCATTTCTATTCTAACAACTTATTGAACAACCTAGTGCATAGGCCAACTCAAACGTAATATGACTTTCACCTCCTATTTGTTAGTTTAAGATTGTATAGGTGTTTGAATCATTTGGCAACCTTTGGTAGAACATAAACTCCCCAAGACCTCCTCTCTCCTGAATTTTCAAGCCTGGGAACTCCATTGAACACCTGAAGGCTTACAGAATAAACGACCATTGAACATGCTTCAATCTGGTCAATGCTTTACTAGAAATCCACTCAAAGTCTGTTTTGTCTAGACAGGTGCGTGATTGGAGTTGAACGAATTTGATATGGATAATGATAATGCCAGGATGCACCGAACAACACACTCTTTCTAATATCCCATCCTTATGTCCAATCGTTAAGTGAACAATTTTAACTCACGATATCACGATTTTGAAGTTTTCCAATAGTATGTTTTGAGTGTTAGAAGAATTTCGAACCATGACGATAAATGAGAGAATTCAGAAACATTCCCACACGATTAGGATTTAGTTCACAATTTATAATAAGAATATTATGTTCTTTCCATAATTTAACTTGTTAAATAATATAATTGAAATGGAAATTCTCAACACTTCAGAAGGCGTTTCATAAACAATATTTATTTATTTTTTTTTTTTGTATAATATGCTATAGCTTTTTTTACAATACGGTGCATAATCTTGTATGCATTGAAGACGTGGTTTATCATGAGCAATATACCAGAACGTATACCAGAACGTAAGAACAAATAAATAATAAATGTACATGAATACTGTAGGTACTGGGTACTATACTCGTATCACGAACATGTTCAGCTTAACGTAGCATGAAAATGACGTAAATTTGTATGTACAATATTATGATGATGATGGTGATGATGATAATGATGATGTACGTACAATATGCTTTAGTTGCAGCAACAGCAACAACAACAATCATAACATTAATATCATTTATACGCTTGCTTGGCGAGCATATTGTCATGTGGCGTATAATGTGTATACTTAAGTCCGTGTACTTGGTATTTCACTCTTTCTCTGAATTATATTATTATTCCTACTACATATTTTTTTTTCTTTTCATTATTATTATTATTTATTTTCACACATATTTCTTAATTAAATTTTCAATCGTCAAAGTGTTAATTGCATACATGTGTGTATAAGTGTATAAGTGCAAGTGTTAGAGTGTGTACGCATTGCAAAATGATGAATTCATAAAAGTTCATCAACCATAGTGATGGATTAAAAGTGAAAAGTCTGAATTTCTTTCATTTTATTTTTTCTTCTGTCTTCTCTCTCATTCACCCTCTGTGCATATTCATGTTCTTATTATATGAGCAATAGCATGGAAATGTATTAATTAATTAATTAATTTTTTATGTGTTAGTATGTTCCATATATAAAATTCTACATACATAGTGTACATATATTTTATTGCTAGAATCCATAATGTTTATCTCCATGTACTTGGTTATGTGTGCTCATGTATGTGCTTGAAGCTTGAGTAATTGAGTATATTTAGTTCTGTCACTTGTGCTCACACAAGAAAGTATGTAATTTAGTTTGATTATCATAATTAACCTATAATTATCTTTATAGTGGCAACTACATATGTTTTTACATTATCTAATTATAGTTGCACACACAAGAAACTATGTGTGTTGTGTGAGTTCAGCTTCAAAATTTTTGCCACCAGAAGATTTTCAATTTCTACTCATCATATATATTTGCTTGTAGCTAGAAGAACAAAAACTAATTTTTTACTTACTTAAGGTGTTTATGGTATACGCTAATATTCAAATATAATAGAAAACATTCCTTGATCCTTACTTCAACTCGATGGCAATCATCTGAAATCAATGACCTGTCAGAATAACCACTGCAATACCAACCACTTATTATTGACAACAAGAAACTACTTCTATTGTTGTCGAGAGTTAACCAAGTACAGGAGTACTCTCATTCCATCACCTTTATTGGCTATAGTGTCACTTGTGATTGTGTAATCAGTAGCGTGCATGTTGCAAACGAAATCCCTGGATGTTGAGATGGTGATATCTTTGGCAACATAGTACTTAATCGATCTAACAATTCCTCAACATCTGTGTACGTCCCTGACACCTATACAAGGTATGTTGTTGAAATGTATGCTCTGATATCATGTGGAGGTATAGTTGTCGTTTAAAGGTATTAGTAAACTTACAATTGACAGATGAAGTCGCGGCTTTGGTGTCGCTTTAAATATAAATATCTTTACTTGATACTAATTATATCGGAGCCATCTTGCCACTTCACTGTCAAGAAAATGACCTTAAGTCTATTGAACAAAGAATTCGAAAATATGCCACCCTCCCTTTCATTTTGGAAGCATTAATCTATCATACAGTACTGAATGTAATTTGATGTAAAATGAAATAAAAACAAATCTACAGTTCATCCTATGTATTTTAATCTCTTCAAAGATTCGTAATTCAATGAAAATTTTCTATGAAAACTGCTCTACTAGACCTCTATGACAATGGTTAGTAAAATGATGTAACAAGAGCCAGGCCAAAATTTTGTTCAGACTCTTTAGGGTAAAGTATACTTACTTACTTATGCGGCCGTTACAGCCGAAAATCGATTTAGGCCAAATTTAGCCAGTTAGAAATTCCAAGCCGTGTTAAGTTCTCTAACACTTGCTATTTCCACCGTAGATTTGGTCTGCCTTTTATGCGTCGCCCACCTACGGGTACCAAAAATAACATCTTCTTAGCCGAAACGTGTTTTTCCATTCGCTCGACATGACGTAGCATGCGCAGCCGCTGAATTTTTACTTTACTATGTCGGTGTCGCTACCAATGCAAATAGATCCAAAGATCTTGCATAGGACTTTTCTCACGAAAACTCTGAGCATTCTCTCATCTGAGATGGAAATTGTCCAAGCTTCGATGCCATATGTAAGGTCAGGCATGATGAAAGACTTGTAGAATGTGGTTTTCTCTCAGAATCCTCTCAGCAAGAGTGGTCCTTTGCAATATCTCCAGGCTGACATCATTAATGATGTTAATACTGTTTAATGATATTTCAAAAGCGTAGTTATCAATAGTAATATGCTGTCCAAGATGCCAGAACTCTTTGTTTGTTAACGCTAGATGCTTCGTCTTGCCCTCGTTCACCATAAAACCCATTCGATGCGACTCTCTTTCCAACTCTGAGCATGCTGCACTGACTGCTGGCATAGTCATGCCGATTATGTCACGATTGCGAAAGTCGCACGATAACAAATTATTTTGTCTAAAACTACGCTCGGTATTATCCGGAGGGGAGAGGTCCTTCACAATTTTCACCGTGACACAACGTCAACTATACAGTGTCATTCTGCAAATACGAATGAGTTTCGTGGGAATACCGAACTCAGACATTGTTGTGTAGAGGTAATCCCCAACCGGACTGTCGAAAGCGGTTTTATAATCAACTACTAGATGGTTCTGTTTCTCCTGGATTTTCTCCAGATTTGGAGCCAGTCTGATGAGATCCGATCGGGGTGTTAAGCATGGGCTTCAACCTTTCACACAGTACGCTCGATAGAACTTTGTATACGATGATAAGAAGACTTATTCCACGATAGTTGGCGCAAATTGTTGGGTCTACTTTCTTCAATCGGGCATGCTTTCATTCGACCATATTCTGGATATAAGTTGGTGCATGCTGCTGAGCAGCTCATCGCCTTCGGTTTTCAACAACTCAGCAGGAGAGCCATCAGTACCTGCAGCTTTGTTGTTTTTCAGCCTAGAAATGGCCTTTCTGACCTCGTCATCATCAGCTGGTGGAACATCTGCACCAGTATAACATGTTTTGAGGGTTCGGGATATCCCCTCCACTGGCGGAATTGTATGGAATTTTAAGCTCAGTACACTCTGGATTCCGAGATTGTCATTTTTGCCAGGACAGGAAAAGTATGTAAAGAGTGTAAAGTATATATAAAGTTAATTGAGCTATAGTTCACATAGCACCCGAATAACAGCCATTAAAATTGCAATTATTCCAACTAAATTATGACACAAAAATATAAAATATTCTACATTTTCAACATGAAAATTTAAATCTATAACTGTAGATCCTTCTAGCGCTTGTTATTAATTCAAAAAAGCCAATAAAAGTGAATTTAAAACTTGATGTTGTTTCTTTGTTTTATCACTAAAATTAAATTCTTCTTGTAAAGTTTCTAATTAAATAACTTGTAATATACTTTGTGTGAGTGTATGTGGTAGACCATGGAAGAAAATAAACGAAACATCAGGCAGACAAATATAATATTCACCAAAAAAGTACAGAAATACTTAATAATAAGATAAAGAAAAAGGCAAAAATGAAAGTTATTGTCAACCACAATGACAGAAGTTTCATTATTTTACAAGGAAAAACTTACGAAATTTGTGAAAACTTGCTTGTCTGTCTTGCCCATGTATACATTAGCATTTTACTACGATAAAACTATACAAAACCAAGACTATTTTCACTTTCATCTGTTATCCTTTTTTGTTTTGCGTTATGTTTCTCGGCAATCATGAATATTTATAAGTTGACAATATTGTCTGATACGAGCACACAAAATGAGAGCATATTGTTGTTATACATGAAATTAAGTTTTTGTCTCAAAAACATGTACACACAACAACACATTTTTAGAAATATATGAATTTAAATCTTACTTCTTTCTTTCTTTCTCCTTTCAGCTTGCAATCTCAGCATCAACGATGAGCTGGTCAAGCAGACAACAAATCAATAACAAATGATTGATATTTAACAGTTCGTAAATTGTTTGTGGTTGTGTTTTCGTGGCAAAACCACTTACAATTACAACAACAACAACAACAACAACAACAATACTCATACACATTCATCAACACAAATCCACACACACATATTCAAAAAGATGCATCCAACAACGAAGCATTATCACACATGCCATAGTAACAGTAGAAGTAGTCGTAGTACTAGTACTAGTAGGAGTAGTAGCAGTTCAAGTGCAATACGAACGAGAACGAAGACCTCAGCACTGCCTTTGCTGCTACTACTTATGTTTGTACTCCAAGCGACAGTACAAATATCGCATGCGTATCTGATCATCGTGCATGAGGACACCGAACCGGGTGCAGTGATCTTCAATGCCTCCGTCTATAAGTTGGGCTCGGAAAGGCATTACAAAATCAATGCGCATAAATCAGCATATTTTGTACATCATCTAGTCGCTGTCAATCATAAGGATGGCCAAATTCAGCTGAAAAAATCGCTCAAATGCGATGGCATCTATTACCCGAACCTCTTCACCTTCTACGTGGACTCAACATCGAATCGCCTGCGCAGCATTGACTACTACAGTCTTCCGATACGTATATTCATAACGGGTCATAATTGCAATGAAGATCGTCGTGTGGAGGAAGAAATACACGGGCGCCAATATGAGGAAGAAGATACTGGTTATTCGAAGCGGCGACGAAGATCCATCGAGGTGTCAACCAATGAGTTGGATGAACGATACTATGGTGAATATTTGGGTAGTAACACCAATGGACGGAAACAGTCGATCATATTGTTGAATGGCAACGAATTGGAATTGTATAATCACAATAATAGTCGGGCGGATTTCAAAGATGGCGATCTCATTTTCGGCGATAATTTCGATAATGAAATGCGCCGTCGAATATTGAGTCGAAAACGACGCTCGAAAGAGATGCAACTCAATCCAGCCATTCATCGACGTATTACCGATGCAAAACAATGGATTTCAGAGACATACGCATCCTATGCCATACACACCACCGATAAATGGAATCAGATCTGTTTGCGTAAATCCCAATTTATTAATAATTTGAATGCTTTTCTGCCGAAATCGATTTGCCAACATTGTAAGGTGAACTTTATCGATGTGAATGATGAACGTTTTGCGATCGAACATCAAAATCGTGATTTAGTTGCCAGCCGTGATGTCTGCATACACGAGTCCATGTGGAAAGTTAGCATTACCTTTAATATCCGCTGTAGTCGCAATGATATTGTGGACTCTGATCATCGGCTCAAGATCGTGTATCATCATCAGGAATTCAATGACACGGATATCGCAAAACGTGTGCGGCGCGAATTGCGCAATCAATCTCCGTACTTTGAGCAAGCTCTTTATGTGGCTTCCGTGCTGGAAGAGCAGCCAGCCAGTACGTCGGTTACAACAGTGCGGGCACGTGATCCTGAGGATTCACCCGTGGTTTATTCAATGGTATCATTATTGGATTCGCGTTCACAATCACTCTTCAAAGTTGATTCGCGTACGGGCGTGGTCACCACTTCGGCCAGTTTAGATCGTGAACTTATGGATGTTCACTACTTTCGTGTAGTTGCGACGGACGATAGCTTCCCGCCACGATCGGGCACGACGACATTGCAAGTCAATGTACTCGATTGTAATGATCATAGTCCGACGTTTGAGGCGGAACAATTTGAGGCTAGCATACGAGAGGGCGCTACTGTAGGATCGACTGTGATTACATTGCGTGCAACCGATCAGGATATTGGTAAGAATGCCGAGATCGAATATGGAATCGAGAGTGTTACAGGTAAGTTGGCAAGTCTGCGTCGTTAGATGCATGTATATTCATTTCGTTTTCTTCACTTTTGACTTAGATGGCACCGGTACTTTACAAGATCAAGAAATACCAATTTTTCGCATTGATGGCCGGTCGGGTGTTATTTCGACCCGTAGCTCTTTAGATCGCGAAACTGCCGATAGCTATAATCTGATCGTGACAGCTTCCGATATGGCTTCGGCTCAGAGCGAACGCAAGACAGCAACTGCCACTGTTTTAGTAAAAATCCTGGATGACAATGATAATTATCCGCAATTTAGCGAACGCACCTATACGGTGCAAGTACCTGAAGACCAATGGGGTGATGACAATGTTGTGGCGCATATACGCGCCACTGACGCAGATCAGGGTAACAATGCGGCAATTCGTTATGCCATCATCGGTGGCAATACTCAATCGCAATTTGCCATCGATTCGATGAGTGGTGACGTTAGTTTGGTGAAGCCCCTGGATTATGAGAGTGTTCGAAGTTATCGTTTGGTTATACGCGCACAGGATGGTGGCAGTCCGTCACGCAGTAACACAACACAGCTGCTGGTAAATGTAATCGACACAAATGACAATGCGCCGCGTTTTTATACATCACAATTTCAAGAGTCCGTACTGGAAAATGTTCCCGTCGGTTACAATATCATACGTGTACAGGCTTATGACTCGGACGAAGGAGCAAATGCGGAGATAACGTATAGCATATCGGAACGTGACGACAATTTCCCATTGGCTGTGGATCCACGCACTGGATGGGTGCAAACCATCAAACAGCTTGACCGTGAGGAGCAGAGTCGGTTTAATTTTCAGGTGATCGCAAAAGATGGCGGCATACCACCGAAATCGGCCAGTTCCTCTGTCGTCATAACCGTACAGGATGTGAACGACAATGACCCGACATTCAATCCCAAATATTACGAAGCAAATGTTGGTGAAGATCAACCGCCCGGGACACCGGTGGTCACCGTAACCGCTACAGACCCCGACGAGGATTCTCGCCTGCATTACGAAATTACAACGGGCAATACAAGAGGACGTTTTGCAATCACTTCACAAAATGGACGGGGCCTCATAACGATTGCTCAGTCGTTGGACTACAAGCAAGAGAAACGATTTGTGCTCACAATCACTGCCACGGATTCTGGTGGACGCTCTGATACAGCAACCGTAAACATTAATATCACCGATGCAAATAATTTTGCGCCCATCTTTGAAAATGCCCCATACAGTGCATCTGTTTTTGAGGATGCACCCATTGGCACTACAGTACTAGTGGTTTCAGCTACCGATAGCGATGTTGGAATCAATGCTCAGATCACCTATTCGCTCAACGAAGAGAGCATTAATGGTTTAAGCAACCCGGATCCATTTTCGATAAATGCGCAAACTGGTGCTATTGTTACGAGTGCACTGCTGGATCGTGAAACAACAAGCGGGTATCTGCTGACAGTAACAGCAAAAGATGGTGGCAATCCTTCACTCAGCGATACTACCGATGTAGAGATTAGCGTTACGGACGTCAATGATAATGCACCGACTTTCAAGAATCCACTCTATCAAGCATCCATTTTAGAAGATGCCTTGGTGGGCACCTCAGTCATACAAGTGTCAGCGACAGATCCAGATATTGGACTAAATGGTCGTATCAAATATTTACTCAGCGATCGTGATGTGGATGATGGTTCATTTGTTATTGATCCCACCTCGGGTACGATTCGTACAAACAAAGGACTCGATCGTGAGAGTGTTGCTACATATCATCTGACAGCAATTGCTGTGGATAAAGGTTCACCGCCACTTTCCAGCTCAGTTGAAGTTCAAATACGTTTGGAAGATGTAAATGATTCGCCGCCGACATTTCCCTCGGACAAAATCACCCTGTACGTACCTGAAAATTCTCCTGTTGGCTCTGTTGTTGGTGAGATACATGCGCACGATCCCGACGAAGGTGTCAATGCCGTCGTACATTACTCTATTATTGGTGGCGATGATTCGAATTCATTTTCTTTGGTTACCAGACCTGGTTCAGAGCGCGCCCAGCTGCTTACCATGACTGAACTCGATTACGAATCCTCCCGCAAACGCTTCGAATTGGTTATTCGAGCCGCAAGTCCACCTTTACGCAACGATGCCCATGTAGAAATATTGGTGACCGATGTCAATGACAATGCTCCTGTGCTGCGAGATTTTCAAGTGATATTCAATAATTTTCGTGATCATTTTCCCAGCGGAGAGATTGGACGTATACCAGCATTCGATGCAGATGTTAGCGATAAACTAACGTATCGCATACTCTCGGGTAATAATGCGAATTTACTTAGGTTGAATACCACATCGGGTGGATTAATTTTGAGTCCACAATTGAATACGAATGTTCCGAAATTCGCTACAATGGAGGTTTCCGTTTCGGATGGCATTAATGAGGCTAAGGCGATTATGCAGCTTTCCGTGCGTTTAATCACCGAGGATATGCTGTTCAATTCGGTAACCGTGCGGCTTAATGAAATGACTGAGGAGGCTTTCCTATCGCCGTTACTCAACTTTTTCCTCGATGGGTTGGCTGCCATAATTCCGTGTCCCAAGGAGAATATTTTCATTTTCTCTATTCAAGATGACACTGATGTAACATCGCGAATCCTAAATGTCAGTTTCTCTGCGCGCCGACCAGACGTATCGCATGAGGAATTCTATACACCACAATACTTGCAAGAGCGTGTCTATCTGAATCGTGCGATCTTAGCACGGCTGGCTACGGTGGAAGTGCTGCCGTTCGATGATAATCTCTGCGTGCGAGAGCCCTGTCTAAACTTCGAAGAATGCTTGACGGTTCTTAAATTTGGTAATGCTTCGGAGTTCATACATAGCGACACTGTGCTATTTCGGCCCATTTATCCGGTTAACACATTTGCCTGTTCGTGTCCCGAAGGTTTCACCGGCAGTAAGGAGCATTATCTATGCGATACTGAGGTCGACTTATGCTATTCCGATCCCTGTCGAAATGGTGGTACCTGTGTACGACGAGAAGGAGGCTACACCTGCACCTGTTCACCCTCACACACTGGCGTTAACTGTGAAACCGAAATTGCCAAGCTTAAACCCTGTAGTACCGATGCATGTGATGGTGCACATTCCTGCATGAATTCGTTTTTGAGTTCGCAACCACCACCATACACATCGACTTGTGAGCTACGTTCCCGCTCATTTTCAAAGAATTCATTCCTAACATTCGAAAGTCTCAAACAGAGACACCGTTTCAATTTGAAGCTTCGTTTTGCCACAGTACACGAAAATGGTTTGCTTCTTTACAATGGGCGTTACAATGAGTTGCATGACTTTATTGCACTGGAAATACGGCAGGGTCACGTCAGCTTCTCATACTCCTTGGGCGATAACATACAAAGTGTAGCGGTCGTGCAAAAGACAAAGGTATCGGATGGCAATTGGCATGATGTTGAAGTGATTTACCTAAATCGCACTGTAACGATTGTACTTGACAACTGCGATACGGCTGTTGCTTTGGCGGGAAATCTGGGTGATCGTTGGAGTTGTGCCAATCAAACGACACTAAGGCTGGACAAACGTTGTGCTCTGCTGACTGAGACATGTCATCGTTTCTTAGATCTCACCGGTCCTCTGCAGGTTGGCGGTCTTCCACGTATACCAGCACATTTTCCAGTGGAAAATCAAGATTTCGTTGGTTGCATATCCGATCTACGCATAGATGATCGTTTTGTCGATTTGAACTCGTATGTTGCAGATAACGGCACTATTTCGGGCTGTCCACAAAAGTCGCCACTTTGTTCTTCGGAGCCGTGTTTCAATGGCGGTGCATGCCACGAGGGTTGGAATACTTACACATGCGAATGTCCTGAAGGTTATGCTGGAAATTCGTGTCAAGAGAACATACCTGCGCCTTGGCGCTTTTCCGGAGATGGCAGCTTAAGTTTCAATCCCTTACTGCGTCCCATCCAATTGCCATGGGTTACTTCACTTTCGATGCGAACACTGCAAAAGGATGCCTTCCTCATACAAATCCAAATCGGTCAGAATAGTTCCGCTATCGTGTGCCTTAAAGATGGCATCCTCTATTACATTTATGACAATGAGCCTATGTATTTAGCGGGTGCGTACCTCTCGGACGGAGTTTGGCATCGCATTGAAATAAAATGGCTCGGAGCTGAAGTACACTTCTCTGTTGATTATGGTCAACGCGCTGGAGTAGTTCCAATGTCTCAAAAGTTACAGGGTCTCTATGTGGGCAAGATTTTGATTGGCAGTGCAGACAGTTCAATTGGTTCAACGGGGGATTTGCTACCATTCGAAGGATGTATTCAAGATGTACGCATTGGTGCTTCACAATCGGTGCTCTCGCGTCCAACGATTCGCGAAAATGTTGAAGACGGTTGCGTTTCACGAGCCGAATGTCCGGAGACATGTCCACTGCATTCGACATGCTCAACCACGTGGGATGAAGCGCACTGCGAATGCTTGCCCGGCTATGTGGGACCCGAGTGTCTGCCCATCTGTACTGTCAAACCGTGTGTTGCTGGTATTTGTCGAGCGAACGTCAGTGAGCCGCGCGGTTATAAGTGCGAATGCAACACCACCTTTCAGCATGGAGATTATTGTGAGAAGACAATGAAACAGCCATGTCCAGGCGGTTGGTGGGGCGAAAAGGTGTGTGGTCCATGTAAGTGTAATCTCAAACAGGGTTATCATCCTGATTGTAATAAAACGTCCGGGCAATGCTACTGCAAAACAAACCACTATCAGCCGCCCAATGAGACCGCTTGTATTCCATGTGATTGCTATTCGATTGGCTCATTTAGTAGTGCATGCAATCGTCTGACAGGCCAATGTGAATGTCGTGAAGGTGTTATAGGCCGTCGCTGTGATTCTTGCTCAAATCCTTATGCCGAAGTAACGCTCAGTGGTTGTGAGGTCGTATACGATGCATGTCCACGATCATTTGCTGCAGGAATCTGGTGGCCACGTACGCCTTTGGGTAGCACCACCATAGAAAATTGCCCCTTGCCAGCCAGAGGAAAGGGTCAACGTACCTGTGACAGTGCTTCGGGTGGCTGGAACCAGCCGGATATGTTTAATTGTACCTCTGAACCATTCGTGGAATTGCGAAAGCAATTGTCACAATTGGAGAAATTAGAATTGGAACTCAATACATTTGTGGCTATAAAACTGGCGGAAAATCTACAGCATGCGTGCGAGCTGGTTGATCGAAGTGCTGTAACTAAGAAGCCAGTGGTGAAGGATGGTCGACGTTACAAAATGGAATCGTCATTTCTGCTTAATGAAGGAAATAATGCATGGTCGAATGAGTTAGAATTGGATTATTTGTCGGATGAGCTGAAATTTACCCATGATCGTCTATACGGTGCCGATCTGTTGGTAACTGAAGGCTTATTGCAAGAGCTAATTAATTATGAACTTATGCAGACTGGCCTAAATCTATCACACAGCCAGGATAAATATTTCATAAAGAATCTTGTGGATGCAACGAGTGTGATTCTCGATCGGAAATACGATAACGAATGGCGTCGTGCTATGGAATTGATACAACGTGGTCCGGATGATTTGGTTGATGCTTTCAATAAATATATGGTCGTCTTGGCGCGTTCGCAACATGATACCTATACAAACCCCTTTGAGATAGTGCAGCGTAATATGATCTTCTCGCTTGATATTGTTACTACGGAATCACTGTTCGGTTATGAACCCGAACAGCTAAGTGAATATCATAAAACAAAGTATCTGAAACCGAATGCCTTCACCACTGAAAGTGTAGTACTGCCGGATACAAGTGGCTTTCTGCAGCATTCCTCCAAACAGAAGCCCGTCATAACGTTTCCCAAGTACAATAATTTCATACTGGATAAGACAAAGTTCGACAAGCACACCAAGGTTCTGGTGCCGCTCGATATGTTGGGCATAACACCACCGGAAAATAATGAGGTGACACAAGGTTCAAATGACTATCGCGCCATAGTTGCGTACGCTCAGTACAAGGACGTTGGCCAGTTGCTGCCGGATATGTATGACGAGACGATAACCAGACGCTGGGGTGTCGAAATCGAGGTAGCCTCGCCCATATTCTCACTAGCCATTTTAGTGCCATCAAATGAGAGTGAAGAGAAACGTATCGAGATACCATTCCGTAAGATATCATCATCGCAAAAAAGCGCCACCAGTGCGTCTAATGAACACGAATTCGTTGAAGTGTTTGATGTGCCAAAATCTGGTAGTAGTAGTGGTGGTAGCAGCGAAGAGCGCGCAATTGAAAATATACGCATCACAGCACATGAGATTCCCGCACCTGCACCCCCACCTGTTTCTGTCGAACAAACAGAATCAAGCAATGAAGCCACCGAGGTGGAGAATGTTGAGGAGCCACATATTAGCGTACGTTTCGATGAAGAAAATATTGAATTTCATGGTAATTCAGGTGAGGAAGTAATTGATTCGCCCGAAGTGGCAAATCCGCACTATGAAAACTCAAATGAGCAACAACAACAACAGCAACATCAGCAAGAGTCGCAAGAACAACAGAAGGGTGAAAATGAGGCTATCTACCGCAATCGTCGCCTAGTCAAACGGCAGGTTGAGGTTATTTACCCTTCGGAGCAATTGCAATCATCGCAACACATAACGTATCGTTCGCTCGGCTCACCCCATCTTTCGCAGCCGATTAAATTACAAATGTGGCTTGACATTGAAATGGCCCGTTTCGGTCCGCGCTCGAATCCGCAGTGTGTACGCTGGAATAGCTTTACCAACCAATGGACTCGCCTTGGTTGCCAAACAGAAATTCCTGATTTCGATGACGTGTACGCCAGCGAAGGACAAGCGATAATTGTTAATTGTACATGCACGCACATTTCGAATTATGCAGTAATCGTGGATATCATCGACCCCGAGGACATACCCGAGCCGTCTTTGCTTGTGCAAATCACATCGTACTCAGCATTCATGGTATCGTTGCCTTTACTAATGTGCGTGCTGATAGCTTTGGCACTGTTGCGTGGTCAGCAGACCAATTCCAATACGATTCATCAGAATATTGTGTTGTGTGTCTTCTTTGCTGAACTACTCTTCTTTGTGGGCATGCAATCGCGCCGCAGTTTGCTGGAAAACGAATTCACATGTAAATTTACTGCGATTTGTCTACATTACTTCTGGCTGGCCGCATTTGCATGGACTACAGTCGATTGTGTGCATTTGTATCGGATGCTCACCGAAATGCGTGATATTAATCATGGTCCAATGGGTTTCTACTTTGCAATGGGTTATGGTGCGCCCGCTGTAGTCGTCGGTCTGTCAGTGGGTGTACGTGCTCACGAGTATGGCAACAGTTTGTTGTAAGTATCCACTCACTCATTATTCATATTGTACTTTACTGTAATTGAACTCCTGAAAACACTTTACAGCTGTTGGCTTTCGGTTTATGAGCCAGTTGTGTGGTGGCTTGTTGGTCCTATTGCCGGTATGTCTGTGGTAAATCTACTGATACTCTTTGTATCGGTGAAGGCAGCATTCACACTGAAGGATCACGTTTTGGGCTTTGGTAATTTACGCACACTACTCTGGCTGTCAGTTGTCTCACTTCCGCTTATGGGAGTAATGTGGGTATTGGCCGTATTGGCCGCATCAGAGAATTCGCAATTGCTGAGCATTTTACTATCTGGTGTGGTGGTGTTGCATGCCATATTCTGTTTGATTGGCTATTGCATCATAAATAAGCGTGTACGCGAGAATTTGCAAAGAACATGTTTGCGTTGTATGGGTCGTAAAGTGCCACTGCTGGATTCTTCGATGGTCGTCAGTAATAGTTCGCACAATGTGAATGGTACGACGAGACCGAATAATTTTTTGGCTTCCAACTTCGATACAACACGACGAAATGTTGGAATCAGTGTGTCCAGCACCACGTCGCGTAGTACAGCCAAGACAAGCTCCAGCCCATACAGGTATGTAAATGTGAACATTTGTGTGTGATTTAATATATTTTCGAATTTCCATCACAGCGATGGCCAGTTACGTCAAACGTCGACCTCTACTTCGAATTACAATTCGGCTAGTGATGCGCCCAGTTTTTTGCGTGGATTTGAATCATCTGCCGGCGGTGGCAGACGTGAAGAGAAAACACGTCGTCATCGCAAAGACTCAGATTCGGGTTCAGAGACGGATGGTCGTTCACTTGAGCTAGCATCAAGCCATTCTAGCGATGATGAAGAGTCACGAACTGGACGCTCATCGAATACACAGCGCAGTACAGGTGTCAGCGCGACACCATCGTACCTGCCGAATATCACCGAACATGTACAGGCAACCACACCACCCGAATTGAATGTGGTACAAAGTCCACAACTATTTCCGAGTGTCAACAAGCCTGTGTATGCGCCGCATTGGTCGAGTCAATTGCCCGACACATATCTGCATCAACCGCCTCCGCCCAATATTGGTCGTTGGTCTCAAGACACCGGCTCCGACAATGAGCACGTACATGGACAAAAAATAACAATCTCACCGAATCCCTTGCCAAATCCTGATCTCACCGATACCACCTATCTGCAACAGCATCACAATAAAATCAATATGCCACCATCGATATTGGAGAATCTACAGAACGTGCGTACCGATAATGGATACGATGCGATGGAACGTGATGCCATGTATGGTCGCCGTAAAGATTATCAAGATAACTATGGACAATTTGATGGTATCACAACGGCGGGTAATTACAAGCCGCCCACGCATTATGGCAGCGATAAAGATTACCCCGGCAGTGGTGGTGGAAGTAATGGCTCCGGCGGCGGTAGTGCCACTGGTAATGGTGGTACACAGATTGTAAATCATATGCGTTCATTTCATCCGGATGTTGCTTACTTAAGCGACAGCATCTATGATAAACAACGCCCCATCGGATATTTGGGTACAAATGGCACCACCACCGCCAACTCCAATACAGATTCGCCTTACATGTCCAAGGAGCGCATTACACCTGACATATACGGCTCGCGTGATAATCATTATAGTCTGAAGAAGCAACCTATGTATGGTGGTGATTCAATGCATTCCGTACATTCGTTGCTCAAAAATGACTACCACCAGCAGCAACAACGGCAGCAGCAGCAGCAGCAGCTGCAGCATCAACAACAGACTGATTATCATTCTGATCGTATGTCAGAGGGTTCGGATAAAAATGGTTATCATTTTCCTTACACTGCCGAAGAGGATCATTTAACAGCAGCGCGTAAAATGAATCATCATGCGAATCATTCACCAGTACCATTGCATCATAGTTCGCAACAAATTTTAAATGGTCATCAGCATCATCATCATAATCACCATCTTCATCATCAGAATCAACAGCTGGTGAATGATGTTAATAATCCTGGTCTAATGGGTCGTCATACATTGAATTCCAGTACACGACATAGTGCGTCACGTACTTCATCGCCACCATCGAGTATTGCAGCGCCATTGCAACCATTGGCGCCTTTAACTAGCATCACCGATACAGAGTGAGTATGAAATTTATTGTGCAATGGTTTTTTCGTGAGGTTTTTGGTTAAACTTATTATTTATCTGTCGTTGGTTAGCATAAGCGATTTATTTTGTATATGTATGCGTTTCTTTTTAACTTCAACTGGGTGCCGTAGCTCAGTGGTTAGTGTGTTGGCCTTCTGATCTGTAGGACGTGAGTTCAATCCCCAGCTGAAGCATAACAAAATTTACTATCGAAAAGATCTATTTTCGAACGGTACCCACCTGTCGGCAAAAATTTACCAAAAATACTTCTTAAAAGAGCTCTGTGACAAAACTAAGTTAAAGTGATGTCACAAGAGTTCTGCCATTCGGAACCGGCTAATATAAGTAGGTCCCTTCTAATGATGTCCAAATTCAACACGTACAACAGTATTGGAAGAGAAGATCGGTGGTATCACAATGGGCTTTTCTGGCCTAAGTGTGTCCTCTAAGAGAGAGAGAGGGCAGCCACATAACCTAACCTAACCTAACTTCAACTAATTTCATTCATGTGTTGCTTTCATTGGACTGTTCTGGCAAATCGTTGTATGATGATATTCGTAGTATTCGCAATTATAGCTTTCTGAAATTTTGTGTTCTCATGGTGTAAAGCCTAAGAATGATTTATCCCCATATTAATTCATTCGTTCTAATATTACTTAAGGATGTTGTATTTCATGAATATTTATGTCTTTTGGAACTAGTCGGGTTGTGATGCATCTCATTCCCAACACATCAATGGCAATAGTCTGAGACGATTCATGGTAGGAGACCGCTGGTGCACGAACTAGTGAACTTGAACTCTAGCTCGTGACTGAAAGAATAACTTTTGAACATCAATATGTTCATTTATCGACGTATTCCATATTAGTTGAGGCTTTACGGTCCTCATTGAACGCTTTGTACAATACGAATGTTCTCGTTCTGATTATAATACACTCGCTGAAAGCCATTTTTAAAATCTTCAAAGCTTCAGAGCAAGCAATTTAAGAAGTTTTAAATTGTACTTACAGTCATAAAACGATTTTTCTCGGAGGCAACTACCCCCTAGGAAGATATTGATAAATTTTTATACAACACATATGCAAAGTAAATCGCTTTAAATTAAATTTAATATCAAATTATTAACTCTATTCCTGCTTATTTATATTTTTTTTTTTTCCTTACTTGGTGTCTTTTGGATATATCGCATTTTTGTGTTGTTGTTATTTGAATGCCAATATTATATAAATTTTGAAATTAAAAAAAAAAACATAATTTAAAATAAAACAAAATTTAAAATGAAAATAATTCCATTATTTTTCACATTTTTTGTTGGTTTTTGTTTTCTCTTAATCTATTCTCTTTTCATTCCAAAATCACAAACAATCCAAAACAAAAAATCATCGCATAAAATTCAATTTAATTTTTCTCATCAACAATATAACTCCATAAAATCCTTTAAAATAATAAATAAATATGAAAACCAAAAAATCTAAATAAAAAACACACACACATGCACACAACTACGATCATATCATTATTACCATTATCATCATCACCATTATCATCATCACCATCATCATAATCACCAAAATTTTGTTAAATCAATCCTATGTACGAAAACAAAAAATATTGCTCATCTGCATATGAATAAATAAACACAAACACAAATACACACACAAAACGCACAATCACACTACGCCTACATATGCTTATCCTAATCTCCCATATGTGCCATATAATCACAAATAATAACACCACCGCATAACACTAACAATGTGTCTGCAGGTGGTCATGGGAGCGCTTAAAGAAAATCTAATCACAATACTCTTTCTGTATTTATTCTCTTTCAAAACAACTTTACTGCTTTTGGCTTCTTCAACACATGCACACACACACACACACACCCAACCATAAACAACTCTCAAACTAACTACATATGTAATACACAAATACGGTATACATGTATTCGTATGTATGTATATAAATGACATATGCCATCTATGGTATGTACATGACATACACACCCACATGTCACATACATATGTACACGCTTGTATACGGGTACAACTATAAAATCAAATGTGAAAATAAATCTAACAACAACCACAACAACAACAACAACAAAATATCCAAATAACCAAACAACTACAACAAAATGGCTAATATTCAACATAACAATAACAACAATTACTACTATCTACAATACATACTATGTAATACATCTTCACCTAATTGAACTACTACTAATACTACTTCTACTACTACTACTACAACTACTCGAACAACTCTTCTCATGCAGATCAGAGGTAAACACAAAGTTTTAATTAATTTCATTTCATCTCATATTACATTTTCATTCGAATTCATATGTAAATTGTAAATATTTGTTGATTTGTCTTGTTGTTGTTCTTTTTGGTATTTACTTTTGATGTAAATAAATTATTTTGTAATAATTTTAGCAGATTTTCCTTTCAATCTTACATATTCTTTTATGTATATATCTACTAACTAAAAACTACTAGGTACACAATATACTTTTATTGTAGTTGCATCATCATGTTGTGGCATTTTTAATTTTATTTTGTTTTTTTTTTCAATTTAAAGTTTTCATGTTTATTTTCTCATATTTATTTTTTGAAAAAAAAAAATATATATTTTTCAAAACAAATAATAGAGAATATATGTATATAAAGGGATATAAGAACACTATGCATTTGTTATAGACTAAAATCATAGATTTCGAGAATAAAATCCTTCTATAGAATTTGCAGATTGAGCATTCTGTGTTGGTTAGCTTAGGTTAGGTTAGGTTACAATGGTTACTCCGTGGCCAAGAGTAGTCGTTTATGCTCTTAGTAAACTAGTTCGGAGTATTTTCAATAATAATGATAATACAAAACATTGAGAATGACAGAAAATTGAAGTCTTGAAGTATTCATTCAATTCAAAACGGTATACTGCAGATCTCTTTCGAGTTTACTGAATATGCAGAAGTCATACAATGCTAAATCAGACGAATATTACGACTATGACACAAAATGGGTCGAAGTTCTTCGTAGACATTGTTACGAACATGTTGAATATTTTTAGAATCAAAGGAGAAGCTATGAGTCTGAGACCCTATGGGTCGTTTGAGATCAACTAAAATGATCCTGGCGATATTTCGGTTGTGTCATTAAAAAATAAATATATAAATATGTAGCACTTATAAGTTCTTTGGCTCAGGTTCTCTTCTAGTACTGTTGTACGTGTTATACAGGGTGATTTTTTAAAAGCCTTTGGATTTGATTTAAAAAAACACATACAATTTAGAGAAATGTATGAGATCTTTATTTGAGTCGATAGAACGATCCATATAATTCAATGTTCAAAGATGATTTCATGAAAATGTTGACCGGTCCAATTTTGGCAAACTTACACCCATCTATCGGCCGGTATCTCACGAATAAATCGATAATTCACGGTCATCAACAACACTGGCGAAAACAGCTGCGATATTTTCCTCTGTCCGCACTCTACGTATGCGGGTTGTCGGTTTAATATCCAATCATTTCAATTTGGTGTGGAATTTAGTCACTAGATTCCAAATAGCCGCCTCAAAAGGTCACCCAAACTGACCATAAAATGAATGAACTTTGGTAATAGAATTCAATAATCTGTAAGCGTTGTTCGTTTGTAAGTCGATTCATGGTTAAATTATAGACCAAACTGAACATGTTTGACAGTAATATGTTACACGAAAACAGCTGAGCTGCCAAAAACAGTGTTGCGAAAAAGAAAGTTGCTAAAAATTCATCCTATATTTTCGACAGTATTAGAAGGGACTTACTTATTAGCCGGTTTTCAGAAAGCCAACGCACTAACCGCTGAGCTACGGCCCTCACGGTTGTATTCCATTCCTCACATTCTCTTTATCAAAACCTTTTTGCATGATTCGATGTATTTTCACATTTGATATCTCACTATGCAAGTAAAATTTAATGCAAGTTTTTGGCTAAATTTAATTAACTAATTAATTAATTTTAAAAATCGGTGATATCCATTTTTGCGACAATAGATTTGTTCGTTAACATTACCATCACTTTCTCTTATTGAGGGAATAAAAACAAATTACACTCTCGATATAAGAAAATATGCAAAGAGTAAACGAACGGAAACTTATTAGAAACTCGCAAATTCACAGTTTGTAGTTGACAGTTGGAATTATTTTTCTATAGGCAAAAATTTTACTATCACAAACTATATGTATTGCATTTCTGTCGACAATTGTTAGCAATTGTTAAAAGTTTTCAGTTAGGGAGCATACCTAATATTAATATGAAATTTTACAGGAATTGTATTACCAACGTTATAAATAAACAAATTTCTTAAAGTCGAATTACCCAGTTATACCTTGCATATATAAAATATATATAAAATTTTTCAATTTCCCCTACTTTGTATGGGAGCTACATTAAGAAGTAGGCGTGGATTATCAATTTTCGAGAAATAATTTCAGCCTATAATACTAATCGATGTATTTTGTAAGTAAAGGAAGGTTTAAAGATTAAGGTAATATATTAAGTAATAGGCGTGGTGTGCTGGTTTCTCGCAAGTTTGTCACAAATGACAATATTAAAGTTCGTGCTAAATATGATCGTTTTATGCTGAAAACTGCTGAAGCTATGGCGGTTCAAACACATAACAAATTCCGAGGCTCTGTATGAGATCTATATAATATGTAGGTATAGTTGGCCAATTTCTTGAAAATCTAGTTATCCTTACAATACCTATCCACACCTTAAATATTATTATTCCACATTAAATAGTTTCATTTAATTTCCTCGACTTTGTATGGGAGCCACATAAAGTGATGATTTCATGTCAGCTTATTTCTGACTATAAAATAAACCCAAGTGTCAAATATAGTTCTCTGAGAGAGTCGATTGCCGAAGTTACAGCGGTTTAAATTTAAAGGAAATTTAGACACATTGTATGGGAGCTACTATAAAAAATAGGCATGGCTCGACTATTTCTGGCAAGATTATGAAGCAGTATAACATAACTCCATGTACATTTTGCTTACACATCGTTAGCATTAGAGTGAATACACAAAGCCAAACTATACACGTTGAATTAGAATATTTTTCAAGAATACAAATTCCTTTACTATCAATCGTCAAGGTAAAAACATGTGCGTGCTATAGATCAGTTGGTTAGTGAGTGACAAATACCGAGGCAAATGCCCATCTGTCAGCAAGCAATTGGTAGCAATAATATATTGTAAAAGAGCTTTGTGATAAAGTGGCAAGAGTTCTGTCATTCGAAACCTATACATGTGTACATCTGTCCCATAACCTTTTTATCCTCACATTAACTGTATTTCAAAAAAAAAAACTGAAAAGGGAACGCAACAAATTTGTTTCAATAACAATTTTCAATAATAATGCTAATATTATTTTATGATCCTATGCAAATTATATGCAAATATTCATGTATTTAACTATTAAATGCAATAGTATTTGAAATTCATTACATACTCATATTTCGAAATAATCTATTTTACGTATTATATATTAAATATACAACAATAGATTTAGTTCTATGTAATCAAATAAGTTGTATGAAATTTGTGGAAATTTAATACAAATAATTATAGGCAACAGTTGATTCATAGAGTATATACGAAATACAAATATTTAAATATTATTGTATGTTAATCCCTGCTGGTAATTAAAATATCATAAATATTTGCATCACAGGCAAACATTTTTCATACTAATTATGGTAATTTTATTTAATCTGATACATTTTTTTTCTTTTGTGTACTTCATGTTAAATAATTGCCTAGAAACATACTCATTTTGGGTGAAGAATTAATGTCATTTTATATTATTCTATTTGATTAGAGCATTTATATTTATTTTATTTTAATTTATTGGCCACTTTCATTAGTCAGTTCATACTTTAACTTATTTATTGAAATAATAATTGAGTATAGCTTCATAAAATTTGCATATATCGCATGTATTCCATTAAAACAAATAGAATTAATGTAAAATTTCATTTTGAAATTCAATTTGTATGCAATTGACACAGTATAACATTTAGTTATGCATAGAGTCCGTTTTCAATCGTTGTATATACAATTTTTGCATCAAAGAATGTTGAACAAACAAATGTTGCTATACATATGTATACTCGTACATATATTATGAGTATAAGCAACAAATTTATTTGAAACCGCAGTGTTTGACTTTTGTTGAACCCATTTCAAATAATAGTAATAGAATTTACAATTTTTCATTTCTAGTGAGAATAACTCGATATTGTTCAATAATCGAACAGCTATTTTCCAAAAAGTCCTAAGTGGCAACATTTTTTTTTTTCAGACACTACATTTATATCCAATATTTTCAAAGTGATTTACATAAACCTCCTATTTAGTATTATGAAAAATATTTTTTCCATATTTTGTGATTTTTTTACCATTTCTCATTTAGCTTAGTTAGTTAAAAAATTGCTATCTTCATTTATGTATAGTTGCATTTATTGCAAATTGTATGCTATTCATGAGTGTGCTTACTTGTATACAATATATGTTATATACTCGTATATTAGATACATATTACACACTTCATAGCAATAAATGTAATTTATTTTTTAAATTTTATTGGATTCTATAACACTTTGGATTATTTTCTCATAATAACGAAAGCATTCAGAAAAAATGTAGTATTAAATCGAAATTATTTTTCATTCAATTAGGATATACGTACCTATGTAAAGTTTTATTGTGGTGGTTTTTTCTCACAACTCTTTAAATTTTTTTCAATTTAATTTAAACTGTCGATGAATGCAGCACTTATGTGAAAAGAGAGTTTTCAACAAGAAAGAATCGTTCGATTTGAATTTTGAGTTTAAAGTACAAACTCACAAATCCAACCAGCAACATGTTTGGAAACATTGTCTTCTTCTTGGATCCAATCGCATATTACAGTACCATATAAAGAATCTGTAAATGCTAAGGCCTCATTTTGGTTGCAAGTGTCAATTTTCAATCTGTTGTCTAAAAAATACCAAAGCAAATGTGTACTATGAGAAGAAAGGAATTGCCGACTACCGATTGAAAAAAAAAATTTAATTTTCTGAAAAAATATAATTATCTGCTGAATATATTTATCTGCTGAATAATTGGTTAAAGTATTAACTCAGCATCTCATGGACTGATATGATTGAATAATGAGTTGAGCAATAGAGTTAGTATAATATTATTGACAGCCTTAGATTATTCATCCGAACAATCGAATCTAAATTAATTACGCTACATAACGTCCTTTTCATTCAAAAGCTCAATTATTAGTGCACAGAGTCTGACATCAAAAAATAATTTATTTTAAATATGAGGTAAAATGATCCGACACTGACTTTTTTTATATTTTACTAGTGCATTTGAACAAGAATCATCTAGATATCAATATATGGGTTATAGTCTCTTTTTTTCAATTCTGGAAGTAATGATACTTTAAAAATCTTTAGAAATGGTAGTATCGATCCGAAAACAGAGTTGTATATTTATTTATTTGATATTCTTAATTTAGCTAACATTTTAGTATATAATGTATTGTTTTAAACTCATTACCTCATTATAATTCATACATTTTATTATAATTTATGATTTCTATTAACTAAATACACTATATACATATTCATATACATTACATACAAATTCATATACCTATACAACAACAACATCAACAATATTTAATTACTTAACAATTACAGTTCGACATAATTTGGCTACATCGCAGTCGAAGGCGTTATCCATGGTCTCTTACAATCTGGTAGAAATATGTTATAGTAAACAAGAAACAAAGTTCAAAACTCAAATATAATTTTAATTCGAAAAAAGAACAAAAAAATTAGTAATATAGATAATCCGTTTATAAAATCGTGTCATAATTCAAAAATAATAGTTAATTTTAATTGAATTATCATTTTGACGAATCATAAATTCTATAACATTTAATTTACTACTTTTATTATTTATTTAGTTGGAAAATACTAAAAATATACTTTTTTGAATTATGACATTGCTTTATTGGATCAGTATTCCTTTTAGAATGTAGCACTATGTGTAGTTTTCTTTTCCTCTCCCCCCACAAATTGTGGTTAGTTGAAACAAAAAGGTTAAATTAAAAAGTGCTTATCGCTAAATTTCACTCAAAGTACTTTGTATACCACACATAATATAAATACATAATAAATAAAAAAAAAACACCTACACATATTCATATTCATATTTACACATATTCCAAAATACAAGCACAAACAGACACCCATAAATTACCATTAAATATTAATATTTACCGAAATCATAAAAAAAATTTACTTTAGATCCCTCAATATTTACCCGAAATTAATTATATCAAACAAGTTAACATAAAATTTAATCAGAGAATACCACATCCGGTCTTTATATGTAGTCATATGTAGTCTTTAGCACAAATATACTTACTGTAAAACACATCAACCTCATAATTCGCCTGATTAAATGCCATAATTGAAAAGTAATCTTCTAATGCAATATAATTGCATATAAAGTACCTATTATAGGTAGGTTTAATTGTGTTGAGCAAAAATTTGACTATCTGACCCAGCGGAAAACATAAAATTTGACTGCTTTCAAGAATGCATAAAGAAATTTGGAATCACCATCGATATAAAAGCGATACCTCTTTAGTTACGAGAATATTTTTCGATTTCCAGATGAATTTGTTTTCATTTTGTAGTCCCCTAAATCCCCTAAGAAGTGGATATATGGGGTAAGGATATCTAAAGGAAATGTTTCGCCACTCTAGAGGCAATTTATTGGCAGGTATTATCTTTTATCCTTAGTTATATATAGTTTAATTATATGGGTGACATCTATGTAGTGAAAATAAGTATTGGAATCTTGAATTAATTTTGAGGGATTTACGTAACTTACAAATTGCTATCGGACCATATTTTAAAACGCCATATTAGGTGTTTAGCATCTGTCCTTTCGTGAAAGCGTAAACAACCAAATTTTATTGAGCTTCAAACATGTCGACCTTTGAGTCAACAAAACAACATTTGCGGAAGTTTTGTTCTTCATGTTTAATTCAAAGAAAAGTGCCTCTAAAAGTCATCGATTGCTGTTGGAAACTTATAAGGAACATTGTACATATATCGATTAAAATATATGAGTACTAGTTTCATCGTTTTAAAAGTGTTAATTTCGGTATTAAAGATAAACCGCGTTCGGGCCAACCCAAAAAGTTTGAAGATGGAAAATTGACGGCTTTATTAGACTTGTCATGGAAGGGCAACAGCATCAACGGTTGACGAATCAATCATATTCAGGCGTTTAAAGACCATAAGAATGATTCACAAGCAAGGAAATTAGGTCCTATACGAATTGAAGCCGAGAGATGTTCATCGGCGATTAATCACGTGCGACCATGCTTCAACGGCAAAAAGAAAGGATTTTTGGAACATATCGTCACTGATGATGCAAAAAGGATCTATTACGATAAGCTGAGTCGAAAAAAATAATGGGTTATGCTCGGCCAAGCATCAATATTAACGGCAAAGCGGAATATTCATGTTGACAAGCTTATGCTCTGTATTTGGTGGAACCAGCTCGGTGTTTTGTTTATTATGAGCTGTCAAAACAGTATGAAACCATCACCGATGGCCTTCATCGAACACAATTGATGCGTTTTAGCCGACCATTGAAGGAAAAACTGCCAAAATACTTCGAAAGACACAACAAAATAGTTTTCCAACACGATAATGCTTCTCTATATGTTGCTGAAGTCGTTTAAAGATAATTAGGAACCCTGAAATGGGAAATCCCACATTACCCACCTCCCAAGAACTTTTATTCTTAGAAAGAGGCCAAAAATGGGGTCGATTAATAGATTGCCTCAAAACACATCGACTGCTTCCGACGCAGAATCCGTATGCTGCCAGAAAGATGGAAAAAAGTCATAGTCAACGATGAATAATACTTTGAATAATGTATAAATTCAGTTTGTTAAAAAAAATCCCTAAAAACGAATTCAAGGTCCCAATAGTAAGTATTTTTCAGAGGAAATGTTGAGAAAGAAAAATTATTTGGGGACAATCATACATTTAGCATCTGTAGAGCCAATTTCTGATCAGTTATGGGAGTATTTGTCAATATTCAGATGATTTTATTTCCATTTTGTATGAAAGCCCCTACAAAGCGTAGAGTTATTTGAAATTATACATATTTTATATTTTTTGCTGAGCCAAGCCGTCTGAAATGTTAACACACCTTAACGTACATACATAAATATTTAGATTTTCTATTTTTTTCATCAGTTAAATAAAATTAAAACACTTGATATCTACACCGGAAGTTTCGAAAGTTTCTGAACTCGTGCTCGTTAGGCTTGTACTGGTGCTTGTACCGCCACCTATTGAAATATAAGTGGACTTTAAAGCGTGCAATACTTTACAAATACTTTACGACTTTAGATTCGCCATTTTGCCAAGAAACAACAAATCTATCGCGAAAAATATGATATTTTGGTTATACATTCTATCATCAGATTATTTTTGTGGTTTAAGCACTTCGTGCAGATTCCATTCTTACCAAATCAAGCAAATCGTCCGTTAACTCAAAGTCTTGGTTAAAATGTTCAAAGAAGATGTAACAGGCACTTCCCAAATTCTCCTCTTTTCAAAATGTCAAAATATTCGTGATGCAGTAGGTTTGAGAATTCTGTCATATGTCTATAGATGGCGCCATTGCGTGAGCGTAAGTAGCAGTTCGAAAACTTTTAAAACACACTGTGTATAAAATGATTATCCTTTATTTTACACATAAATATTCAAAAATAAATAAAAAAAAGCACTTTTATTATCCTCTTAAGCAATGCAATGCATCAATATTACAAGCATTTATTCCATTTTATAGGTACATACATAGTATAATACCTTTTATGTGCGAAATTATTCGAAAATTCATATTCAATTCATTCACAATAAACGCCACAGGCATAAGCTTTAGGAGTATTTTGAATCACCGAATAACATGATGAAGTTTAATGCGGTTTTTATAGGCACCTTTCATATAAATATCGTATCGAAGTATGTATTTAAATATTTTATTTTTAAACCAAATATAAAGTAACATAGATAAAAGGAACACAATTAGAATATTTTTATATTTTTATTGCATTAATAACATAATTCCACACAAAAAAAAACGATGTTGTCCGATGGACAGATTCACATTATATGGATTTTGAATCCTATTCAAATGTAAAACAAGGAAATTTTAAATTCAGACGAAATAATCAACCATGCTAACCATTTTGTTTAATAGTTGAAAGCAGTGTTAATTAGTTAGAAGCTTCATTCGTAAAAATATTAATTTGATTTTTTTGCCCCTTTGTGTTTACAATCACATATCATAGTTCAAAATCAAGTTATTTACAAAGCATTTGCATAACTTACTGACATATACTACGTATTGCTTGTATGAATTCCCAGGAGAAACTTAGGATCTTTCTCAAAGAAAGATAGATTTCCAAATTTTTAAAAATTAATGTTAAATAACACTTAAATAAAACTTTTCGTAGCTAGTAGCTACTGTTTTTATTCATTTTGGGAAATAAATTCTACATTTCAATACATCTTTTCCAAAGATTTTCTAGTTCTTTCAATCCATTCGATTGCGATAGTGCGTCTTAAAAGTACTCACTATCATTTGCAACATGTTGACATGACAGGGAAACATTTAATCGAACATTTTTTTCAGCAATGATCCACAGGGAAAAATAGCATCGTTCAGTGTTAATATAATTTTCATATTTTAATAAAATTTAAAGCAATCAAATTAACAAAAAATGTTGAACGAATTTAGGCGGCAGAATTTTTATATTATCGCTTTTTGCAAGAACTTTTAATCGAAAATTCTCTACTTTCCTATAAAAAATCATCGTTAGAAAAAATAAATTTTATATTTTCCAAAAAAATCAAAATTACACGCACACACTCTCATCTACTCATTATGGCCTTGCTTCACTATAATACAAAACACACTTTCACGCCATCGTCATTATCACCATAATCATCACAATCATTATTATCACAAAAATGAATGTTTTTTTATATAAAATTATTTTTCATATTATTTTTTTCAATATTTTTATAATTTTGTGCTACTCAATTGTATTTAAATTAAATTAATATATAATTTAATAAATTAATAGTTAAAATTTTTTAAATTTCCTTATATAATTACAATTTTTAATTAAGTGATTTACAAGGTCACTTAAAGTAAAATGTCATAATTTCAAGTTGAACAAGAATATGAAACATATGAACACACCCTCATAATTATGTGTGTGTTCCTTTGTCATACAACAATTGCAACAAACCATGCAGTTATTTTTGTAAAGAAGCAAATTTCATAAAATTATCACAATATGAAATGTTATGGTACTTTGTTCAGCAGCTAAATATGTACATTGTCGTATTTATATATCTTAATTTTAATTTAAAATGATTAATTTTTTAAATATTCTATCAGAAAAAAAAAATAAAATATTTAAGTAGATTTATATATAACAATTTTTCCTTTTCTTCTTCTGCTATTATATTTAACACAATTACTGGCATGTTATAGCAAATTTTTCTGTATTGCTAATTATATTCTTTTAGTATACACCTACTTATATATAGTAATATTAATAAAAATTATATTAAAATTGATGTTTTTGTTTTTATTTAAAAAAAAATAATTAAAAAATTAGGAGGAATATTGATGATGATGAGACGACCGTGTGACGGACTCGATACTCACCCCCAGACCAATACCCGCTAACCCTACAAAAACATCAACAACATCAACAGCAGTTATTGTATCAAAAACGAAAAAAACAACAAGAACGAAATTGTCGTTTTGCAACAATACATGGTATTAATTATCACAATGGCAATAATGCCAATAATAATAATAACAAATATATGTAAATGAACAAATATTAAGTAGATTTATGTAATAATATTCAACCTGTGAGCATGTAAAATATATTAGTTATAATATATGAAAACGAACAAATAGAAAAACGATACAGAAACACAAAACTCGAGTATTAAATGTTATAAACGCAATTTATAATACATATAAGATATATATACACATAAAATAATACCTATATACACATATACATAATTACCTTACATTACATGACATGCATTAGATTATTAAGTATTATTTATAATTATTTACAAATTTTAAAATTTTTTTTTATTCTATATTTAATTATAATAATATATACATATTCGTTCTCATAACTACATATTTTTAATCACATAATCATGATTGTCAAAAAGAATGCTACCAAATTGCATTTATTAGTTGTTTAGAAACAAATGTTGCCAGCAATAAAATAATGAAATTCACTAAACAACATGTTACATAAGTACGATACTCGAATATGTTTATAAACATGTTGTAATTATATTTACAATAGCGTGCATTTGAATTGCAAAGGTTAGGTTTGAAATGAAAAAAAATAAAATAAAAAAGCATCAACAATAAGCACAAACACGGATTTACATGGTATGGAATATCAACATTAAAAAAAGGCCACAAAAGTACATTATGATTCAAAATTTAATTGTAAAAATATTCAACAATTTATTCATACTTCTAAATATGTTTTATTGAGAAAATGTGCAATGATGTCGGTTTCGATTTTATAATAAATTCGATACTAAAATCGATCGATTTCACCGACTCTGAGTAACGATTTGGTTAGAAATTCTCAGCAGAACGTCTCTTTAAATGTTTAAGAAGGCTCTTGCTGGTCTAAGAGAAGAGTCTTTAAGCCAGCCGCAAAACTCATAAATAGTTACATACGTTGCATCACGATAATCAACTAACGGTTTGTTAAGATAATGCTCGTCCAGGATTTTTTATTTTATTTCGTCAGATGTGTGATAAAGATTCTTATATAAATTTAAGATGTACTATTATCGCTTCGACTCAAATTGCTTTAAATATTCCATATGAACTTATATCCGAAAGTGGCATATTGTTAATGTTTTGTATGAAGAACAGGAAATTTCAAAAAATTATCATATAAAATGGTTCATTTCAGTTAATATTTACTTGGATATGTAAATTCAAAAATCTCACAAAAAAGGAAAATACTCATTTTTTGAAATTAATTCAAGCATGTGACAGAAGTATGAAGCTGGCATTCGTATATGTAAATGGAAAAATATAAAATGTGTATGTATAATTTAAGGGAAAAATTAATTAGATGATTCACAAGTTATTAAAACACGTCTTATTGTCATAAAATGTTGAAACTGTCAACACAAATACAACTCTAATTACATGCTATCTTTTTGGCTTGGCGTAATTGTTGTGTGTTGCAATGGCGAGCAAATAATTATGAGAATGTGTTGCTTATGACTTTGAAATACCTTGTGAATCGCCTAATTCATAATTATGTGTATATTCACAACATACACAAGCTCTGTGTATGTATGAATTACAATTTCAGACTGAATATTATTTTGTATTGTACTGTATTATATTTAGTATATATATGTGTGAATAAAATGCTAATAATATAATTTTTATAAAAAATAATGTTAATTTAAATTTATAAAAATAAAAAAAAAAACGTTTATTTAATTTAAAATAAATTTTCAAGAATTTAGTAATAATTTCATTTTGCACAAAGAAAAAATTATTCATAATACTCGTAGTGCACAATAGAAATAATAATAATAATTATAATAATGATACATAAAAATAATAAAGGAATAGAAGGAAAAATTCATGAGTGCCTCATCTAGAGTTCTGAGCTTATTTGCACAATTATGTACGTGAGTTGAAAATAAAGACAAACAATGGTGTATGAATTATTTAACTAAACAAAAATAATTTCTAATTTTAATTCATTTAAAAACACATGCGATACATACGATATTATGCATTGAATTGATAATGTGAAAATGAAATTTGCCTCATGCAACACAAAAACAGAAATCGTATGTATGTGGATATTTATAACATTTGATTTATAGCTTCATATCTGCCATTTAGTTCAATTTACACACACACACACACACAAGGAAAAAAAAAACAATGTAACTTTTGCAACAATTTTTCTTTATACATATTTACTTGTGTATGTATATTGTAGATATACTTGAATGAATAAATTTTAAGTATACGTAATAAAATAAAACATTAAAATTAATTATAAATAAATTAGTTTATAAACATCGAATGAAAATGAATGATTAATATTTACCTATACTCATAGAAAAAACAAAACTATATGCATAGACAAACAAAAAATTGTATGTACAAAATTCCATATAATGAATTGGATATCTGAAATGCATTAAATCATATTTACAATAATAACATATCCAATAATACTAATAATAATAATAATAATAATAATAATAATGATAATAGAACTTGAAAAAAAAAAGAATCAAAAGAAATATTATAAAATTATTATTAACAACTGAAATAATATTTGCATACTTAGAGGTACCCTCAGCTCATTACACTCATACTTATTATGCCATCATTGCTTCCTTTTTGTATAATAAAATCTCTCTTTCCATTTGTAATCCATTTTTCTCACACACACTAATTTTTATGATATATGGAATATAAATTTAGTAAATGTATTAATATACACATTACTTAGGTAATTTACAAGGTGTCAAAACATGTCAACATTGTCAACGTTGATAGAAAATGTTTCTAAACATTTTTAAAAGTGCTTCTATTGGCTTCCATACAAGGACGAGCACAATAGAAATTGTTGTAGATGTTATGTGTTGATTTTTAGTACACACAATTATGATAGCATCTTTAATTGTATGTATCATATGTTCATTCAACTTGAAATTATGACATATGACCTTATGAGACCTTGTATATCACCTAATGATTTTGCAATTTCATAATATTTTACAAATGTAAATCATATTTTCCTGTATATTATATATACAAATGTATGCGAATATATATCTACATATATATATATATCGAAGTATCACGCCTCCGCCGCTTATAACTACTCATATGTATGATACCTATATCTTGTATAACGAATATTACAAGAGTGACAAAAATAAATTTGTTTTTTAACCACATGTATCTATTTCTGCTAATTTTGAAATTCTATTTTATTTTGTTTTTTTATATTTTACTTGTCTTATTCAATTGATAGCTAAATTTTTAGTTAACACATCCCAAACAGAAAACCTTGTTGAAAATTATATATGTTGATCAGCTTTGGAATTTTTCCTTCAATTTTCTTTCAGAAAATACCTATTGTAAGAACATTATGGGTGCTGTGGCTAAGTGGTTTAGTGCGTTGGCCTTCTGATTTATAGGTCGTGGGTTCAATCCCCGACTGAAACACAACATTAATATTGATTTAAGATTTTTCTTTCGAACAGTACCCATCTGTCGACAAGCAAGTGGCAATACTTCCGGCAGTAACAATTTGCAATGAAAAAGTTTCTAAAAGTGTTCTGTGAGCCCTGACAAATTATGTCACAAAGGTTCTGCCCTTCGGAACCGGCACAATAGTACTTGAATAGAAGCTAGACTCCAAAGAAACATTTGTAGCCTATAAGTGCCACATAAAAAAAATTAATCAAATAACAATAAAAAACCATCATTAATGTTAGTCATAATATGCAAAATTATTTCAGTTAAATTTCATGAATTTAATCAAACCAGTGGAAAAAAATTAACTCCAACAGACTAAGGGACTGAAGTCCAAATTTTTTCAATTTTGTCACTTTTTATACGCCTAACGGCAGATTTGAGATCGAATTTAGAGCATCTTGATACAACTGGGTTCGTTAATGCAAAACAAGTTTTGTGTTTTAAAAAAACACAGATTAATACAAACGTCGCATCATTGTTTAGCAACATTTCTTTAAGGAAAACTACTTCATAGCTATTTCATCGTTTACCTTGCATTTGTTAACACTTAAATGACTGAAATTGAAGCACGATGTAAGAGCACATGTGCGCACAACGTATAATGGAAGAGCAATCGTCAAAACCAACGTATTTTTATCAAGAGAACGTAACTGATCAGAGATGTGTAATTTGAATGGCAGAATGGTCCAATTTGGCACTGATTTCTTCTTTTTTTTTCAAACATATAAATATAACTCGGAATTATAATATTACACTCGAAAGAGAACCACAAAATGCAACCTCTCATGTACTTTGACTTTGATATTTTGAAGTTGAAATGGCACTTTTGAAAACTTAAAAACCATTGCAAAAAATTTATTGAGCTCGAGATGGAAAGGAATATAGAAGCAATGGATTTTTCATTATCAACTTCAGCTGCTCATGTGCGAGAAACACACTTTTGACCACTAAAATTAAAATCTTCAGCTATATTCAAATAAAATAAAGCAAGACCATTGATCGAACATGGTTACTCTGGTTACAAAAGTCATGGAGCCTTACTTATGTGGCCATTAAAACCGAAAATTGATTTATTCCGAATCTAGTATGCTTCGCCGGCCACTAACAGGTTCCCCAGTACTTGGTCTCTCCATCGGAGGTTGGGTCTGCATCTTCTGTGTCGTCCACCAGCGGATTCCGAATATAACTCCTTCTTAGGCGGAGCGTGTTCTTCCATTCCCTCGACATGACTTATTCAGCGCAGTGTCGGCATACAGCTTATACAGCTCATGGTTGTATCTTATTCGATACTCACATATATACTAAGCATATATACTAAACACAGTATACCTGTTTTACTATTCAGTTTTTATTGATTTATATACCCTCTTATCACCACATTATTATAATTATTATTTAAGGGTTGTGTTGCACTGCGACCCTGGGTCTATTGTGCATCACGTCTTGGACTTAGAGTATTTATCTAAGTCCAGCATCCATAAAGAAGCTTAACATAGATTCTACCTTATTGGATTTCAACAGATTTCAGGGTATTAAAAATACCTCGAAATTTTTCTTTCTTGCGTGAATTAGCTCTTAGGGACATCCCCTACACATGTTTCGCAGTTATCACCATATTGTCTGAAAGTAATATTTAACAAAAAAATAAAAATAATAATAATAACAGGCCGCACCTCTATATTAAGAGAACCACGAATGGTAGGATCAAGTTATATTTTTTGTTTCGTAATTGGCGATTTTATGCGATATGGGAATAACGGAACTCCATACACACACAAGCAACGAATCATAGGACGTATTTTCTTAATGGATTGTTGAATTGGAAATCAAGATAAGAATATTACATACAAAAATCGAAATACACTACACTGAAAGCGAGCGCGTAGTTTACTGAAATTAATTACTTAGCGTCGAAAAGCGTATTATGTAGCTAGGCGTGATTAACTCTGAATTTAACAGTATAAAACGGTATCATTTAAATTTTATTAAACATTTTTTATTGAATTTTTTTTCGTTGTGATTTATTTTTCAAAAATTATCATCAATCATTATCACCAATTGATTAGATACTTGTGGTTACAAAAGCCACAACCCTATTGTCACCTATTGTAATTATTATCGTACAAAAAGGTAATGTGTATATGAGTAAATATTTCTTTATCTGATATTTTCATGCAATAATTTAAGTTGCAAACAAAAAAAAATTAATAAATAGAATGTGTAAGAAACAAAAACAAATCACAATAGTTACTTTAAGATATGGTAAATAATTATAAGGGACAACAACAACAATAAGAATTCAATAAAGAAAAGACAAGAAAACAACAACAACAAGATATTTATAAATAAGAAATTTTTCTCTGTGTATATTTGAAGAAAGAAAAAAACCCACAAAACAACAAACAACAAATATGAAAATATATATTGTATTAATGAGTTTGAAAAATTGTAAAAGATATCGTATAGTATAGTATAGAAAGAGACAGGGGAGCAAAAGCGAAAATTGTCCCCTCGAAATATATTGCAAATAAATAATAAATGTAAATTATGAACAAAATATGACCGATATTTTTTAATAAACAATTTTTTTTTCTACTCTTTCGGATTCATATTACTTATTGGCTGATGACAATCGATAATCGATTTTGGAAGCCTCTTAACCAAAGCAATTTGCCCCAAATATATTCTGTTCATTCATTCTCCATGATACAAGAATAATTAACTTTTTCATAAGGCTGCGTGTGCAACGCGATGTGTCAATGTTGTCATGAATCAACATCTTTAGTACATCAGGTTTCTTCTCTAAACTAATTTGAAGACATTTGAGAAAGCATACTTGATTATCCGATAATTTGTTTACATCATCACCAGATAGAGCTTTTGCATCATCTGTATAGAAGTAGAAATGAAATATATAATATTAATATTGTAATATAAATTAACGTATATTATTACTTCGATTTATGCCCAGCAATCCCTGACACATCATAACGTTTTCATTTGCTCTTAAAAGATTTCTTAATGTTTTCTCTGCAGGTAAGGTAAACGAGATACCTAGAATACTGATAACAATTAGTAAACATGTACACTTCATTTTCACTCTTAATAAAGTCTATCGTAAGTCATTACGACATCTATTATTTATAGAGTATATATACATAGATGAAACTGATTATTTTACAATTCTTGTATATACGAGGGCAGTTAGATAATTCTAAGGCTTTTTGAATAAAACATAAAAAAAATTTTTCCGTAAAAAACGCGTTTTATTACTCCACATAGTCTTCTTTTAGTCTTTTTACATTTAATTCAATATTTTTCCAATTTTTTTCTTACTTCCACGTAATAAGTTTTTTCAAGGTGCTCAAAGTAGGCGTTTGTTTCATCGACGATCTCTTCTTTTGACAGGAAACAGAAAATACTGACACCGGCTAAATCTGAAGAATATGCTGGAGAGCGGGGTAAGAGTTCGTAAACTAATACATCCAATTTTGCTATTGCTAATGCGGACTGCGCCTGTGCGTTGTCATGGTGGAAGAGCAGTGTTTTCTTCACCAAATGTTGTAATTTTTGTTTCAAATCAATGTCGAATCTATCCAACTATTGTGAATAATATTCTTCGGTTTAAGATGGCCAAACACTCTTTTGAAGTGGTCACATGAAAGTGTTTGTTGTCAATTGTGAGCAAATGAGGCATCCATCTTACAGAGAACCTTTTCATGTCCAAATATTCATGCAAAAAGTGTAGGCGCTTAGTTCACATGCCTACAGTCTCATGTTTTAATTCCTCCATGGATTTTATGGACGATTTCTAGCAATGAAGTTGATAGTACAGAGTCTCATATCAATTTATCGATTCCTTCTGGGCTCTCGAAAATGGTTTCTTATAACGTAAATAACGCAGCTTGCTCAAAATTTGACGGTAGTCTACTAAGGGATGCTAGTTGACACGAGTAGTGTTCATTTAAAGTTAAAAAATTAATAAATATGCGGCACTTATAGACACCGAAAGGCCCTCAGGCAAAGCTTCTCTTCCAATACTGTTGTGCGTGTTAAATTGTTGACAGAATCAGAAGGAACCTACTTATATTTATGAGGAGGTTCCCAACGGTAGAACCCTTATGACTTCACATTCACTGAGCTTTATCACAGAGCTTTATCACAGAGGAAGAAAAATCTGTTCTATATTAAAGTTTATGTCTCAAAACATACGGCTCACGAAGCCAACACACTAACCACTGAGCTACAACATACAAGTTACTACGAGTAGAATTCAAAAAGCCGCAGACTTATCTAACTGCTCTCGTATAATATGCATGACTAATTAATTTTTGATTTTCTTTAAATACTACGCATAATAGCAAAACATAACGAATGTAATTTTTCGCTTTTGATAAGCAGGTGGATTCGAAAATATGTATATATTGTATATGTGCAAAAAAACTGCCATACACGAATTTGTGATGAATGTGTGTTAAAAAAATCTGTTTTTTCTTTTCAGGTCACCCAAAGAGCGATGTGAACCAATATCATTAAAAAATGTCTATTTTGTGAAGAAGTTATAAGGGTTAACTATGAAAAATTGCTGTTGAAAATAAATTAATGGCAGTCGTCGTCATTCCTGGACAGCTATATAGATATTTGTTGATTTTCATTCATTTATTCTTCAAACCGAGTACAGTAGGTGCGTTTGGGAAATATATTGAAGCGATAAAGCTAATAGCGTCATAGATATGGCCCCAGCTCCCCCACCATTCAAGGACCACCACTAACCAAACAATTAAAAAAATTTGAGATTTTTTTAAAATTAATCCCAATTATGATAAAGATGAAGAAAAAAGAATTTGATGTAGTTATATTGGCAGTGGTTACTTATAAGTCACATTAAAATTTCCCGCACAAAGTCAATCAATTAAGATATGTGTTCTACAACTAAAATTTAAAAAGTGTTATATTTTGAAAGATAGATCTTTCTGCGGGTGTAATATTCTTGATATTTATTCAGTGTGTGGGTGCCGTAGCTCAGTGGTTAGTGTGTTCGCCTTCTGATCTGTAGATCGTGGTTCAATCCCCGGCTGATGCATAACAAATTTAATATCGATAAGATTTTTCTTTCGAACGGTACCCATCTGTCGGCAAGCAATTGGCAATTCTTCCGACAGTAACAATTTGCCATGAAAAAGCTTCTAAAAGAAATCTGTGACAAAGCTCAGAAAAAGCGATGTCACAAGTGTTCTGCCGTTCGGAACCGGCTAAAATAAGTAGGTCCCTTCTAATACTGTCCAAATTTAAGACGCACAACAATAATGGAAGAGAAGCTCGGCCAATGAGCCCTTTGGGGCTTTAAGTGCCACATATTTATTTATTAATTTTTATTCAGTTACGAAATCAGTAAAGGAAAATGAAGCTACACGTATTGAAAATCGGATGTAAGTAAATTATCGGTGAGTATAATGGGAAACGGTAAAAATATTCTCACCGATAATCGTAACGTTTCTGTACTTTTTAACATTATTATCATTTCAATTGAATACTAATTACGATTATCCGTTTGTTGTTGCCTTGGCGATCCATCTTTCAATCGTCAATTATCTTTCCACGACAAATTAATAGCTGAGATAAAAAGTTTTATCAAAAAAACAAAATATTTTTCTGTTTCGGTAGATTCTACATCCAACGTAATAAGATATTAATCAAATTGACCATTTTTTGACTTTTATATCTAATTGTGAACACAACGGCGCAGAAATGGTAGGAGCTCTTATTGATTTTTTTCAGAAACAAACGATTGTCATAAAAGATTCTCCCGACTAGTCTCATGACAATGCACCGAAGTGTCAAGAACAAAGGTTGCAAGCTGTAATTTCAGAGAGAAGCCCTTTCGCGATATTTGTCACGTTCTCTGCTCATTCATTAAATTTGGTACGAAGATCAACTGCCAATGCCTGTCTCGCTGGATTTCTTTTTTTCAGCTTTGTAGAAAAATTTTGTGTTTTTTTTTCACTGTCTCGTCGGCGCGGTATACCAGATAATCGTCCTAAACACTCAAAAAGTTGAGTGATATTCGTTGGTCATGTTGTGAAAATGTTGTTAAGGCTTTGGTCCACGGGTAAAAATTCATTCAGAATGTATTGGTTCAAATTCGCGATAAAGTTAAACAGGAAGGTGTTGCCAGAAGTAAAGCTCGCGGTCTTTTCCGAAACATGTCTCGACTAACATAGAAACAGCGAATCAGTATTTTAAGAGTTCCACAATGACCCTTTACACAGCCGTGATCTTAAGTCTTTGAAGAATTTCGTAGAATCTGAAAAAAAAGCGATTTCAGGCAAGGAATTGACGGACGAACAAGAGGAGGAAAGTTTGTGAGTTCGGTCGAGATCCCTAGATTATGAAAAAGCGAATGTTGGGCAATGGTTACCGAAACACAGATTTCGGATTGAATTTTTTCTCCCTGTCATCGTCGCATTGAATGAACGACTTTCAGCGAACGAAGTCATTTATGAACGATTTGGTGTCTTATCTCTAAAGACTAAAAATCTAGTACATTCTTATACTAAAGATTTGGAATTGAATCTGGCTACTGATTGAATTCGAAACTAAGGATAATTAAAAACAGATTGCAGACAACAATGTCTCAAGATCGCTTTTCGAATCTCATGCTTCTTAGTTTGGAAGGTGACGTACTTCGCGAGATGATATTGATGTTATTGTGAAAACTTACGCAAATCAGAAATTGCGCAAAGCTTTCTTTTTTTGCTTAAAATCATGCAAATGTCTGTGAGCAACGCGATTTACATGTCGATTTACTCGAGAACACTCGATTTTACCCAATGAAATTGTAGGAGCCTCCATCAATGTTGGCTCCAGGTCCAACCTTCACGATTCTTCATTAATAATTACTCGAATTTATAATAATTTTTATTATATTTTCGGATATTCTCTCACCGTTGTTGATATATTACAAATAATTACAGGGTGTGTATTATTATAAAATTAAATCTTTCATAAGGTCAGGTGTGCAACGCGATGTGTCAACATCAGCTGGAACCAACAACTTCTGCACTTCAGGTTGGTCCTTTGTTTGCATTTGAAGGCAATTCAGAAAACATGCTTGTTTATCCGATAAATTCGCTATATTGTCACCAGATAGAGCTTGTGCATCAGCTGTACAGATTAAAAGTAGAAAAGTTTGTATTTACGAATTTATCTACTATATTATATTTATATGTACATCTACTGGATATATTAAGAGTAATGTAAAGTATTGTATATTATTACCTGGCTCTAAACCCAATACAGCATGACAGGCTACAATATATTCATATCCTTTCAAAATCTCCTGTTCATCTGCAGCAGCTAAGGTAAAGAAGAGACCTATAAAGATGACGATGATTGCTGAAAATTTACACTCCATTTTGCAAGTGAACTACACTTTTTATTAAATGAATTGTAAGTAATTGTTACAGCTGGTATTTATATAGGCAAAGTATAGAAGATCAATTGATAACAATATTCGTAGTTATGTATAATGTATGCGTGACCAAATAGCTTCTATGTTTTTTTTATAGTGTATTTGATAACTAAGCGTAACAAAATGATCGCTATGAAAATATGTACTCATTAAGCCTGACAAATAAAAATTGCACATTTCGAAACAATGCAACGTGACTAATTCGTCTTATACGACATAATATATAATATTTTCTCCTAACGATTCATCTTCCTTAAAGTCCCAATTCAATCCAACGGTCCAAATTCCCTTATCATTTAGATATCCTCAATTCTTATTTTGTGAAAATGAAAACTCGACAATAATCCGACCAATAAATTTGTTGGTAACACATTCATATTCGTAGCTAAGGCAATACTAAAATATTCTATGCAATCCAATAAAAAGTCTTCAAGTTCAGAACAAATGTTTTCGATAGTTTTTGTGAGATAACTTAGTACCCTGCAAAAAGAATGCAACTTGTCCCCGTTATGTCTTCGGGATCAGTCGCAAAGAATCTCTTTATATGGAATGATATGTTCCCTTTTGTTCGTGTTAGTCGCACGGTTAGATCTTTTCATTCAATGTATTATAATTCTCAAGTACATTTTCATTTCAATTATTTCACAATTTTCCTCTTTTTGCTCTTCACCACTATTCGAATCAAAATTACTTATTTTCATTAATTGCATTATAATTCTCATTTAAAAAATATAAAATTATTTTTTAATTTGCCATGATTCGATCTTGGATACACAGAGTACAGATCAAACAATTCATTTTCATTCATTGCATTTACTCTCCACAGATTCGAACCAGCATCGTGTGTTTTGCTATCATATGTTCTATCACTGTCGCTCTACCACCCACGCCAACCTTGAGTCACTTGAATCTCTAAATGTATTAATTAATTTTAAAATTGATCCCGAAGAGATTAATCCCGGACTATTCTCTTTAGAGATTAGTCGCAGAATTAGTTGCAGGGTATGTACATATAATACTATTATAGAATATCAACTTCAAGTTCTTTTTGACGATAGAATATCAAATTTAGCTTGACTTGAATTTAATTAGCATGCTAATAAAAAATAAATAAATAAATAAATATGTTGCACTTTAATGTTCGAAATCAATCGTTATTGTGTGTCGCTTTCCGCTACAGAATATCTGGTCACCTTAATTACACGGTATCACGGTGATTAAATACTTCTTAATTGATCTAGGAGAGACCTGGTAGATCTGGTCTAGTACATCACGAAACCAGGCTTAGAAAAATGATCATCCATCCGAGTCCAATGAATAAATATCGTTTCATTCATGGCACAATCAAAAGCATAAACACACATGAGCCATCTTTAGACTCATGTGACCACTATCCAAAGGATTTCTTGCACCGGATCGTGACTTGATAAAACATGGATCCGCCACTATAGATTATACAACGCACAAAAGAAAGGTGAAAGATAGTGGAACCAACCAAATATTCAACAAGTTCAGATAGTGAACCACATTTTTTTTTTTTTTTTTTGAAAACGCTTAGAATTTTATTCCTTGACTATAAATAATAATAATTTATAAATACTATAAAAAAAATGCTGCAAAATGCTGCATTTCTCAAGGAAATAATTGTCTTTTGCAAGCAACTCATTAATTGTTATAACAAAAATCAATAGAATATGATACAACTTGATTTTTTACCCGACCCTTCCACTAGATATGGTCGCCGGCATTTATTAACTGCTTTCTGCTGTTGCTTTGAACAAATCGCACCAAAGAAGACATTTGAGTCAAATAGAGAAGGCATAAAGTGAATATGCATATTTTATGTTGAAGAATAAAAAATAATTTTTAAATAACTGAATACTGAACTAAAGAGCCTTTATTGAAAGTTCTCAAAATTATGTCCGATGATGTGAAAAAAGAAAACCGAAAATTGTGGGAAGCATCTTCACAGTTCAAATTACACACGACAACCCTAATAATAACATATGCTTCCTTGATTGTGTTGTGAATTGTGATATGAATTGTGAAATGTAAATATGATCCAGATCCGCCAATGGACTCACCTACCACCCTGTAGTGTTACATAAATAATATGAATACAATTAATATTAATTTCTTGTTCTACTTTATTATTTCAATTAATGTTTCTTGTTCCACTTTATTTAATGAAATTTGTTATTAATATAATATACTTAATCGTAATATATGATTGTGTATTTTAACATTTTATTGGCTACTTTCAGAATCAGTTTGAGTTTCTCATGTGTGCAACAAGCTTAACTTAAAATAGTAAAATAGTATTGATGATGTCGAAAACAAGAAGCTCGAGCCTACGCTAATCACGTCAATATCGGTATCGATCAAAACCACAAAATATTTTAACTTCAGCAAAGGCTGGAATATTGTGGGGGCGATAGCTCAGTGATTAGTGAGTTAGTCAGTATGGTCCATGAACCCTTAAATAATTGCCTATATAGATACGTTGTTAAAAGTACCAGATATGTCAAGAAATGCTTTCCATTCTAGTGCTCCCTCCAAGGTCTCTATTGAGCTGTAAAGAGCAGTTTCGGTGAATTTTCCTTTTGTGTAATCGTGTTGGGGCTATTATAGTATGTTAAGGCTGAAGCATTTTCCAACAACGATTTAAAATTTTGAGCTTTGATCAAACGAATGGACCTGTAATACTTCGGATGCAAGTGGCTACTTCTACCTGCCTTGGATATATATACAAAAATTTCCTCTCTCCAGATGATTGGAACATAGTTATACCTCAGACATCCCTTAAAGATGCCTTTGAGGCGTAAATTTCGGGAATTTAGACCCCAGTTTGTGTTCTTGGAGTTCCTGGGACTGCTTAGGACTTCACATCCTTGCTTTTAATAAAAACTTATTCCAAAATTTCTATATTTACGATGGGAGGACGATTTATCGAGTACCACACTGAAACTACTAGAGTCTACTCCCGTTCCAATAGAGGTGTGGTAGCTGTCAGTACGCAGAGAGAATTTTTCTCCTCGTTCCCGCCAGCTCCACAGCAGCCACAGCTCCCACCGACGTTTTGGCTGAAGTACCTGCCGGATCACTTCTTCATAAAGACCTTAGAAGCAAGTTTGTTTTATAGATTCAGGGGTCCTAACCCTGTCCGCCGGACAGCTTATAACATTATTAATACCTGTCTCCCTATTTGACCGCAAAAGAAAAATCTACGGCCGCATCTCTAGACAGCCCTGAGGAGACATATCTCAACCTTGGCTAGAAGTTACTTTTAATGAAATATTATTCTCGATTTTCCAGACAGTAAGTACGGGAAGCATTACGATATGGGGATTTTTTCTGATTATATCCAATAGAAGGTAGCGAGATAAAAGCAAGTCTGTGACCACCAAAAACGGCTGACAAACTTTTGACAGTGAAAGAACTCTTCCTTTGTCTATTCGGAAAACAATTAACGTTCAAGTGGCCGTTTTCACATTGGCATTGTATTGTGGGTGAGCATATTACCAAGTTAGATGCCCGCGCTCTCGTCCTTTATTAGGGAGTTCTTCTTTACAGACGTAACTGGACTAGAACCCGACGATATCAGACAAATTATTATCTCGTTAAATGACTCCCGTTGTTCCTGTTTAATGGAGGAAACGTAGGTTTTTAGTAGCATCACTGATAAATGGTACCACATTTGGCTAATTTTTCCCTCAGTGCCGGAAAACCTAACCTTCTCTTCATAGAATTTTTTTTTGCTATTCCCAATTGTAAAATTATTTAAATGATTTCCACTCAAACGGATATATTTTAAACGTTTTCCATTACATAAAATCCACAACATAACCTTCGCATACAGAAAACTTTTCGCACAGCTGGCATGTGCTAATTAAAATGCTAGAGAAAGACAACGTTACCTCAATAATATATTTTATTTTAATAGAGTAAGTATTTGACATCTCAAGTTTTTGAATTGTGAAGACTCTTTAGATGTGAACTTTATGAAATTAATTAAAAACAAAGTATTTCAATAAGCACTGGCTATTGGACATTTCACTCCTGTCGTTAGCGCTTATAGAGTTTAACTCTCCCTTGGCCGAACTGCTTTTTTAGTAATATTAGTAATATTGTGCGTATTACATTTAGACAGTTTGGGAGCAGCATACCTATATTGACTGATTGCGAACGGCAAAATCTATGTGACTTCATTTTTTGTGAGCTCTATCAGACAGGTCCCTTTTATATTTTTCTTAGGAGTCATCACGATTATCGAACTAAGAACACAGACTTCTACTATGTACATATTCATGCATAAATACTAAAATATATGATGACGTTATTTTATTTTCACATATTTTACAAATATATACAGATTGTGTATTATTTCGAAACTAACTTTTTCATAATGTCGGGTGTGCAACGCGATGTGTCAACATTGTCTCGTAGCAACAACTTTAAAGCCTCAGGGCGATCCTTTAATTGTTGTTGAAGGCATTTCAGAAAGCATACTTGTTTTTCCGATAATTTCGTTACATCGTTACCTGATAGACCTGGTGCATCAGCTGTATAGATTAAAAGTAGAAATTTTTATATATACGAATGCTATTTATGTTCATATATCTACTAGTCAAATCAATATAAGATATAAGAGTAATGTAAAGTATATTATTACCTTTTGTCATACTGAATACCACATTACACGTTATAATGGCGGTAAAATCTGTAAAACGGTCGTCAGATGATGGCTCTTTAGCTAAGATAAAGTTGTGACCTATAATAACGAGAATTATTACTGATAATTGACACCTCATTTTGTTGAAATGAACTGAAATTTTGCTGAAATGAATTGTAAATCATTGCTGATTCTAGTATTTATAGGGTACACAAGATGAATGGATAACGATACACATATATATGGATAATATGTGTGACTAAATGGTTTTTTAAATCATATTGGTACTATGCATTAACAGAAGGCGTAACGAAAGTGATATTCATTTTTATACCCTGCATGAGTATAAGGTATATTCATTTCGGTCAGATGTTTGTAACCACTTGTAGGAATCTCCGGAGACATAGAAAATCATATATATATATTCCTGATCAGCGTCACCTAAATTATTGATTTAATTATGTCCGCCCGTCTGTTCGCCTATGACCTGGCTGATTCGCTGAGCAATCAAAGTGACTAACCTCGAAATAGTTAAAATATTTACTTACTATAAATCACTTAATATACCATCTAGAACAATAATATTTGGCATATGGAGTTTTGTTATACTTCTACATAATCTTGCTGGAAATGTACTACGCACGTTCACTTTTTATAGCAGCTCCGACACAAAGTTCCTGAATTTCTTTAAAATTTAAACCTCTCTAACTTTGGCAATCTTCTGTCTAAAACAACCATATTTGGCACTTAGATTAATATTGTAGTGGAAAATAAAGTCGCATAAAATCAGCAAGCCACGCCCACTTCTTTATGTAGCTCCCATACAAAGTTGAGGAGAAATTATTCTAACCGCCATAATTTACAAACTAGCGTAGCGTAGAATAACCACATTTAAGTTATGGATTAGTATTGTAAGAATAAGTCGATTCATAAGAAACTGGCCAGCCCCGTTCATTTATAAAGCCCCATACAAACCCTCGGAATTTGTTATATGTTTGAACCGCCATAACTTTAGCAGTTTTCACTCACCTTAAAGTAACTATATTTACCAAGAAGTTTAATATTGTCGTTTGTAATAAAGTTGCGAGAAATCAGCAAACCACGCCTACTATCTAATGTAGTTACCATATAAAGTCGCGGAATTATCTTAATCCTTCAAACTCCCATGACTTACAAAATACTTCGCATAAAACAATCATATTTCAGCTGAGGATTAGTATTATAGTCCGATAAAATTCCTCAAAAAATTGGTAAGTCATGCCTGTTTCTTAATGTAGATCCCATACAATGTAGAGGAAGTAAAAAAAAAAAGATGAAATGAAAGCATGCCAACTGTATGGTCATTTTAATACTTATTCTATTTGAGTATAATGAAATACAATTATATGAACTCATAGTTACGTATAACTAATCAGATACAATGAATTTAAGCCTGACAAATCAAAATTAATGACTTATATTCTTAGAATACAGTATTTTCATAAAATGATATACCTTGGGTTATCTTGAAACGTTGGTGCCGTAGCTCAGTGGTTAGTGCGTTCCGGCTGAAGCATAATAAAATTTAATATCGAAAGGATATTTCTTTTGAACGGTGCCCACCTGCCGGCAGGAATTGGCAATTTTTCAGGCAATAACAATTTGCTTCTTAAAAGAGCTCTGTGACAAAACTAAGTTATAGTGATGTCACAAGGGTTCTGCCGTTCGGAAGCGGCTAATATAAGTAGGTCCCTTCTAATGCCGTCCAAATTTAACACGCACTACAGTATTGGAAAAGAAGCTCGGTGGTATCACAATGGGCCTTTTTGGCCTTGGTGCGTCCTCTCAGAGAGAGGGCAGCCACATAACCTAACCTAACCTATCTTGAAACGACGACTTTTCTCTTATATTAATGGGCTTCTATCATAACGTGCGTATTGTAATTGATAATTTGATTTAAGTACTTAAAACTTCCACAATAAGGATGGATTTGTTTGATCATTCGGTTAGTAACAATTATGTGTCTAATAGCCATGCCAATATTTGTGCTTTTACAACCTCATTTGAACTCGGCAATCCATTTTTCAACTATTTCTTTCTGTGGAATAGATTCTTTATAGTATTTATCAAGCCCTTAGGCCTCCACTTTATTTTTTCTATTGTGAAATCAAAATTATGCTTTTTCACAATTTGAATTGCTATAAAAAAATAGCATTTCACGTCAATTTCAAATAAATTATGAACAAGAAAATTAATGAACAGAACCTTTTGTAATTGAACCCGTTTTCATCTGGTTGAATATTCTATTACAATTATTTTTTGCCAACTTGTTTGTTTTGCAACAGACATCATATCGTATGCATCGGCACTAAAAGAGGGCCACCATAACATCCGCTTGCGTGCGAATGCATTCTCCCTTTCTATGCATTTTCGTGCGAACAGATATAGCAACTCCATAGTATACGTTCTATGCATTTGGAAATGATATTTTAATATTATTCCTAAAAATAAAAGCGTATTAATAAAAATGAAAGAAGATTTGACGTTTATATTGATGATGGTTGGCAGTGTACTTGGAGTGCATTAAACTAATGATGTGGGTGCAAGAAATATATAAGGTGTAGTAAAAAGAAATCCATTATTTTTCCAATAGATGGCTCTAGTAATCTGTATCTCACGTTGTATAAGTTCGAGCTGGATAGTGTTAGAAAGATAAGATTTCGTACTAAATAAACTTTTCAGGCAGTTTTGTGATTGCTTGACTCAGTATTGTTTGAGCACGCGTCTAAGATGGACACCAGTAAAGAGTAAATACGGCATATTTTACAGTTTTTTTCGATAAACGCAAGTCAGACGGCTGAAAATGTGAATAATGTTAATGGTCCTGATACTGTAACAGCCAATCACGTGCAATTTTGGTTCCGTCGATTCCGTTCCGATAATTTTGATGTCAAAGATGCACGGTGACCACGAAGGCCAATTGTCGAAAATATCAATAAAATAATGTAAATCGTGGAGTCTGACCATCATGTAAGCACTGTTTCTATTGCCCAGGAGCTAAACATTGCACAGAAAAGTGTTTGGAACCATTTAACTAAGGCTGGATACAAAAAGAAGCTCGATGTATGGGTGCCACATGAGTTAACGCAAAAAACCTCATAGACCGAATTTCCATCTGCGAATCGCTGCTAAATTGCAACATAACCGATCCATTTCTGAAGCAGATGGTTACTGGTGATGAAAAGTGGGTCACTTACGACAACATCAAGTGAAAACGGTCGTGGTCGAATCGCGGTGGCCAAGCCAGGATTGACGGTCAGGAACGTTTTGCTATGTGTTTGGTGGGATTGACAGGGAATCATCTACTATGAGCTGCTCCCCTACGGCCAAACTCTAAATTCGGACCTCTACTGTCAACAATGAAGGAGGCAATCCCCCAGAAGCGGCCAGCTTTGGCCAATAGGAAATTAATTGTGTTCCATCGAGACAACGCCAGGCCACACACATCGATAGTGAATCATCAGAAGCTCCGGAACTTGGTTGGGAGGTTCTTATGCATTCACCATATAGTCCGGACCTGGCACCAAGTGATTACTATCTGTTCCTTTCTATGGCGAATGATTTTGCTGGTGAAAATTTCGTCTCAAGAGAAGCTTGTGAAAATCGACTGTCACAGTTTTTTGCCAATAGGGACGAGGGTTTCTGTGAGACTAGTATTAAGAAATTACCTTCCAAATGGCAACAAGTTATCAAACAAAAGGGTGCATATTTGACCTAAATCGAATCATTCTAACTATTCTAAATAAAATCTTCAATGTAAAAATAATGGATTACTTTTTACTAGACCTAATATTTGGGCCATGAAATTGGTGATTTCTTTGCCATAACGTCCAGGAAATTAATCCACCGTATCCTGAACAATTTGACATCGAAACTCGCATTAAATCCACAGTGAATGCAATTGGCAGCACTAAACTAAAGTAGCATATCAGTACATTGTATGAAATAAGTCACCTAAATTATAGTGCTTATATCGACATTAGATAATTTCAACACCAATAAATTAAACACATTTACACCTTAAGTATTTCAACTTTTATTGACAATTGTTTTCACTTTCAGTTTCTGTTATTCTATTTATTATTTTAATATACGCAGTGGTATGTATGTATGTATATGAACATATGAAGATTTCATTCTATAATTTTTATATCGGTGATCATCAATTGTATTTATTTGTATGATGTAGGTAATTATAATTTTTGTAATCAAGTCAATTTAATTTCAGCTTTCTTTATTAATACATTTATAGTAGGTATATATGGTATGTATGTATGTATGTATATTATATAGTATTTTATATGTAAATACAATAATACAATTGAGTAATTATTTTGTCATTTGTTTTTTAAGTATGATTTTGTTACTATTAAATTAATTTTTTTAAATACATTTTTTAAATACACATTTAGATGATTCACAAAGTGTCATCAAGTGTCATCGTATCATCATTTTATGTATATCAAAATTGCAATAGATTAAAAAGTGTTACTGGCTTGCATACAAAAGTGTCAAATGTAACTCTGTATGCTATTTTTTTCAATTGCCGTAACTGTTGTCTAGCTCAAACAATTAGCATATATGCCATTATGAGACCCATTCGAATCATCCAAATGTGGATTTTATTATTTCACACAATTAACCATATGTATAATATTTTATATATTCGATATTAAATTATTGCATTATTTTTTCTTTGAAGAGGTTTTTTTTTTCTTTATTTGTGTAAAAGATTGTTTACGAATACTTCAGAAATGAGAATTATATATTATATGTATATAAATTTATTGTTTGTTTTTAAATATGAGAAATGAATAAAAATTGTACTTGATTATTTCTGTTCTTTATTTGAATTATTTAATATTAATTATTATTATTATTATTATTATTATTATTATTATTCTCTATAATAATTTTTCAATTTCAATATATATTTTTTTTTAAGCTATTTTTCTCTTTTGTAATACATCTAAGTTTAATTAAAATTTTTTCTTTTATTAATTTTTTCTTCATTTCACCATTCTTATAACCACAACAAAAACAAACAGTTGAATAACAATACATAATTTCACTTGTTTCACAAATACTTGTTAATTTTAATGTATATCATTTTTTTTTTGTCGCACTTTTCTGTCATATTAATGCTATTATTATTATTTTTTTTTTTTATAATTCATTATAGTGCTTTTTAATTTAATCATATTTTATTTTATTTGCCTAAGTATATGAAGGTAGTCTGCTTTTCTTGCTACTTTTAAGGCATTTACAGCAATTATAGCTGAAAATGTATTGAATGTAAAAGTCATCCGCATACAAGTAATACACAATTAACATATTTAATTAAACAAATATCCATATATACACTTAGTACATACACATATGAGAAATTTATTCATAGAAATGAATTTTACTTATAATAAAATTTGAACCAAATATAAGTATTAGAAGAACTCTCGATCCGGTGCAAATGATTTTGCAAAGAGAATATGCAAAATATGTTGCAAAGTTTGCAATTACAAACAACATAATGCTAAAGTCTGCATTTATAATGCGCTTAAAAGTATGCAACATCAAAAACATGTAGCAGTACTGGTTCAACATTTCGAAGATCTCTCTATCAGATCTATCAGATGTAATGGTGTTAAAACGTTGAGAAAAATAACGAAACGTAATGTCAGTTGTTTAGTGTAATTAGCCAACACGTCAAAATTTTTCATTCTATTTACTGAAATCTTTATGTACTTTAATTGGTATTTGCAAAGTGTAAAATTATATTAGTTCTGGATATTTAGGCGAAACATGATATATAAAAATTGTATATAAAAATTTTCAGTGAGATATTATTTTGCATTAAATAAAAGTAATAAATTTTACCAGAATTACTTTAAAAATTCAAATTTAAATGTCGCTAATGTAGTTTAGCTCTTGTTAATCAATCACAATACGTCATCATCTGCTAGCATAAACAGTTTGTATGTATAATATGGTCCAATTTCACATTTACTTGAAATTTTGTTTGAAATGTTTGTGTTTTAAAATAATTCCTAGAACATATTTTGGTAGTATTTTAATCCATTATGTTGCTGTCTTCTGGGTCTTTTTGTCATATTTGTGAGATGTCATACTATTAAGCTATTATGAAACTACAACAGAGGGCTAGATGTGAAAAATGTTGCTGAGGAAAATTGGTCTATAAGTTATGAAATATGAGAAATCTGTAATCTTAAAACTACCATAAGGATAAAATAAAAAACTTCACTAGAAATTGATATAAAGTTAAGGGCGGACAAATTTATGCATTGAGAATCCTGTACTAAAATCGTCAATGTTCTTTTTTTCTATTAATGATTTTAAGTACTAATCTTTGACTGATGTTAAAAATTGTTTGACATATTAAAAGTCAAAGTTATAATATTTATAATCATAACAGAACAACACATTTTAATCGTTAAAATTTATTATGAAAATGGTCGTTCAAAAACAACTACATTTTTCAAAAATTCGAGAATGTTTTGGTCGTCATAATCGTCCTACTGAGCATGCAATTGACGAAATTATTGCTCGTTTTGAAGAAACTAGTGTTGTGAAAGGTCGCAGACCATATCAATATGTTGGTCCAGTTCGTACTAATGATGCAGTGGCAGCTGTTACTGTGTTACTGTGAATGGTAAATTGAATTAAATTTGTTGACGAAACAACATGGTACAGAAGCCGTGAAATACTCTACTTATTGGTAAGCAAATTTCGCATAATTTCTAGAAATTATGTATGTATTGGCACCGTGAAGCTGCGTTCCAACACCTTTGGTTTATTCCTTATGGGGTTATTTGAAGTGTAAACTTAAAAGAAGGTAAGAATCTTAAAAACAACATTTGAGCTAAAATTACGGTCATTGAACCGTTTTTATTGAAATGAGTCATCGAAAATTTCGATATTCGGATGCTGGCCTGAAATCGAAGCCGTGGTGGATATATGAACGATATTATTTTTCATACATAAATGCCAGCGGCCCACCTTTCATAATCAAGAAAGATGTTTGAGTTTCCAATCAAAAAGAGATTGAAAAGATTTTTCTTTTGAATGGTACCCACCTGTCGGCAAGCAATTGGCAATTCTTCCGGCAGTAACAATTTGCCATGGAAAAGCTTCTAAGAGAACTCTGTGACAAAGCTTAGAAAAAAGTCACAAGAATTCTGCCATTCGGAACAGGCTAAACTAAGTAGGTCCCTTCTAATATTGTCCAATATTTAAGACGTAAAACAGTAATGGAAGAAAAGCTCGGCATAAGTGCTCTTCGGGACTCTTTATTAGCTAAATGTAGTTCTGTCTTACGGGAATTTTTTTTTCAAGTTTTAAGAGACCACGACCAGTTATAGAGTGATAATGCGTTTATGTTTTTGCTAACAAAAGTCCTCTATAGATTTTTATATTACAGTTATGCTTTCTCTTCCAATGCATGACAATATATCGACTCAATCGAGGTTCTTTCCAATCATTCTGTTCTGCGGAGCTAACATTCTCGATTTCTTTCTATTTTCAAATATGAAAAGATGGTTCGTAAGTAAAAGAGCCCAACGTCTCTTCGAATACTCTCACAACAATAGTGAAAAAAAGGGTGCCCCACTATCATTTAAAAAAAGTTTCTAATGACATCTGGATTTTCTTAATTAAATATTTGTATGGCAAAAAAATAGACAATTTGAGAAGACAAATATGCTTAAGTATTTAAATAGTTCAAATTTGAAGTTTTCCTCACTAGTTATTAGATCAATTGTTGATTAAGTAGCTATTGTATAAACGATATTTTCAAAGTATTTTCAATACAATGATATGCTTTCATATTTATGTAAATATTCAGTATATTTCTGCTAGACTGTAATGCTTAAAAATTGGCCTTAAATGAAACTCGCATAAGTAATATTTTCAGCAGTATTTTCATCTAATGATTTAAACATTTTAGAACTTTTTGGTTTACTTAATTTTTTTTTTTCTTCTTTTTGCTATCGTAGTTGTTTTTATTGTTTACTTTTTATAAATTTATTGATTTAATTTTTTTTTTTTTTCATTTTGAAGCTAAGACGGCAGTGTATATGAAAATGTGTTCAATTACAACAGGCAAGTGCATGTAAATATTATGTTGTATACTAAGCAATAGTAAGAAATAAAACGTACGTAAGTATTTTCTTGAAAAAGAAGTCGATATATTTGAAAAAAAAAAACGTAAGTTTCTTGTGCACACAATATATTTTGTTTAAATTCTTAAATGGAGGGTTACATCAGAATTAATATTAATATCTGTACGGTGGGACATATACATATGTATTTATTGAAAAAAAAATTTTTTAAGAAAGCGAATCAACTCTCTAATAGTGAAATTAATGTGATATATAAAAATGTTTGTGAAGTAAAAAATATTATTTTCTACTATATAAAAAATAAAAAACTGAGGCAACTGAAGAGCTATCAACTACATATACAAAGTGAATCAAAACATTGTGATTATTCAAATTACATAATATGTATTACATTCCAAATATTTTGTGCGTCTTCTATATATATGAATTGCCAACATTGTCCAGTTTCGTCATCCTTTATTGTCTACTGTCTAATGATAACAATAGCTTATAGCGTTTAACTACTTTGAAATTGCATACAATTCCATTTCCATCTCACCCATCCCCAATTACGTTTAATTGTAATATGAAATAGAGAGAAAATTACTAGAAGTTCCTAGAACTAGATCGGTTAGAGGTATATAAAAATTATTTAATATAAGAATATTTGTAAGAGAAATGACACTATAGAATAGATATTTTAATATATTTGTATTTACTGTGGGTGATATAAATGAATACTGATTTGACTTCTTGAGAAATATTTATACAATTATTCTATTGTTATATTATGATTTCTATATAAACATAGTAGGAGAGTAATCTTTCAAAATCATAATGCTTGCTTACGTATGAGTGAAAATTGTAAAGAAAGCAATTCCAATAAAATCCAAATAAATTCATCAATTGAAACGCATAAGCATTGCGAATTATTATGCTTACTTGCTTAGAAAAATCCCTTATAGCCTAGACATAAGGCAGCGTTAATCCGAATTACCGGCGCACTTAATCCGAATAAAATATTAACCTGACAGTCTGCAGTACTGCGGATTAACTAAACGGCTGATTGATGTTTTATTAGATCTGCTCACTTACATTACTATCACTATTACTGTCATCTGTCACTCTCGATATGAGAAAATTTACAATAAATATGTGAGCTGAAAACTCTCAGAAACTTGTAAATTGACATTCACAGTACGTAATTGACAGCTGGATTTATTTGTTCGCCAACGCTTTTCATGTTGAAAACTGTTAACAATTGTTGAAAGTTTTTTATAGCGAACACACCTAATATTTTGTAAAATGGATCGAGAAAAATTCACAATAGAAAATTTTCAGCAATGTTGCCATCGCAAATTGCCCTAATCCTCTTTTATTTTGAGAATTAACTCATAGAGTTAATGCTGATTAACTGCAGTTAATGCCCGAGTTAATTCGAATTAACTCGGTAATCCGGAATTAGGCTGCCGTCTGTCTAGGCTATTACTAAGTAGTTAGATCGTTTTCTAAAAAGTAAAAATAATTAATTACTTATAATTATTAGAGCTATGGGATTACTATAGATTACTCAACATTTTGATAAACATTATTTAAAAGAAAAAGAAAATTTTTGGAATATTTCAAATTTCATTTATTCAATTGTTCGATTAATTAATCAACATTTAAATGCTGCGAGAGCACTTCTGTTAAGTCAACAATTTTTTTCCCCGCATTCATGCTTTGTAACGTTATTTAATTCGACTTTAGTTAATGCAGCCATTCTCACATGGAATATGTTATTGATTAATCGAACAGTTGAATAATCAATGAATTATTGAATAATTAAATAATCGCACAGCTCTAATAAATATATCAGTTGGTTGTTGTTTTTGTTTTCATATCAATACAATTTTTATTTATGCAACATTCAAAAGAAAAACCCCAAATTCTCAATCATTTTTTTTTTCTTCAATTGATCATTTACTACAATTTTTACTAATAATAATATGTAAATATTTATTTTCACTTTTATATATTTCTTTATATTATCATGTCATTATTATTATTATTATTTTCCTGTTTTTGTTTTTTCTTTCAATATGAATACATTAATACATGACTATAATTGGGATTATAATGTTAAATGTATGTATGTATAAGTGTATTTACCCAGTAGGAAAATATTTAGCTTCTCTCGCATAGTTGTGAATTTGCACTGACATAAAAATTCTCAATATGATTATATTTTCCAAATAAAGACAACAACTGACAGCTTTAGATTTAATTTCCTACTGGTTAAGTATATGATTCAATAAGTGAGTGAGTGAATGCGCACATATTAATTTTGCTATTATTTTTCAGTTTTCTTTACAAATCTTTATACAATACAATTTCCATTTTATGAAATAAATATATAATATATGTTATTATGTGATATATAGCGCATGCAAATATATATATGTACCAATATGTTTGGTAAATAACAACAAAAATGACAATAATAATTTTTATTTTGACTAAATGTATTGTACATGTACATTCGTATTGATATTTATTAGTTTTTTTAGACAAATTATCATTTATCATAAATAAATATGTAACTTTAGAAAATCATTAAAAATGATTGTGATATATAAAAACAATGTAGCCTTGTGTTTAATAGTTGAATAAGTGTTTGGTAGAAAAATTGCTTGTCTCAGAGTGACACTGTAAAAAAAGTACAAGTAATAATATTGTGATAATAAAATAACTTATTTTTTTTTATATTGTAATTATATATAAGTATGTATTCATTATATTTATTGTTGTTGTTATAATGAAACTCCTTTTTTTTGCTATTGAGAAATGAATTAATTAAACATGTATATTTAATAATAATATTTTTGTAAGACAATTTTCATATTTATTTATTTTATATTATTTATGCATAACAATATTTGTATTATTTTTAAAACATTTGTATTGATATTTATTTATTATCATTTCTAGTTATTTATATTTATATATAGGTATTGTATGATTAATCATGTTTTTCTGTGTATCCTTAAAATATTACATGATTTGCACTTCAAATTCATATTTTATCAAAAACTGAATGCAATTATCTGTGACATGCTTTGCTGTTACGTCACAAAATTTTGCAACTTTCTTCGAGAGGTTTTTGTAAAACTTCAAAACAATGGCTTCGAAATTGTTTGACATTTATGGAAAAGACAAAAGTATTGCGAACTCATTGGAGAAACTAACCATACACCTTTACGTCTTCCACCATATTCATCAATGATGAACCTCATCGATAAAGTTTGTTCGAAAATGATATTATCCGCTCTTCACAAGTTGCTTGATCATTCGATTAATCAAAATTTCATCGATGTTATTAATACTTTCGTTGCAATTATTTTTGCTTATAACTGGAGGTGGGTGACTACTTGTCAATATGTATGTGGAATTAGCATTGGCTATTACAGGATAGACGCTTTAGTTTGTTCATCTATAATTTAAATAAACACTATACAAACGTTGACTAGTTAAAAATGTATTTCATTTGTAGAAAAAACGATGCCTCTTACTTCAAAAGGTTGAATTATGTTTGAAGAAGCATTAAGTGGTATTCTAAAAAATTTTGGAAAATGTGTATTTTTTTTTTGTTTGAAAAATTTTCAGTTTGAAGTGCAAAACCTGTATTATAAATTTATTTATATATTATTTATTTGGATACATTTCTTAATACGTATGTAATGAATTATATACGTTTGTATGTAAATGTGTGTGTGTATATGTGATTTTATTTTAATAATTCCTTTTATATTAATAAATAATTTATAATATTTAATAATTTCATAATTATTATTATTATTTAATATTATTATAATTTTTTTTTTTATTATCATTTTATGCACGTCTATTATTTGAAAATATTTATTTAGTACATATTTTATATAATATTTATTTTATGTGTATTTTTTGTGTATTTTGTAATTACAATGCGGAGAGAAGAAATAAAATTAAAAAACTATAACATATGTAGATACAATTCTGTAATATTAATAATTATATAAAATTAAATGATAGTATTTAATAATAATAATAATAATAATAATAATAATGATTAATAATTTGTTAATTGCAGATGAAATATATGTATGCATGTATGTATGTAAGTAGCAGCAAGTATGGGCAGCAAAATTTAACAATTGCAATTTGCATTAGGCGTGCCTTGAGGTTGATCTGTCAGTCGTTGTCCCTTTTGTCCGCCACCAACTAATGTTGGATCTGAGTCTAAACTCTCTGACATCTTATCGCAAATAATATCGACGAGACGTTCAAAGACAGCCTATAGCAAGAAAATAAAATTAAATTTTTTTGTTTTTTGGTATAAATTAGTTAAATATTAAAACAACAATTAGATAGATAAGTAAGTAATAAGCAATACATTCACATGTTAACATCATAAGGGGCATACTCATCCAAATAGTCAATAAAGTAAACTGAGATGCGTACAGTAAAACACCCACAGTAGCTGCATGTTTACGGTGACTTTTGTGAACGTGATTTTGGTACATTGATCGTATTCGAAAGAATACTGATTGCCGATCGTATGTGCCATTTGTACCAAGGTCCACTATTAACCGCTGTAAATAAGCTTTACGGCACAGGAAACCGCGATTGGCTTCTGTTGGAAGACAAAACACAAAAGGCGTTTGATGGACGCATAGAAAGGGAGAAATGAGATTGCAATCCAATTGAAAATGATTGGGCCATCATCAAGATCAGGCTCCAAGGAAAAACATTTAGAATTTGAAGCACTTCGGCGCTTTCATTCAACTCCAATGGAGTACTTTTCCACCGGACTACACGAAAAATTTGAGCCAAAGTATACCCAGAGTATATTCTTTGCGAATGTCCCGCACCTAGGTATCATTGTCATGCCTCCACACAAATTATGAAACAATGAACATCAAACAGTGCTTAAATTCATAAAAAACCTAAAACATACGAGTTTAAACATAAGGCCTTGCACAATAGATCTCATATGGTTGCAGTGCATCATGGTATCTAATAATAATAATGATAATTATGCCCAGACATTGAGCTCGAGTTAGAAAGGATAAAGAAGAGGGTATAAAATATTGATGTTCTGCATTAGACAAAGGAACAACAGGGCATTTTCAGAAAACATATTATTTTTCCATTATTTATAGCACAACAGATATGGCCAGCTCTAAACTGAAACCTCACAAAAATGTTGTTAGTCTAAATAGAAGCAAGTGAGGAGTGAGGAGGAGTCGCAACCACTGGTCACATCCTTATTGGCCATTCGCGTCAAAAGAATGAGATTGCGACATCTAACACACGACTAGACAAATAGCTTCTGGCAGCCCTAGTGACAATTTACCATTCGATAAGCGTCTATAGAAGGAATTTTTTATTCCCTTTTTTACTTCGTACAAACCTTGTGAAAGCAAATTTTTATTCTCTGAGATTTTATTCTCTTTATCGACGCTGTTTTTGCATCGATATAAGTGACCTATGGATGGTTACAAAAGAAAAGTAACGATCTCAATTCGAGGCAAGATCCACCGTTCTTAATTTTATATATCATTAAAGTTGCTTTGCCGTGCTGACCGAAAAAAACACAACACTCTCAATTCTATAATTGTCTTCCATGTTAGTTTTCGTCACAAATTACTTTGAAAGCCTCTGGATTTTTTTTCCTTTATGACAAATGGAAAATATATGGAACCGATTGCTTTGAACATTCAGAAGCATTGTGGAATTCTTATTTAAGCAAGCACTTGCAGTACATAGCAACTCAATTGTACAGCGTTAGGTAATTGAAGTGTCACCAACTATACACAGGTATATCTGTCAAACCGATATTGCTAACTACGTGAAATAACAGCTCTTTATATTATTTACTAACTTCCAGAAGCATTTGCGTCTAAGTTTGATAGAACAAAAGTTATTCGAAATGGAATTCAAACGTAATTGTGTGATAGCGTTATATTAGGCTGAAAAATCACAACCAGCTATTGTTCGTGAGCTTAAACACTTCAACGTGAATCAAATGTTTGTGTATCGTACTATAAATCGTTACAATGGCACAGGCAGCATTATCAAACGCTATGATAGTGGACGAAAATAAAACAGCAACGTCACCTGAAATGGTTCGGAAAATGAAGGCTCAACTTGAACGAAATCCACGTCGTAATGGTAATCAAATGGCCAAAGAACTGAAAATATTCCAGCGAAGCATCCGACGCATATTCCAAAATGAGCTCAAGGTAAAGCCTTACAAGTTCCAAAAGGCACACGATCCTACACCAAAGCAACAAAAAGTTAGACACGAAAGAGCAAAGAATTTGTTACACTTGTACGAACGTGGCGAAAAATATTTCCCTATTGAGCAGTTCATAAACTCTCAAAATGATCGTGTATACTTAACTGAACACACTTCCGAAAATTTGATACTACGAATGGTCACCTGAAGAAATTTCCCACCTCAAGTAATGACATGGAGAGCTGTGACAGCCCATGAACGCTCTCCAATAACTTTTATCGAGCCTAATGTCAAAGTCAATGCGACTTATTGTCGGGAAAATGTTTTGAAAGTTGCTTTAGAGCCGTGGGCACGCTCCAACGTAGACCGTGGACGTTCCAACAAGACACGGTATCGTCTCATAAAGCTCGTGTGAAAAAAGAATGGTTAAAAAACCATGTTTCATACTTCATTTCGTCCACACAATGGCTTAAGAATTCGCCAGATGCAGATCCGATAGACTATTCCATCTGAGTCATTTTGGAGAGCAAGGTGAGAACTAAAAAATATGCCAGTTTGGATGCGCTGAAGAAATCTATTGTTCGGGAATGAGCCAAAATACCCAAAGATTATATTCGTGAAGCATGCAACTCATTTTTTCACCGTTTGAAGGCCATAGTAAAGGCAAAAGGTGGCCACATCGAGCTGGAGTGAATGGATTTTGAAATTTTGATTATTTCCACAATTTTTGTAATTTGAATCAATAAAAAATAATTTCACACAAAGAAGATATGGTCGTTTGAATGGGTAACACTTCAATCGCCTAACCCTGTATTTATACGATTTACAATTATTCTGACAATTTGCCATATAAAAGCTTCTGAAAGATCTTAGTGACTCAGAAAAAGTGCTGCCTATTCATTATTTCCTTTTATATAAAAAGACAAATATCTTTAGTGATTTCGTAAAATTCGAGTCTCGAGAGTTTGATTTTGAATTGCTAACATAATTTTTTTCCTAAGAACTGCATGTGTCATAATTATCATTGACAGTTTCTACTGTCTGTGTTTACTTACCTTTACATTGACATTTTCTTTGGCTGATGTCTCAAAGAATTCAACACCTAATTGATCGGCCAATTGACGTCCTCGCTCAAATGAAATAACACGTTGATCTTCCATGTCGCATTTATTACCAACAAGTATCACTTGTGCATTATCCCATGAGTATGTTTTTATTTGAGTTACCCTGAAAATCAATTTATAAAATAAATATTATACATATGAATATATGATATATATGTAGGCACTAGTATATATTTCAATGTATACACTCTATATATATATATGCAATGCTCACCAATCTTGTACTGAATTGAAACTATCCTCATTTGTGACATCATACATTAGAATGAAACCCATGGCGCCACGATAATACGCTGTTGTTATTGTACGATAACGTTCTTGGCCAGCAGTATCCTATATAAAAAAAAAAAATATAATGGACAATTATTTATAAGCAAGTATATGTATATACAATATATTATATTACATAGTAATATGTTATATGCGCTCAGTCTGTAAAAGTGAATCACTTTTTAATGTATGAAATTTTAAAATCAATAAAAAATAATTGTATACCTAATATGCTTACTATATCTAGAATATATTAAAATAATATTGTAGATATTCGAACATATGTACTTGATCCAATGTGTAGTAGAAAGAAATCCATTATTTTTCCAATAGATGGCTTTAGTAACCTGTATCTCACGTTGTATAAGTGCGATCGGGTTACGCTAGATGGCGTTAGAAATACAGGATTTCGTACTATATAAACTTTTGAGGCAGTTTTGTGATTGCTGGACTCAGTATTGTTTGAGCACGCGTCAAAGATGGACACCAGTAAAGATAAAATACGCCATATTTTACAGTTTTTCTTCGATAAAGACGAAATCGCAAGCCATATGACTGAAAATGTGAATAGTGTTTATGGTCCTGATACTGTAACAGCCAATCACGTGCAAATTTGGTTTCGTCGAATCCGTTCCAGTGATTTTGATGTCAAAGATGCACCACGCTCTGTAAGGCCAATTGTCGAAAATATCGATAAAATAATGTCAATCGTCGAGTCTTACCGTCTATTGCCCAGTAGCTAAACATTGCACAAAAAACCGTTTGGAATCGTTTAAATAAGGCTACAAAAGAAGCTCGATGTATGGGTGCCAGCGGATCGTGCCTGGTGATGAAAAGTGAGTTACTTACAACAACGTCAAGCGAAAACAGTAGTGGTCGAATCGCGGTGAGCCGCCGCAATTGGTGGCCAAGCCAGGATTGACGGTACGGAAGGTTTTCCTATTTGATTGGTGGGATTGGCAAGGAATCATCGACTATGAGCTGCTCCCCTACGGCCAAGGTCTTAATTCGGACCTGTACTGTCAAAAAGTGGACCGTCTTAAGAAAGTAATCGCCCAGAAGCGACAAGCTTTGGCCAATAGAAGCGAAATTGTGTTCCATCAGGACAACGCCAGGCCACACACTTCGATAGTGACTCGCCAGAAACTCCAGGAGCTTGGTTGGGAGGTTTTTATGCATCCATCTTATAGTCCGGACCTGGCACCAAGCGATTATTACCTGTTCTTGTCTACGGCGAATGGTTTTTCTGGTGAAAAATTCGCCTCAAGAGAAGCTTGTGACTGTCCCAGTTTGTTGCCAATAGAGACGAGGGTTTCTATGAGAGTGGCATTATGAAATTACCTTCAAAATGGCAACAAGTTATCGAACAAAACGGCGCATATTTAACATAAATCGGATCATTCTAGCTATGCTAAATAAAACCATCAATTTAATGCAAAAATAATGGATTTATTTTTACTACACCTTATATATGCCGCATCCTCCATTAACTATGTTTGTATACTTAATTGTATACAATTAATATTTAATTGAATGAACCGACATTACTTTTCATGAGTTCTACATAGTTAATTAATTATTATTTTAACCTCTCACATTTATAATATAACACTATATGCGTATCACTTATTTTCCAATATAAATCTTCAACAATACATACGAGTAACCGTAATACTCCACTACTTAAATGCATCTGCTAAATGTATTCATACCATATGTGCACGTATACATGGTACAATCTATAAAATTTATTTAATTGAATCTTATATGATAAATGATAAACATATGTACGAGGATTTGTGTATATACATAATTTGTGGTATCAACATGATATACATGTACATTATAGTATACGTATTGCCTTGATAAGAGTTAAATCGAGGCGTAACAATAATACCAATAGTAAAAGCAACGCTGTAGACCATATACATTAGTACTCACATCGACTATGTGTATGTTTGTGTTTTACCTGTAGAAACTAAACAATTTAATTATTATGAATTAAATGACATCAAAATACACATGTACATATATTTGTGTATACAATTATATATACCCTGCTGAAAATTGACAGGTAACGAATAGCATACAATTTGCAAGTCATGCGATACCTCTCTGACCAAAATCGCAATATTTGCGATGTTTAGACTGGCTCCCTCACTGTCCACTTCATCCATCCATCTTAGTCATGGGCGTCCCTCTTTCTTAGTTCTATAGCATGTAAAACGTAGGATTTGTTGCGGGGGTAATCTTCATTCTCTCTCTCTCTCTTTCTCTCTATATGACCACCCCATCTAAGTCCCACCTCTCGACCTCAATTTCCTCTGCATGCCCTCATTGTGATGGTGATACTGTTAACCCAAATCGGAGGCTGGGTAATCACCCCCAGCGAAAGAAATGGGAACCAAAATGTAGCGGTAATCTGGTCCTCCTAGAGGGGGTTACTCGTCACGCTGACTATCTGGCACTGGAAAACCCGTTAAAGTAACGGAAGCAAAAAAAAAAAAGCCTCGGAACGAAACAATAAAACACAGAAGATCACGGAAATGTACTAAGGACAACGATTTGAAACTATTCACTTTGAATGTCAGAACACTATACCGAAGTAAAGCGCAACAAGAAGTAGTTAAGATCGCAAGCCAATGTAATGTTAACATCATGGCGCTGCAGGAGGTGAGGTGGATAGGTAGTGGACTACTCCAAAGGCGTTACAGAGACATTTATTATAGCTGCGAACCAAAAAATCACATCTTCGGCAACGGCTTCATAATATCCAATAAAACTAAAATTCAAGTACTGAAATTCTAGTTAGTATGGCTGCAAATGTTCCTTGCAGAGCTATTTGTATCCTGAGTGATAGCCAGACTGCCAGAAAAATATTCGACACGTTTCTACTGAAATCAAAACCGCCTTGGACAGGCGCAGATCTTCTATCGAAATTGCAGAGCAGTACAATATATTGCAGTGTTGGGTACCCAGACACGGCGGTGTGAAGAGAAGCTGCAGAAGGGATGAGCTTGCGAGGTAGGGCACAAAGTAGTTCCAAGTGAGGACAACAGATTATGTGGAATTGCCATTGCCACATGTCGGCACAAAGTAGAAGAAATCGTGCTCTCTGTTTTCCAAAGAAGATGGACTGAATGTCCCATATGCAGAACGGCTAAACTGCTATTGCCACAACTCAGTTAGAAATGTACTCAAAACTTTATTGACCTTAGGAAGAAAGATACATAATCCGTTGTAGGAGCGGTTATGGGTCACCTCCTCATAGAACTTCACGCTGGTAGAATAAGTTTGTGCCACCTCAAGCATGATTTCTGTAGAAGCTCCAGAAGCTATGCCGTGTACAATTCGGTATGCAAAAATTATTTCTTTGAGATCCTAGCTCCGCTTTCAGAGATTGCAATAAGTATCTTCTGAATTTTAGAAATAAATACAAATGGTTCAGCGAAGAATCGGAGTAAGAATATCCGTCTGGTATTACAACGGGCTTTCTCGGCCTCTCATAGAGAGTGCGGCGACAATATCCTAATTTAAGCTAGTATGTCTGTTCAACTATAACGTTTTAATCCATTTAACCACCGACCATAATCATTATAAGCAATGTTTGAGAGCCAAAATTGTATGACCATTTTGTGATATTAATTTTTTCTATCAACTATATAATACTGGCATGAATATTGATGTTTTTCAATTGCAACTAAAATCACAGAAAACTAAAATCTAACTAACCATTAGCAAATAAGTGAGAGTTCTTTTAAAAGAATGCAGTGTTCCCTCATTCGATATTGATTCGTATCACTCGTTAATAGAATAGAATATTTTCAGTTACATATTGACTATATGTCTATTAGATAATAAACAGATAGACTAAAAGTTCTCCAAATTATGAATCTGAGCAGTGGTATGAACAATATTAATTGTTTTTATTGCTTAAACTGATTTCTAATTAACTGATTAAACTAATTTTTGCTTTTCCATGAACCAGAGTTGCTAACTCTGCACATATTAAAAAGAATTTAATTTCTTGAAATTTTATTGTTGAAACACTAACAACAAATAAGATGAAAGCAAAATATATCAGATACCATACCGACAAATATACCACATGCAGGTATATATTTGTGATGAGAACAATAATATTTTCTTCCCTAGAGATTTCTGCCACGAAATAAATGGTAAATATTCTATGATACTAAATGTTATAATTTTCAAAATCATCTGTCAGATTACTTAAATTTTCTCTTGGGTCTATGTATGAGATTAAATAAATAATCATACATACATTTATACACACGTAAATACACTGTATATATGCAATCACATAAAAGCATATACCATATAATGTCACATCATCAACCACATGCAATGGAAAAATACATACTTACACACACACACACACACACACACACTTGTTGATTGTCATTACGAATATCATCGATTCATGGGTAATGAAGCTTCTCATTGTGTTAACACACACGCTGATATGGTAATGGTATGGTTCCGATACATAATGTACGTAACCAGCATTAGAATTAGGTGGCGATACTTATTTGTTATGCGTCATTGTTATGTGTAAATTTTATTGTTATTGTATACATTTTGTTTCATATGAAATCTATACTACATATACATATGCATATGTGTGTATATATTCACATGTATATAGAATCATTAAGCTACATGCGCCAATGCTTATAAAAAGGCAACATAATTTTAGGCGATTTTGTAGTTCTTTTTTTTTCTTATCTTCTATTATGTACGTATGTCCTCTTTAATTTTGCAAACATGCAATGTTTAATTGTGTGTAAAGTTTAATTAGTGCATTATCATTGTCATGTAAATGATATGTCCATATACTCGTAAGTATATTGTGTCATGTACCTAATTATGTGTCTTAGTTTTTTGAAATGTCAATGCTATGTGAAACATATTAGCGAAAAAATGGCAAATAAGAGAATTTTAATCACTGGTATTTCAAAATTTAGTGTCAAGAATTATGCAACTTTTTATTTGAGAAGTTACGTTCATTTATGGTGTTAGTTTATGGAGTGGTCCACAATTACGCTAATGACTTGGTGAAGCTAATTAATTCATTTATCTTTATAAAGTCTAAAATTAAAACGTTAAGAGGTGTTGGGATATTAAGCAAGGTTTCCGATTTACAATTGAATGACCACTAACGAACTTAGAATAATGTCATACAAAATGCTTGAGGTTGGCTCTAAGCGAAGTGAATTTGTAGCAGCTTCTAATAAGAGCGATAGCTTCCCAAGTACTGTTTTGTTAGAAATCCATAAAGAGTTTGATCTCAAAGTCCTTCCTTTGAATTTAAAAATACTCTGAGATGTTTGAAAATTTTTTAATGGAAATTACTTAATTCTCAACGAAAATATTTCCCTCATATTTTGTGGAAGAAAACTCTAAACTCATTGACCTCTTAGGAGATTTGTTCTTCTTTCAAGATTCAGACTAAAAATTAAAAATAAATATGTGGCACTTATAGGCCCTGAAGGGGCCTTTTGCCAAGCTTCTCTTCTGTTACTGTTTTTCGTGTTAAATTTTGGACAATATTAGAAGGAAGCTATTTAAATTAGCCTTTTGCGAACGGCAGAACCCTCGTGACATCACTTTTTTTTTTAGATTTGTCAAAAGAGCTCTTTTAGAAGCTTTTTCATGGGAAATTGTTACTGAATTGTTATTGAATTGCCAATTGCTTGCAGACGGGTGGGTACTGTTCGAAAAAAAAAATATTTTCGAACAGTAAAGTCGTGCTTCAGTCGGGAATTGAACCCATGACCTCAGAACCATGACCCAAGACAGATCAGAAGATCAACGCACTAACCAACTGAGCTACGACACTATACTATTCTACACTATCAGATTATCCATATTAAATCCAAAATAACCTAAGAATCTACGATGACTTAAAACTAGAAGAACATTTTCAATTTGATAACCAAGAATTGTCTTTCTTCTCTTCAGAATGGACGCAACAAAAACTACAATACAAATCTAATCTGAAATAGCGGAAACATCCAAGGTAAATGCCGATTTTAGAGACTACAATGAAGTTCTTAATTAGCTAGAAATAATTCCTAAATTAGGGAATTTACTGGAGGCTTGATACCGTCGTCTCCGAGGGAACACTTTACAAATTGAATAGATGTGACAATTGTTTAACAATAAAATGCTCTGATCTATATCTGGCTATTGACTCTCTCAATCCTCTCTCTGTCCTTCATTTCTCAAATGAGTGAAACTTGCTTAAGCTAAGAATGACTTTAAAGTAAATACTAATAAAAACCACATAAATTAAATATTCACTCATTTTAAATTCAACAAATTACCATTCATATTTCATCTTACCCATATTTGCAGCTTAACACGTTTATCATGACGAAATACTGTTTTCACTTTAAAATCAATACCAACTGTCGATACAAAGGCTGAGGTGAAACTATCGTCTGCATAACGAAATAGAAAACTTGTCTTGCCCACGCTCGAATTGCCAATAATTAACAGTTTAAACATGTAATCAAAATTTTGATCGGCTGCATCTTTTTGCCATTTTGGATCACCGCCACCAGCCATCTGCAAAATCAAATAAAAAAGCGAAATATGTAGTGTAATGTAGAAAAGCAAAAAAAAAAAAAACCATATATATTGATATAAAAAATTTCATGCATAAATATGATGTATAAAATTTAAAATTTTCCAACCTACAAATATATACGAGTACATAAATAAACACACTTTCCCAATGAAAGTTTAACCTTGCTACTACATAATCCTACTATTGTTGCTACTACCTTAGTATTACTTTAGTATTCAGTTGAGACTTTTATGCTATAAACCTGTTGCTTGCAACCGTTTGCCATTTTCTTCTCTCTCTCTCTCTCTCTCTCTCTCTCTCTTCTTCTTGTTTGTAGTCTATTTATTTTTTTATTTTTTTTCCAGTGGTCGTGCTCAACCACTTTCCTTAGTTAAAATATACTCGCATATATCCCCAGGCGTTCAATTGAAGGAAATGATTTTGCAGTTGAATTACAATGCATATCGTTTGTAGCAAATAATATACAATGGGCTTTGATATATTGAACTCATACTTAAAATATTCAAAAACTAAATTCATCGCATGTGATATGTTAAATACGAGTAGAACAAATTTATTACAAGGGTTCACACCAGTGAATATGACCACAAAATCAATAACATAGCGATAGGAAAAAATGCCTTCTCTAGCAGACGAGAAAAACAATTATATTTGCAGAGGAATCTCCTCTGGTCTTCTGAGTGATTGACCCTCATTAATTCTTCTGCCCTAACATACAACATTTCACGCATTTCTATATTTTGAGCACTACCTACATCATATAATATTTTCGAATTAAGCTTAGTATAAAATTTCAGTGCTCTTAGGTTCGGTTAGGCTAAGGTATTAGATCAAAAAGTATAAAAGTTGAAGCGTCCCAAATTGACCTTTCTCATTCGGAATTATGGAAAAAAACGAAGTAAATCACCATTGATCGGACACACACAAAAAGTGGTTTTCACTTTCTCCTTATTGTCATAACTGCGTCAGTTGTTAAATTACAATAGATTTATTCCTCAAGAAACCGCGAGCAATTTGTTGCCAAAGGTAAACTCTGCTATTCTATAATTAATCTTTAGCTGAATGAAATTAAAATTATTCCGAATTCTAGTATGTCCCATACCATTATGGGACCACTCAGATATAATTGGAACCTGTTTTCCCTGAATATCGACATTATTCCCATATTTGAACTTGTCTAGTACAGTCCACCAGAAAATAACAAAAATTACATGTGTCGGCCGGAATACGGCTGTATTAAACTACAACGCGACATGAGGGCCACACTCCTTTTTACCTATAGCCCATTTTCATAGGTTTCCACTTGAGTTTTGTCTAAAGCAAATGCCACCTAGCTGGGCCTTCTCAGATATTCTTGATTCCGCACATCGAATTTGGTATTATATGGAAGCGTACAATTCTGAAGTATGAGCGTTCACCTCGTTCTGAAGTATGAGCGTTGATCCATTCATTTAGAGATTTTTGGTGCTTCATCTCATCTAAGGTGCTTCCATATTCACCAGATACAATGATTGTGAAGTCATCAACGTATACTAAAATTTTGAGTCTCGTACTTTCAAGAGATATCAACGAAGGTAAATTGTAACGATAAAGGTATACTTGTATTCCTTGAAATTTAGAGATTTTTCTATCGTGAATTTCCGACGAATCTACAATAACATTAGGCTTGTTGTGCTTTGATATCATGTGGTTATGTAATACCCTTCTGGAAGGAATGTGAGTTTTCCTTACGCAGGCCTTAAAGATAGCTTCTAATCAAGATGTAATCATTCTAGAGATGATTTGATGCTCTTGATATGCCATTCGGTCCTAGAGACTTCAATGATTGGAAACATAAAATTTTGATCAGCTCTGAATATATGAAACAGTCCTAACGTGCAGTTATAAAATGGGGACTTATTTGCGAATAAATAATTTACCGATAAATTCAATCTTAAAATGTATTGAAGATTTGCCCACTTCTATACCACTGTTCATTATTAAAATGTATATCCATTGTACCTAAGTACTTTCTTTCCACAATAAACTAAATACCACTGTCCACTGAGGATGAATGTAAAGAAGTAGCAGAAGCAACACGATAATGCTTTAAACTATATAGAAATTTAAGTCCGTAAACGTGTACAAGTCAGCTAAACTATCAAACTATCTAGGTTTATTTATACTATGTGTACGATTAATATTTTAAATAACTAGTTACACGAGTATATTTAAGTAAGTAATTCATATTACTTGAAATATAGAGTTATAAGTTTTGAGGTTCCGAAAATCAACGTAACTAAAACACACTTCTATTTAAAATTTCTTTCAAATATTTATTTCAATATAATAATTGGATTGAATCTCTCTCTCCAGTACATATCGGGCAATATCTCGGCCATAACTTTTGTTATGTTTGTTTTCAAACCATCAAGAGTTTGAGGATTATCCGCATAAAAACTATATTTTGCATAGCGCCTCAAAAAAACAGTCCACCGGTGATAAATCGCACAATCTTGGTGGCCAATTCACATTATCGAAACAAAAAATTACATGTCCTATAAATTTCTCTTGCAATAAAGCCAAAACGGGTCGTGTTATATTGCTCGTGGCACCATCTTGTTGAAACCACAACTTCTTTAAGTACATTTCATTTGACTATGGCGATGAGAATTGACGGTGTAAGTCACACCTTCATCATTTTCAAAAAAGTAAGGGTCACTCGCAATGCCAAACCAAATGGCATACCATATGGTAACTTTTTGCGAATATAATAGTGTCTCAGCACTCACTCGTGGGTTTTCCCTGCCTCAAATTCTACAATTGTGCTTATTAACATATCAGCCGAGTGAAAAATGAGCATCATCGCTGAAGAAATTTCGATTCGCGAAATTCATCATCCAAATGCTATTGTTCAATCATCCAATCGGCGTTGATTTTAGCACGTTGAGCTATTGTTAAACGATCCATATTGTAAGATGATCTTAAACCTTAAACTAAACATATAATGACACAGATGACAGTTCTATTTGATAACTGTCACTGCAACAGCGCTGCCAAATCCGCACAAAGAAACCCAACGTGATAAATTAATTTAATATTTGCAATTACGTGCTGCATCAGTTAAGAACAGTCAATGGAAAAGTAAGAGAACAACAATAAAAATGTAAAAAGAAAAAGAAAATTGATGCAATGCATCAGAAATACAATATATCAGAATCATTTGAAATATACAGTAGAGACCGCGTCAAAGAAGTAAACCAATACAGGTTCGAATTTAAAAAGGAAGGATAAATAACACTGAGTGTAACTTTCTAATAACGCAAGCCATCTGTTTAACCTAATCTAACCTAGAAAATATATTATAAATTGCAGAAGACGTTTACATGTCTTTTCATATTTAATTGTCATTTTATATCCTTGACCTCCACTAACCTTTTCCTTCTTTGCATTGGCTTAATTAAATTGATTTAATTATTGTAATTTATAAAATACATACAATACATATGTATGTATGTATCGCAAATGATACTCATATTTCTTATAGAATTCAAGTATTTTCAACACTTTATGCCACACCTATTTTCAATGTGCATACATTTTTGTAAGTGTTTGTATGCTGTCGATATGCTTTGTCGTAATTACTTTGCTACTGTGCTATAGTCCTACATATATCCTTATGCCATCAGGCGGCATATGCCAACACACTTGTAGTGTGTTGCCTTCTGCAAGTGCTTACTTCCGTTTTTTTCTTGGCGAAGTAATTATATTCATTACACACAGTCACGCACATGTCATATACAAATATATACCATATGCTTATATTTAAACGAACAAAATATTTATGTACATAATTTTCCACTGTATCTAGACCCATCTAGACCCATCAGCTCAATGCTTAAATACTTTTGTTTTTGCACATACTTAAAACGCACATGCCCAGAAGGTATCGTGGGTAAGGTTTGATGACGATGATGCCAAAATTAAAGAAGGTTATACTATGTAAAATACGTTTAGATAGGTCGTATTAAAGAAGTACTAATTTTCGGAATTTTTTTTTTCCAAAAGTAGAAGTACCAAAAGTGCGATAAAAAGTGCTCCTAGTTCCAATCTTTTTCAAACAGGGAATCATTCACTGAATGAATGCTTTATCACTGGCTAACAATTCATTTTAGACTTGCTTTTACTTACTCGGCATGAATAAGTAGTAAGTATGTATAGTACTTAAATACTACATACCCCATAGATACTTGCTCGTATCTACAAATACAAATACTTGCACACTTGACACAAGAATGCTCACTTAAGTTAAATTGCACACATTTTCATGGTAAATAATGTGATGTACAAAGCTGAAGAGGTTCGCTGTTATTTCTGCTACATACATTTCCTATCCAACCACCATCCATCCATCCATCCATTCATCCATCAAACATGTGGATGGTGGAGAAAGTTGAACAAGATTTCCTTGACATTTCATATTCTATTCTATTCTAGCTAGAGACATAGTAAGTACATACAATAACGATCTTCTTTCAGCCATTCCCATGATTAATATGAGACTAGGTAGGTAGTTACAGTACATAAATCTTATATGAATCCATGCCATTGTATGGTATGTCGCTTTCAAAGGAAAACTCCTCCATATTTATTGCATTTCTGCATCATTTTATGAACATAAGCTTGTATATCTGTTTGCCTTTACCAATGTGCATTGTTATGTTCATGCATGAAGGTCGCTTCGATAAAATTATAGTAGGAAGAACAAAAAAAAAACAGAAAAAATTCCCTTTAGCGTTGCGTTATTTCTGGTTTTTCTATTGTTATTCATTGTTTTCATTATTGTCCTGTATACTGCTCCATTACCAACGGTTAGTCTATGAGTACATACATATATGCTTAGAGTTGTTGTTATTTCACTATCATTATTACAATTTTTTTTTTTATTTACTATTCAAGTATGCTATACCTAAGTAAATGTTTGTGAGACAGTATTGTTGGATAATCAATAATAAGATATACACACTACCATATACTGCAGGCATTAGAGATGACCATAGAGTTAATTGATTTTTCAGAGTTCTTTAACCATCGCCCTTTCTTTTTTTTTTATCATCAATATTTCTTCCAAACAGACTTGACACCTGACACTACCCTTCAGAAGACTATCTTACAAAATCGATCATTTTATAAAGGCTGAAAGAGTGGAAGATTTTAAATCTGCAATTTTTTCCTCTTTCTCTGGAAAAAACTTTCTTATATTTACCCAGGTTTAATTTGTTTTTGCAATTTTTAAAGAAAAAATAAAAAATAACAGATATAAGATTAATTGTGTATTTTATGCAATACAAATTTGCATTCACAATGATCGGGATGATGATGATGATGATAGTGACAGTGGTGACCCTCAAAACTATTTTAAAAGTATGATTCAATGCAACTTCTTCCCTACAATGGTGTACTTTGATGTTGCACATCTGGCATAATGACCTAATCGGTCAAATTTTGCAAGTACATATTATTACAATAACAAATTTTCTCTGAAAGAAACTTTTCTTCGTCATTTTTAATGAAAAACTTTCATATTGAGATTTTTCAACATTTTTTTTTTTGTTGTATTTGATAAAATAGAATCCTTATGTGTATTTTATTTATTTTGTATTTTTTTCCAAGAATAGCACAAAAGCTGGGTTTTCGCAACGCAATTCATAGAATTAAGTACTTTTTCATAAGGCATTATCTTTCATAGATGAACTTCATCATCATTGCATCAACGAACGGCACACGAACGTTTGTAAGTTTAAAGGAAAATATCTATTCTAATAGTTATACATAGGAGCTGCGATTTTAATCTACGCAATATTTTGCCATTTATTTTGCTTTATGCTTTCATGCTTTCATGCTTTTTATACTTACGTATTCGTAGTACGATACTTCTACGTTGTTATACAATCTATTTTTTTACGATTGTTGTATTTTTAATTAAAAACTGATATTGTTAGATAACATTGAAATAAGAAAACATGGCAAAAATTTGTTCTAACAAAAAATTATTTCTTACCGATATTTTTATTCATATATCTATGAAATTATAGGGAGCAAAACAATAAGAATCACAATAACAATAGATTTATGAATGCAATCTTTTAAATAAATAAGTAAAATAGTACCGTTGTTTCTAGAATATAAACAGAGACTTCATTAATATTATTAATCTACAGCATAATATATTCAGCACCTTTTATATATTCTTGAATGAGGGAAATATGAGCAGGTCCGAGGAATTGATAGTGATAATCTTTATTCAACAGAAGACAATCGCCCAACATTGTTCATTATTCCTATATTTGTTGGATAAGTTTTTTATTTGTCAATATATTTTATAAATTTATTTCAATATATTTATTTTGAACAATCAATTTTTAATTTCCAGTATTGCCTATATTTTTTTAATATTAGATTTTAGGATAGATTTTTTGTTTGAAGATCCTCTCCCTATGTTTTGAAGGCATCATGGAGTTTCAGTACGAAAGTGAGTTATAATAACATCAAAGCACCATCAAAATCTCGAGGGCATGAAAAAGGGAAATTATTTAGATTATTAAAGAAATAACCTCATCCCTCACATCAAATCTTTATCTCTTCAAAGTTAATATTTATCAGAACAAAGATTATTTATATCCTTTATATAGTTTTGCATATTTTTCATTTATCTCACAATCTGCCAACATTGTTCATTATTCCTATATTTGTTAGCTAAGTTTTTTTTATTTGTCAATATTTATTATGAATTTATTTGAATATATTTGTTTTGAGCAAAAAAATTTTTATTTTTGCATATATTTCTTTTTTATGTTTTCTATATCATAATTTCAGGATAGAATCTTTATGTAAAGACCCTCTCACTATCTATCAATAAGGAATATATTTCTCGAAGGCATCATGGAGTTTATGCACGAAAGTGTGTTATAAGAATGTGCGAAATACCATCAAAATCTCGAGAGCGTGAGAGCTTCATATGAATAAGGGAAATTATTTAGATTATTAAAGAAATAACTTTATCTCAGATATCAAATCTTTATCTCTACAAAGTTAACATTTATCAGAATAAAGATTCTTTATGTCCTTCATGGAATGCAAGATCGAATGGAATGAAACTAGGATGTACTAGAATATATTGTGTTTGTAGAATATATATTGTATATTTATATATCAATGATCAATATATCATACCATAAAAATCTATAAAAGTGCATAGTAAAAAGCATTTAATTTTTGAGAATATACAACATTTTTGCAATGCCAACTAACCAAGTTTATTTAGTAAATCTCCAAATCAAATATATTCCTTCCGCAAATGATGTAATGGAATTTAAACTTCAGGATGCTAAACACAATTCGATAAAATTCAATTTAAAACAAATTGTTCCATTGAGATCAAGGTCTCTGTATATGTATATTGGAAATACTATAGGGTTATTCATTTGGTCGTTTCAAAGAAGAACTATCAAATGTTAAATGTCAAATGTATAAACAATGATGACATTTGATTAGTTAATGATCAACTGTTTTATAATATGAAGCAAGTAATTGCAAACTCATTCTGGATGTATAAGTAAATAGAATTGCTGTAATTGCGAAAATGAAAGCCCTCAAGTGTTCAAGCAACAACATACTGATAAGAAAGTAAATGTTAATGGGGATCTAAATTGCAATGACATTTTTATGGATAACCCTATATATTAGCTCCTATAGAATGTACATTTCCTGTGCTCAATTATTGTATTTTATTTCTTGTTAACTCACTCATATACGGGTACCCATATATGTCTGTCCGCTTCCTTTCTCTTGCTCTCTCTCTCTCTCTCTCTCTCACTTCCTATCACACTTAACAGCAAAAGGATTCTTTAGTCGAATACATTCACCAACGATTATATGTATATAGTACATATGTAAGTAGACATATTGTACTCTTATGTATGTGAAAGAAACCCTAGGAAATTCAAAGTGGTACTCCAAGCTATTCATTCTCTTCCGGTTTGAATCATGTTTTTCTTTTTCAAAGGATGCTTAAATATGCAAATACTATACTATGTATACATATGTATATTTTTTGTTGTGATTATTATCATTGCCTTAACAGCGTATCTACAGATATAAGTTGGGTATTAGGGTGGGTCAAATTTCTAAACGCTGAGGCCAAGGCAAAAATGTAAAATTTGGTTCATTTCATTCGGTTCATTTGGCCCACCTTAATGTATATATGTTGTTGAAAAGTGTATGCTTGTTAAGCGCTTTAGTAAAGGTGACAGGTGTCTGGTGGTATAATCAAATATAATCTATTTTCATATACTCGTATATAGGGTATCGTATGTACTCGTATATGTATGCTTAAGGTGTGGTTGCAAATGCAATACCTATAATGTTTATACCTACATTATATACATATTGTATAATATTCTTAATTATTTTGAAAAAGTAGAAAAACAATAACAATTTTATTTTAATAAGCTTACAAACAAAAAATTACATTTGTTTTAATTTTTTGTTTTTTTTTTTATTATAATAAAATAAAGTTTTTATTTTAAAATAACGATACGATAAAGTTTAAATGTATGAGCATAATTGGTATTCAATATTGCAAGTTGACCTTCACATACTTTGACATGCATACCAACACATAACGAACGTATTAGGTCGTAAGTTGAAATTTCTACAAAATATTTTCCATATACAATACATCACCATGTCAATCACGTGCAATACCAGTTTGTCAGATTTAGTATTTTATTGGTATAATATTCACAAAAAAAAAACTTTGTATTTTAGATATATACTATATACTATATACTTTGTTATGTAGATAATTCACAAAAAAAAAATAAAGAAAATGTGTATCCATCTAGCAAGCAATGGATTTTATGTATCAAACAAAAAAATTCTACTTCGTGATGTGGTAGGCAGCATAACAATTGTTATTAAATTTTCAATTTGAAACAATATTGCGATAAAATATATAGTTGCTATTTTGGCGAAAACTGACAGAAGCTCTAAAGAAATGTAAACCTTTTAGAATGAATGTATTAGGTTGAGTTGAATATAAATAAATTTAATGGGAAACACTGAGTGACACCCAACAACGCCACATAATAAATTTTTTAACCTCTTAAATTTGAAAGTCTAGGGTTAAATTAAAGAATTTGTTGTTTTTGGGTTTTTTAGATGTAATTTTTTTACGAAGATAATTAACCTATTACGAGCAGGAAACTATCGATCTTATTGTATTATTCTTATTGAAATGAAGATGATCCAAAAAACTAATAAATATTACTAACTTTATTTTCAATCGATCCATTTTACAATCAATGGGCCTAAAAATGAAAATTATTGTACCAATATAATAACCAAAAAAGGACTAAAAATTTTGGCAAAATTATAAATCGTAATAATAATAAAAATATATTTATATATATATATTTTTTTTTTTTTCATAGGCTTCCATGAACAGAGCCTTTAGATTAAGACCCTAGTTGTAAGCATTTATGTGAGTCTGAAAATTTAAACGAAATTAAACGAATTTTAATAGAAAATCAACTAATATCCCTTAACATACTTAGTCCCTGTCTGTACCTCTTGGGGGACGCCCTTATAAAATTGCCACATTTTTATAAAATTGCTACTCTGTCACTCTTAGGATGCGCCTACAGTGTTTGTGTATATCAGCGACCCTCATAATATTTACCATCCAATATTTTTTTTAACATTCTTACTCTCTATCTCCACCGCTTAGAAAGTTTCCCCTGCAAAATGGAATTTTTTTAAATAAAATTTACTCTCACTGCTCCCCAAGGTGCATCTTCAAGGCTTAAATACATCCCCATTCATTATTGCTCTCCAAAGAATTAAGTTTTAAACATTCTTGCACTCTATCTCCAACCTAACTACATCGAAACTCTAATACAAATTGAACGTAAACACACTTGAAAATCGACAAATAGCTCCATAGCTGCTCAGGAAACGCCTGAAAAGTGTACTTTGGTGAACCGATCTCCATTAGTTTTTGCCACTCAAAATGTATGTCTTCATTGAATTGACTTCTACCGTCTCAAGTACATATATCATCGACCTTACGCTAGATGGCGTTAGAAATATAGGATTTCGTGCTAAATTAACTTTTCAGGCAATTTTGTGAGCACGTGTCAAGGATGGACACCAGTAAAGAGAAAATACGCCATATTTTAGAGTTTTTCTTCGATAAAGGCGAAAACGCAAGCCATACGGCTGAAAATGTGAATAGTGTTTATGGTCCTGATACTGTAACAGCCAATCACGTGCAATTTTGGTTTCGTCGATTCCGTTCCGGTAATTTTGATGTCAAAAATTGTCAAAAATATAAATAAAGTAATGAAAATCGTCGAGTCTGTAAGCACTGTTTAGCCCAGGAGCTAAACATTGCACAAAAAACCGTTTGAAACGATTTAAATAAGACTGGATACAAATCGCAACAAAATCGATCCATTTCTGAAGCGGATGGTTACTGGTAATGAAAAGTGGGTCACTTACGACATCGTCAAGCGAAAACGGTCGTGGTCGAATCGCGGTGAGACGGCGCAAACGGCGGCCAAGCCAGGACTGACGGTCAGGAAGGTTTTGCTATGTGTTTGGTGGGATTGGCAGGGAATCATCTACTATGAGCTGCTCCCTTACGGCCAAACTTTTAATTCGGACCTGTACTGTCTACAATTGGACCGTCTGAAGGAAGCAATCGCCCAGAAGCGGCCAGCTTTGGCCAATATGAGAGGAAAATTTAAATTCCATCAGGACAACGACAGGCCACACACATCGATAGTGACTCGCCAGAAACTCCGAGAGTTTGGTTGGGAGGTTCTTATGCATCCACCTTATAGCCCGGACCTGGCATCAAGTGATTACTACCTGTTCCTGTCTATGGCGAATGATTTTGCTGATGAAAAAATCGCCTCAAGAGAAGCTTGTGAAAATCGACTGTCTCAGATGTTTGCCATTGGGACGAGGGTTTCTATGAGAGTGGCATTATGATATTACCTTCAAAATGGCAACAAGTTATCGAACAAAACGGTACATATTTGAATTAAATCGGATCATTCTAACTATGCTAAATAAAACCTTCAATTTAATGCAAAAATAATGGATTACTTTTTACTAGACCTTATATTTTACCGTCACATTTACAACGTGTTAACATTTTAGTAAAAAGCATAAGAAAATTTGTAAAAAAAAGGCATAAGTAAAAAAATAATATAAGCCTACTCTATTTTAAAGTGCATCAAAATACTTGCTTGAATTCAAATATTATACATATTACTTATAAAATCAATTGAGAATTTCTTATATCTATTAAAGCAAATTATTAAAGAAATATTGTCTGTTTTATAACCATGAAATAATCGCTATTTATCGCAATATCATCATTTTTTGTGCCGATTTCAGGGTGCATGTTTGCCACAAATTTATGTCTTTAACTTTTGCACATTTTTTTGCTAATATCTAATAAAATCAACATACTAGATGTAGTATATAAATAAAATTTACTTTTCTTATCTAAATCAATGAATATAAATATAAGGTTTTTATCATTTTTCTCTTTTATGGCTGTTACCTTTTTTTTTTTGTTTTGTATCTAAATCATGTAAAGCAAATATTTATAAGCTTGTGTAGGTAGGTATATGTATATGTATTTATACAAAAATCTAATTTCATTTCTAAATATTCATTCATATTTTTTTCTTTTTTTTTTTTCTTCTTCTATGCATTAAGAATACCTTATTATGTCTTTTTTTTTTTTTCAACAGAAAGATTAACATGTACCTACTTATACATATATTAGTATGTGCGTATATCTGAAACGATTATGAAATCATATTATATACATAAATATTGTATCAAAAAGGATAATCAAGGATGAGTATCCTCCTCAGTTTCACTGATTCTCTTTTACTCTATCTCTCTATCTGCAGTAATAGCAACCAACCTTTATTATCATATTATTTGCCAACAGATAATAAATACTTAGTATTTTTCTTTTCGTTGTATTTGTGCTATAAAATTTTAATAAAATTTCTATAAACGACATCAAAATAGCAAACAAAATTAAATAATGGGGCGTAGACAAAATATTTCAACTTTTACTTTCGTTTGGGAAGATATAAGAATAAAAGTAAAGCAGCTAAAGATTTATATTACATTATTATGATTAACAAATTGAAGAAATTATTTAATATTATAAATGATTTTAGTTATTTTAAGTTATAAAATATATTAAACGTTATAGATATAAAAAAAAAAATTAACATAATTTAAAGCTTAAAAAAACACTCGTACATAGCCTAGTAATAATTCCAAACACTTTCAGGTTTATAAGAAATAAAAAAAAACAAATACGCTATATTCAGCCTAAATCGATCTTTGGTTGTATGGTTGGTATATCCACATAAATAAGTAATTAAGTGCTTAAAAAAAGCAAATAATTTATATATTTTGGCTTTGTATATGGAAGTACTAGCAAATCAATAAATTCACTATCAATAAATAAAGTAATCATCATTATGCAATACATAATCATTTATTATCATTTGATCTCGTTATTGTATCGTGTAAACAAAGGGCATGACAATATAAAACATTGTACTCAAAATGTTTACGAATATTCGCTCCATTATGCTCGCATTATAAGTCAATATTATATACTCGTATTCATTGAGAGCATTTTAGTTTCTATCAGATATTATTAATTACATGTTTTCAATATCCTCTTCATATACAATAAATATTTCCATAGTATGTAAATAATTACAATGGGGTAATTTTATTTTTATTGTAAATATTCAATGACATATTTTTTTAATATCTTTTTCATGAACATATTCCATTACGAGTATATTTAAAAGAAAAAGTATATGAAATTTTGCTGTGAAAATTGAATTGATTAAATATTTAATGGGAATAGATTTCAGAAAAACATAACTTCAAATACAATATGAGTAAACATTTTTTGTTCGAACAAAATATATTATAATCAAAACAATTTTTTTTTTTTGTACCTAAGGTGACTTTTTTTTAAATCAAATGTGCACCACCTTACGTCATATATGATATTATAAAAATAAATCCATTATTTTTGCATTAAATTGAAGGTTTTATTTGGTGTAGTTAGAATGATCCGATTTAGGTCAAATATGAACCGTTTTTTTCTATAACTTGTTGCCATTTTGAAGGTAATTTCATAATGCCACTGTCATAGAAACCCTCATCCCTATTGACAAAAAAACTGGGACAGTCGATTTTCACAAGCTTCTCTTGAGCGAATTTTTCACCAGCAATATCATTCGCCATAGACAGGAACAGATAGTAATCACTTGGTGCCAGGTCCGGACTATAAGGTGGATGCATAAGAACATCCCAACCAAGCTTCCGGGCTTCTGGCGAGTCATTATCGATGAGTGTAGTCTGGCGTTGTCCTGATGGAACACAATTCCTCTCCTATTGGCCAAAGCTGGCCGCTTCTGGGCGATTGCTTCCTTCATTGTTGATAGTACAGGTCCGAATAAAGAACATAGAGAATAAAAAGAATAGGTGAGCAGCTGCCAATCCCACCAAACACATAGCAAAACCTTCCTGACCGTCAATCCTGGATTGGCCACCGTGTGCGCCGGCTCACCACGTTTCGACCACGACCATTTTCGCTTGACGTTGCCCCCTTTCCATCACCAGTAACCATCCGCTTCAGAAATGGTTCGATTTTGTTGCGATTCAGCAGCGATTCGCAGATGGAAATTCGGTCCATGAGGTTTTTTTGCATTAACTCGTGTGGCACCCATACACCGAGCTTCTTTTTGTATTCAGCCTTATTTAAATGGTTCCAAACTGTTTTTTCTGCAATGTTTAGCTCCTGGGCAATAAAAACATGACGGTCAGACTCGGCAATTTCCATTATTTAATCGATATTTTCGACAATTTACCTTACATCAAAATTACTGGAACGGAATCGACGAAACCAAAATTGCACGTGATTGGCTGTTACAGTAACAAGACCAAAAACCCTATTCACATCTTCAGCCGACTGGCTTGCGTTTTCGCCTTTATCGAAAAAAACTGTAAAATATGGCGTATTTTCTCTTTACTGTTGTTCATCTTTGACGTGTACTCAAAAAATACTGAGTCAAGCAATCACAAAACTGCTTGAAAAGTTTATTTAGTATGATATCCTACCTTTCCAACTCCATATAACGTAACCCGATCGCACTTATACAACGTGAGATACAGATTACTGAAGCCATCTATTGGAAAAATAATGGATTTGTTTATACTACATCTTATATATTGCGGAAGGATTACCTCAATTTAGAATTTTTAATTTTTACAGGCTTATTTTGAATATAACTTTTTACCAGCAGAGACCGAAATAAATGATAGTTCAATGGTGCAAAACTCGAAATATATCGTGGATGCAACAAAACTTTCCAGTCAAACTATTTGCAAGTCAAAAAATATCTATATTGTCTGTTGTTGCCATTATTAAATAAAAAAAATGTTTGCTACTGATGAAATCAGGCCACTTCCCCCAAATTAGCCCTATTAATTGTGATAGTTTTTTATTGAATAGTGAAGAATACTGTAGTTGTTGAGCCCTATTCATTTTTCTTCGCTACGATTTTTACCTTAGCTATGTTCCGAATCACAAAATACTTAATAGTTTGATACTCAAATGTACCAAATTTACCATTCAGTCTGATTTCAGAAAAATTAATTTCTAACAATTTAGTTGCGGATCTGAGATCATAAAAGAACACCATAAACACCATAAACATAATGGTGGTTATGCTTTTGTATCAACATTGTGTATACGCACTGATGTTTATGATTTTGTATCAACATTGCGTATACGCATGGGTGTCTAGTACTTTGAGTATGTAGATCCATAAGTACACATTTCTAACTTTTCTTCCAATTAATAACAACTTGCATAATATCTCTATTATTACAAAGTGTATTACTTTAATGAAATGTATTATTTTAATGAAATGTATCTCTAAATCATGCTACATTCCTTGACTTGAATAAAATAATTATATTATTTTATTATATTTTAATTATTTTCATTTTTTATATCTCTGAATTTAAGTACTATCAGTCATTCTCTACCCCAATAAGAATAATAATAGTCATACTTTGCGCATATTTCATATGAATGGAAGCAAATATCAAGAAGATAATAGAACGATAAATACAGAAACAGCCAGATTGTCGTATATAAAATGTATATAATTTTTCTTTTTATTTTTTCACTTTTTCTACATATTGAAAATTTTTATTGTGAAAATTTTCCACACACACACACACACACACACATACACACATATATTTATAATATATCCATATAAATTTACAAGTATGAAAAAATCTAAAATGTATGAGCTGCTCTATGAGTTAAATAAACAAATAATACCGCATAGAAACAGGAACAGCAGGAGAAAAAAAATATGAAAAATGTCGCCATATTGTCTGTGCGCTATGAATGTTCATTGGCTTGAGCGTAGAAAATGTTGCGTCAACAATATATTCGTATTTCTGTTGTTGTTGTTGTTGTTGTTGTTGTTACTCTTACATTGAATTTACATACAGTAGATATGTATGTATAATCTCTATGTACTTGTACTTGTATGTGGTAGCAATAATGACGCAGCAAAAACAAGAAATTGACAGAATAAAATGTAATATAAATTGTGTACGTTGTATTGTGCCGACAGCAGAAAAAAAAAAAATTAATAAATAAATACAACAGAAAAACTCATTTAAAAGGTGTTAAAGCAGAAGGTAATAAAGTAAAAAATTGAATAGAAAATTCAGCATATATTTTTTGAAGATATACTCATACTTATCAACACTAATAAACAAATAATGAGCATGGTTGTCAATGTACGCATACACATATAAACGCTTTCTTGGTATTGTTGCATTCACAGATAATTTATTTAATATTTCCAACATTTTCAGACAAAGAAGATGAATATAAGTTGAGGAATTGAATACACCAATTTTAAGAGAATTCTTTAAATATGTGTTTTTTTTTAACTAGCTGGTAATATTTTCCTTCCATTGAGAAGGCAGTAAAAATAAACGGCCACATCTAAATTAATATCAACCTATAGAGATTTCTTATTTATTTTAGTCAAAACATAAAAGCAACTCATTAAATTATATTTTCTATGTTGACAGGATATACAAATATTATTTAAGCGGCACTTAAATGAAATACAAACGAGCATTGTCTTCAATTTTACGTGAATAACGTTCGTATCTTTATGACCATGTACTTTAGATGATTTTATAGAATTGTTTATTTGTGTCTTACTCTTATTGCGGATATAGAGACAATTCTTAGAGCAACTTAGAGTTCTGTTTCATCAATACGTTCTTATTCGAAAGAATGATTGCTGGATTGAATTTTAAACTAAACAAACAACCTCTATGAGACATTTTTATCTTTATGAGATCATAGATATATATCTGATAATCCAAATTAGTTGATTGGTTGCTTTAAGGACCTAGTTTACTATTTTGTACATGAGTATTAAGAGAAGAAGAGCAGCAAATCTAATATTATTTGCTTATTCTTCATATGGTTTAGATTGTCAAGTACTGTCTTTTTTGAGTCGAAATATTTTTCTGAAGAGTTCTGCATATTGATCACATCAAAAAAGAAGTCTACGTGGGGACTCAGCAAGTATCGGATTATTGCTATTCTTAGAAAACTCAGTTTGGAAAACTATAGCATACACTGATGACCTCGCACTAATGGTGACCAGTAAATACGATAACATTCTAACGAAGTCATGACCTTAACATTTTAACACTCTAAAAAATTGGACCACAGACTGTGGCCATGGGGTCAGTCCACAGAAAACAAGCCTTGTTCTATTCACATGGATTACCAAACTAAAACATGTTACACCACCATCAATGAGAGGAACTCGTCTGAGTTTTTCGGATGAAGCCTTGACAATTGGAAGCGTAACATAGAAGATCGCGTTAGGAAAGTTTCGGTTGACAAACGAGTATTAGAAACAATGAGGAAATGAGACCCAATGCCGTATACTTGCTCTACACAGCGGTGGTTAGACCAATACTAATGTATGGTGTCTTCGACTGGTGAACAACGCTCAACAGGGTCAGAATGGCAACCTTGTGAATTACAGAGACATTCAGAATGACCTCGACCTAATTCGTGAATACCTTATTACATCTTATTCTTTTAGATAGTTAGCAGCTCAATCGGCAATTAGACTTAGATCAATTTCAGAACAGTTGGCTATGAAACGAAAAAGGTGACGTTCGACAACAAGTTTTATAATGGGAACACCCCTGTTTGTCACTGACAGCTAAGCAGCAATAAAATCCTTAGATTCCATTTACATAAATTCATCAGTAGCCCATATCTGCAGAACAACCCTTAATGAGATGTCCAAGCAATTCAAGATTCACCTTATATGGGTGACAGGGAACGAGACTGCTGCGAGTTAGTAAAGAAGAGATATCCCACGTGAATATAGGTATTTTCACTACTAACAGCTAAGCAGCAATAAAATCCTTAGATTCCGTTTACATGAATTCATCAATAGTCCATAACTGCAGAACATCCCTTAATGATAATGCCAAGCAATTCAACATTCACCTTATATGGGTGCCAGGCAACGAGACTGCTGCGAGTTAGTAAAGATGGGTACAACATTGCAAACTCTTTCCAATGACAACATGTAAAGTTCTCTTAGTCTCGGACGCATTACAGAAAACAGTGCTCGTGTGCAACTATCCGATCAACCTGGCTAGTATTGAACATAAACCGAATATAAGGCCTACTAGCTCTTCACCGACATACAGTTTTTGTGCTGGTAGGAATTATTATGAGGCATTGCCTGGTAGGGAGGCATGCAAATAGGTTAGACATCGCGGCACCTGACTACTGCCAGATCTGTAAGGCAACAAGGAAGAACCAGAGACCAGAGACCAGAGACCAGAGACCAGAGACTCACACCTCCTGTGTGAGTGTCTGGCACTGGCTAGCTGCAGAATGACTCATCTGGGCAATCACTTTATAAACAACCTCACCGATATGGCTCACTGGGAAACATTCTACGCTTTACCCGAAGCTCGGATTGTTTCATAGGGGCATAACAATGGGCTTCGCTTGGCCTAAGTGAGTCCAGCCGCATCAACCATACCTAACCTTGCCATATTGATACACTTACGAATGAACTATTATAATTTAGAGAGTTCAAAGTGAATATAATCAATAAAAATGTTAATAATTGATCAAAGAAGTCATTGTAAATAGGAGTATCTATTCATATTAAAAAATTTTCTTTCAAATATATAAGGAAAATGTTTTGAAAATTATATTCAAATAACAAAAACCTTAAAAGGTATTGATTATACCCAAATTGTTGAAATTTATGTACACATTATACATAAATTAGGTATATTCGACCTTCATCACATCACCTTAATTGGATTAAAATCGACAATTTTTTTATTTTACTTTATTTACAACAAACAACAAAAATTTACTGGGGATTCTATTATATTTTTATAGTGTTTTTTTTCAATGTTCTACCTTTATCAATAACCCAACCCCCCTCCCCCTCTCTCTCTCTCTCTCTCTCTCTCTTATTTCATGATGACATTTTAATTTAATGTTGTTCGCTCTAACATGTGTATGCAAATAATTTGTAAAGCAATTATACTACTCACTCAGCATAAAGAATTCGATATTTCGACAATATTAGCTGGATGTCTGAGTGACAGACATTAAAACCACCCACAATATCAACATGAATGTAACGATTGGGATGGATGTCGACGGGCAATGGTTAGATACTGGTATAATAAAACTTTATCAAATAAACAGTTATGTAGATGTACATATATATAAACTAAGAACAAAACAACAAAACTGTCATCGAGAATTAATAATATGTTGATTATTATGAGAAGAAGGTTGCCCAATTGTGAATCGACGAACGTTGGATTTTATCAACCGCATTATTATTGTTGGCAATTATTTTTCTTATCAACAACAATATCAACAACAATTGCGATGAAAGCCATGTATTGATTTTGTAATTGTTACTGCTGCTTTTCGTATGAACATTAAGGCGGAACAGCGAAAAACATACTGAAAAACATACTACCGTTTACTTTTTAGACTTAACAGTCACTATAAAAGGGGAGACCCCCTAAGAAGTGGATATGTAGGCTAAGTATGTTTCGAGAAAAAATTAATAGGAGCCTATTATACATTTTACTGCAGTAGCGGCAATTTCTAAGGTAACATTGCCGATTTATATACTTTCGATTATTTTGTATGGGAGTCTTTTACAGGAGTACAGCTAGACGGTAAGTATTTTTGAAAGAAATGTTAAGGAAAAACCATATAAGGGCGATCCAACCTACATTTCACTGTTTCAGCAACTATTTTTGATTTTCTGGTATTTTTCGGTAATTTTGTATGGCAGTACCTTTAAGAAGTGGAGATAGGTGGTTAGTATATTTAGAAAAAATGTTGAGAATGAATAATTAATTGTGATTTATCATACATTTGACTGCTTTTCGGGCGAATCCTAGGGATATTTGTCGATTTTCAGAACACTTTTAAATCGATAAATAACCCCATAACAGTTAAAGTATCGCCCATAGAGCGGTGGAATGTATGACCGATCCCCATTAATTTTTCTTCCTCAATATTTCCGCCGAACAAACTTTTCCCCTATATCCACCTTTTAAGGCGGCTCCCATACAAATTGAACGTAAAAACACATGAAATCGGCAATAACTGCTCAGGAATCGCCCCTGGAGGGATATAAAGTATGACCGATCTCCATTAATTTTTTCTCCTCAACATTTCTTCCGAACAAACTTTTCCCCTATATCCACTCCTTAAGGGAATTCTCATAGAAATTGAATGTGAAAACACATGAAAATCGACTCAGCTGCTCAGGAATCGCCCTGGAAGGATACAAGGAATGACTAATCCCCATTAATTTTTCCCCCACAATATTTCTTCCGAACAAACTTTTCCCCTATATCCACCTTTTAAGGCGGCTCCCATACAAATTGAACGTAAAAACACATGAAATCGGCAATAACTGCTCAGGAATCGCCCCTGGAGGGATATAAAGTATGACCGATCTCCATTAATTTTTCCTCCTCAACATTTCTTCCGAACAAACTTTTCCCCTATATCCACCTTTTAAGGCGGCTCCCATACAAATTGAACGTAAAAACACATGAAATCGGCAATAACTGCTCAGGAATCGACCCTGGAGGGATATAAAGTATTACCGATCTCCATTAATTTTTCCTCCTCAACATTTCTTCCGAACAAACTTTCCCCCTATATCCACTCCTTAAGGGGACTCCCATACAAATTGAACGTAAAATCGACAATAACTCCTCAAGAATCGTCCATAGAGTGATTAAATGTACGATCGACCCCCATTAATTTTTTTCTTCTCAACATTTTCTCTGAACATACATAAGAAAAATATCCACTTTTTGAAGGCACTCTCCTACAAAATGTATGATTCTATAAAAATTTGAAAAATCTTAAATTTCCTTATACTTCCATGGATTGAAACGCTTTATGTTATGATTTTCGCTGAACCAGGTTATCAAAATTTTACTCCATAAAATTTCACCCACCCTAACGAATCGTACATCCTACAAAATGCGAATGTGACAATTCTATGAGTATGTGGGTGTTGTTTTTACTACGAATTTTTCCATAATTATTTACTTTTTTTCTCGTTGTTATAATTTCAGTCGAATATTTTGGCAGCTGTTGTCTTGTTATTGTATTATATTGTAGCTATAATTATATCGTATGAAATTGCTCTCGTACATATGAAATTTTTATTCTGAATAGATTTATGTATGTATTACCCTTATATTTGGTGTACTACGTACTGTACATACAAATAAGATTATTTTCGTTGTTGTAATAATATCTATTTTGATTACAATTGATATTACTTTGTTATTCTTGTTATTATTGTTTTTGTAGCTGTTGACGTTGATTACATTTTTATCCTTTTTGTTGTTGTGTTTTTTTTTTTTTTGTTTTACTTCTTTTGCATTACAGTCGTCGTCATCAGCCTGTTATGGCCATTTGCCCGTTTTGCAGTTGACATATTTCTGATGTTATATTTTTGTATAGCAGTAAGCACTTACGTATGTATTGTATGTGAGTTTATAAGAGTGGGAATGTACTTGTCAACTGCCAGATTCTTTTTAAACACACTTTTTATTTCTATGATTTTTTTTATTTATTATTTGCACATTTTATGCCCTATAACCAATTGTTTATGACACATCACCAAACATATGTATGTAGTATAAATGTATGTATGTATATATGAGTTTGTTCATTAATGACAAAATATATGACACATGTGGTATATTTCACATATCATTTAGTATTCCTATAGGTATAAATATCGTCATAAACTCATCACATATGTATATGTATTTCCATACTAGTATGTATACTCAGCATGAATACAATATTAGATAATACCTAGAAATTGGTTTGTTATACACATGTACAATAGACTCGTATGACACAAAGTCAAAGAGTAAATGACAGTAGAAGATGATAAGTATATTTAAGTATGTATACATAAATATGAATATGCATATATTCATATGTCTAATCAGATGTATATACATACATACATGCAAAAATCCATATTGTAGCATCAATTTTCCTCATGAAGTACGTACTTGTATACATTGACATCACAATGATGTCATTTCGATGATGATGATGATGATGATTGTAATTTATGTATGTCATTTCTTTGAGCAACTATCATACATAGAGTACAACTAAGTTCTTCTTTAATGAATTTGTGGTTAAATTTCTGGTAGCAGATGAAACTAGATATATTTGAAAATGAATAGAAATAGGCTCTGAACTTTATTACAACGATTCAGAATCACGCTTTAGGTCTATAAATATCAGCGATGTATAAGTAGAACACCCACATATGTTAATGTAAGATCCAAGTGGATTTGATGGAGTAAAGTACGAATGCAGTCCCAAAACTACCCGACCTAACAAAGAAAACAACAAATTTGAGAAGATTTTTCTTTATTTCTCAACATAATCTCCTTTTAGCTCTGTACACTTTTCCCAGTGATATTCTATAGCTTCGATATCCTGTTTATAGTATGAACTGTCTAGCTCATTAAAATAGTCATCTACCGCAGACTCCACCTCTTCATTGTTTGCATATCTTCTACCACCAAGCCATTTTTCTCAAATTTGGAAATAGAAAATAATACGAAGGAGCTAAATCTGTCGAATAAGGTGCGTGCTGAAACAATTCGAGCTTTAACTCATTGATTTTGGCCATCGCAATAGCGAATGTGTAAACTGGTGTATTAATGAAACAACAATTTCTTTTTCACCAAATGCGGCCTTTTTCTTTAATTTCTTCACTTAAACGCTGCAACAAATTAGCATAATACTCGCCGTTGATTGTTTTTCCTTTTTGAAGATAATCAATCAAAATTATACCACTTGCAACCTAAAAAACAGACGCCATAACCTTGCCTTCAGATGGAACTGTCTTGTCCTTCTTTGGACACGATTCTCCCCTTTCAGTCCACTGTTTTGACTGCTCCTTGGTTTCAGGTGTGAAGTGGTGGACCCATGTCTCATTCGTGGTTAAGAATGGACGCAAAAACTCGGCTTTATTACTGTGCAACATCGCCAAACACTCTATAGAAACATCTTCACAACGTTGTTTTGTTCTATTGTGAGCAAACGCGGCACCCATCTTGCACACAGATTTTTCATCTCCAAATTTTCGATCAACATACAATGTATAGCACTTTTTGAAATGCCTGTAACTTCACATAGCTCACGCACCTCGAGGCGGCAGTCATCCAATACCATTTTGGGGGTTTTCTTAACCGTTTCTGGCGTGGCCATATCTATTGGTCGACCACCACGGTGTTCGTCTTGGCAGCTCGTACGACCTTGTTTAAACTCGGCCACTCAATATTTTATGGTCGTAAACGAAAGAGCAGGCTCCCCCAGAGTAGAATCTAGTTCGGCTTTAATTCGAATTACATAACGGTGACAAATTTTTACCATGTTTACAAATTCACTGAGGTCGTTAATTTTCGATGCCTCCAAAAAAAACAACACTAAACAATGTGCCGCCTTGAAACTTAAAACATATGTTTTATAAGGTTGCCACTTTTCACCAAAGTAATTTTTTTCAAACTACTGCCGCCATCTATATGTCAGGTCGGATAGTTCCGGGACCGCCCTCGTACTTAAATGTTGACTATGTCGAAATTATATTTTTTGTATTTGCTATATTTATTGATTTTTTTTTATTTTAAGATCTTAGTGCCTTAGTGTAATCTTTTTGTTTTCTTGAATTTTTTATTAAACATTTTTCGAAGATTTCATTAAACACTGTCATGATGATTGAGTTCGCATTCAGTTGACTATTATTCATCACTCCTTGAGTTGACTATCCGAAATTAAAGACATAGAACAATTTGATTTGAAGTAAATTTAATTGAATTTATATTTATATATACTAAGTACATATAGATATATCGGTACATATCGTTCTAGAATATTCACATTTCATGCATGACCTATTCACAATTGAAATTAATACAATACGTAAAAAAGATTTAGGATGAAACTAATAAACAATCTCCCAACACTTTGACATGCATTAAATATCGTTTGCTACTGACATTAACTGGAAGGCTTTTTCATTTCAATTCCATTTACATATATTATTTCAGTTCTTTTTGGTCTTTTTTTTTTGTTTTTTTTTTGCAAATATATATGTAGTATTCGTATGTATAAAGACTATCACAGACATGCATGAATGCGCCAAATTTAATTTATATGTTCTTCTTGATCCTTACATACTCATAGAAACACACACACTGACATACATACATACAATATACTACAATATATGTAGTCATACGAGTACGTGCGGTAAGTTTTTGTTTTTTTCTACTTTCCAGTAACAACCAGTCCAGTATTTGTGGTTACTAGTACTTTGTCGAGTAAGCAGAATTTATGTTTAATGTAGCTGAAAGACCAAATTGTTGGCAAAATATATAATAAAAAATAAAAAAAAATAAAGAAAAACACTAATACGATTTTTTATCACATTTTTATGCGCTTTTTAGTTAATTGAAAATGTTTTAAGGATGCAAGTTCTAGCTTCTGTTTGTTTGCAAATATTGTGAAAATTATAATTTCAATTATTTTCTTTATCCATATGGTATAAAATGAAATTCTTGATTAAAATTCAATACCATATTGAATATTTTTTGCTATCTACACACACGGGCGATAGTGAATCACTCAAGCAATCAATCAATCAATAAAACAATTGTATTTGTATAATTCATGGAAAATATGTTGTCATAACAATATGTTTAAATGTAGTACATATACGTATATATTGTAGATATTCCACGTACATATGTAAATACATATGTATGTATCGTATATTAAGGCAGGTGAAATATTCAAACGGCTAGGCTCAGCCGAAAAACATAAAATATGGATCATAGAACATTTGGGTAAGGATTTGTTAAGGAAATGTTGAGAAAGTAAATTTTAATAATAGTCATACAGTTCTAGGGACGATTTCTATTCAGTTATGGGAATATTTGTCAATTTTATATGGTTTTTTTTTTTTGGTAATTTCATATAGGAGGCCCCCTAAGTGGTGGAGATTGGGTGAAAAATCGATCATACGTATATTTCATCGCTCTACAGGCGATGCCAATGCAGCTATTATCGAGTTTCGGATGTTTTACAATCATTTTGAATGGGAGTGCCCTTAACTGGTGAAGATAAGGGTTAAGCATGTTGGAAGAAAATGTTACAAAGGCAAAATAAATGAGAATTGGTGATAAAATTCACTGTTTCAGGGACGATTCCTGTTGAGTTAGAGTTTTTTTAACAATCTGGAGATGTTTTTTTGGTCAATTTATAATGGAGCCCCCTTAAGGGATGGAGGAGATAGAATATAATTTATAAGATAAGCTATAAGAGCTTAGAGAATGTGTTGTGGGGGGAAAATTAATGACGATCGGGCATACATTTCATAGCTCTTGAAGTGATACCTGGGGGGTTAATTGTCGATTTTCAAAAAATACGACAAATAAGTTCATAGCTGTCCGGAAATCGCTCTTATAAAGATTAACAATACGACGAGACCTCATTAAATTTGTATTCTCAATATTTCTTTCTGCCACACTTACCTCTTATCCGAATTTTTTGAAAGTACTCCCATACAAAATAATCTAAAACACCTGAAAATCGACAATAGCTGCCCAGGAATCGGCATAAATGGTGAAATGCATAACCGATTTCCATTAGTTTATTTATTTTTCTTCAACATTTCTGCTGAACATGCCTATCTCATATTTCCACTTCTTGGGGAAAATATAGAAGGCCGATGCTTGATAATTGTTGATGATTCCTTGGAAAGAAATACTTGACATGATCCAAATTTTATGTTTTTCACAGGCAGCCAGATAATCAAAATTTTGCTCCATACAATTAAACCCACCTAAATGTACGTCATTACTAACCCACACACATATACACACATATGAGTAATTGAAGCGAAAAATAATGATTGTTAAATACATAAATACAAATCAATACGCCAATGATTAAACGAACGTATATAGTAACTGTATTACAGTAACAAAAACATATATCATTTTTCTACATATTCTAAGCAAGAGTATCAGAAATTATTTATTATTTGTTATCGAAAACAACTACATAATTACATACCTACATGCATATTATATGTATATATGGTTAAGACGTCTAGGACATATATGTAAGATAATACGAATAAAATTGATGCTGTAAATAACAAAAGCAATAAACTCAAATTGACATGTATGATAATTATGAACAAAAAATCATAATACATAACAATCAATCAATCAATATATAACTCATACATATATACACATGAGCCAGAAAAGATCAACTAAAAGTAAAAGCTTTTTCAGTAATGAAATCTTCCTAAACTACCTAATCCAAAGAAAATGCCCACAAATACATGAATATTCATTTTAAAACGCCAATATTAGGCTTTCTTTTTCAGTATGTTATTTTGTAAAAGTGTAAAAATACCAATTTTATTGAGCTTCCAACATGTCGGATTATTGAGCCAACAAAATAACATTTGCAAGAAGTTTTGCTTTTCATGTTTAATTCAAGGAAAAATCCGCTGAGCGTTCTAGCCAACCAAAAAATTTTGAAGATAAAGAATTGACAGCATTATTGTACGAAGATTGATGTCAAACGCTTAAAGGATTGCCCCCATCATTAGTGGTTAACGAATCAAGTGTTTTCAAGTGTTTAAAAGCCGAGGGAATGATTCAAAAGCAATGAATTTGGGTCCCATACGAATTGAAGTCGGCAGATGTTGAACGCCGATTTTTCATGTGCAAACAATTGCTTCAATCGGAAAAGTGAACGTGTTTTTTGCATGGTATTGACACTGGTGATGCAAAATGAATCCGTTATGCCAACCATCAACATCAACGGCAAAGTGAAATATTCATGGGACCAGCTACTAAAACCGAGTAAAACCATTACTGGCAGCCTTTATCGAACACAATTGATGCGTTTGAGCGATAACGCACCACCTGGAAGAACAGCACTTCCATTCTTACGAAGAAGCCGAAAATTGGGTCGATTCATTGATTACCTCAAAACATGTCGACTTCTTCCGACACGGTATCCATGTGCTGCCAGAAAGATGGAGGAAAAAGTCATAACAAACGATGGACAATACATTCAAATAAATACATTTTGCTACTTAAATATAGGCTTTAAAAAATCCCTCAAAACTAATTCAGGAGAACAATACGTGAAAGTTTTGGTTGTCAAAATCGTCCTACTGAGCGAGCAATTGTCAAAATTATTGCTCGTTTTGAAGAAACTAGTTCAATGGAAGCTCGTAGTCCATATTAACATGTTCGACCAGTTCGTACTCAGGATGCAGTGGCATCTATAAGTTTTGTTTTGAAAATGCTGCAGAAGAAGCTATTACGGTGAATGATGAACCTTATCGTGACATACTCACCGATTTTTTATGGTCAAAATTGAATGATTGAATGCTAATGACGTGTGATTTCAGCAAGATGGGGAGAGGCATGTCACACCAGCTATAAAACACTTTACTTATTGGCAACCACAATCGATTATCGCATAATTTCAAGAAATTCCGAAATTACATGACCACTGAGAAGATGGATTATTATTAAGACGGTATTTAAAAAGTAGCGTGTGCACCAATAATTCACAAACAATTCAAGATCTGAAAAACAACATTCGAGCTGAAAATTGAAGTCATTGATCCGCTATCATTGGAACTAGTTATCGAAAATTTTGATGTCCGGATGCGGGCCTGTAATCGAAACCATGGTGAATATATGAACGATATAATTTTTCAAATATAAATGGCATAGCTCCACCTTTCATAATCAATAAAGATTTTTGAGTTTCCATTACAAAAAGAGTATTTTTTGTTTGTTTTGAATGCATAAAAAGAAAACCAACAGATGGCGCACCCTTTACTACTACTACTACTACTACTACTACTACTATTACTACTACTACTACTATAATTCCTGTCCAACGCATAGAGAGGCGAAAGAGTAAAGTAGTTAACCGCTCGCTTCTGTAAAAAGCCATATTTTTATGAGGTTGTTCCACTTAAACTAAATTCTCGGCAAGGCAAAATACTATCAAATGGTCTACCGCAGTGCTCCAAAACTTCAAAATTGTTTATACACATTTCGCAAATGATTCTCAAGAAATTTTTGAATTCTTTTCCTTTACCATCAAAAATTAACTTGAAATTTTTAATCAACAAAAGAGACTCTTATAAAAATCACATACATAATTAAATTAAAGCTAATACCTTTTTACGTTAAGAACAACGAAAACACACTTAGTACATTACATAAAGCTTAATTATCATACCGTCGGAAAAACAATCATATTCCAGATCATTGCTAATGTGTGTGTTCCTCTTCGTTGAGGAACATGCACAACAAGAAACAACAAAAAAAGCAATAAATAAAAATGTAAATATTCTTTTTCTTCTTTTTCTTTCTTGTTCTTCTTATTTTAATGCCATCATCATAATCATCATCATCATCACAATCTTAATCATCAGAATCAACATCTTCATGTTTTCCCATATTTGCGCTTACCTTTTGTTTGATTTGGTTTTTTCCTTTTTTTTAATTTTGTTACAAATGCAATTACTATAAAATGTTTGTTGCTGCTGTTGCTGCTGCTGCTATCGCTATTGCTGCTGCTGCTCTGGTTTTTTTTTTTATTTTATTCTGCTCGTTCTAGTTCTCGTTGTTACTGTTGCTGTGTGTGTTATTCTCAATTACGCAAAAAACCACAGAGTTGTTGTGACACCAAAAACTATAAAAACAAAACTTTTTTAATCCACCATAACCTGTATTCTCGTATACATATGAGAGATTGTATTAAGGGCATTCATTCGCATTCGTTACATTAAGTAGATATGAAATGGTATGTACTCGTATACGCGAATACATACATTTTTAATAAACGCACACGCACATTTAATCTTAATCACTTATTCGTTCACAATTCAAACCACTATTACATTACTAATCATTATTATTATTTTTATTTTATTTTATTTTTTATTGCTACTGTTAATGTAATGGGGAGAATGAACTCATTTATTCAAGATTTTACATCTGCCATATGAAATTTTGGAATACCCCCCACCCTAAAAATTTACTGAATTTAGTCGAAAAACCGCACCCGTTTCGATAAAATTTATATGTGTGGAATTTTTTATTTGAAAATCAATCAAAGTCATCCATATAAAAAAAGGGGTTAAAGGTTTAAAATTTGTTACGAAAAATATTCTTGTAATATTTTACTATGAATATTCAAACACAAATATTTGCTTTCACTTTGCCTAAACATACAATACATTGGAGATCATAAAATAAAGTGGACATCGCTTTGAATATTTATAACGCTTTACTATGCTATTCTACCAGAGGATGTTCTTAGTGTCGTACAGAAAAAAGACCATCATATTTGGCATATATGGAAGTAGACGCTTCAGCGAAGAGGTTATTTAATTCGGCACCCACTGGAGGACGCAGCAGAAGAGGAAGACCAAATCTCCGTTGGAAGGGCTAAGTGTTGGGTAATCTAGCGGCGTTTGGAATATCCAATTGGTGCCAGCAAGCGAAGAACAGAGAAGACTGGTGCCGCATTATATGTTCGGCCTAAATCGATCATCGGTTGTTATGGTCACATAAGAAGAACAAGAAGAATTTGGCTTCCCAAATGGAATTTATAATCAATAAGGTTTACCACATCCTCATGGAAATGACGGACTCAACGTCTAAGTCACTGTAAAAATCATTATTGCAGAAATAGCAAACAGAAATAGCGATAGTTCTACATACAATTTTTCATCTTGCTTGTATTTGACAATTTTATTACGAATGTATAAGTGTCGATTTACCGTCCATGAGCCGGTACATGTTCCTATATTCTAGATCGAACTCATCCTGGTCAATCTACTAAAGGCAATATTTGATAGGCAATTTATTTTGCCACTGTGAAAGTGAAATTTGGCGCCACTAAAATATTTTCCTTTGGGATACATTAACCTATAGCCTCTGACGATGAGCTTGCAGCGATTTACTTCAAACGATTTATTAAATTATTAACGAGATAGGACCTCCCCTATATGTTCAATATTAAAAGTTCTATTCAAGTTGGAAATGAATCAAAGATATCTACCATTTCACACATTTCTTGTGTTTAACTTTATGCAAGAACTTGACATGAGACTTTAAAAAGAAATACCAAAAAATATCATTTACACCATCATAGAGCCATAAGCCCAAATTTCTTACAACAGTGTAATTGCTATTACTACTACTATAATTATTATTTGTAGCAAAATTACATTATTATTTCACTGTGAGTTTGTATATTGTATTAATAGAAAAAAAAACAATAGTGTTCATATCCTTTTAAACACTCATATATAAATTGTTTCCGTCTTTATGTTTTTTTTTCTTTTGTAATTTTTCTTATACTCATATTCATTCATTCGCCTTCCTTTCTTTTTTTTTTTTTTTTTTTTGTTAGTATTCTATTTATGTATGTGTGTATGTACATATGTATATATGCAGGTGTATTTGCGCAAAAATTTCCTTAATTCATTTTTATAATACAATACAAGCAATATACTCACACAATCATACATTTACACATGTATGCATAACTACTACCTATACATTAACGCATACACACACACACACATGTGAATCGATAATTTTATAAACTAAAAATAGCAAAGGAAAGTACCCTTGTTATACCCGTATTTTGTATACGATATGTCCTGTAATGGAATTTACGTCTGTGTACTCTTTCACACCGACCCCTTTTGATTATACTAATTGAATGGATGTCTAATAGATAAGCTATTATTATGCACGTTATTCAGATGATAATTTTAGTTAAACATTTATTTAAGTAATCATTGTAATTTTCCACTAACATATGCAGGTGCCTTCAGTTGGAAAAATATGGTTATTATTATATTATTGTTGTTGCTGGGGCTTTATATAGTTTCCTTTTTCTTTGGAAAGGTTTTAATTATAGCACAACTAAACGTAAACGATTTATTGTCATATCCTTTATTTAATACGTATTCCACTTGAATTAATATTTTTAAAAAAAAATTCTTAAAAATTCATATATGCTTTTTTTTGTAATTGCTAAAATTTGATATTACATATTTATTCATTTACGAAAGAATTCCTTATGTTTGCGTATGTGTACTGATTTTTAGTTGTCGCGCAAGGATACTAATGAAAAAATTTTTTATATGGTCCTTTCTTCACGAATTATTCTTGCACACATTGCACAACACATACACATACACATTTTGTACGGCGAATTTCCATATATTTCTGTTTTTTTTTTGTGGCGAAATAAAAAAAACCAGACAAATAGAATAAAGTGTCATATACTATTTTATAACACATTCATAAACTATCCTTCACACATACGCACACACACACATTACGATAGAGAAGAGAAAAAATTTTACATACGAGCACTTTTTTTTTTCAAGTTTAGTAATTGCGAAGAAATATTACGTTTTTTAATTTTTCATTGCAAATTTTCCATTTAAACTCGACGTTTTTATTACATGTAATTGTTGTGTTGTTTAGTGTTGTTATTATTATATTATTGTCTGTTACTTTATACTTTTGTTGCCAATTTGTAATTTGTGCGCTTTTTGAAAATCGATGTTATATAGCATATAGCATATTATAAGCTTTGCAAGTTTCGCTTACAGCGAATTCAATCTATTCAATGGTTTTTCGTTCAATTGTTGTTCACCATCATAGCTTTTTCTACTTTTACTATTAAATGCGCATGCGTAATGCACATAAACACACGCACCTATCTAACATACATTTACAAACTTGCAAAAATTATTTACTCTCATACATAATACTTGGCCATATGAGTTTGCATGTGTGGAATGTATTATTACTATTGCTGCTGTCATTTTTGCTGGCAGCCATTTGAAACGCCATATCTTTTGTATGCGGACGTTTACTTCAACACCCACGCATCTACTTGAAGCACATACATATTTATCTTCATAATTTCCACAACACATTATATGATAGGCCAACAAGAAATTTTCCTCATTGACTCATTACTATAAAAGGTAATAAATTTAGAAATTTCTTACTACATACTTACATAAATATTTGATACTAGAAGCTACGAAATAACTTGCCCTTCTTGTGCATATTAAATAAAGAGACTTTTTCTATTGGTCCCAAAGTTATTCTGAGAGTAATAAAGACCTTTCATAACAAATTATTTACTACCGCAATAATACCCAGTTGCTTAGAAATAGCGTTTAAAAGAACAAATTTTTATTTTTCTGAGTTAGTACAAAATTCCAACGTACCAAATATTTAGCTATCAAACCCAATTTGAAAAATTACCCTCAGAAACTGAAATCAAATAATGCTAAAACTACCCATGAGGCATTTAAGGGGCACAACTAGTTTGACCACCTTAAAAAACGGTGATTTTTGTGAATTGTTTAAAAAAGCAGAATTGCATCTAATGTTTTAAAATTTTGCAGATATATTTGTGCATAAATAATGAACATAAAGTAAATATTCGATTTTCAGCAAGTTATTCACCATCTCCTGAGTCTTCAAAAATAAAAGTTCTCCCACTGCTGCAGTGATTGTAGCCTTCACAGTGCCTGAAATAAAAAATAAAAAGTTGAACTAGATTATACAATGACCCTCGATTGTAAAAAAAAATTTAAATGCAACAAAAGGGCGAATTTTCGAAAAAAAAAATTTTAATTTTGCTCAAAAATCGTATGATTTTTGGCCTGGCATAATATCATTTTTCATCCAATCATAAAAATGGAGGGACATTGTATGGAAAACAAATACACAATAAGCTAAAAAAGACCCAAGTCGATCAGATGATTTGTTATCGAGTTACAGCTGCAACAGTTTTGAGAAAAACGCGTTTAAAGGTAAAAGTACTGATTTCATTGTTCATTGCAGCTGTTTTATAAAAGGCTGTAACCCAGAAACTATTTGAGATTTGCACTTGAAATTTTAATATGTTATTTTTAAATTATCGAAAAATGCTAAAAAATCGCAATTTTCAAAATTTCAAACTAGTTGTGACCCTTAATGTGCATAACGATGTCTACAATTATGATTTACCCAATGTTCCCGTACGACGTCATATTATTTTGTCAATGTCATAACATTCATTCCCAGCATGCCATTTTTATTTTTCTTCATTGATGATCTTACATACGTTGCCAGCCAAGTAATAAATTATATACTATTTATAGTATTAATTATGATTACAAAAGTGATCTCAATATGTGGTAGTGTATCGACTGTCTATTATCTGAGTCCATTTACACCAAACTTTGTTTCGCTGGTAAAAACAGCATCCACATTTTTTTTTTCTGGAGTGTAAGACATCTTAAGGTAGTAGTCCGGTGTGACGACCGAAATTTCAACGTTTTTTCATAAATTATAGGTGTTTTCAAGTATAGAAAAAAAAATGTTTTTTAAGTTAATTTTACATTAATTTGTTTTTAATTTTTGACGTCAGAGTGGAGTCCTCGAAAAATAGATAAGTTGGTTCGGGGAATCACACAGCCTTCCGAAGTCATCTGAAATAAAAAATTCAAAAAGATTATTTAATGAACTAACCTATAATATACATAAAAAAAAACAAAAACAAAATGGCGGACTTGTGATTCTCAAAATCTAATAAATTGTTTAAATAAAATAGTTTATTATTAAAAAATTAAATGTTTTAAAGGTTACGTATTTAGATATGTGTGTCTAGAATAACGGATAAAATTTTTAGCCAAATCGGTTGAATAGTTTTGTGTCAGTGCTTCTCCGAAATTTCGAAAACATGGTTTTGAGAAAAACGCGTTTAAAGTTTTGACAACAGATTCATACACACTACGCGCGCTCTCTTATTTTAGCTATAACTTTAAAAATATTCAAAATTTCGGTCTGAAATTTTTAGAGTATATTTTTCTTCCGAAAAATGTAAAAAAATCGATTTTTTGAACCCGTCACACCGGACCTTAATATATATGTATGTATATATGTGATACTTATAGTCATTAATTGAAGAAGTAACTTCATTCTACCGCTTGCATTAGATATACCTTTTTTGTCAACTTTAATTAAGAATGATATCACCAATGGAAACAATCAAACTTCATATCTTATTGCTGGCAATTGATTTGTAATACAATATACTGGTATGCTCTGGTATATATGAGATTGTGTATGTATGTGGAGCCGTTTAAGTTCATGCGTACGTATGAGCAATTTCATTGATTTTTTTTCGTTACATGTTCTCTGTTCTCAGTCTGACGTTTAGAATTTGCTCATTATCTATTGGTGCATCTACTTATGAAGAAGGTGTAAAATGAGCACAAATGAATGTACAGGAATCTTTGACAATTCATATATGTCATTTAAACAAAAACAAAAAAAAGCTTTCTTCAGTAAAGGCATTTAGATATATTCAATTCATGATAATGGCATGAGGAGGAGTGTATAAGCATATGTATATGCGCATCTATGTTATGGAATTTATCGCAAATTGTCAAAAAAAGGGGGAAATAAAGCTTTTCTGATGAAGTATTTCTGGAAGTAGAATTTATGAATGGAGTACGTACTTGTGTACCGATTGGTGCTGCCTAAGCGTTAGCAATTTTTATGATTTTGCTGCTAGATTTGTTTACATTTTTGTAGAAGAAAAAATGTATATTGGTTGACAGAACCTTTCGAAGTCAATAACGATTTAATGTGCTTAAGAAAAATATTTTGAATTTACTTTTCTTTGAAAGAATGATTGTTTGAAGGTTTTGCTTCCTATACCAAATAAGCCTACAACAAATAACAAATACATAATATAAAATTGAGTATGATGAATCAATAAAAATATGCCTGCAAAGCGATCTTTTTAATTTCACAAAGCTTCTCATACACATTTACGATGCTAAATAAAAAAAAAATTAACGCAATGTGGTAACCCTTTAAAGTGTATTCAAATAAAACATCTTTGACACAATTAAATTGACATCAGTTGAGCTTTTTATCTGCAAATGTTATTGTCCAAATAATGACCAACACACATTTAGTCTATAGCTGATAGTAATTATTAAGGAACATATGAAATGAAATGTTTCTTCTAATATATTTTAATATATTTTAACAACAGTAATGACAACAATAAATTGGGCTGAGTCAATGATCTTTTTTGAAAATATCTTATCACTCGAAAGAAAGAAAACTAAAAAGAAAGTGAGTTATGTGATTAGATTACAAGTAATTTAATCAATTAAAACAAACACGTTAGTAAACGCGTAATAATATACCATACTCAAGCAAATGCTATTATCTATGAAATATTTTAGTTACAATCCAAGTGTGATCCAATTCAAACGTAATTCGTCGAAAATTTTTATAAGGAGTAGCAGTTAAAAGCAAGAAAAATGAATATCGGTGTACTGGGCAGTGGTGTTGTTGGTCTAACTACAGCATTGGAATTGCAGCAAACTTTTCCGAATGCACAAATATCCATTTTATCAGATCGTTTTAATGAGCATACCACCAGTTATGTAGCTGCTGGAATATTTCGGCCAGGTACCAGTTTTATGGGACCTACAAAAGAGATTACACAGTGAGTTCAAAAAGAGAACTATTGAAGAGAATAAAATAACAAACTAATTGCTTTTGTAATTGCTTAGACAGTGGATAACAGATTCGTTCCATTATTGGGATGCAATAAGACGTTCCAAGGAGGGTCCCTTAGCTGGTGTTTGTCAATTGTCCGGTTACATATACTCAACAACATCACCATCTATAGTGCGCGTATGTATTTAAATTGTTTTTTGTTGTTGTAGTAATTTATCTTGAATCTTTTTTTTTTTTTTTTTACTTTCCCATTGATAAGAATTAATGCGATAAATGAAATTAATTTCATTCTCTCATTTTATAGAATCATTTTTTAGAGAAAATATTACCAATATATCGTCAAGCTACTGAGGAGGAATTAAAATTGTGTCATGGTGGTTGGAAATATGGTTCATTTTTTACCACCTGCCTAACTGAAAGTCGCATATTTTTGCCATATGCGACAAAGAAGTAATTTCCAATTTTCATCATAATTCTACAATTCATTCTACGCTCTCTTCTCCCATTAGATTCTATGCTGCTGGTGGCATTGTAAAACGTCAACTTCTACACTCTTTCTCAGATGTACCGCAGCATTTTGATGTAGTTGTAAATTGCACTGGTTTAGGTGCAAAACAGCTGTGCAACGATGAACAACTGGTACCGATACGTGGTCAAGTCGTGAAAGTACGTGCACCATGGGTGAAAACAGCTTTCTATGGTGATTATGATACGTATATTGTACCCGGATTTGAAGCAGTTACTTTGGGCGGTTGTCGTCAATTTGATAGTTATAATAAGGCATTGTGTAAATATGATTCGATGGCTATTAAGGAACGTTGCTATAATATGTTACCGAATCTCAAACGTGCTGAAGTAGTACAAGAATTAGTTGGTTTACGTCCACATCGTGCGACAGTACGTGTTGAGGCGGAGGTGTTGCAACGTTCCAATGGACGTTCACTAAAAGTGGTACATAATTATGGCCATGGTGGTTATGGTGTTACTACTGCACCGGGAACAGCAAAATATGCTGTGAAATTGGTACGCGATGCATTGGCTGGAAATAGTAAATTATAATTTTTATATAAAATGAATGTGAATAAATATATGTATATATTTTTTTTAGTAAAAAAGAAATCCATACTAATTTCGTACTTAACCAAAGTCGAATATGATTCATTTCCCATATCTTTTGTTGTTACACGAGAAAATTCATATTTCATCTTTATGTATTAGATCTTCCACAGATAAGACGTTTTTTTATATATATATATCTCTTATATACCATTATGCAAGATTTACCTATTTATTATCGTATACAAGTTTATTAAATTTGTATAATCCCAAAAAAATTATTAAATTTTTAACGATTCAAATTGTAATAGATTATTACCATGATTTGGTAGCACTTCTCATTAGACATGACATATCCACCAGTGCTGCCAGTGTCATATATGTATTGTCAAAACAAACATCTGTTTTTCAATTTTTCTTCATCATCTTCGTTGTAATGACACTACAAAAGCAAATCGATGAACAAATATGAAAATCTCATTTATAAATGTCAAAAGTAAAAAATTTCTAGTGAAATGATAACAATTAATAACTAAAAATTGTAAGAGACAAAGAGAAATAACAAAACAATACGCAAAAACAAAATATTAAATAGAAAACTTTTGTGGCCATTAAACTTAGTAGTGTACGTAGTAAAAAAAAAAAAATAACACAAACATATCGTGCAAATTAAATTATGCTGGATAGAGAATAGCCATTTGGAAAATTACAAAGTTGCCTATAGACGATATCAAGTTACATATTAAAACAAAGAAAAAATCCAACCAACAAATAGCAAAGATGTCATCCATGTCGCCAAGTGAGGTAAGTAACAAAGGTATCATAGGTATATATTTTAAAGCAAAAAAAAAACGCCAATTGGCAAAATATACATAGGGGCGTATTGGATAAAACTTGTTTGCGTTGGTGTACACACACATATGTGCATATGTTAATCTGCACAGGACGACTTATTAATAGTCGTAATATGTAGTACTTCATTGTCCCTTTATTCGCAATGGAATTTTCTCGTACTATTACAAGTGTATATAATTGCTACAAATGTGGTATTTCGCGCATTACATATATAATATCTATGTACATGTGTGTAGATATTGTTAGGTACTTGTATATAAAATTAAAAGAGGCAAGACGTTTATTTATCGATTTACAAAGACCTCTTCCTTGTCAAACCATATCGCTTACGCAGACGCTAGTGATTGCATTGTATATGTAGTTTTTATGCAAATTTGAAAATAATTTATATACAGCAATTTTCAATATGCTCCCTATGTATGCAAAATTGTTAATATTTACATTAATATAAAAGCTAAAAACGTAAAACTTAATCTCTTTGTTCTTTACTGAAAGTTGTGGTATCTAATTTCCATTGTTTAAAGAATTAGCATATATTTTAAATGATTTTATATTGTAAAATTTGAAACCTTTCAGCAATAATAAGTAAATGTAGAAATCTGCGCTGTATCCTTTTGATTTAATAAATGATTCAAATTTAAAGTAAAAATCTATAAAGTCGAATTTAATTAAAGTACACACATTTCTTCTGCTATGACTATATTGATGATAAAAAAATTTTATTTTTTAACATGAAACAACAATAACGGGCGTGTTATTTTTTCATTATTAGTATTTTTTTTTTCTTTTTTTTTTGTAGCTATAATTTAAATTTTTTATTAATAGGTAAATATAAACAAGTTTTATATTTATATGTAGTTATATCCAAAATGTGTATAACAACAAATAAATAAAATAATAACAAATAAAAAAATAATGGTTTTTCAGTTTGTGGTTTTTTTTTTTCTTCTTTTTAATTTGCACTACTTGCATTTAACTTTGAGCATTAGTTATTATTATTTTTAATTTATATTTTATGTTTTACTATATTTCTTTCTCGCTGTCAATGCTGCAAAATAAAACATATACAATACATACATAATTAATAAATGCATTATGTGATTGGTTGCTTGATCATAGCAATACAATACAAGTTCATTGAAACGTTATCAATTTCAAAAGCGAAAAATCGTAAATTTTTATTTATTTTTGCATATATTTAAAATGTGTTTACCGTTTCACTTCTTCAATATCAGGAAGTTTATACAATATATTGATTTTTTCTTATTTCATATATGAATGTATTTTTTTATTTTTATTTTTTTTTTTTATATGGACTAAATACGCTTAAACACACTGATAATGAATGATGTATTGTTTTGCTTATTTTGTAAAACTACGTAATATATGTATGTAGTATATAACCACGTGTACATTATTGATAAGCGGTTAAGCCAATATCACGTTGCATCAAAAGTGACCTACTGAAGTTTTTTACACAAATTTTCTTTTTAACGTTCATTTGTTTTAATTAAGAAATTCAATTGATTTCTATATAATTTATATACTATTAAATCTATTAAGTTTTAAGTATCGTATGAATAAGTTTAAGTATTGTATTTTAAAAACCAGCAACATCTGATGACCCAGATTTGATTCAATTCGTGTTCATAAAATATTTACTATTATCATTATAAAGTTAGGAGGCTATCATATTGACCCATCACTATTTGATAGCCTCCTAACGTTCACCCCTATATAACATATACTATATAACATAAATATATTAGTAGCTAACCCAACCTAAGAAAAAGACAATGAAAATGGAAAGACTCTCCCATGGGCGAGTATACATACGTACCGTACCTATTGTAATTACATACCTTCTTATTTTCTCATAGATTTCACTTGCTTTGCAATATTGCGTGCAATTTCACACTTTTTCCCCCATTTTTACACATGTAACTATGTACGTGGTGCAGAGTCGTTCATTTTTTAGCCAAGTTGTTAATTAGTCGGAAAGTACTGACAAAAAAATAATTAATACAATTATTACATGTATGCATATGTATAGTGCTTTACAAAATAAGTAGGTTACGATATTAACTGAATATTTGATATCATAGGTTCATTAAAGCGGGATAAATTGTACGAAGAGGAAATTTGTCTATCTGTATCAACAGGAAACATAAAATTTGAATCATTTGAAGCATTTCTTCAAAAGGGAGCATAAAAAATTTCTGACTTGGGCTAGCCTAGGCTTTCAGTTTCTTAAAATATCATCAATTTTGTGAATATGGAGGTCGGTCCTGTAGTTCACCTCTCTAGGGGCGAATCCTGGCCTCCCATGGAATTATTTGTCGATTTTGAGGTGTTTGCCGAAGATCAGTGGTTAGATCGTTGGCCTTCTAATCCGTAGGTCGGGAGTTTAATCCGCGACAGAGGCAACTGTAATATAGATAATATTTTTCTTTCGAACGGTGCCCACCTGTCGGCTCGTAATAGGGATTTTTTCCGGCAGTAACAATTTGCCATGGTAATATCTTCTTAAAGATCTATGTGGCAAAGCTCAAAAAAAAGGATGTCACAAGAGTTCTACCGTTCGGAACAGGCTAATATATATAGGTCCTTTCTGATTCTGTCCAAATTTAACACGCTCAGCAGTATTGGACCAGAAGCTCGCTGGTGGCATCACAGTGGTCCTGTTCCCAAGAATGGACGGGTCTACGTAACGAAAGCACTCGACCACGTGGTCGACCAAGGTCCGGTCCATTCATCTCATCAGAACACGGAAATGCTCTTGCTGCTACAACAACAACAATGGACCTTTTTCTGGGTGTGCTCTCTCAGAGAGAGGCCAACCACAATAACCTAACCTAACCTAACCCCAGAAATCACTCCGAAAAGAGTGAACTGTAAGACTGACCCCTATTAAATATTCAATATTATCTTTAAACATACTTATCCCTTATCCCCAACTCTTAAGGGGACTCCCGTACAAAATTACTAAAAAAGCACCTCAAAATTGACAAATAACCCCATAACTACACAGAAATCACCTTTAGTGTAGTGAAATATAAGATTGACCCCCATTAAATATGTGTCCACAACATTTTCTTCAAACATATTTACCCCCTAACTCCACCCCTTAAGGGAACTCCCATACAAAATGACCGAAAAACCATATGAAAATTGACAAATATCCTCATAGATTAACAAAAACCGTCTTTAGAGCGGTGAAATATAGGACTGACCCACATTTATTCTACCTTGTCAACATTACCTACGAAAGCACTTACACCATACCTCCATCTCTTTAGATAATTCCCATACAAAAGTACTGAAAATCGCCCTAGAGCAGTAAAATGTATGACTGACCCGAATTAATTTTTCATTCCCAAATTTGTTTCTGAACATCATTCCCCAAATCTCTGCCTTTGAGGGGAGATCCCCTACAAACATGATGATCTTATAATGGCTGTTAAAATTGAAAACATTAAAAAAAGTTCGTGGAATATTTAAAACTGCTTATTACTGCTAATATTACAAATATGTTCATATGTAGATGAGTCATAAAATGAGATTTGAAAAAAAATTCAATAAATTTAATTAAACTTAGCATATTAATTACGATGTAGAGACAAAAAATTATATAACTAAATAATACATAATAAATAGATAGCATTTATGCAACATGTTTTCCTGTCGGCTGCATTTCTAATGAAGGTGGCAGTTGATGATGGTAGTGGCTTACACAACCAATTCTAAAATAGTAGCGTGTCACATGCAACATAATAATGCAGCAACAATATACGACGAGTATAGAATGCCGGAAATAGTTTTACATTGATTAAAGAATTCCAAAAGAAAATAGAAATAAATAAAAATCAAAAAGTTGGCAATTCATCAAATCATTGTACCCTTTCCAATGTGATTTATAGGTATTGACTATATTGACTTGGTACATTTTTTTGAATTCTTCGACTGCTGCATTACCTTTTGTGGTAGTTACACAATATTTGCTTGTTTATTGCATGTAAATAATATTGTTTTTCATTTACTTTTAATACAACCCATAGACAATAGGGTGTCCTTGAATAATGTTGAGCATATTTCTTTGTAGTCATTTGCACTTTAAAGGTTTCGTCGATTGTTGTAAATTAGACATTTAGTTATATATTAGATATTATAAGAGCAAAAAAAAAGAGAAAATTTACTACCACGAACTAACAAAAAAAAAATCGAAACTATATTTCTTCCAAATCGTCATCTACGTATTTTACCTTGCACTTGATTTGCAAAACTATACATAACCTAACAATAGGTACCTTATAATTGATATCGTCTACATAATTCTTAATAATTTCATAATTTTGCCCTCCTTTGGTATAATATTGTTTATATATAATTGTTATTTTTGCTTTTGTTTTATATTTTTACTGTTATTATTTTATTATTTTTTTTTCATCATTTAATATACATAAATATTCTCTCTATTCACCATATTCTTAGCAAAAAAAAAACTACTATTGCTCTCTCGACGCAACACAATATTTCTTCTTTCACCTCCATCCATTCGGACCATCCACCATTGGAGTTCACATTATAGTCCGCACCTACATAGTGCATCAGTTGCGTTTGGTACGCGAATTCGCAAAGTTTTCACTCTTCTCTCTAAATTTTGTTGATTTGTATAAATTGTGTGTGTATTTCTGTTTTATGTACATATATATTTTTTTCAAAGTGAATGCAATAATAACTTTAAAAAAAAAACCCCGAACAAACAACAATAAAGTGCATAAAAGTGTCATGGGAGTGCCTTTGTGACTTTCCAAAATTATAAATTTTTCATTGAATGCATTATTTAAAAACTTTTTGTTAATTTCTCATTTTATAACCTTTTTGTTATTGTGATTTTTATTAAATTATATGTTAATTCATTCTAAAATAAATTAAAAGTTTAAATCATATAATTAACATAATTGATTAAAAGTGTTTGTATTTATAAGTAAAAAAAAAAAAAATATATAACACTTAAAAATGTTGGTGAAGCTTACATCTCCATTAGACGGATTTATATGTATTTATTTTTTGTTGCCTCTTCTATTACAACAACGCGTTAGAATATCAAATCATCAGGTTTCTGTATATTCTCTTGAAGGGCAAAATCATATTTTCGATTATCCTTTTACAATAAACACTGTAATTTCTAAAAATTTTATTTAAATTGGTTATAATGGTTATAATGGTTAAATAATGATTGATTATATGGTTTTATTTCGATATAATCGAAAATATAAGACATGTGAACACACCCTCATATGTTGTGCGTATTATATTCATGCATAACAGTACCAGAAGCCAGAAACATAGAATTCAGAGTTGCATTATGACTAAGTCCCTGTTGTTTTCGGATTACTGTAAAATTACCCAATACAAGAAATTTCAAGACCCTATTGACGTTTGGACCTTGTACAAATTAAAATTTGCTTATGAATGATCTTGAAATTAAACAAGAAAACGAATTTCTGAAATTTTCTAAGAATGGTCTACATTTTGAAATTTGTAGTTCACTAGGAATCCATTTTTGATGTTTATATTTATCTAAATCTATCGCTAGATGTCGCTTCAGTACATTTTCTTTTATATTTGCTTGTTTTTTTTAAAGAACATATTAACTTCCAATACAATTTTTTTATTACATTACTAAATAATAAGATTGAAATAGTAATTTTCCATTCAAAAATACACGATGATTAATAAAAGCTGCATTGAAGCGACATATAGAAATAGATTTAGATAAAATTCAATATCAGAAATGGATTAATGGTACTAAAAATCCTTAAGATAGCGATCCAAAATGATCGAAAATCCAAAGGGAGATGCTCGGTCGGGCATCAAATTTTGTTTTTTGTTTTGTTTAAATTCAGCGACTCAAAATATTGTAGGGGAAAAACGCTGGTTACTACTAAGAACTAAAATGTCGAATTTTTAATAAAATGTAGATACAAGGTAAACGCAGAAATTAGACTTTATGTCAAGCTACATTATTTTCAATTTCAATTACCGTACCCGGAATTTAATTGATAAGGCTAGAAAATATACAAAATTGGTCCTTTTTTCACAAGCAACTTAAATTCGTAAACAAAAGAAGAGAAACAAGAGTTTCGAGTATGATATACAGGGTCAGGCGATTATTACATCGACCATATCTTTTTTGTGTGAAATTATTTTTTATTGATTCAAATGACAAATATTGTGGAAATCAATCAAAATTTCAAAATCCATTCACTCTAGCCCGAAGTGGCCACCTTTTGCCTTGACTATGGCCTTCAAACGGTTAAAAAATGAGTTGCATGCTTCACGAATATAATTTTCCGGTATTTTGGCCCATTCGCGAACAATGGATTTCTTCAGCTCATCCATACCTTCATATTTTTTAGACCTCACCTTGCTCTCCAAAATGTCGCAGATGGAAGAGTCCATCGGATTTGCATCCGGAAAATTCAAATGCCATTGTGTAGACGAAAAGAGGTGTAAAACATGATTTTTTAACCATTCTTGGTTCAGACGAGCTTTATGAGACCGAGTGCCGAGTCTTTTTGGGGCCTCCATGGTCTACGACCGAAATATTTGCAAGCCTTCACCTCTAAAGCAACTTCCAAAACATTTTCCAGATAATAAATCGCATTGACTTTGACACCATGCTCAATGAAAACGTTTGGAGATCGTACCTCGGCGGTCACAGCTGCTCATGCCATTACTTCAGGTGGTCATTCGACACATTTTCAGAAATGTGTTCAGTTAAGTAAACACTATCATTTTGAGGGTTTATGACGTGCTAAATAGGGAAATTTTTCTCATCAAAGAGCACAACGTTTGGATATTCGCCACGTTCGTACAAGCGTAACAGCTCCTTTGCTCTTTCGAGTCTAACTTTTTGTTGCTTCGGATGCTTCGCTGGGATATTTTGAGTTCTTTGGCCATTTGCTTACCACTACGACGTGGATTTCGTTCAAGTCAGGCCTTCACTTTCCGAACCATTTCAGGTGATGTTGCCTGTACCATTGTAACGATTTGTGGTACAACATACAAACATTTTATTCACGAATAATAGCTGGTTGTGATTTTTTAGCCAAATATAAAGCAATCACACTATTACGTTTGAATTCCATTTCGAATAACTTTTATTCTATAAACCTTAGACGCAAATGCTTGTGGTAGTTTGTAAACAATACAAACAGTTTTTATTGGTATGAATTTCACTTAGGTGGCAATATCGGTTTGATAGATATACCTGCGTGTAGTTGGTACCACTTCAATCGCCTAACCCTGTAGTAGAAATTGCATCTAATTTATTTTTGTCTCTGCAGTCTTAGGGCCAGTTTATCAGTGCGATTTTAACTCTATTTGTCGTTTAAACTAAGTTTAAAGTCGATTTTCAGTTTTTCAGTCAAATTTCAACGTAGTTTAAACGCCCAATCTGGGTTAAACTCGGATTAATCTATCAATTGTTCAGCTGTCTCTTCTTGCACTCCAGGATATATCTAGCTGCGGTTTAAAATAAATTTAAATTTAAACTGCGTTTATGTAAACTTAGTTTAAACCTAGTTTAAACTGGTACTGAAAAACTGGCCCTTAATTATTAAACAAAATCAATAATCCTACATAGAAATAACATCTTCTAATATCGGTTTGATATATTCTTCAACAGAGTTTGTTAAAATTTAATTATTAGATCAAATTATTAAATCAAGCAACTTTTTGTAATTTTTAGAATTTTTTGTTTCAACAACATTACCATATTTTGTTGTACATACTCGTATATTTATCAGTCTGTGCAGGATTTGTTTCTTATTCACAATTTTGACATTTTTAGTTAGTTATTCCCCTGAAATTGATATTTTTCCCAATTTTTATTTGCTTACATGCACTAATTGGTATCATATTTTGTCTGCATATTAACAATTTCTTGTTAATACGATTAAGTGCGTACATTATATTGAAAGTAGCCTAGTCACCGTTGATAAGCACATTCTATAAAATTGACACCTTTCAATATTTGATTAACACTTGACAAAATTTATTATTTTTCTTATTTAAATTTTGAGATAAGCAAGATTTTATTAACAAATTTCATACAAATTTTTAATTTATACTCACACACACACACACACACAAACGATGCTGTCATCTAATTAGACCTTCCAATATAAAATATATTGGCTTTGTGACTTCATTATTAAATATTAAGTATGGTGGCATATGTACGAGTAAATAATTTATTTTGGCAAATTGCTTATAACCACATTTTCCACTTTTTTTTTCGCTCTACCTCATTTTCAATAATTTACACCTGCTCTTATTCGAATACGTATTTGCGTTCATAGATTTCACATTCGCAACAAAATAATATGGGAAAAAAAAACACTTTCTATTCAATTTGGTCTACTTAACAATTCTAATAAACAAGTGAAGCAAAAAAAAATGGATCAAATATTGTTGTTGTTGTTGTTATTGGTTTAGCACTTTTTCATTATAATTTATTTACTTAATCACATTGTATATACACGTATTTAAATAGACAATAACAGGCAACAACAACAACAACAGCAATGTTTGTGCATATTTTTGAATAATTAATTTATTGATGTGAGTTCCAATTTTTGTTTTTGTTTTTTTATTTACATATTATTATTTTACGATTTTACGTTTCAGAGTATATAGTCAATATGTATATATGGAGTTACTAATTTAATATGCTTCGCATGCATTTTTCCTAAAAGTTAATTTAGTATTACTCTCCGCCTTCCATTTTTTGTTTTTTTTTTTTTTGTTTATTTCTGTTTATTCTTCAACCAACATTATTTGCGTATTAAATTACAAATTCCACGCAAGCAATGAAGTAAGTCACAGGCAAATATCTGCTATATAAATAAGTTTACCTTATGCTCAAGTCATCTATTTCATATGAATTTACTCTTACACAAATATGTATAACATATAAGTGTTGTGATATTTGCTTAATAATTAAAAATTTATCAGTTATCATTTTATATATTTGTTTAAGGACCGATTCAATGGTTGGATAGTTGCACACCTACCTATCCATAAAATGTATTTGCGGTACCATAAGAGGTGTGGATAGTAGATAATGCCCTTATAAATATACTTTTGAAAAGTACCTACACTGCGGAAAAATATTGAACATTTTATTAATTATTCCTATCACGCTTGTCGAATGTCGACTTCATCGATCGACAGTTGTCCGAAAATTTCTAACATCAAACTACATATACAATAGTTTGATCAATCTATTACAAAGAGCTAAGAGTCCGAGGCATCATTCCTAAATCGATTGTTGAGACACTTTATGTAAATCTTGTAGAAAGACGTTTGTAACCCTTTGAGACATTACGTAATACAAATTAGAGGCTTAAACTCATAGGCCTTATTAATGAATGAGTTTGAATTTTTGGATTTTTGAATTAAACATATATGCAAATTTGCCCAATGTGTTCATTGAATTAATAAATTTCATTTTACTTAGTAGAACTTTATAGATTTCTGACAATATTATTATTATTATTTGAAAAGAATTGACCCCAAAATCAAGCACTGCGGCCTTATAACTTATTTGACTTATAATTATTTTACTATTACTTTTACATTGAATCTCAAAAATACCTTAAGGCAATTACAACCGAAAATCGATTTAGGCCAAATCGGGCAGCCAATTAGAAATGCCAAGCCCTGTCAAGTTCCTGATACCTGGCCTTTGCACCTGAGGTTAGATCTGCCTCTTCTGTGTCGTTCACCAACGTGTTCCGAATATAACAACTTCTTGGCTGGAGCGTATTCTTCCATTCGCTTGACCTAGCCCATACAGCCGCTAAATTTTGATGCACTTGACTATGTCGGTGTCGGTTATACAGCTCATAAAGCTTATTCGACACTCGTCATCAACGCAAATAGGTCCAAAAATCTTTCAAAGGACTTTTCTCTGGAAAACACCGTCTTGATGAGAGACTGTGGTTTTGGTTTCTCCTCGAGAGAGGACTCGACTTTTCAATTGCTTAGGTTAGTTTAGGTTATGTGGCTGCCCTTTCTCTGAGAGAACACACTTAGACCAAATAGGCCCATTGTGATACCACCGAGCTTCTCTTTCAATACTGTTATGCGTATTAAATTTGGACAGCATTATAAGGGACCTACTCATATTAGCCGGTGCCAAACGGCAGAACCCTTGTGCAACAACTTTAACTTAGTTTTGTCACAGAGTTCTTTTAAGAAGCATTTTTGGCAAATTATTACTGCCGGAAAAGTTGCAAATTCTTTCCAGCAGGTGAGTACCGTTCGAAAGTAAAATCTTTTCGATATTAAATTTTGTTATACTTCAGCCGGGTATTGAACCGACGACCTACAGATCAGAAGGCCAACGCACTAATAACCACTGAACTATGACACCCACTCTCAATTGCTGACTTAGCCAAAAGTACCATAGCTTTCACAATATCTCCAGGTTGAAGGCACTCTTTGTATGTTGACACTAGGTGCTTCGTCTTGCCCTCGTTCACCGTAAGACCCATTCGACACGATTCTCTTTCCAACTCTGAGAATAGATCAGCAGTAAACATCAAAATTCAACACACAAAACAATCAAATCTGCTGAAAAGAAATCGAAAAACAACTTTCTCTTTGTATCGTACTATTATGTGGTTGGCAATACTGGCATTCTACTACTTCGAAAAAAAATAATAAATTTATTAAAATGAATTACTTTAGTTTCTATTAAAACCCTTGATGAATGCTATGAATTTGTCCTTACTATAGTAAAATTACAACAACAACAAAATTATGAACTTTAAATTCTTCTCTCATAATGAAAATTATTGGTATAACCAACTATAATTAGCGCCTTTAGTTATACGCGCTATGTCTAGCACTTTCTTGTTGTTTGGCCATATATTTCTCAGTTCAAGCTAATTACAAGAGTCGAATAAAACACTTGCATGAACAGTTGTTGTGTCAGTTTCATAGGTCAATGGCTAGATGATATAAAAAGCAACTAAAACAGTTGTTTAAATGTCGTTGTAAGCTTTATAGTAAAGAGAAAAAAAAATACTAAACAAAGCAGTACGATCATATAAAGGAACTCTGAGTAAAAAATACATTTAACACTTAAGTTATGAAAATTAATTCATAAATTCATTGGTTTTCTTTTTTTTTTATTATATTAATTACCCTATACTTTTTTGCATTATAAAATAGCTATAATGATGCATTCGCTTCTTACAACATACCTTCAGTTTAGAGAGTGTAACTTGTAGTAAATATACATAAATCGATATTACAGCATTTGAATAAGAAATTTATTCATTTCAAATTTATTCATATTACAATTGTTGATTGTACTCCAATTACCATTTTTTATAATATGCATATGTAGTCTCTTCTATGAATTGAATATAACTATCACACCCAGTGTACCTGGAACATATAACCACAGTGTTGTTGGAGACATTGCTACTTGTCGATAAGAATTGCATTGAATTTTTTGAATTCATTAGTTTTATATTACGGAAGATAAAGTTGAGTATTTATTTTATTTTATGTTTTTATTTATATATTTATTTTGTTTGTTTTTGATATTTTTTTTCTTTTGTTTTGCTCATGAATATTTTCTATACAAATTGTTTTTGTATTTCTTCATATATTTAATATATGAATTTTTAATTTAATTTATCATTTATTAATTCATTTCAAATTGTATTTGTTTTTAATTTTTTGCAATCTTATTTTTATGAAATTCATAATACTTCCTTAATATTTTTCGGCTACAATTCGAAGCATCTTGACCGTTATATTTTTAATTAAAACTCTTTTTGTCAAACGACATCCAAAATCTATACTTGTGGAATTGATGACACTTCGATTTTAAAGCCAAATGCCTAAAAACTACGAAATATTCTATATAATTCATTTCTCTCAACGTATTTGTGTTAAATTTTGATTGCATATTTTTATATTAGAATATTTGGAACAACAGAACTATTGTGATCTTTGTCATTTTCATGGCAAATTGTTCTCTTAGAAGAACTTCTCCTTGGTTGAAGCTTGGATCCGAGCTATCGACCTTGTCCATAGGATATATACCTATGTACCTATTGAATCAAACAAGCTCTCTGTGAACTTCAGAAGACCCCCAATGGGAACTTCTGTCTCTAGTTCGTTTTCATCTTTGTAACCACTGCCGAAATCATTTACTAGGTGACCTAAGCAATGACAACATTTGGGCCTATAAAACCATTCCTACAATGATACAAGTTTTTCTTTTGTTAACTTGCTGCACTAAAATGTAAGGAAATACATAAAGAGACAAAAAAACGTGCTTCGATTCTACGTTCTACCTAATCTGCTCTGCAGTTCCTTCTTATTCCCCTGTTTGGTACGAACGTTCTAAGAAGCAACTCTCCTTGGCTCATTGGCACCACATAATCTGCTTTGATTACTTTGACAATCTGTCAGATTTAAAGCAAATTAAAATTAATTACAATCACGGAACAATGGACGTATTATGTCTGAGTGTTGCTCTTGCTTCGATGTCTGACAAAAAAAAGGGAGTTGGTAGAAGAAAAGGCGAACCATAATTTGCCACAATTTCGACAAACCAGATTTAGTTTTTTGAATCTGATATAACATAGTAAATGGAGGTGGGTGCCGTAGCTCAGTGGTTAGTGCGTTGGCCCTCTGATCTGTAGGGGATTCAATCCCCGTCTGAAGCATAACAAAAATTTGATATCGAAAAGATTTTTCTTTCGAACGATACCCATCTGCCGGCAAAAATTAGCAATTTTTTCGGCAGTAACAATTTTCCCCAAATGCTTCTTAAAATAACTCTGTAAAAAAACAAAGTTAAAGTGATGTCACAAGGTTCTGCCCTTCGGAACCGGCTAATATAAGTAGGTCCCTTCTAATGCTGTACAAATTTAACACGCACAACAGTATTTGAAGAGAAACTCGGTGGTATGACAATGGGCCTTTCTGGCATAAAAGATCCTCTCAGAGAGAGGGCAGTCACATAAGCTAACCTAACCTAGTAAATGGAACCAATAGGTTGTACCTGTTTCTGATTGCTACTTTTCCATCTTTGCCGGCGTGGTCAGCAAATAAAAGGCACTTGCCGTCCTTTATTAACAAAAAATCGTATTACAATTCTCGTCTAAATAACTGTTCTCGTACTGAGCCGTTTTTTAAAATATCGTGTTATTAAGCTTGGAATAGAGCTCTTTTGGAAACTGATGGCCATCATTTTTATTTTTCTTAAAAAGGGATCGTGTCAGGATTTGAAGGGTGGACCTTATCCACAGACGTTTTACGCACAAAATTTGCTGAAGTGAGTTTTTAATAAAATTTTAAAGATAACATACCTACATACAAAAAAAAATAATGAAGGCTGGCTGCCCAATGGACCGGAGTAGTCACATTCTATGGATTTTGGGTCGCTGAAACCAAATCCGCTGTTAGATTTTGGCCATCACTCTCAAGTTTTTTCTTACCTAAAAAAAAAACTATAAAATAGCCAAAAAACCATTTCATTTTTGGGTTAGAAAGTAATGTGATCCATAGAATGCTAACGACTCTGATTTTTTTATTTTTTTTTTTTGCTGTGACAACACCACGGGGCGTCGGACGAACCAAAGTAGCCACATTTCATGGAATATGAGTCGCTGAATCTTAATTCGTGCTGAAATTTCTGCCATCACCCTCAGGTTTCTTTCGAACATCAAAAAACTTAATTTTTAGCTTAGGATGAACCTTGTGAGTATTGACGGAATTCTGAAATTCTGGATCGTCAGATATTCCACTTTTATTTTGCTTTATATTTTTTTTTTAATTTTTAATATTTAATATATTTATTTTTTTTTTTTTGAAGCTGTTTAATCTCACTAAAATCATTATTACTACAACTTTTCGCTATACAGCAAAAAAGAATTAAAATAAACTTCAGCCAGAAATGAAAACAAAAAGAACCAAACAAACAAAGGCAGAAAACATAACAGCAATTTTACGTTAAACTCTAACATGAACCTTTCACGTGCATGGAAAAATATTCTCCATTCACTCACATCAACATTCTGCCAAACATAAAAAATTAAAAACAAAGCAAAAAAAAAAATTCAAAACCTCAACTTTCAATTTACATGCAAAATTGTAGTTTTTTTATTTCACTTATTTTGCTTTTTTTTTTTTTTTTTTTTTTGTTTACTCAATTTTTATTTCATTTTAATTTGCTGCTGGTAGCGTCGTCATTTGATGTAAGCATGAAATCAATTTTAATGAAGATTGCATTAAATTAGAAATCTTAGCTGCTGCATATAACATATGTACATACTTATTTGTTTGTTGTATGGACAATACATACGAGTACGAGTACACGCATACATAGAACACAACTCAGTCAGAGAGTTGTAATCAGCTGATCGGAACGTGACTGGTTTTGAATTTCATTTTTTCTTCTTTTTTATTGTTTTTTCTTTTTTTTTTTTTGTATACGTATTTGTTTAAATGTTGTGCAACTACATTTATTACGCTAACTATCGTTCAGAGTAATTGTGACGTATGAATATATTTACCAGTTGAGTATTATAACTTGAGTAGACAAATATGAGACTATAAGAGGATAGGTGCTATATACTGCATACCATATAGCTTTATGTAGATAAACATGTTGTAAATGAATATATTTATATATTTTTTTATCTTTATTTATTTTTTGCTTAACAATTTTCTATAAATCTAATCACAATTCTTTTTTTGTTTGATTTTGTCCGCATTTGCATTGATTTATTATGTGTATCGATTTTATTTGCAAGTTTAAGGTAGAGGTTACTACATAATATATGGTGAAAAAAACCTATATACTTGTAATCATATTTATTTCAGTATATACACTGCACTGCGCTGAGTACAACGTGCTTATGTTGGCAATTTCTATTGTATTATATTTTCTTTCATTGTTTCATTTGTAAAATGAGTAATGCGATTAAACAGAAAGAACAAAAATAAATAAAACCATTAAAAACCACAGTTTGCAAAAAACAAAAACAAAAAATGGCGTATTAGAATATGTAAATTTTAATGAATCCCCTCAACCGTATTTTAAATACACCTCTAATACATATATAATACATTTCTCGTACAGTAGTTATAACATGACGTCATATTGTATTGTATAATATATGCCTATACATTTCATATCATTATCAATGGCTACTGAATTACTATTGGATTGCTGGAAAAGTCATGACGTATTTTAAGGGTAATGATCCAGGCTCATTTGCTGATATTTAAAAAAGCGTACGAGGGCTACTATTTATATTTAATAGCTAAAATCTGGCAACACCATAATAAAGTTTCACATTTTGTAGCAGAAACGTGCTCACAACGTTTTGATGTACAAGTGCTATTTGTTTCGTTTACAGTGAGTTAGGAAAATCAATTTGGACAAAAAAGGGAAATTTCAAGAGAAGGTTTTCGTTTTATAATTTTTCACAATTTTCGACGTGGATTATCTCAACAAGAATGTGTCGATGTACTCAGTTCTTTGTATGGCAATAACGCACCATCAAAAACCGCAGTATATCGCTGGTTATACCCTGCATAATGCAATATGCATGGTATATTCATTTCGGTCAGATGTTTGTGTCCACTTGAAGGAATCTCCGGAGAGATAGACATAGATATATATTCGTGATCAGCGTCGATTAAATTTTCGATTTAACGATGTCCGTCCGTCCGTCTGTCTGTCACCTGGCTGGTTCGCACGATAACTTGAGTAAATATTGAGCTATTTCGATGAAATTTGGCATAAGTAATCTATGATCCAAGGGTACGGAGGGGATTGAAATTGGGCATGATCGGTCAATAACCACGCCCACACCAAGCATTCAAAGCGACTAACCTTGAAATTTTCAAAATCTTTAACTTGCTATAACTCACATAATATACGACTTCGGACAACAATATTTGGCACATAGACTTATATTATACCACTATATAACCTCGCCAAAAGTGGGTGAGCCATGCCTACTTTCTAGCGTAGCTCCCATACAAAGTGTCTGTACTTCTTTTAAATTGAAACTGCTGTAACTTCTACAATCTTCTGTCTAGAATAACCATAATTGGGAATTAAACTAAAAGTTTTAAGCTCCAAACAAACCATTTAGCGTAGGACAACGAGATTTAAGGTATGGATTAGTATTGTACGAGCAATTAGGCTCACAGGAAATGGGCGCACCACGCCCAGTGTTTATCGTAGCCCCCATACAAATTTTAAATTGAAACAGCTGTAACTTCGGCAATCTTCTGTTTAGAATAACCATAATTGACACTTAAATTAATATCGTAGTCAGCAAAAATCTGGCAGAAAATCAGTGTGCCACGCCCACTCCTTCATGAGTCTCCCATACAAAGTCAATGGAATTAAACTAAAACTTTTAAGCTCCATAACTTACAAACCATTTAGCGTAGGACAACGAGATTTAAAGTATGGATTAGTATTGTACGAGCAATTAGGCTCACAGGAAATGGGCGCACCACGCCCACTGTTTATCGTAGCCCCCATACAAATTTTAAATTGAAACAGCTGTAACTTCGGCAATCTTCTGTCTAGAATAACCATAATTGACACTTAAATTAATATCGTAGTCGGAAATAATCTGGCAGAAAATCAGTGTGCCACGCCCACTCCTTCATGAGTCTCCCATACAAAGTCAATGGAATTAAACTAAAACTTTTAAGCTCCATAACTTACCATTTAGCGTAGGACAACGAGATTTAAGGTATGGATTAGTATTGTACGAGCAATTAGGCTCACAGGAAATGGGCGCACCACGCCCACTGTTTATCGTAGCCCCCATACAAATTTTAAATTGAAACAGCTGTAACTTCGGCAATCTTCTGTCTAGAATAACCATAATTGACACTTAAATTAATATCGTAGTCGGAAATAATCTGGCAGAAAATCAGTGTGCCACGCCCACTCCTTCATGGGTCTCCCATACAAAGTCAAGGAAATTAAACTAAAACTGTTAAGCGCCATAACTTATAAACCATTTAGCGTAAAAGAACGAGATTTTAGGTATGGATTAGTATTGTAGGAGCAACTAGACTCACAGGAAATGGACGCGCCACGCCCACTGTTGATAGTAGCCGCCATACAAAATGACCGAATTTCTTTTAAATTGAAATAGCTGTAACTTCTGTATCTTTCTGTCTAGAACAATCATAATTAACACTTAGGTTAATATGGTAGTCGGAAATAATCTGGCGAAAAATCAGCGTACCACGCCCACTTCTTATTGGGGCTCCCATACAAAGTTGAGGAAATTAAACAAATATGTTAACCACCATAACTTAGAAACTATTCAACGTAGGACACCAAATTTAAGGTGTGGATTAACGTTGAAAAATTAATTGGAGTTACTAGAAAGTGGTAAGCCACGCCCACTTTTATATAGCTCCCATACTAAGCCTCGGAATTATCTTAAAATCCTTTTACTTCGTCAAAGTCAACCATATTTCGGGTGTAAATTAGTAGTATATGCAAAAATTGTTTTTCTAAAAGTGGAAATAAAAGAAAAAGATGGATATTCGAGTAAACTTTTTATATACAAATCTACATATGCAGGGTATAGTTTGGTCGGCCCCAGCCGACTGTAAGGAGATTTTATTGTGAATTCAATCGTGGTCGTAGTTCGGTCGCCGACGAATTCCGTGAAGGTCGTCCAAAATGTTGTGCCACAAAACATCGATGCAGTGCAGATGAGATGTTAATGAAAGATCGTCATGTGACATATCGTGAGATAGAGGCATCCTTGCACATTAGTTCCACTTCAATACATTCGATTTTGCATGAACAGTTAGTTGTAAAAAAAAATTTGCATTCGTTGGATACCCCATAATTTATCAATAACTCAAAAAAGGGCTCGCGTCGATTGGTGTAAGAAAATGCTTAAAAAGTTCCTACGTGGTGCTTCAAAAGACGTGTATAAAATCATGGATATATGCGTATCCATGCGTGTGGGTATTCCATCGAAGCAAATGGTCGCCCGTTTCTTCGGTCGAATGGGTCATGTGGCCACTGTTCCACTTGAGCAACGTAGGACGGTCAATTCCGAATGGTACACGACCATTTGTTTGCCGGAAGTCTTCAGAGAAATTCGTAAAACCAACCGCCAAAGACGAATAATTCTCCATCAAGACAATACGTGCTCTACATATCTCGTGAAACAGGTCAACTTTTCAGCAGTCAAAACATCGAATTGATGACTCATCCTCCATACAATCCTCATTTGGAACCCAATGACTTCTTCTTGTTCCCGAATATCAAAGGTAAACTGCGTGGTCAACGATTTACAAGCGCCAAAGAAGTAGTGAAAGCGTTCAAAAACCGTGTTTTGGAAGTGTCTCAAGAGGAATGGAAAAACTGCTATGACAAATGATTTGAACGAATGCAAAAGTGCATTGATCATCATGGTGAATATTTTGAAAAACAATAAAGCCGTTTTCATTTAAAAATGTTATTCTTTGCTATTTCCGAAATATAAATAGTAGCCCTCGTATAAATATGACATGTATGAGGTCTTGTGCATAACCTTAGTTTGGAAATTGACTATTTATATCGTTTGAGTAGCATTTTTATCACTGCATCATGGTGTCTTACATTGAACATGGTTGTAAACATGATGCCACATATTGCAAAATACGTCAGAATTTTTCCAACATCTCAATATATGATGTTTACTCTCATTTAAAAGGCATTTCAAAATTAAGATAATAAATTGCATTTTATTGTTGTTGATTGCAATTTCAATACTAATTGATGAAAATCATATACACAATAATTACATATAATCATCAATTAATTCAATTATTTACTCGATATACAGATATATGTGAGTAAACGTGTATAAAATAATTTAATTAAATATACATTTTACATATATGATATTAAAAAACCACAAGTCATGATTAAAATATTTAATCTCGTAATGATCTCTTTAAATATGAGTACATACTATATAACATGTGTAATTTTATATGAACTTAAAGGGCATAAATTATAGTAAACTCTTCTCAATATATGTACATTCGTATTATAAAATGATATCATATTAAAAGTAAATAATGACCTAATTTTATTATAAAATTCTTGAAATTGTTGATTTTTTTTTGTGACCCCCCTCTCTTTCCCTTTCTCTCTTTTAAATATTGTACTCGTTTTTCGAACTCAAGGGGACCACATCGATATTAACATAATGCAAATATACAAATATTTTAAGATAGCCAATGACGTCAATACGAATAAATACTACAAATAATATTGTGAAAAGGTGCGAGAAGTTAATGTCAACTTGAAAACATTTAATAATTTTCTACAAAAATTCTAAAAATACTAATGATTCAATCGTTTTTTCGAAGCATTATTATGTGAAGTTCTTAAGCATTGATAACAGAAATATGTACTACATTGTAAATTTCTTAGTTTTACGTGGCTTAAACAATGTATATTGGAAAACCTAAAATTTCCCAAAAACACAAAATCCCCTATTCTAAAGTAAAATGTTCAAGCTCATAAACATAAACACCAGTCAAGATCAAAATATCATTACACATAATGCATATTATTTACATATTTTGGAGCTTTGAATATATTTTGATAATTTCAAATAGGAAAATTAACTTTTGCTTGGCTCGTCTCTATGACCTTGACCTCAGAGGTCAATAACATCTTAGCCCTCGTCGAAACCTTTTTTGATAAAATCCGTCCGAGATGCTCTGAACATTTAAAACTAAAATAAATTTTGTTGCAGCTTAGAAAAAAAAAATTTCGTGGGGAGAGACACGTGTACAGACGCAGGAAGAGTGATCTAAAAGGCAAGTGTGTCAGGAGATAGAGACGAATATAAATAGGAGTGAAAATCGAAAATTCTTCGAGAATATCATTCGCCCGAGTGGCGTTTTAAGTCTCGGAACCTCTACTGCCGTGACAAAAATGGGAATCTGGTTAGAGATTTTAATGTGTACTGAGTCTATGGACGGAACACTTCTCGAAATTACTGATTGACGATGATACGAACAATTCCGCAAGTGGTTTTTCGAATACCCACTTGAAATTTTTAACTGACACCAGCTACCAGCTATTTGGGTTGTTCCTAATATCAAATTTAAAATATGTTTTGTGCTAAAGAACCCGATTGGAACATAAGATTAGATTAGACATGCTAAGCAATACCGTGGTAAATAGTTTCATTCTATTGGGAGTTAGCTCTAAGCATAGGGGACGACAGTTCGCCTGTTACAGAGTCTCTATCGGAGAGTATAATGGTCGGAGAGTGTTGGCCTTTTGATTGGTTCAATCCGTGGCTGAAGCGTAAATTTAATATCGAAAAGATTTTTCTTTCGAACGGTACCCACCTGTCTGCAGACAATTGGCAATTCTTCCGGCAGTAACAATTTGCCATGGAAAACCTTCTAAAAGAACTCTCTGACAATGCTCAGGAAAAGTGATCTCACAATGATTCCCTCGTTCGGAACCGGCTAAAATAAGTAAAGTCCCTTCTAACACTGTCCAAAATTTAAAACGCACAACAGTACTGGAAGAGAAGCTTGACCAAAGGGCCCTTTGGGGCTTAGAGGCGCCACAAATTTATGTATTTATTTTTAATGTATTTTTAATTGTTGTAGTGAGCTCTTTAACTTACCTGTGGGACTTCCAGCAGTTCCGGAGGAAGAAGAACGTTTTTTTTTTTTGCAATATGTTTTCATAATATTTTGCAATACTTAATTACATAACGAAAAAATAAACATAAGAATATAAATCACGCATGGACTACACCCAGTGGAGCAGCTATTTATTATTCTTCATCCATTAGCAAATGAGACTTATTGTTGATTTTCTCTTCAGCCGGATAAATTTGATGGAGTTGGAAGTGAGATCCGATATTCGTGGGTTAGGGTGGGTTTGAAGTCTTTGATTGTGTGATTTGGCATGCTTTTTGGTTACTTCAGAAACCGTTGGGACTTTCAAGTCACGATGTATTTGGTTGTTTGTGACGGAAGGAAGGAAGTGGATACCCATCGTATCCTAAAGTATGAGTCTATTTCAATTTATTAAACTGCGCTAGTTCATTTACGACCTCATTTCCATTGACTCGTCGATAACTTGAATCTCAACTCAGAATGATCTTATTTAGGTGTACACAATTTTTAGTGTGTCAAAGCATAAAGCAGAGGTGAGAAGATCAGTAAAGTAGCTTGACCATCCGAGAAGATAGTAAAATCCTACACCCTTGACACCTTCATCATGAAATATTTGATCACAGGTCACTACTTCCTTATACTAACCGATTCCAAAAGGTAGAACTTTGATGAAGTTTGTCAAAAAAGCTTTTTCGAAAGCTATTCATTGGCAATTTTTGCTGTCGAAAGAATTGATTAAATTAAAAATTTTGTCTGATTTGTCACAATTTGAATCTAAAAATTGTGATTAATGTTTGCTCATTGTCGATTTCATATGCTCATCTTTCCTGTATTCATCACATATCATGGATTTCACTATAAATTTTGTATAAGTATGTGCAAGCACATTTCATTAGCAATTGCTTTAAAAAAAATTTGGCTCTTTTCTTCGAAAAATATTTGCAAATATTTACTTGGTATATAAATATTTTAGATTTCTACAAATAATGTGTAATTAAATTTCAAACTAAATCATGTATGTATGTAAGTACATAAAGAATGATATACCATACATTGGCGAGCTTTCATCATCATCGTCATCATCATCATTTAAGATGAAACCATAAAGAAAAATAATAATAAGGAGACCATGTTAAATTAACAAATAAACTCTTACTCACTTAACCAGAAATACAAACACAATAATGTCACCACAAGCAGTTTATTATACAAGTATATCATTATACTAAATACAATGCGTTGCATGTATATGTGTAATCCCCAAAAGTACCATAATCATACCATATACTCGACTTTCACTGCTCCATTTGTATGCAATTTTTCTTTGAACTTGTGATCGTGTTCATTGTGTATTGTGATGGCTTAACGACCTTCCCCATGAAAAATGAGTCATTCGAATCACTCATTGCATCATATGTATGGCTACAGTAGGGATCTTTGTTATTCGAATGCGTACTTATGCGTATTGGCGTAACCTAGTGTTAATTGTCGTCGATGGTGTCGTAATACATAACCGGCTGTTTACTGTTAACTCTTTCACATTTCACACTTTTGCTTTCATTGGACATTACAGTAACAATCCACTTGAATATTGACGATGATGTATGGCACAGTATGACCAAATGGTCACAAACATATACTTACAGTAGCAATGTAACGTATGTACGTATTATGTATCATTAGCATCCTCAGCAGCAGCAGCAGCAGCATCATCACCCACCCCCATTGTGTACTTAACATAATTGATGAAATTGAATTGAATTGCTTGTAGTATACACTCAGCGCACATTCTGATCAGATGTGGAGGCAGGCAATGAATGAATGAATGGAATGTTAAGTACAAATAATACATATCGTAATCACAATTTAAAAGACGCAGGCACCACATACTCGTACAAGCACTTTCAATGGTAAAAATGTTTATAAACAAAATCATAATATATATAACAACAAAATTGCTCACACTTGAATGTTTACAACTTTTCTATATACAAATATGAAAATATTGTATATTGTTGTTGTTGTTGTTTCGATAATATTTTTTATTTAAACACGCAGTTTTTAATTGTGTTTTCACTTTTATTTCTACTCACACTTTGTGTGGTATTGTGGCCACTTAAGGTTAGTAGGTTGCGGTTAAGTGAAGTGTGTGTGTACATACAATATATCTGTATGCGTATGTGGTATAATGCCGGTGTATAGTTTTTTGCGTAATTAATTTTTTTTTATTTTTATTTTGCAACTATAATAACATTTAAGATGAACGAGGAAGTTCATCATGTGAATTCACATTGTTATTCCTTTCTGACTCTCAAGATCAGCTTTTGAATAACTTTCTAATTCATAAAATTACTCGTACTACATAGTCAATTAATCCTTGAAATCGAATGCGACACATTTTAAATGTTTGTATCAAGCCTAAAAGTAGTTTAAATGTTCAGCCATTTAGTCATTGGTGATTCATGGCTTGGCTACATTGTATTCGAAAAAGACCAACACTCCAAAACTGATTTAAAAACTTCCAAAGCTGTGCGAAATACTTTCTTACTACGATAGATGGCTTGAAAAGGAGTTGAATTCATGATAAATACTGAATGGCTTGAAAATGATGAATTAATAGGAAGTTATGAGCTATGTTTTTGCATGCCTGAAAAATACGAAATTTTCGCCAAATTCAGAGTGGTAATTTAGCAAAATTTTAAGCTGCATTATAGACTAAATTAAGATTCTCATGGCTGGTAAAAATTTATTTTAACCTACGAACCACCAATTATATGAAAATAAAATGAATGTGTAACGTAATAAAATTACGTTACACAGACAGTATTGGAAGAAACCTACTTATGTTAGCCGGTCCCGAATGGTAGAACTCTTGCGACATCACTTTTTCTAAGCTTTGCAACAAAATTCTTTTTTAGAAGCACTTAAAACCAAGGAATAATAATCAGTTAACAAGTATCTACTGTTTGATTAACGGTAATTTTAATTAATACTTTATTCGATTAGTCAACATTTTATTTAATCAAAATGCAAATTATTCCCTTAATCAAATGTTTGCATAATAACAATTCATTTAATTTTGATAATAAGATTTTCGTTTAATCAAGTTTCTTTAATCAAAATTAAAATTACTCTTTTAATCAGATTTTTGATTAATACAAATTAATTTAATTTTGATAATAAAAATTTTGATTAGCAAAAATGTTTTTTAAACAAAATGCGAATTATTATATACCCACTTTTGGTTTTCTTTGATTTCTAAATTTTCTTGTGAAATAATAATTTTAAAATTCACTTCTATAATTGTATATTTTTTCAATAATGTTCTTTATAGTGGCCAAAATTTTTTAATTATTTTCTAAAATAATTTTAATCTGATTAATCAATGATTAATGATTTTTAATACACCAAATAATTTTAATTTTGAAAATAAAAATAATGATTAATGAAACAATTTCTTATTCGATCAATCAAAATTTGTATTGTTTAATTGAATAATCAAAGTTTTGAAAAAACAAGATCTTGTGAGTAAACGATTAATCGCACAACCCCACAGTAAACATTTTAGAAAGTACCAAAAATAGAATCATATCTGTTATCTGTTTCTTCTATGTAATATCGAGTAAAATTCTTAATGATCTTGGTTCTTTTACTAACTTATTTATTTATTTCAAATTAATTACAATTAAAATTATAGTTATTTATTAAAGCACCATCTAGCAGGGACGATAGCTTAACTTTTTAATCTCTCTACTTCCATTTATTTTCATAACGAAATTTTCATTTAATCACATATATTTTTGCTACTTAATACAAAAGAAAAAATTTAGTTTCAGTTGTCTTGTGACTTCTATTAAATGATCGAAATCCCTTTAGACAGCCTACATGGTGCGCCGCATTCCCTAGTGTAAGGCTAGTACAATTTGCTAATGCTCACCTATAATTAATGATTAATGTTAATTAAAATTTATACTTGACACCTTTATATTGCTATACTTGCCTATTTTGTTAATATATATTACATATCACCAGTAAACTCACCGTATTAAAATACTTACAATATGGTCATACCATGAAATTTAAACAATTCTTCTACTGTGTGGCTAGTATAATCTGAACTTAATGTTGTTTGTTCAATTTGGTTCAATTTTATTTTTATCTTAGCTAACTTTTAAACTTTTAAAGTGCGATTTTTTGCAATGAGAATATGCATAATAATAGATATTGAAATTAATTATTTTCCTGTAGGGTTTTTCTTTCAATCGGGTTTTAAATCCACTTTGCGGGATTGTTTTAGACATCTAATTGTTGTTCCGCGCAAGATATTTTATGTTTCCTTTGCCGTTAGGCACAATGTTTCTAAAAAGGAAATAGAATCGAAGCAGAATTACTTTCATTGCTAGATCATCTTAAGATAACGACGTTCTTCGTCCGTCTTTCTTAGAAAAGAAAAACTTTCCTTGATTTTATGAATATCTTTATCATTTCCCTCATTCATTTGCTGTATCATTCAGTATAGAACATTTTGGTAGCATTTTTTAAATTTTTTTACAAACCCGACTAGGAGAATGTGGAATGGTATAATACTTCAAAATATCAAAACTGTATGCTTTGACTGACAAGAAGACAATTAATCAAATAATTGTACAAGCTTAAATCTGCTGTTTTTCGGTAAAAAAAAAACCCCATGGCTCGTAAACGTATGGAAATGGCTTGTTGAGTAACACCTAACTGTTCGGCAAGCATTTTTTGCGATTGGGTGTCGTCCTCCTCCAAAAGAGCCTGCAAATCATGGTCCTCAACTTTTCTGGGTCTATTTTCACGCTTCTTGTCACTCAAGTCAAAATGGCCGTTGAACCGAAGAAACCAGCGCACTGTCACCATAGGCCTCCACAAACATTCGATGCGACTTAGCAGCAGATTTCTTCAAATTGAAGCAAAAAAGTAGAGCTTCCCGCATATGCTCTTTTTCTAGCACGAAACTAGACATGATTATACGAGGAAAAATGTATGTTGTTGTATGAAATCACTGATGATGTTTACTAAGTGATGTAAACAGGTGTCGAATTCATAAAAAAAGGGATGCACAGTCGATAATAGCTCAATATACTCACTAACGCCATCTGCGAGCAAACAGCTGATGTAAGCTTGTACACCTGGTAATTTAAATAATTAAACTTTTTATTAATGAAAAAATTGAATAATCAGAATTTCGATTAATTAAACTCCTTGATTAAACGATTAATCGCATAACCTTTCTTTTCCGGGGTGTGGATGTAAGAAAATGCCAGTTGCATCATCATCAATGTCATCACGCCCATGGTATGTGGTGCTTGCATCCACTAAAATCCTTCCCACTCATTGGACTTTCTGCCATTTTGAAACCGTGTTAGCATTGCTTCAAGATGGAGCCTCTCTCTAAACCAGTGCAAGGCTTACCGGCTACATACGTGCTTCCAGGTCCGCGTAGAATGCGCTCTACAAATCAATTGGTATTGATCCTCTTTTTACAAGCACTGCTGCTTCCGATACCGTGCGGTACGCTGAGGCTATTTGGAGAACTGCGGTTCTCTACACCTTGACCAATATCTTTCGCACAACCTTAGTTTCGATATTTTTAGCTTAATGAATGAGCCAGGTTTCATGAAATCGCAATGCAACTTACAAAACACTATAAAGGATATTTTGAAGTATTGAATAAGTAAAAGACATTTATATTTTCTGTAAATAGAGTCTAGTCATAGAAGAATAAAGAAAAATTGGCGCCAAATCAGAGTCAAACTAAAATGGACTTTAAAACCCGTAAATCTTTCAAAAAATCCATACTATTTTTAAAATCGATTTTAGCTTCACTATGCGACTATGCGACAATTGTTCATTATTCTTTTTTGGCTAGACTCCGATATACAGAAAACAAGTACCTATTATATTGAAACTACCTTTCCTTTTACCATATATCCTAAATAGTGTTTGCCTTTATTGAATCTGCTTCGCTTTACGCTATACTAACTATGCTGCATTATAATTTATTAAAAAAATACAATGGTATGGTACTTAAAGGACACAAAACCATTTGAACGTCTGCCAAGCAGTACCAACCAGAGCAGCCATCTAGCCAGTCAGACAGGCAGACAGCTAGCGTATGAATGAACCGTGTAATCAACGCCTAAGTGCTTCTTTATGTTATTGAACTCTTCAACGTTCAGTGCACTCATAATAGTGTTCTTTATAGCATTTTCTTTATTCTTTTGCATTTAATAATGATAGTGCTTTTAGAACATTATGAGCAGGTACCTACCTGCACATAATTTTAATGGCATTGTACTGTAAAGGTACATATGACAAATAAAAATACATAGCATATCCTTTAGAGTAGTAACAAATAAAACACTCGTCAATACTATTCAAGATAGACTAATTCCTTAAATGACAAACTGCTACAGTATCTACATATATTTATAAGTACGAGTAATGTAATTAAAGAAAACAGGCGAGGAATATATATATTTGTTTTTTTATTATAATTTTACATGCAGAAGACACATTCATAGCAAAGTATTCCCTCTAAAATATGGTAATTAGTGAGCTCATCATCAGATGTTGATGATGATGGTTTCTTTCATTACAATTTGAATTTCAACAATTTTATGCATAATAAGAATACCAAGTGTAACTATCACCATCACCATCAACACCACAATTCGCACACAAATATTGCCACAGCCATGACCAACACAATTCCACGATGATGATGATGATGAGGACCACACAGTCACATACTTTGATGTCAATTAGACAGCCAGCAGAAGGCGGGAAATCCAAAGTCGGAATAATAGATGAGCAATTTACTTGTAATAAAAAAAATAATATTTTTATTTTGCTGCTTTGCAAAAAGTTGTGCGGAATTGCTACTGATTCGAAGATTATCGCAGACAGAAGTCGATTGCAGACAGACAAATATACAGACACAGTATGTGCAACATCAGCAACAATTAATGTAATGACGTTGTAGGCATGGATTTTTGCCAACAATTTGTTTGACAATTTGCTATTCTTCTCTATTTTTTTCTTCTCATCTCTTTATTCCGCATTTAGGATTATTTTATATATATTTTTACATATGACATCTATTTCTTGACCATTGATTGCAATGTTCACGTCAGTCTGTAGGTAGTTACAGCCACTTGGCAACAGACAAATATTGGCAACATTACAAATTGCTGTTTTTTTTTTTTCTTATTTTTATTTTTCCGTATTACAGAAATGTCTAATTAATTTTTATGCACACTTCTTACTCACTTTGTAGTTTATTTTTTATTTAATTTTATTTTATTCAATTAAGTGCATAAATAAAGAGAGTGCAGAAACAAAAAAGAACCGCTTATGTTCTATGTAGTTATGTTCTCGGCATGTAATTAAACAAAATCAATTTCAATTGTTGTAAATTGCAAGTGATTGCATTTAACGCTTTTTGTACAATTGCATTGTAAATTGTGTATTGATTACAATTGCTTGCTTGCTTGCTTGACTTTCTAACAAACGATGATGATGATGATGATATCGTTGTGTGGCAGCAAATCAAAAAACGATGGGAGTAGTGGGGTAAAAAACAGAAAGCTTCAATTTGTTCAATTGTTCACATTTATACTCGCTTGTAAATAAATAGATTTTATCTATAAATACAAATACATTTAGATATGTCTATATTTAGTGTATGCCCTGTAGTGAATTTTCTAATGTTTATCCAAATATGACTAGTTCTTGGGTAAGCAATAAGTAAGTAATTTATTGCGAAACTATATGATTATAAATAAAGGCAAAATAACACCATAACAAACGCAACAGTCCGTAGTTATAGTCAAAGCTAAGATCATCTTAAATCATAATTTCCTTGTCAAAATCTGTCAAAAAGCCAATTCTCTTAAATTTCGTAATCTATCGTAATTTTGGTTATAACCTAAGGTTATTGATTATAGATATTAATGCAAATGATGAATGGAAAGGTCATTGATTTTTAGAGTTATGAAAATTTAGCAGAAATGGATAGCACTTCCACGTCCAGCAGCATTCCAATGTTGTGCCCCGCTGACAGAAACAAATTTAAAGCTGTAGGAATTCACTTGTAGGTAACTAGTTCTTTTACCTACAGGTGATTTTGTGAATAGTGAATAGTGCAATTGGCTACAAATGATTTTATCAATCAGCACATCTATTAATATTTGAAGAATTGTCTGTTATCGTTATCGCAATGACAGCTGTCATTTTGCAATTATTGTTAATATTATACAATAAGAATTTTATTATTCAGGTAAAAAAAAAACAAATTTACAACAACAACAAAAAATAAATATGTGGCACTTAAAGCCCCAAAGGACTCATTGGCCGAGCTTCTCTTCCATTACTGTTGTGCGTCTTAAATTTGGACAGTATTAGAAGGGACCTACTTATTTTAGCCGGTTCCGAACGGCAGAACACTTGTGACATCACTTTTTCTGAGCTTTGTCACAGAGTTCTTTAAGAAGCTTTTTCATGGCAAGTTGTTACTGTCGGAAGAATTGCCAATTGCTTGCCGACAGGTGGGTACCATTCGAAAGAAAAATCTTTTCGATATTAAATTTGTTATGCATCAGCCGGGGATTGAACCCACGACCTACAGATCAGAAGGCGAACACACTAACCACTGAGCTACGGCACCCACATTTACAACAACAACTATGATATAATATAAGGATCATTAAAATTGTCTAAAATGCTCTTTAAAGTTCTTTAGCAATTTCAAGATGTCTTAAAAAAAAGTCCAAAAGCATGCGTCCAAGTTCAAATTGTCTACTTGAAAGCTCTTGAAATGTAGTTTTAAGAAAATATGTGTTCCAAACCCTGAATTTACTATGCTTTTTAACAGATTTTGCTAATGTTTTGCTTATAATACATGAGAAACTCAAATAAGAGCATTCTTGGAGTTAATTTTAGCCCCTATAAATTTAGCACCGTCCAGGCAATATACGTGGGCGGTCCCAGAACTACCCTATCTAACACAACAAATTTGGGAAAATTTATCTTTATTTCTCAACATGATCTCCTTTTAGCTTTATACACTTTTCCCAGCGATATTCTATATCTTAGATACCCTAATTATAGTATGAACTGTCTAGTTCATTAAAAAAGCCAACTATCACAGACTCCACCACTTCATCGTTTGCAAACCTTCTACCACCAAGCCATTTTTTCTAATTTGGAAATAGAAAATAATCCGAAGGAGCTAAATCTGGCGGATAAGCTGCGTGCTGAAGCAATTGAAGCTTTAACTTATTGATTTTGGTCATCGCAATAGCGGATGTGTGAACTGGTGCATTGTCTTGATGAAACAACACCTTCTTTTTCGCCAAATGGGGCCTTTTTTCTTTAATTTCGTCACTTAAACGCCGCGCAGCAAATTAGCTTAATACTCGCCGTTGATTGTTTTTCCTTTTTGAAGATAATCGATAAAAATTATCCCACGTGCATCCCAAAGAACAGACGCCAAAACCTTGCCTGGAACTGTCTTCGCCTTCTTTGGACACGATTATCCCCTTTCAGTCTACTGTTTTCACTGCTCCTTTGTCTCAGGTGTGAAGTGGTGGACCCTTGTCTCATCCATGGTTACGAATCGATGCGAAAATTCAGTTTATTACTGTGAAACATCGCCAAACACTCTATAGAAACATCTTCACGACGTTGTTTTGGTCTATTGTGAGCAAACGCGTCACCCATCTTGCACACAGCTCTTTCATCTCCAAATTTTCGGTCAATATACGATGTAGAGCACTTTTAAAATGCCTGTAGCTCAACTAGCTTCACCTTTCTTAACCGTTTCTGGCGTAGCCACGTCTATTGATCGACCACTAAGGTGTTCGTCTTGGCAGCTCGTAATACCTCGTTTAAACTCTGCCACCCAATATTTTATGGTCGTAAACGAAAGAGCAGACTCCCACAGAGTAGAATCTAGTTCTTCTTTACTAAACAACGTAGCGCCTTGAAACTTAAAACTTTAGGGTTGCCCCTAAAATTGTTAATATTGTTAATTGTATAGAAACGGTATGAAGCATATAAAATATATGCATTTCCAAAAATATATAAAGATTTTATATTTTATTAAACAATTCACTTACCTTTTTGAGCACAATACAATCTAACGAAGGATGATAAAGATATGTACTTGAGCTTAGTCATTATCAATTAAAATTTAATCTCTTACTTTCAATTGTCAACATCACAACATACAAAATTTATTAGTCACAAACTTGCTATCTAGCTAACTAGCCTTTACATATGTTTTAACTTTAGATGTGGTCTAGAATGAGATAGTATTTGGAAGAAATCGTTCAAGTTCTATTCAATTTAAATCAAACCCAAATATGATTTGTCCTTTCAACAACGTAATATCATATCGTTTTCTTCACCTTTATAATTTTGGTCAAGTTACCCATTATAGTATATCATTATCCTATTCTACTGGCAAGTACATATATCGAAACACAATGACCGATCAATTTCATTCAATTCAATGTTGCCTTATAGTCTATGGCTAACATTTTCTCAACTATAAAATTCACTATAAGATACAAAAAAGATTGTGATTCATTAATATGAAAACTTGTGATATGATATTGCATGCGTATAACAATCTTATGATACTGTACGTACGTCCATGACCGCATATATTGAGGTACATGTGATTATTAAATACATTCGTACTATCTTGCTTGTTTTTCATTTTTTTGCTGTTCCGTTTTTTTTTTGTTCTTCTTCTTCTATGCATGTTTACACATTTACAGTTATCAGGTGTTTTAACAATATGTAGTACGTATTTACGAGTATAGTATGGTCTATTCATTATCAGATAATGGAACAGCAACAATGAATATAAAAATAAAAAAATAGGTAAATATTTATATGCACAAATATAATCATCATGTATATATCAACGATAAGAATCACATTTTATATGGATGGTCGGTCTGTACAATGTGTTTTATTATAATAGCTGAATAACCAAAGAACCAACAACAATCTTAGCAAATAGAGTGAATAATCGATCAATGTATAGGTACTTAGCATGTCTCTCTCTCACTCTCTCTGTGGGCTTACTTACCACCCACTTTTATGATGGACTTAATTTACCAGGTATGATAGATAAAAGAAAAAGCAATTTGCTAAATGGTTCAATCAGTGACAAAAGCTATATATTATTTTAATTATATATTTATACTTTGGAAGAGTTTTTTTTTTCCTTTATAAAGAATATCGATTTATTGAATCATATTTTCATAAAGGTTTATTTTTTTTTTATATTATAAATGCATTCTAATGCATTATTCGTTAAAAATTTTATTAAAACTTAAATCACTAAATGCGATGCCCATATACTCAGTCCGCCAAATAAATCACACTATGTAATGAAATTTCATCTCACGTATTCGACGTGAATTGGGATTTTCTGCAGTTGAAATTCGTAGTATTTGTTTTCAAATTGTTGAATATGTTCATCATCATCATCGTTCAGCTCTATAACCCGTTGAATATGTTAGTGTACTATTTTTGCATTTCCATCACTTCCACAATAATGCTCGACTATGGGAACAGCCCTATTCTGTAATAACGTAATCTCAAAATATGCTATATTTAGCATCAATAAATTCACTGCATTTTACATTTTCTTTGCTTGGTAACAGAAATATGATTATAACATGAATATAAGGGCATTGATTTATAGAGGAAATAGTCTGAACGATTTTTTTCATGTATTATCCTTTATTTGAGTGATATGCTTTAGATAAAATAAATTGATTAAAACCATTATGTTGCACAAAAGAAATTTTTATTGATAATAATGAAATAGTCTCCACATATTTGTATAATAATTGCACTACTAACATATTTGATTGATACGGGTATTTAAAGAATATCAATAAGAGATTTATCTAGTGAGATAAACTTACTAGTATCAATCAAGCACTATACCGTCTTTGTTTGTTACCATTCGATAATAACCAGACAGTATTTGTTAGTATTCGGTATATGACAAAATGTTAAAATACTAATTAATAGTGCATTTATTGAAATGAAGTGAAGTAATATACTTGAAAATATACCTAGGTTTTCGAACATGCGAAAAGCTACCTCATAAGAAGAGCTATACTTACTTCTTACACGAAAGCTCTGAATAAACTACTTGTTCTTTCTATCGACCTGTGTAATAGCAAAATTATCGCATTCTGGGGAAAGAGGTGTTTAACTTGAACACTGTTTCTCAGAGTCATTGTACCGTAATAGCCTGGACAGACGGCAGCCTAATTCTCAAAATTAAAGAGGATTAGGGCAATTTACGATGGCAACACTGCTGACAATTTTCTATTGTGAATTTTTCTTACAAAATATTAGGTGTGTTCGCTAACAAAAAACTTTCAACAATTGTTAGCAGTTTTCAACATGAAAAGCGTTGGCGAACAAATAAATCCAGCTATCAATTACGAATGGTGAATGTCAATTTAAAAATTTCTGGTACTTTTCAGTTCACGTACTTCTTGTAGATTTTCTCATATCGAGAGTGACAGATGACAGAAATTGATAGTGATAGTAATGTAAGTGAGCAGACCTAATAAAACAGCAATTAGCCGTTTAGTTAATCCGCAATACTGCCGTATATCAGGTTAATATTTTATTCGGAATAAGTGCGCCGGTAATCCGGATTAACTCTGCCGTCTGTCTAGGCTATAAGGCTGTTTGCAAAACGAATAGGTTTTTAATAGATATAGTATAACCCTATCTACAGATGGATCTAAAATACACTGTCAGATAGATGCAGGGGTGGTGAGTGTCATACTTAATTCGGTAGTTTTTCGTGAGCTGCAGGTCATGGGTTCGATCCGCCGATCCAACTTTTATATCGAAAGAAATTGTCTCGCGAATGGTGCTCACACGACCGAAAGATGACAAAACTTCGAAAAAGTTACGTCACAAAAGGTCTACCGTTCGGTATCGGTTAATATAAGTAATTCCCTTCTAATACTGTCCTAATTTAACACGCACAACACACGCCTAAGAGCTGGCGATAAGAGTTAAGCCTTTTTGAGTGAAATGATGTGACAGAAGAAATAATGAATGTCGGGCATATATTTTATCGCTCTAAAGGCGATTTCTTGGCCATTATGGGGATATTTGATTTTAAATGCTCTTACGTTCATTTTAAAGGTGAAGTACATTTAGGGAGTAAGTATGTTCAACAATTTTGATTGGCGAAAATAAAGGGGGCCTCTACTATATATTTTATACCATGAAAGACACCCTGTAAGGGGATTTTTTTTTTTTTTTTTTTGGTTACGAGCACGTTTAAAGTATAGAAATAGGAATAACTGTATCCGGTAAAAATGTTGGGAGGGAAAAAACTGCAAGGATGTCTAAACAAGTATGTGTTTGTTGTGGAATTGCATCAACCACCACAACCAATCACTCAACCTTAGAGAAGAGCAGAGCACATTTAAGTAAAAACTATTAACTCCAGTCAAACTGTCTATATTTTTCAATTCAATCATGATTTTTTTGCATTTTTTTTTTGTCTTAATATTATTAACGGTTTTGTTGATTATTAATAAATGAATTTTGTAAATATATGTGCGTCTATATGTATATAGTCATTGCCCATTGCACATTAAATTAATAATGTTTGATATTGTAAATATATATACAAATAGTACTTACATATGGGTATTGTACGAGTATTTATAAAACGTAGAAATTTTGCACTAATAAGCAAAAATTTCGCCACCATCACAACTCGTTTATGCGAACCAAATACATACAAAAATATATACGAACATTCATACATATATGAATTTACCTACAAACACACAGAACAAACGAACAACGACAACGACAACGACAACGATGAACTTGTTTGCGATCTTTTGCAGACGACTATCCGTATTCACTGTTTGCACGCCATACAAAACGTATCGTTGTTAATAACGTTCCGCGTTGGTATTATTGTACTTAGAAGAGGCAACAATAAAAAATTTTATATTAGACATATACATATACTACTACAGACCAAAGTGTTATTACACTGAAAAGTAAAAAAAAAAAATATTTTTAATTGTAGTATAAAAGTAGCAACGAACGAAGGCAGTGTTGACTGTGGCAACAGGCGTACGCCACAGCGGCGACATTTAATTTTATTTAAAACATATAAAACACAAAATAAAAAAAAATTCAACAAATAGTGTTGTGTGAACATGTGTAACTGTGTATATTTATAGTATTAAAAAAAAAAAATAAAACGTTTTCAATTAATTTCTCTCTTTACCTACGCACCTCCCTCCAAAAGTGGAAAATTCTATATCGATAATTATTATTTTTTTTATTAGCAAACAAATAATCAATTAAAAAAAGAAAATGTTGAAATTATTTAATAAAAATAAAAAAGAGAAAACTACAAAATCAGAAATTATAACAGAGCCGAAAGTACCAAAGGAACCAACCACAACAAAATGTGGCAAACCGCTAGTATTGGATAATACACGATGGGAGGCAAGTATTCATATTTCATTATAAATACATACAAACATATGTATAAGTGTATAAAGGCAAAAAAAAAAAACAACAACTTTAAAATACATTTGAATTAAATTTTTAAAATAAATATTCATTTGAAGTGATTACATTGGAATTCTTCAAAAGCACAATGAATCATTCATTCGTTAAGAGTTTTTAGTCCAGCAGTTTTATAATAATCACAATGACTAAACATATAAAATGGTTTAGTAATTAAAAAACGTGTATTTTAAAATAGCATTACATATTTCTAATATCTACACTGTACGCCACTTTGTGCCTCCGCCAACAAATGTTGAATTGTAAAAAATGATTGGGCGATTAAACCGGCAAATGTTTTACTCTATAATAATAATAATAATAATAATAATAAACAAGCTTTTCAAAAGTAACACATAAAATTGACTGAATATATCAACAAAGTCTGAATCACAGTTTGTCTTTGCAAAAATCAATTTCTTTAACGAACCAACCTTTAAGCGTGAGCATATTACATTGCATGCACTGTATTTAATACTGTTGATGCGTAATTTTTTATATTTTATAATTATTTTTTTTTTTCTTTGCTCAAGTTTAAAACAAGTTTCTATGATGTAAATTGCAATAAGTAATATTGAACTACTGTGTGGTTTACTTGAAAGTCTTGTTTATTTCAGAAGTCATATCAATCATAAACTAGTATTAGTGTAATGCACAAAAAAAAAAACTCTAAAAATAGTCAAAAGACTAATTTGAGTTTGAGTTTCAAGTGTAAACATTTTGACCGATTTTGATTTTAACAATGTTTCTTACAGATTTGAGCATTTGCACCTATGATGGAGTGTGCTTTAGGGATCACCAAAAAAAGTATCATAATTTCACCCCTAGTTTGAAAGATTATGTGGAAACATTCACGGGACAAAAATTTTTTTCTTAACCCTTTTAGAACCGTTTTTTAGGGGTTCATACAATGTCAAAATCATATATGAAGGAATTATAGCGCTCCTTGATAGCTTTCCAACGAGCTATTATTTTCAAACATCGGAAAATTAACAACTGTGCTATGATAAAAAAACATTTTGGCGGTTCTAAAAGGGTTAAGAAAAAAATTTATTTTTGCCTGAGAACGTTTCAACATAATCTTTCAATCTAGGGGTGAACTTTTGGATGGGCACCGATCCACCTTAATGTGCATGCTTGCAGAGCATTTTATATGTCATAACGGTTAAAATTCATATCGGAGCGAAATATGTATTTTGGGTACATACATATAATAAAATTACACGAGAAATAATTTACTAGTTTTTGTAATTTTAATCCGTTAGCTCTCACAAAAGGGGTCGTTTTGACCCTCGGCATTCGCGAGGTCGCTAGGGGATTAAAATGTTCTAAAAAATTATTCGCCGGAAATTTTCACTAGGGGTATTCTCAAGCAAAATTTTTATACAAAGAACGTAAAATCCCATAGAAAATAAAAAGCAAATATATCTCCTTGAAATATGCAACTTTTTTATGCATTCTTTTATATTTTGTTCATAAATATGGCAAGCCATTTTCGAGGGCGATGATTCGACGCTTAGACATGAATACTCAAAAGATTTTGAGGTTATACAATGTGGATCTAAATCTTTCCTCCTAAGTTAAAATCATTCCACCGCCACAAATACTGTGTCACTGCGTTATTTCATAATCAGTATGACTTTAATGAAAATATTGGTCAATAGAGAGATTTGATATAACGTATCTTCAGATCGCGACTCCAAAATATTAACAATCTGGGGGCGGCCGCATAACCTGGGCACTTCTAATACATCCGCATCGAACCGACTTTAATATCAATTAGGGAACTAACTTCGCTTAGTCCCTAGTTCAAAATTGGTTTTCGCTGTGAATGGGTTAGCTCAAACGGCGGCACCACAATGGGATTGATCTAAATGAATCCACACAAGCAGACAGTAAACCCGCACAAAAGAAACAGCCTTCCTCATACAAAATGTTCTCAACATAGAATTACCAATATATTTACAAACATCGAAATTTCGATGTTTTCGAAGAATTTTCGAATTTCAAGGAATCAACCTAATGTATCACAAAATGCAACTACGCCTATATTCATTTAATTACATTCGTTTCGTAATGCAAGCGATATTTCATTTAAACATTTTAATAGGTAATATCGTAATATTAATTTATACAATTTTTAATTAAGCGTAATTGTTTCAGTCAAAGTGTAAATGAATAATTTAGTTTTAAATTGATTTATTTGATTAATTTGTGACGCTGTGAACGCTTCAATATTTTTTAATATATCTGGAAATTGTGTATATCTTTCTTTTTTCCAAATAATTCCAATTTGTTAGAATTGTTTGTTTTTAGAACTCAATTTTCAGATTATTTAATTTTATCATTATGTGATATTAATGCTAGATGAATTAATTAAAATTCAATTTTTGTGTTTACTATATATATTGATTTTTTTTTTTATTATTTTTACAAAGTCTACTCAAATGTGTGTATCTAATCTGTTGTTGATCAAAATCGACAATGCTCAAAAACTCATAGTGGAAAAATACCAATACGTATTTATTTAACGTTTTTTCAATAGAAATGAAATTATAATTATAATAATTAATTGTTATTATTGTAAATTGGTTTTACTTTTCATTTTTTTTTATCCGCTTTTTGTTTATATAGTTTAATAGTGATGGGTTAAATGTAATGATTATTTTTATTGAAATATGTATATTCATTCCTGAGCACAATAATGATAACGATACAAAAAAAAAAAAAAAAAATTAAATGTAAATAAAAGACTGAAAGTGTCTGAAAGTAGGAAAAATTTGAGTTTTTGTTGTAAATGTGAATGTTGAATGCATAAACAACATACTGACATAATTTAAATGAATTTTCTATTGTATCATATATCTCCACCCTCTTAGAAGATAATGATGAAGAAGATGAAGAAGAAGATGATGCAGACTCTTTTGATTCACTGGAAGTAAATATGAGGATAATTATCATGTTTGCCTTTAACCTTACGATGGTGACCGTATTTTGGCAACCAGTCTTTTTTTATATGGGAATCTGAACTAAAATATAATTCTGTTTTATATTTTTGTGGGAAATATCATGACAAAGCAAAAATGAGATAAAATGGAATATAATGAAGAGATACAATATTCAATTATATTTTCAAAAGTATCAGTATCGTCACCTTCAAAACTATGACCACATTTTGTTTTTTAATAAAGATTCCATATCAATGTAGCATAAAAATAGTCACAGATCTGATTTCAATGCGTTTTTGTTTTTAATATGCAAAAAATATCGCAGGACCTAGATATTTGCAATATTTTGCAGTTTCCATAGAAAAAAAAAACTTCAGAACTAGCATGGCACGGCAATAATAAAATTATCCGATTTCTATGCGTTTTCTATTGTTTTATACTCGAAAAACACATGCTTATTAATTAATTAATCAAAAGAGAGTGTGACGTTGGATCAAGGACAAACTCCTTGTTCATCAAGTGGACCACGCAAAATCAGACTGAAGTCTGTTAGAGGATGTGAGCCCTGCGGCTGATACCTCTAAGGGCCAACCACAAATGTTACGGGCACTGCGACCATACCAGGTCTTTTGTACCCAAACCCATCTACGATACTAGAAACTCCTCGACTTTTTTAAGACCTTAAGATAGAATTGATCTTGTTGAACTTTTGATGATTCAATCTGGTGAAGGGAAAATCAGCTGAACGTGTTTGAAGGGAAGCCTGGTCAAAGCTGGGCATTCGCAAAACATGTGAATCGATGTTTAATCCTCCTCCAGACAGAGTCTACTCCTCCGTGTCAGAGGATAATCCCATTTTGTGGAGATGATACTTTAACCAGTTATGTCCTGAGATATAACTGGTTACTAGGCGTAGATTCTGTTCTGCTAAGACTAATTCTGTCAAAAGCTGTATCAGAGCTGATACAGCTTCGCTTGGCGGAGAACTGTCGAATTTGTCCATTGTATTTGGTATTTATCGTGGTAATGTTTTTCTATCATAGCTTTGGGCGATGCCCAGCTTATACCGCAGAAAAGTTCTAGACCTGTCAGTGGAGAAGACGAGCCAGCTCTCGCTAGTTCGTCCGCCACTTCATTGCCCTCAATTCTGTTGTGCCCCGGCACCCAACATAGACCTGCTTAAAAGATCTTGCTTTCTGCTTTCATTGAATGGACAAAATTTTTCAATTCATTGAAAGTGTCTCAGATTTCAATACAATTTATTTTGTTTCATATGCGAAAAATATTGTAGAGCGCATGCCAAAAAGGTCTTGAAAGATTTTTCATTAGAAATCAACTGTTTATATTTATGTAAAGTAGGCTAAGGTTTGTTTTAACTCCCATGTGCCATAGGAAGGTTAAAATGTTTAAAATATATACAAATATTTTTCAATTAATTTTTTTTTTTTTTTTAATTTTAATTTTCAATTTATTTGCATAAACATAAAACTATGACAATTTGACACTTTGTATTATACATTTTTATCAGAAGAAAAAACTTTTAACTATTTCATGCAACAAATTTTTGAGTATGGAAATGCTTTTGGCACGTTTTAGTTAGACGCTCTTGTTCTCGTTGTAGGACGAGAACGATTCTATTGTTTGAAAATGTAACAAACTATTACTTCTAATCGATTATTTTGCATTCTAATGAAATCGGTCTTGGTTGGCAACGAGTCGCCTTAATCGCTAATGACGTTAGTGACGTCACCGTGACGTCAAGTCACAAATAATCAGTGTGATCAATGCAATCGAGAAACATTACAGAAAACGCGAAACGCTTGTTTTAGTATTTAATTTTTATTTCCGAAACGCGAAACGAATGAGTAGTTTGAAAAATTGCTTGTGTTAGTATTTAATTTTTATTTCCATGATCAAATATAATTGTACTTAAGAAGAGCGCCCTAAAATGTCAAAATATGTGCAACATATCTTCTACCTTTATTCAGAAGTAAAAATCAATGCAATTTCATATTCACGAAAAGACAATTTCTCGTACATCACAAGGATTACACAACAAATCCATTGGATATTCACGCTGGCGTTCCTCAAGGAAGCGTTTTGGGCCCCTTACTGTATCTCTTATACACTACAGATGTGCCCAGCAATAACTATACATTTATATCGACCTTTGCAGATGATACGGCAATATTGTGCTCTCGCTCTACCCCCATAGAAGCTACTAAACTCCTGCAGACTCATATCGATTCTCTCGAAATCTGGCTAGCAAAATGGCGTATAAAAGTCAATGAATCAAAGAGCGTACATGTAACCTTCACGCTAAGGATACGCAGATACATGTCCCCCACTTAAAATTAATGGCCAATCAGTTCCACAATGTTCCTCAACAAAGTACTTGGGTATTCACCTCGACAGAAGGCTGACCTGGAAATATCACATAGAGGCAAAGAAAACTCAGATCAAGCTTAAAATTAATCAGTTATGGTGGCTGTTACACAAAAGATCAAAGTTGAATCTCGAATACAAAGTGCTTTTATATAAAGCAATTCTGAAGCCAATCTGGACTTATGGTATTCAGTTTTGGGGCACCGCATCTCCCTCAAATATCGAAAAATTGCAGCGAATACAATCCAAGTGTCTGCGTATTATTGTAAACGCGCCTTGGTATATTAGGAACGTTAACATCCATCGAGATTTAAATGTACCCACAATTTCTGAGGAAGTTGCAATGTCCTGCAGAAGATACATTCAAAAATTACACAGTCATCCGAATCCCCTTGCTAGGCAATTGTTGCTGAGCACGGGGCATCGTCGATTAAAAAGAAAAGACACACTGAATATGCTGTGAAATTGCTATACCTCGCGACTCAACAAATTGTGATGGAACGTTGGGAATATCACATAATTTTAGTTAGTTTGTAAGATTTGATTACTTATTGTTAGTTTCTAAGTAATTTTAGAAAGATCCAATAAAAAATTTCATATTGTTTATTGATTCGTTTATTTTCATTTATTATTCTCACTCTTATGTGAGCATTTCTATCGAGTCCATCAGTCTATATTATATTCAGTCTATAAATTATTTTACAGGAAATGGTATTCTTGATAAGAATGCCCCAGTATCGATAATTTTTACAAAATCCAACTAATTCGAGTATACGATATCATTGCAAATATTTACTTTTTTTTTTTTTATTGAAAATAGCACTTTTATATACAAAAAAGAAATAATCAAAAGTAAATAAATAAATGAAAGCAGTTTTTTTATGCATTTAATACAACCTTATCTTACCTTTTAAAGCCCTTAAAAGACTAAATGTATGTATTGTTTTTTCAGAATATTGAACGTAAATAATATAATACTTTATTATTATTATGATTATTATGATTCAATTCATTCAGATAACTTATCTATAATATTTTAGTATAGGGTACTCGTGAAAGAGAGAAGTGCATACATAAATAATAGTAGTTGTACATAAATATTTAGTGTAAAGAGTTTTAGTCGTACCTACGCACATGTAAATATATCAGATATACACACGAGCATATGTTATTCATGCAATATTTCAAATCAAAATCGCATAAACAAGATTACGCATTGCGAGTTGTACTCTTGCACACGTATATAATAGAGAAACAACTATACGTTCCTATGCTATTTCAAGTTACTCCTAAAAAATATAATTTACAAAATCAGATAAGCTAATTTACGCATTACGCATGTGTGCCATTTTGATGACGTTGAGAATAATGTTTTATAGGAGAAATCGCAATCATACGTAGTTGGTCCCAGAACTACCCGACCTGACATATAAATGGCGGCAGTAGTTTGAAAAAAATTACTTTGGTGAAAAGTGGCAACCTTATGAAACATATGTTTTAAGTTTCAAGGTGCCACGGTGTTCAGTATTTTTTTTTTTTTTTTTTTTGAGCCATCGAAAGTTAATGACCTCAGTGAATTTGTAAACATGAAAAAAATTGGTCACCGTTATGTAATTCAATACTTTCATTTGAAAGGTCTCAGTCCAACGAATATTAAATCCGCACTAGATTCTACTCTGGGGGAGTCTGCTCCTTCGTTTACGATCATAAAATATTGGATGACAGAGTTTAAACGAGGTCGTACGAGCTGCCAAAGACGAACACCGTAGTGGTCGACCAGAAACGGTGTAGAAAATTCACAAAATGGTATTGGATGATCGCCGGCTGAAGATGCGTGAGCTAGGTGAAATTACAAGCATTGCAAAAATTGCTCTACATCGTATATTGACCGAAAATTTGAAGATCAAAAAGCTGTATGAAAGATGGGTGCCGCGTTTGCTCACAATAGAACAAAAATAACGTCGTGAAGATGTTGCTATAGAGTGTTTGACGATGTTTCACAGTAATAAAGCCGAGTTTTTGCATCGATTCGTAACCATGGATGAGACATGGGTCTACAACTTCACACCTGAGACAAAGGAGCAGTCAAAACAGTGGACTGAAAGGGGAGAATCGTGTCCAAATAAGGCGAAGACAATTCCATACGCAGGCAAGGTTATGACGTCTGTTTTTTGGGATGCACGTGGGATAATTTTTATTGATTATCTTCAAAATGGAAAAACAATCAACGGCGAGTATTATGCTAATTTGTTGCAGCCTTTAAGTGATGAAATTAAAGAAAAAGTGCCGCATTTGTCTAAAAAGAAAGTGTTGTTTCATCAAGACCATGCACCAGTTCACACATCCGCTATTGCGGTGGCCAAAATCAATAAGTTAAATTGCTCGAATTGCTTCAGCATGCACCTTATTCGCCAGATTTAGCTCCTTCGTATTATTTTCTTTTTCACAAATTTGAAAAAATGGCTTGGTGGTAGAAGATTTGTATCCCTGGAAAAAGTGTATAGAGATAAAAGGAGATTATGTTGAGAAATAAAGAAAAATTTTCCCTAATTTGTTGTATTTTCTCTGTTAGGTCGGGTAGTTCTGGGACCGCACTCGTAAAAAGGTACAATCGAGTAAGATAAATCTATGTGCGGTATAAAGGAGCGGTTGTTCATCAATGAAAACTTTAGATGACTTTTTTATTTCCTATTATTTTGACTATATATTGTCTGAAATAATAAACAATGGAAAATATTGAGCCATCTCCTAAATATGATATTGGATCTTGGAATATCGAATCAAGATGCAATTTTGTAAGACATACAAATCAAGAATTAAAAATGAATATTATTTATACTACAATATGCAATAATATCTCCGCCTTTTTCAAATTCTAGGTATATTGTAAAACGAATAATATATGACGTCACTAATATATTATTACTGTTCCATGAATAGCTTGATTATTATTGTTTATTTTCACATGAAATTACATATAATAATAATAGTGTAGAAATTTTACCTTAAACTTGAAAAACTTGTATACTTACATACATACGCAAATACGTGCATACGTAGACTTGTGTAGATATACTTAATATAAATAAGTATAATACTTGTTGTATTTATATAAAGCTCAAAGAGGGTAAGGTTATTAACTTATTAATTAATTAAATGAAATTAAATGTGCTGTCAATATTATTTGTTATTTTCTTATTTTTAACAATTTTTTTTGCTTTCAATTTCAATGTTTTGTTTTTCGCAATATTATTAAATATCATATTCCTTATCAATATCGTTAGGGCCTTTATAGTTAAATATTATGATAAGATAAATAGTTGATGTACACATATATACATGTATACACTATCTGTTAAACGATTTAATTATATATTTCAAATGTATTATTGATATGTGGGGACATTGATATTAGCAAATGATTAGTGATATCGCAACAGAAAACAAAGAAAAAACGTACTTTTCTTTAATTGCTTATTTATTTGGAGAATATTTTTGTAAATATATACAATAAAGCGTTCAAAATAAATACGTTTGGTTAATTTTTTTCTTCAAAATGAAAAAAAAAATTGGTTGAAGTACTATTCGAAAGTTGTCAAAACAAATGACAGTTCAATACAGACAAGAAAAAAACAAAGAGATACTTTGCCATGAACGAAACACTCCATCATTATCATCATTATCAATATCTCATTAATTTCGATGTGACAGCAGCTACATAATACTCTCTCTCTCTCTCTGGAAAGCAACTAGGCAACTAAAGAGAGCAGCAACCCTGAAAGGTCAAACACATTGGCCAGGCACTTAAAAAGAGTATTTATCCCTCATGAAATTGAGCCCCCACCCAATGTAATAGATGAATTTAAAAATGTGTAGTCATACCCATCAGATGGATTGAAAGTAGCCATCGATAAATTAAACATCAAAAAAGCCCTGGCATATGCCCTAGTTGCAGGAAATATTCTAAAAGAACTGCCTGATTAAGGAATATCGTTCCTGACTTACTTCTGGTTCCGCACGTCCACAATGGAAAGTATCTGCCCATTAATGAGTTGAATTGCCATTAATTAGCCCATTACCGATTTCTGCTAAACTCATGGAAACTCTTTTTCCCACAAGGCTATTGCCAATAGAAGGTACGATGGATTGCTTTAAGAAATTAAAAAACTCTACTCCCACTTAACTACTTTTTATTCATCAGGTACTACCTTAATAATCGATATTTCTTCGTACAGCAGATCCAATAACAATCTGAACTCGATAAATGTTCATTTGGTGTACCACAAGGTAGCGTCATGGGTCCAATCCTTTACCTACCCTACACATACAGGTACCTTTACTGATTACACTGCTGTTTTAGCCGTTGATACTCTTCCGCACTCAGCTCCCTCTAAATTCCAACGAGGAATATACAAAATCACTGACTGGCTAAAAAAAAAAATTGAGAATCAGGTCCAAATACCTTGGCTTGCACCTCAACAGAAGATTAACCTGGGAAGAAGCATATATTTACCAAGCGAAAGGGTCTCAGTACAAAGCTCAGAAACTTACACTGGCTCATAAATCGAAACTCCCAAGTCCACAATCAACAACAAATTGCTTTTGTGTTCAGCAATTTTAGAGCCCGTCTGAACATACGGTATTCAGCTGTGGGGGCACTGAAGCCACCTCTAACGTTGAAATACAGCAATGGTTACAATCAAAGACCCTAGGGATGTAAATGCGCCTTACTATGTCCCAAACAACCGAATGAATGCGTGTCGTCAGAATTCTCACAGTCTTTCAAGAAATAAGGAATAGTGTTGCTTCGCAGAATCTTGACACCAAGTCCATTCAAACCCACCAATATTGGATTTAACTGCCAACCCTATTATCTTGACCCGCCTTTAATTGAATTAAATAAAAAAAATATATTCCAAATCAATATCCTACGGTTCCTTTCGGAGCATCCAGTATTTATTGATTTATACTTTTATCTCTGCTTCATAGTCTTTGAAAATTGTTCGTTTTAAGCATGGGCGGTCTTTCCATAATTCAAGAAATATTCTATTAAAACATTTTAAAGCACCGAATTTATAAAATTTTAATGCCATCATTTGAAACACTATTTTTTAATTGTATTTTAATTGTATTTTACAGAGAAGACTACACAAGGAATTAATGTCATTGATTAAAGAGCCACCACCAGGTGTTACCGTCGATACTGACAATATAGGACAAAATTTATCAGAGTAAGTTGAACAAACAAGAAGTTGAAGATATCAATTCAAATATGATAATATTTTTTTTGTTATTTGAAATTAGATGGAAAATTAACATTGCTGGTTTTGAGGGTACACTCTATGAAGGCGAACATTTTCAATTATTATTTAAATTTAATAATAAATATCCCTTTGATTCGCCTGAAGTAAGTTTACAATGTTATTACCTATCGATATTATTATTATAAAATTTTATTCAAACATTTCTTCAACATCATAGGTAACATTCATTGGCAATAATATACCAGTGCATCCGCATGTCTATTCGAATGGACATATCTGCCTATCCATATTAACAGAGGATTGGTCACCAGCGCTATCTGTACAATCAGTATGCTTAAGTATAGCATCAATGTTAAGTAGCTGCCGAGAAAAGAAACGTCCACCAGATAATACACTCTATGTGAAGACATGCAATAAGAATCCGAAAAAGACTAAATGGTGGTATCATGGTATGTAATGAAATTATAATCCACTCTATCATGGTTGTCGATATGGTGATCGATTTGATTTAGTAATCGATGTATTTCGTAATAGATTAAATTATCTCAATTTTGTGCAGCGGTGCCAGAATGGCGTTTTCTTTTTTTTTCTTTTTTTTTTTTTTTCAAAAATGATATTGTATTATTTTCTGTTTCTTTCCATTTTACAAAAGACTATTAGGCTTATCCTTCTAAACAAATTTTCACATGAAAGAGTTCACTTGTTAGCAATGCATTTTAGATTGCTGACAAGTGAAAATATTCAGAATACGCCTGTATAATTTTAAATTCAATGAGACTTAAAAATATAGTCTTTGTTTATAATTTGCGAAGTCAAAACATGAATCCCGAGAATTTCGAAAACCTTTCTGAAGCAGTGTTCTCAGTTTGTCACCATAGTGGCCCAAAATTAAACATTGAAGCGGCTAAAAAATTCGAAATCCTTCATCAAGCATTAGGTGGATTAATAAAAACGTGAAAAATGTGTAAGCGACAGTCCCAATATCAAGCGAATCGTAGCAAAAAGATCAACAGTTTATTCACTTTTTCGAACAAAACCCACGTACTTCGGTGCGGTAACTTTCTGCTGGAAGACAATGATCCAAAATACAAAAGTCGTTTGTATATCGGCCCTTAAGTCTTCAGAAATTCCAATGATGGTACAATCAGTGAACTACGTTATCGAATCATGACCCACATAGATCTTGTGAATTCATCGATTTGTTGAAAATGATGATTAATGAAAACATTTTATGATTTGGGCCTGCTAAATTGGCATCCAAGATGATGTGATTTAACACCATTGGCTAATAAATTTGCGACCTGGAAGCCAAAATTATAACAAAGATGACTGGATTTGTTCGAAAAGGTTGTTATAATTTTGACTGACATATAGCATGTCCGGTGGCTTAAAATAAACTTGAAATACAACCAATTGTTATATAAAGCTGTTCGATTAATCGTTTAGTCGAACAGTCTGATAAATCAAAATACGAATTATTCGATTAATCAGAATTTTGATTAATCAAAATATTTTTTCTTTTTAGTTTTTCTTTATTTTTGAATTGCTATTGGGAAATGAAAATTTTAAACGCGTACTCATATTCGAAGCTATGGAAAGCTACCTGTCTACTTTGTATTAGAAAAAATATTATAAATATTTTGAATATTTTATTCGAATAATTTTATTCTGATTAATCGAATAATTTCAGTTTTCGAATATTCAAAATCATAATTGTTCGAATAATTTCTCACTTGTTTAATCGAACAATTGATAAATCAACAATGTCGATTAATCAAATTGTTCGACTAAACGATTAATCGTGCAGCTCTACTTTTGTATTTTATTTCTAATTGAAAATAGTCCTCCCCTGCCCTCTTGAAATCAGAATATCGAATGATTTTTTTTTTATGTCCTAAAATTTATTATTTGTATGGCAACACTACACACTACTCACTAATTATAGATTCGATTGCATGTTCTTAATTCAATTTTCTTACACAATCGGCCACCGTGATAGGGCCATATATTTGATAATCTTATTCATTTACTGTTTAAAATATTTAAATTAATTGATTTATTATCATTTCAATTACAGATGACTCAGTTTAGTTGAAATTGTCGCTGCTGCAACGCATTCTCATTAGTGGCACACATAAATTGTTGCGTATATTGACAAACACAATGTTCACATTATGGCGAGAATTGTTTGAACAAATGCAGCCAATTCTAACAATCATAATAACAACAACAACAAGTAAAAATAATAATAATAATAATATGTTTAAAAAAACAACAACAAGAAGAACAACACGTAGTAATACCAGTTGAAGATGATGAACAAAAAGTAGCAAACGAATTAAATGTGACAAATTTTGTGCAAATAAATTGTCTTCTGTATGTAAACCACAGACAACAGAAACAACAACAACAAAGTGGTTATTGTGAAAATACGAAATGAATAAAATAATAATTATTATAATGATGATGATGATGTGCGTATATTTAATTTTAAATTAATTTTCTCATTTCTTTATGATTTGGCTTTTCGTGATTTTGTGAAATTTTATGTAAAGCCACCACCACTCTACTATATAGTATATATATATGAGTAGTTTATAAAACACTTAAATCTTAAACATTTAATATTTAAGCGATTATAGTCAGTCGAAAAAGAAAAGAAAAATCGTAATTGTGTAATCGAAAAAAAATTATTGATTTTGTTGCAATTCAATTTGTTAGACAAACAAATTATTTTTTGGACTTAAATTAATGAGAAGAAAATTTCGAATTAAAATTGAAATTGAAATAAACATTCCAATAAATAGTTTTGCATAATGCATTAAATTGAATTATATAAATTAAAAATATTGGAATTAATAACTTTGAAAATTATATTTGAAAAAAACAAGCAACAAAATCAATATACCTACATAATAAATATATCATCATCATTTTACAAAAAATTATTATAACTATTTGTGTGTACTTTACTATGACTATATATATATATATACCTATGTATATTTTGATTTTTTTTTTCTTTTTTTCTTAAATGTACCTTTCTCATGATAACCTTAATTAATTCTTAATCATAAATTATTATAAAGAGCTGCTTTTTAATAACGTACGTATAGACACCCTATATCCATAATATAATGAAAAGAATAAATTTAAATGATATTGAAAGAAAAAATATTAATAAAAAAAAAAACAGAAAAACAAATCGTCAAATAAATAATTTTATTATGCAATTTAATTCTATTCCCAACGAGAGTACTTTAACAGAGATAGAGAGAGCGAGAGAGGATAGAAATACATCTCTTCATATAGTACGTAGGTGCTTAGTGAGCGATGTGTGATGCCGATCGTTTTCAAGCTTGCCAACCTTTAGGAATATTATTTATAATTTCTATTTATCTCTTTAAAGAAGAAAATATTATAATAATAATCATCTAAACAATTTCTCATTGTATCATCAACATAAAAATTTGAATTATTTTTCATAAATTCAAATAAATATTATGTAAAATATATCTTTTTTGTTTTTCTTTTTGTCTTTTGTGTCTATATTTCTAATTAATATTCCTTAAATCTGAATTACAATTTAAAATATTTATTGAATTATTTTCTTAAAATATATATATATATATATATATATATATATATATATATATATATATATATATGTATATATATATATATATATATATATATATATATTATATATATATATATATATATATATATATTATATATATATATATATGTATATATATATATATATATATATATATATATATATATATATATATATACAATATAAAATCTTAAATATACATACATATATGCTTAAAGACAAAAAAGTAGAAGTTTTAAAAATAAAATATTTTTAATATGAACACAACACATCTACATATTTACGCACTGCACTTAAGGAGACAATGGTGGATAGTATGGGCTTTGCCATTACGTATATAATTTCCAAAATGTAACAGGTATGAAAAAGTACATATATATACAAGCGTAGTCTGAAAAGTTATCGGGCTCACTATACACCTATTCCAACGTTTCTGCGATAATAAAATACTGGTCCATGGCTGCAATAGCTTCGTTAATTAATACTAAATGCCTTCCCTCAAAGAATTTTTTACGGCTTAGATACAGATGCTTCTCATAAAAATAAATATATGGAACTTATAAGTTCCAAAGGAAACTTTAGCGGAGTTTTTTTTCAGTACTATAATGCGTGTTAAGTTTGTAAAGAGTACTAGAAGGAACGCAATTATGTTAGGTGGTTTCGAATGGCAGAATCCTTGCGATATCACCTATTCTGAGCTTTATCACAGAGTTTTTTTCGAAGCATTTTCATAGCATTTTTTTACTGTTGGAAGAAGTGCCAATTGTTTGTCTCCGGGGGAAAAACCAAATACTGGAGAACTTGACGAGGCTTGAAATTTCTCACTCGCACTCTCATGCCAGCTAGCGAAGGACAGAGATAGTTGGAGAAGCAAGCTAAATTCGACCTAGATCGATTTATGGTTATAATGACCACATGGCCTAAGAGATTAGTCTGAATAAGATGCAGCTGCTAACGCTGGCACAGTATTTACTACAATTACAAGGGTATTATATAAGAAGAGATCAATTATTCAAATTTTATACATATACATATACTTATTGTTCAGGAACACAATATAAATTCAACTATATTGATTTTGGCACGAACGGTTGTGCTTTTGATGGATGAGTTCTTCGCAAAACAAAGTTTTTTATAAAGCATTCACGAACAACAAGATTAAATTACTCATGCCTTCTCCCTTACCATCAAGAGAAGATCTAGTCCCATATATCCTGGTCGGTAACAATGCATTCGCTGAAGCCATTTAGCGCTCGGAATCTAAACTGTGTCTAAATCCATTATCGTTTTTCCAGAGCACGATGTGTAATCGAAAACACTTTTGGAATTTTATCGGCTCATTTCCAAGTGCTGCGTAGTCCAATCAAACTTGAACCGGCGAAGACAAAAAAAGTGACAATTCAATGGCATACAAACAGAAAAAAACTAACAAAACTAATACAAAAACTGAGCATCATTTAAGCATTCCAAAAAAATGACGCGTCATCCTTTTTCTAATCCTGGATGCCGTGTTGGTTGATGACCCCTCAAATAGAAAATTTTATGTTGCTGCGTGGGCTTGCTGTGCCTCAGTTCGCCCTCCAAAAAGCATAGATTTGCAATACCGCGACCCCGGCTGCTCGACAGCGCCTTGGCCAAATTTCTTCTTGTAGCGATTTTCGTACCCGCGAAATTGAATCTTTAAATTTGCGCACTTGTCAGCTAAATCCTGCGTCTCATATTTACTATCCATAATCTGCGCAAACACCCTCCAAGGATTATATCTCCTCTGATATATGGAATCGCTTGCATACCGCAAACACGGTTCGTTCTCCACGAAACGTATTAGCCGGAATATCTCAGCTTTCGGCCAATCTTTATTAACTTAAGGCTTCGAACGAGCCTTCTTCTGGAATGTTTGAAAATTGAGATGGTCAATTTTCTCTCTCTCTCTCTCTATATATTTTTTCTGTAAAAATGTCTTTCTAAATTAATGTTTTTTTTTTTTTGCACAAAAATTTTACTTACCTCTCAAAACAGCTATTTATATAGTTGTGGTTAAAGCTGCTGGAAGGTAGGAGAACGTGATAGAAGTTAAAGGGGTAATGTGATAAATATATTTGAAAGTTAACAATACGATATATGTAAAATATAATTTTGTATTTAATTTAGCAAGAAGAGAAAGTAATTTGAAAGTTTAAAGAAATAAATTTCGTGCTTGTCTATATTTTTGTGCTTAAAATGGTTATTCAAACAGGTTTAGTATTTGTTTTAATGATAAACTGCCATTATATATATATGATGTTCGTACAACTTTTTCCAAATAAAATCGGCTGTGAAATGGGCACATAAAATTATTCTTTTACTATAAGCGTTTCTCGGTTGCGATGGCTGCAAGATGGCCGACATTGGCTTAACTGGAAAAAAACCTAATCATTATTAAATCACAGTAGCATATTAACGAGTTGTTGAATATCAGAAATTGTGGTACTTTTTATACGTCCACTGTACGACCATGTTTCAAATCAGCAATCCATCTTTTCATTGCTGCATATAAAGGAGCTCATCTCGATAAATATTTCTGCAATAAATATTCAATATCTGAACGATTTTTTATTGGAACGATTGAAGATTCTATTACAATTATTTCTGTATTAGGCGCAACACTTTTCTGACTGTCTGCATATTATGCTTAACACTACGTATAGGAGACAAGAATGATAGAATAAAGAGAATGCGCTTTACACAGGTCCGTTTCTTCTGCTTGTCGCTTTTGGCAATCAGCTTTTTAGTCAAAACGTCATAATATCAACGTTTATTCAGAAATGCATTTCGGCCATTGTGTTTTCAACTACAAATTATAAAAATTTAATTATACTTGTCAGTTTAATAAAGACAATTTTTTAAAATGAAATGTGCGGTATTCGGTTGTACTAATGACTACAAAAAAACGGCATCGGAGTGCAGCTTATTCACTTTTCCTACAAATCCAAATTTGTTGCGAAAATGGATGCAATTTTGCCGCCAAGACAAAGGTTACAATTTTAAACACTGCTTTATTTGTATGGAACACTTCGTAAAAGAAGATTTTCAAAATAGTCTGGAATTTGAAATGGGTAAATACATATTTGTTTGAATTGCGTTCAATGTGTTCATATTAATGAAAGTACGCAAAAAAAAAAATTACTTAGGTTTCGCAAAGAAAAGGTTACTAAAACGGGGTGCTGTGCCATCAATTTATAAGCCAGTGAAAAAAAATCCAAGCCGTTCTCAACGAATTCAGCGTCGAGAAAATAAAAAAATTGTTGCTGAACTTCTGAAAAAAACATCTTCAACATCCCGCAATGAAGCCCTTTATGAAGATTACCAAATAAATTGTACTAGTGAAGACAACACAATTATCGATCCATTAGTATCAAACGAAAGAATTATTGTTGAACTTTTGAATACAACTTCAACATCATGCGAAGGTCATACTGTAAATATTCCGCCAGCCCTTGATGAAGATTATCAAGAAAATTGTACTCTTGAAGACAAGAGAATTACCGATCCATTAACATCAAACGAAAGTCATTCAAATAACTCAAGTGTAAGCCGAAGATCAAGTCTCGCATTGAAATTTGAAGATTTTCAAAAAGAGATGTAAGTCTTGTAAATAGTAAATTAATTTTTAATTTGTAAATTTTGTCTTTTAACTGTTGTGTATATTAGAGATGAGTTGCTGCAAGAAAATCTATGTTTACGAAACGAAAATCAAAAGCTCCAAAGTGAACTAACGACGCTTAAACAGAACTATGCCTTGCAAGTGAAGAAACATGATAAAGAAAAGGAAGAACTACAGAAGATTATATTGAAGGCTGAGGATGATTTTAAAATTATTTTTCAGAGTAAGACGAAGAGAAAATTGTAAAATATGCCTACACATAAATGAAAATACACAAAAAGATTACCTAACATTTTTATTTTTTGTTTGTTTTAATCTTGTAAATATCTATCTATGCCGAGTAGCTGTTGTTATTTATCGTTACACACTTGCAAATGTTAAAAATAAATTCTAACAGGCTGTCCTTTTTCAAGGATATATTAGTCTGTGGAACATATATTTATAAACATTTTTTGAATGTCGTCAAACATATTCAGATGATATTAATCAAAAAAATTCAATCTATTAGATACAGTATATCTTCAATAACTAGAGTATAATTTGTATAAACTTCAAATTTATTGCTTTCATTTTAGTCTTCCTATTTCATAACTAATCTAGTTAATAATTAGAATTGTAATACAAATAAAAATTAACATAAATTTCAAAATTCAATTCACACATATGTAGTTGTTTCTTTGTTTTGGTCTTTTAGACTTTTTCGAAAATAACAATGCATCATGATGAACCTATATAAATGAGAAAAATAATGATTATTAATGAGAATAGTAAATAGTCGCATATATAACCAAACATTACCACTTCTTTGTCATGTTAATCATCTGTTGTTGTTGCCGATCAAAGAACAGCAGCACCATGATACAATCCCTGCAATGCTTCCTGTAATGCACGCTGACATGCCATTGTTGCACGATAGCCACCGGCACGTTCTGTTGACGTCTCAGGTCGTATATGTGTTATGAAGCCTTTTGTTTCAATATCTGCAGTTGATGGTGGTGTTGGCCCCTCCATATAGAGCACCGGTGATTCATGCACGTACAGAGGACCCTCTTCGTTTTTAGGCAATGGCAAAAACATCTGATCCGTTGATCGTCCAAATTTAATACCTGTTGAAAATTGTGTCGCCGACTGCGGTGGTGGCACTTTTTTCTCCTCCTCTCGCAATTTCTCTGCCTTTTCCGCAAATTCACTAACAATGGAGGTGGCATCTTTGCCACTGGACATTAGCTCATCGATGAGAGCTTCCTTATCACGTGCTTTCTTCTTTTTCTGTTCCGTTTCAAGTGTTAACAATTCCACACGACGTGCTTCCTCTTGCGCTCGCTCCAGCTCAAGCATCTCTTCGATTTCGAATTCTTCACGACCGAGACGTGTTTTATTTCGCTGTATAACATCACGATTCTCACGCTTATACGCCTCGATACGTTTATTCGTATTAATAATGTCAATATTGTTGCACAAATTGTACACGATTGTCTCAATCTCCTCGAGGTAGTCATTGTATTCGTGTAGTGTGGCAAAATCATCCTCTTTCTTGTTATAATCTCTCAATATGCGACGTCGTATATCGACTTCCTTTTCGACCATCGGATCTTCAAAGAGTTGTACACGAAAATTATTCCGTCGCAATGGCACCATACATTCTGGACATGAGCCGGAACCTTTCAGAAAGAGTAAATCAACACATGATTCACACAATGTATGACCGCAAACGTTCACCATCAGCTTCAACGATGGATTGCGATATTTTGTCGTTTTACAACGTGGACATGCTTGATCTTCCATTTTGTGAATATGAATTTGGATATTTCTTCTATCCTTTACAGCACTATTGTTAAAATTGATTTTAATGTTTAATTTCTAGTGCCGCTACATACAGCTGATTTAGAGTGCAAATCTATTACAAATTTAAACTATTTGACAGCCATTTGTTTACATGCAGAGTTTGACGAAGAAGAAGACATAGTATTTGCAGTTTGACATTCATTTGTTTACATCATCCATGTGCTTGCGTGTGTGTGTGGGTTATTCAGTGGAATGAGAACGAACGAAAATATCGTAAAAGGAATTATGCAACGTCACAAAGCAACGTATAAAGAAAGTCAGGAGAAGAATGCACAAAATATCGAAATGTTTTACTGCTTGCTAGTATTTTCTGTTCGCCTATTAACTAGCGATTTTACGATTTTCAATCGAAATTTGAAAATGTCGACAAGCGATTTGATATCGTCATGTCATGCGATTGAACGGATTGAACATACACATATCGTCAATCGATTATTATATAAACAATTTTTATTACCATTTTAGTGGTTGAAAAGCAATGTAAGGAGGTTAATGGGAAGAAGGAACTCTGATTTATTATTATTTTTTTATTTTATTTTAATTCTCTGCCATTTTTATTGTTTTTTAAGCAAAAAATTATGGCCTTAGGCGTTTCGTTGTCCTTTATCTACGTTCATGGAAGTCAAAATATTATATGACTATATGGCAGAGAAGGAGAAAAAGTACCTGAATGGATTGCTAAGCAATAAAAGTACAATGATATGACAACAAAGTGTGGGAAGGACAAACTAGAAAGAGAAAAGGCACTTCGATACAACTTTCTCCGGAATTCGCAAACTTATATAGAGCACCAAACAATTGCAAGTTGTTAATAAAGGAGAATATGATGACCCGTTGATAGTCTTCTTACTTAAACGTAGTGATTTATTTTGATTTATGATCAGTGATAATGAAGAATCTAATACGAGTTGGTGGTCTACGAGATACTCTACTCATGTCAGATACCTTAACGAGATGTGCACCGCCGATATGCCGATATTTAGATTAAATTTCAACGATTGCAGTGTCACAATCATATCATGCGTTGGCAAGAACTCTTTTCAGTCCTGAAAATGTTCTATTCGCAACTCGATGACGGAATGAATGGAGCAGTGGAGTACTTGCTCGCATCTAGTGACCGATTAACAGAGACGGCTGGCAAAATACTCTGCAACGATTCCAAAATCGATTATCGATTATATTTGTCAAACAAGCAAATAACTAAGTCACTATTTATCAATAGCTCTTGGATATTCAGTGTTCAGTGTTTCATATATTTTACGATAAAATTCAATTCAATCAATAGCTAATTCTTATCTTCTTATTGTTTGTGAATATGAATATTTAAACCTTGAACATTAAATTGTGTTCATTCTTCCAAAAGTTATATATCGTCTGTAAATTTATCCAGTGCCGAATCAACTGTCAATTGCTTGCCGATAAACCGAGAGTTATAGCCGCAGATAGAATCGGTGTTGGTATATTAGCTGACAATCAATTTATTTCACCAAAAAGTTCAATATTTTCTTGGAAACCCAAAATCTTCTAGATTTGTACTTCTCCAAGATCCTATAGTCAAAAGGTCTACAAGTCTACAAATGTCTAAATGTCCCAGGACTCAATAATACTAAAAATACAAGCTCTTACGGACATGTAATTGACGTGAATTTTAATCTAAGTGAAATCAATTTTTGTTTGTCTTAACAAGACAAATCGATCACTTTTGGGTTCAAGAATATGAGTTTCTTTTTCATCGATATGAATACATAAAGTTGAAATGTGAAGAGTAGAATACAGAGCACTCTGAAATTGAAGCGATTGCATTTCATTTTCCCTCCCAAGTGAAATGTTAAGCATGTCTGCTATTGTTGTTGTTGTCCTTGGGATATGCACCAAGACATCTCACACAAGACTTGCATGCCATATAGTTCTTAGAAGCTTTCAACTATTTGGTTTCATTCTCGGAAATTTGATAAAAAAAAATTCCGAAAATCCATTTAATACACGAAATGTTGGATTTTGAACGCTTTTCTTCCATCATAGCAGAATCTGGAACATTTGTAATTCGATCGATTTAGTTCAAAAGAGATACTCTTGAATTGTATATGGAACCTTACGCGTCTATGCAATTTTTCATTGAACTACTATATTTCGTTTGGATCGATGTTTTCCATATTTTCCAATAAAAACTCGTTGATTGATTATAACATCGGCTCTAGAAGCATTTCTTAAGAAATTCTGAATTCCAAATAATTACTTTTTCTAGATGTGTGATAGTGTTTCCAATAATTATTCTGAACTGAACGCACTACAAAACTTACAATTTCGCTTGTTTATGAATCTATAAGCGAAAAATATACCTTATTCCACGTATTCTATAATCACGGGGCTTAAATTCCTGCACCATATGGATGTTGTCCAAGATATTATCGAAAAATTTTGTACTGAAAGAACAAGGACCCATTTGCTGCAAACAACACCTAATCGATAGCTGTCGATCTTTATTTATAATATTACTTACAGTAGTACGAACAGTCTTCAGTACGAATATTCATACGTAATATTGGCTTAACATCAAGAGGAGTAAATGTGGTTATTGTGGCTGCCATCGAAGAGGACATAATTAGGCCAGAAAGGCCATTTGTGGTGCCATCGATCTTCTCTTCTAGTACTATTGTGCGTATTAAATTTGGACAATATTAAAAGGGAACTGTTTGTATTAGAAGGTTCCAAACAGTGCTCTTTAATGTGCTATACCTACTACCGGAGAAAGGTTAATTGCTTGCCGTCAAGTGGACACCGTTCGACAGAAAAATCCTCTCGATGTTAAAGTTGTCACAATCGCGGATTAAAACCACGATCTATTATTATTTTTTATTTTATTTTTTTTTTATATATGTTTCATGAATAGAACGGTGATGCTCAACAAATTTAATTGAGACATTTGACAGCTCTTGAAACGTGAGTCTTTTCCTGGTGAAAATCTCAATTATATTGAATAAAAATGACTATCTGATAGGTTATATAAAATACATACCAATATTTCAAATTTCTAAATAAATTATAAACAAGAAATCAATTTCAATTTTAACATTTTTATTTCTATTTTATATATGTTTATTTTTTTTTTTTTATATATATTATATATTTCTTAAATATTATTCAGTTAAATACATTTTTTATTTTATTTTTAATCATCTCAGCAATAATATTTTCATAATATTTCATATTTATTTTTTATTTTATTTTAATAAGTATCGATTATATATCATATATGCTATATAATTTGATATAATTATTTAATGTTTTGTGTTAAAGTTCTATGAACTTAAAAATTAAATAAACAAACAAACAAAAAAAAGTTATATTATTATCCGAATTTAATTTAAATAACTACACTAATAAGTATATTACATTTGAATTACAATAACGATTATATATATGCATTGTGTATGGGCGTGTATGTATGTGTGTGTGTGTCTATTTTATTAAATTTTTTATTTATTTCTTTATACGCGTGACTAACTACATATATGTATATGCTATTATTTTTTTTTATATAATATATTATATATATTGTTTATACTTTTCATAACATAATTATGTGTATTTTTTCAGTTTTTTCTCGCAACTCTCGACTGACACACTACTTATAATGTGTGTTTATGTTCTTTAAGATAAAAATATACACACTTAACAAAATCAAACTACGAATTTAGAAGCAAAATAAAATATTTCTTACAAAATTTCAACACATACATACATACATATATTATATATATTATGTAGTACGAAAGGACAGCCCTCAATTCGAATTGAATTTGAATTCTTGTGAGTGAATTATTATCAAAATGCAATTTGTTTAGAAAATATCAACAACGTTACATATATTGAACACTTTCAAGTCGAAAATTAATACTCATATTTAAAAGGAAATATATTTTTAAATGCAAAATCAAAATTTTTCATTTACCATAACAAAGACAGTTTACCAAGGAATATATCAAGTTAAAAGCCATTAATAAAAGTATGTCAAAATGTTATTTTTAAAGAAAAATAAAATTTATGTCAAAATATATTTCTGAACTGAGTTCAATTTGACGTGTAATCTACTGTGTATTCCATCATTTAAATTATAAACTTTATCAGTTCTTAAAAAATATTCCTTACTACATCTTGTACCAGAGTTGTCCTTTCGTCATACATAATATGAATAAAATATGATAATATTGTGAAGAAATTCATCCTTGGAATGTATATACCTCATTATCAGGCTATTCAAATTCAATTGCTGATGGTTTAAAAAATTTAAATACAATACAAAATTATTTTACAATATTGAAAATGCAATTTTCATCAAAAGAAGAGAATAAAAATAAAATAACATTAATATTATTAATATTAAAAAAAAGGTAAAAGAGTGTAAAGTAAAGTAAATGATAATTAAATAACTATTAGCTATTGTTGATAACTAAAACAGAAATATTACATTAATAATATATGTAAAAAAAAGGTATTAAAAATAAACAACATCAATTAGTAATATTAATAAAAATAAAAAATGAAAAAACAATGCAAAAAAAAATACAAATAATTATAACAATAATAATAGTAACAAATCAAATAATAATTGTAGTACCTAATAATTAATAATAATAATAATAATAATAATAATAATAATAATAATAATAATAAAAATAAACTGTTTAAGTTATCGATTTTTTAAATGTTAATTTAATCAAATCGAATCACTGTAAATATCACAATTTAGTTAACACATAATTTTTTATGTAATTAGTTTTCCTTTTCTATGTATATATTTATACTACATGTATATATGTATAATTTTTTTTTTTTTCATTAGTTTTACACATAATTTATTGTTAAATATTTTTGTATTATATATATTCAATTCGTTTTTCTAAAGAAAAATTTGAAAACAGTGAACTAATGCAATAATTTTGCAAGCTAAATTATTTTAAAATAAATTTTTGCAAAATTTCGCCAAAAATTGTGGAATTTACTTTTTGTTGGCTTTTATCAAGCTAGAAGCGCATTAAAATTTTTGTGTTTTAATTTTTTTTTTCGAAAATTCTATATATACATTGTATTCATTGTCAAAAGAAGTAAAATTATATACTTTAAATATATCGATATTGTGTAAGTATGCAATTTTTAATTGCACAGTCCATTTTAAGTCCATTTAATGACCAATCGTTCAGTGATTTCTTTCCTTTTTCGCGCATTGTGGTCCTTTAACTGTAAAGAAAAGAAAAAAATTTTAAGAGTTGTAATTGAATTTGAATTATTTTTGGCTCAGACAGTTTTATAATTTACTCAGAAACTTGCGGAAATGTGCTGCGCTATCTGATAAGGCGATATGGGAGTGATTTCCGACCCATAAATATTTCATTTTTTATGTTAAAGACATTAGAGAGATGTCCATTTCAAAAAAATAATACCTGCGGCATATTTCCGGGTGCCAGCATGACTACACCAATAGCAAGTCAGTAAAAACAGCCCTGTACACAGAAAAGTCTATGGACCGCAACAAAACATAGAAGATGCATTCAATAATGCCGAGCTAGAGGCCATCACTAGAACACTACGCAACTTAGTGTGGAGGAGCATCTGATACCAGCATATACGGACGACATAGGCCTCACTGTATCTGACAGATTCCCGGACACTATAAGGGTCCTCATTCAAAGCTGAAAAGCTAAGGTCAGCGGATGGATCAACGCGATTTGAATGTAAATCGATTGAAAACAGAAGTCATTATCTTCTTTAGAAGATATAAACCCGAACTTTTCTCACCTTCCAACATCAACACATGCCGCGAAAGTTAGCTTGAAGAATAGGCCAACTTTTTGGGACTAGTCATAAATAAGAAACTAAACCGGAAACCGAACATAATAAACAGAGTTCAAAAAGCATTAGTAGCGCTATATGCCTGCAAAAGAGCACTAGGCAAAACATGGGGCTTTAAAGCAAATATCATGCACTGGATCTAAACAGATGTAGTCAGGCCCATCCTGACGTATGGGATCCTAGATTTGCGGCCTACACCAACTAACGCATTAGAGATAATGCTTCACCTTATACCTTTACCTTTACTTGCACTGCATACAATTATACGTCTTTGGCAACAACATCATAGTGACTATTCATTGGTAACCACTAAAACGACAGATATAGAGGATCTAGACTATATCGCCATAACATTTAGACCCAGTAAATATTTCACCACTCATATACCCGATAGCAAGGAATGGGATGTGGGATCTCCTAAACATCTAGGTGAATTAAATCCGATATTCACCCTCAGGATCATCACAATCACGAGTATACTTAGATTCATTGGGAATCAACCACTTCTTTAGGTTGCCTAACAACTGCAGCATATTTCAAGCAGAGGTTAAGGCTATGGGATGTAGTCCTCTTCATAATCAGAGAAAACTCACTACGAGAGATTTTGGGAGCATCTAGTCAGGTTGCTATAAAAGCACTAGGATCAAACATTCTCACATCAAAGACCACGATTCACTGCCGCAGATCTCTCGATGCGATGGCTGAGCAGAATAATTAGCACCTAATATTAGTGCCGGGTCACAGTGGCGATTCAGACAATTTTAGGGAAGACGAACAGCACCAATTTAGAGCTCCTTCCTAAATTTGCAAGCTTGGGTACTTCACTGAGCACCTGTAAGCTAGTAATAAGGGGAAGAGTGATAGACAAGACAAATGACCGCTGGACACGCTCTAGCACGTGCAAGACTGCGCAACAGATCTGGCCAAAGCTAGACTGTAACCGTTCAAAAAGTCTGCTCAACCTAAATTAATAATGTGTGCTGAGGGTCGTGACAGGAATTCTTACAGGCGACTGCGTTCTCAAAATTCACAAAATGCATGACTTCTGCACAAGCTGCAAGAAAAAGAGGATACAATCCTGCATCTGATGTGCATATGCCCGGCTGTCTGCCGTAGGGACAAGTCATATTTAGGATTTTACTTTTCAGATAGCCTCACAAGCCTCTCAATGCTGACATGAGGGATCTCGCACTCTACATTTGGTTCGAGCTAGCGTTTTAGGAATCGAGACAGTGTAGTACCACAATGGGCCTATGTTGGCCTAAGTGTGCCCCTCCGGGCAGCCACCTTTACCTGTCTACTTTACCATGGTCCACGAAAGCATTCCTCTTGTTTGGTGTCTCAACCTTCTCTGGTCCCCTACAATATCCCCAAGATCCGCTGAATAATTATCCTGAACATCCCTTACAAGGTTTTATCGTGCGTACTGTATGAAAGACTGAAGCCCATGCTCAACAACCTGATTGGATCTCATCAGTGTGACTTGAGATCTAATATATCCAAAATCAACTATATTTTTACAGAACGCTTTGGAAGTAGTAAAGCAATCTGCCTTTGGTTTTTTTCATCAACCCTAAAAAAGAATTAAATCTTCTTTCTTACCTTTGTAATGCGGTTGCTTCATCCAAATCACCATCACCCTCATCAATTTTCGAACCACTACAACTGCGACATTTACAACATATAATACAGGGTGCTGCCAACAGTAGTAATGGTGAGGCGACCAATAATAAAATGCCGAAACCGGCAAATATACCAATTACTTGTGCTCGATGCCAAACAACTGATGCACGGGAATGTCCAAGTTTATTTTTACATGGCCCCTTATCATAATGACGCAATAGGAAATCATCCTAATTGGAAAAAATGTGCAATAATTAATAAAATGATATTACGATAGTTATTGAAAATAATATAAATTTAACTTACATCAAGACTTGCCAAGCAATACCAACAAAATACATGCTTACAACGTTTGCACATCATTTGTGCACAACCCTCATCCTTTTCAATTGGCACCGCACACATGGGACAACATTTGATGAGGTCATTATCAAATGGTATACCAATATCATCCTGACCATCGGCAACCAAACGACGACTATTTTCATCACAGCTTATATTCGGATGCCACTACACCACGTGGAAATATTATAAGAATATACCGAAATAATATTATTATACAATATAATTCTAATCAAATCGAATATGTACATACAGTTTTCTTGCATGCTGAACAAAATTCGTCATTGCATGAAGGACATTGCACAGCGCATACGTATGGTATTATATGGCCAACGGCAGCAGAACCAATATCACCACCCATGGGACTTGTTGTTATTGTTGAATTTGCACTACTTGCCGCCGATGTAGATGGTGCAGTAGCAGCTGCAGCACCAACCACATTCACATTTACATCATCAGAATGTTGTGGAGCTTGACCAACTAGACAAACCGTTTCACAACCAGCACGTGGACACCAGGTGCGTGATTTATCCAAATCGATTTCTGTATTCGTTGTGAGGTGAAAATTATATATCAGTTTTATATTACCGAAAAATGCAATAAATTTGTATTAAATATTTATTTGACTTACCTCTGTTCAAACGATATCGATGATGCTTCTTCATTAGATTGACTGTTGTTAAATTTGCTATTTCGGGTAAAGTAATTATACCCTGTGTAGGGCATTGTGCATCGGGGCATGATATCTCATACGCTGCTTCGGATATTTCAAATTCCACATATGCACGCATGCACTAAAATGAAAAAAATGAATATTTTGAATAATTAGTCGAGGCTATTTTAAAATTTAATTATTAGATTTAATAAAAATAAGAGCCCGCATGAATCATCTTAAAAGAAAATGCAACCTTGAACCGGAAGACACTCTAAATTTCCAAATAAATATCCAGAAAAGCAAATAGCTCGTGTTTTTTAATTAAAGAATCGATGGGGACGCTTCATCGTCACAGATGCGGCAATAATTAGGGCTGTTAGGCCTAATCTGGTGGCATGCCTACCGATAAGGCAATGCCCTATAATGACTCCTACTGTGACGGATGTTCACAGTGTGTCTGTCAAAATGTAGCACTAGTAGTCTTTTTTCGATCCAATGGCACACAAGAGTTCCATTGCTCATCTGGAATTAGTCTTTTGTACTGCGTCTAATGCCAGGAGGAGTTTACATGTTGCCATTGAAATACCAATACTCTCCTTTTCAGGAAGAGTTTCCAATGTCATACCCTCCCTGGCCAATTCGTCCGGTGTTTCGTTCCTCACTATGTCCTCAGTATGTGACTATGTGAATGCTAAACCTTTGGGACATCTCGTTAAGAGTTGCCTTGCAGTTATCAGCTACAATTCTATTCAATTGATTCTAAGGCTGTAATTGCTGCTTGGCTGTCCACGAATATTGATATGTCAATGTTATGTCATAGGCGGGTATTTGTCTCATTAATAACTAGAAACTCTGCCTAAAAACCCTACATTGGTGTGATACCCTAAGCACATAGCACGTTGAGCCCAAGAGCCTAACAGAAGACCCCTCCTTCTATCGGCCGCCTAGCTATAAGTCGCCTTTGTAAAAGTGGGCATATTCCTCAAAAGACATCCGTCCGTGTTCCCAATATTTTCTTCCGCGATAAGAGGTTGAAATTATTCAAAATGATACTTGTCCCATATTATTACGGGACCACTCCGATATAATTTTGAGCCTGATTGGCGATTGCGCTCCCACCTTTTTCCTTTGAATTGCGAGTCATATCGAGTATAGCAAGGTATTAATAGACTTGAGGTGGTTCAGAGCGCACAGAGCAGCTACTCTTTGAACACTTTGAACAAAATTTCTATTATGTTGATTTCAGTCCACCAAACAACGATCCCATAAAAGTACTGAGCGAACTACAACTGAGGTTATTGAGTCTTTTTTAACATGCTCCAATACATATGCACTTAAACCTTTTGTCTAAGCCGAAATCCAGTTATCTAGTCTCCTCTGAGAAGCTCAGTCTGCTTCCACAGATCAAAGGCAGTATTACATATATGGTCCGGTTGACTCCCAAACCACAGCTGTTGGTCCACTGCTTTAGATAACTAACTACGTGCTACATCAGATCGCTTAAGACGTTTCAGCATTTCGATTTCATCGATAACGATGAAGATAACCATGTGCACTAGCTAGTGTAAGGCATGGTAAGTTTACATGGAGCTCCTCTTACAGTAAGCGTATTGTGCCTTTCATATCCTGTTCATACATAAGTTATGTCTTAAGTGTATGAGTCTTTCCAATGTTTTCAAAAGAACTCACGAATGAGTTATTGATTGACTTATTGATTGTTCTCCGAAGCTTTCTCTGTCTTATAGCCTAGACAGACGGCAGCCTAATTCCGGATTACCGAGTTAATTCGAATTAACTCGGGCAATAACTGCAGCTAATCCGCATAAACTCTATGAGTTAATTCTCAAAATAAAAGAGGATTAGGGCAATTTGCGATGGCAACACTGCTGAAAATTGTCTATTGTGAATTTTTCTCGATCCATTTGACAAAATATTAGGTATGTTCGCTTATAAAAAACTTTCAACAATTGTTAATAGTTTTCAACATGAAAAGCGTTGGCGAACAAATAAATCCAGCTGTCAATTACGAACGGTGAATGTCAATTTACAAATTTCTGATAGTTTTCGGTTCACATACGACTTGTAGATTTTCTCATATCGAGAGTGACAGATGACAGAAATTGATAGTGATAGTAAGATAAGTGAGCAGACCTAATAAAACAGCAATCAGCCGTTTAGTTAATCCGCAATACTGCCGTCTGTCAGGTTATTATTTTATTCGGATTAAGTGCGCCGGTAATCCATAATTAGGCTGCCGTCTGTCTACGCTATTAGGGTTAAAAATAATATTCAAAGGGAATGTGATTTTGCATAATGCAGGCTTCAAAGAGGGTCTTTAACCCATGGCTAATCAAGTTAGAAACGGCCATAGACTCTGCTGGATGGATGCTATTCGGTCTTGGAGACTTGAGTGATTTGAAAGAGTGGATCGTCCAATGTATTTTTTAGTGGTTATGATGCCCGAGGATCGAGTATCCAGGTAGTGTCCATAAGTGAGATTAGATGCGAGTGGATGTTTTGAACAGCCCGGAAAATGTATTTCCTAAAACAGTTCTACAGTCTCGCTTCTGTTCGAAGTCCAAGCAGAGTCAGGATTCTGTAGGTAGCTTAGGAAAGGATTTTCCTAAGCTTAGCTGTTCCGAAAACTCTACTACGGATTCTCAGAAGAGTTGCCACAAATCCGGCTGTGCTTTCCTAATATTTTATTTATAGTCCCTTAGGCAGATCTTGTAGGTTTTCCAGTAAGCGACTGCTCCACTGGATTTAGATCTATCAAAGCATGTCGAGATGGTGGTCTAGATTTCTCAAATGTTGAAGCTAATGAATATAGTACATAATCCCAGTGTTTAAAATTAGTTTTGTAATTAGAGTGAAAGTTAGAAGAAACTCATCACACTTTCAACTAAGAAATTTTAATAGTAATTGCTGATTTTCTCGACAAATCTCTTTCATTACTGCCTACTATTAAACATTCGTACTTATGTACACTAGCATACAATTGCTAGTACATGAACCCCACCTATTCGTAGGTACTTAATTTTGTTCTCAATTTTTTTTTTGTGTTTTTATGTTTTCTCAATTCTAATTATATTGCAATATTTGAGTTATGAACCCCTTTTAGAAAATTTCTTATTTCATTTTTTATTCTATTTTTAATTTTTCTTGTGAAATTTCCTTTAGTCATTATATAAATATATTTTTAGCAAAGAAAAGCAAATACAACTATGTAAAAGCAGAGAAAAAAAAATTCAGCAAGAAAGTCATACAACATACACAATTTCAGAAAGAAAAAGAAGCAGAGGAAAAAAAACTTTTTTAATTACCCCTATGTGTGCAGCAAGCAATCTTTTTTGACTCATAGGGTTTTTCGAAAGACAAAAAAAAATAAAAATAAAAAATGAAAAATAAATACAAACGAAATACACTCACACCAGCAAAGAAAAACAATTTAAAACTTGTTTCTTCTATCGAAATACGCGGCGTCAGCAATAGCCTGTCAAAAGCGCCCGCTATAAATTCCTTTGTCAGAAAATGAAAATAAAATTTTGAAAACTTAATTTTGTTGATTTATTTTTTATTTAAACACGAAGAATAAATAACGTTTTTTCTTTTAATTTTTCAACTTAATGCCCATAAGCAAAATTGCTACCTTGCCTGCATATATTCGCATACTGTAAGCATACTGAGAATGGCATCCCATTGGGATTGTAGGTAATGCATTGCCAAAATCTATTGAAATTTTTTTTTTAGAGAAATTCTTATTGATGCAAACTATGGCATAATAAAACTCAGGTGACATCATCGGAAGGATGTTTGTTGCGAATTTCACAATTTCGGCAGTGTTACTGGCAGTGATATTCTCTTTACTTAATGCCTTTCAAAATTCCCCTAAAAAAGGGTACAAAAATACTCCTTTCGCCAACCAACTCTTTTCTTCGCTAGCTCCAGTACTGGTCTTTCTACCAGAGGTTGGGTCTGCCTCTTCATGTGTCGTCCACTTGTGGGTTTCGAATATAACACCTTCTTAGATGCAGTGTGTTCTTCCTTTTGTTCGAGATGATCTAGCAAGCGATGCCGCTGAATTTCAGCATACAGCTCGTACAGCTTATGGTTGTACCTTATTCGATACTTGCCACCAACACAAATAGGTCCAAAGATCTTGCGTAGGACTTTTCTCTCGAAAACTCCAAGCATTCGCTCATCCGACTTAGAAATTCTCCAGACTTTAGCGCCATATGTAAGAACAGGCATGATGAGAGACTTGTATAGTGTAGTTTTCGTTCTTCGAGAGAGGGCTCGACTTCTCAATTACTTACTTATCCCAAAATAGCACCTGTTTGCAAGAGTGATCCTCGAAATATCTCCAGTCTGACGTCATTACCGGTGTTAATGCTGGTTCCAAAATAGACAAAGTCCTTCACTACTTCAAAAGCATAGTTGTCAACGATGACTTGCTGTCCAAGATGCCGGGACTCTTTGTTTGTTGACACTAGTTACTTCGTCTTGTCCGCGTTCACCGTGAGACCCATCCGACGCGACTCTCTTTCCAACTCTGAGAATGCTGCACTGACTGCTCGCGTGTTCATGCCGATTATGTCAATATCGTCGGCATACGCTAACAGCATGACACTTTTGTTGAAGATAGTGCCATTATGTCGTAGATCAGCAGCTCGTATTATTTTCTCCATAATAAGATTGAAGAAGTCGCACGATAACGAATCACATTGTCTGAAACCCCGTTTGGTATTAATCAAGGGCGAGAGGTCCTTCTCAATTTTCACTGCACAAAAGGAGTTATAGAGTGTCATTCTACAAATACAGGGGGATTTTTTAACAACTTTTTTTTAGCAACACTGTTTTTGGCAGCTCAGCTGTTTTCGTGTAACATGTAAGCAGCCAGAAGAACTGCAAATACATTCCGAAAAATGCACTGTTTGGTGTGGATTAGGGCCGGTGGCATCATTGGACCGTACTTTTTCAAAGACGACGAAGACAAGAACGTTATTGTGAATGGCGAGCACTATCGTGCGATGATTACAATCTTTTTTTTGCCCAAAATGGATGAGCTGGTCTTGGGTGACATGTGGTTTCAACAAGACGGCGCCACATGCCACACAGCACGCGAACCAATTGAGAGGCGAGTTCGATGAACAGTTTATTTCACGTTTGGGGCCGGTCAATTGGCCGCCTAGATCGTGCGATTTAATGCCTTTAGACTATTTTTTGTGGGGCTTCGCAGGAATACTGAACTCGGATATTGTTACGTAGAGGTAATCCCTTACCGGACTGTCGAAAGAAGATTTATAATAAAAAAATAAATGGTGTGTGTCAATCAGTTTTTCTTGGGTCTTCTCCCGAATTTGGTATTGTTTGCTTATTGTTTTCTAGTAGCATCACCCGAAATTTTCTCACTGGGATACAAGTATGATAGAGTGTATATGATTTTATGTAAACTACGTAAAATGTTGTACTATAATTTTGGGCAAAAACTAACTATGTATAGCATTAGAATAAAACATAACTAAAAAAAGTATGGCCAAAAAAGTTAAATAACAAAAAAAAAAAAAAAAAAAATGGGAAGAAGAAACTTTGAAAGTTGAATTTCAAGCAGCAAATCGTTTAAGTAAATGCACGCAAAGTCAGAAAGGATATAAGAATTTAAAGAAGTTAGTTTTCATTCAAAGAAAAAAAAATATATATATATACATATATATAAAGTAATGCTATCAACATATTTCCGGGATAAATAAAATAAAAATTAAACTTGGCTACTTCTTTCTAAAAAAAAATATTCAATACAACTAATGTTGCATGTACAAGAATTTCGGCTTCACTTGGGAAAAGTATTTTCACACAAATAACGATCAGAGTAAAAAAGAAGTGGCAACTGTTGAAACAATATTATTATTGTAAGCATTTAGTAACAATTGTTATACATACTGTGTATACTGTGTGAGTATTTAGGAAAACTATTTGCGTACTTAATTGACAAAGTGCTCATATAGTTTACTCTCTAGCTTACGTACATTTGTATTGCATTTTGTGAGCTGACAAAAATGTTGCTAAACAAATATTGTTTCGAAAAAAAGTTTGAATAAGTTGTAGGGCACAATCCAAGTATTAAGTAAATCGGCAGTAGCAGGCTCCAAGCAAATGCTTTAAAAAACTTTAGAACTTTAGAACTTTAATAACCAATAACATCAATTTCTAGGCTCACAAGGGATAGCTCCCTCTAAGAAAGTGGGTCAATCTACAATGAATTGTGTTTATTTCTTTAAATATCTGGTATTTTTGAACGAAAAAAGTCCCAAAATTATATGATTTTAATTATACCGGAATCCAACCGGAACGTCATTCAACGTTCCGGTTGGTTCAGCGAGTAGCTAGGTGAAGGAAAATCCGTACGACGGTATCACAACGGGCCTAATTTCTGGCCTATGTGCGCTCTCTCTCTTCAGAGAGGGCGGCCGCTCTAACCTAACCTAACCTAATTATATTTTAATTATATTTTTATTATTCCAATACTTTTGTTCAATCTATTTCTCTATCATTTCTATATCTAAATTCTCCTTAAAATATGATGTTCATATTTCATGGCAACTTAACTTTCATGTCTTTTTAATTTGAAATTTATCAAATATAAAGCAACAAGTTTCTCTCAAATAAGAAGAAAAAAAAAAACAAGAGCTAAAAAAAGGTCAACATAGCAACAAAGCAAAACAAAAATGAAAAGAAAACAAATCCAAAGTTTCATTCTAGGAAAATGAAGATTTCCGTAAGTATGTGTTATTTATATAATCCTCTTCACATGCCACAATTTGATGGATTTTAGCACATTACACAAATATTTTGCAACAAATTTGAATTTCTAAAAATTCGATGAATGTTTATTTTGCAAATTCACAAATATCATTAATTATAAATGTTCATCAATTGCATAGGAAATGTATTATAAGCATTAAGAATCCATTATTGGATAATCATTATGGTAACTAAAGTATATTCATAATTGAGAAAAGTGAATTTCTACTCAAGTAGCTTAAAAGAAAACAACAACAAAAAGTAGTTAACACAATCTATTATTGAAGATAGTTGAGAAAAAGTGCTACTCAATAGTTTTAAAATAGAATAGAATAGATGTGAATAGATTGGAGGACGCCATAATAGGCAATTTCCCTAGGCACTCAGGCAAGTAATGCCCATTGTACCAAAAACCTATATACAGATAGATAGGAAGGAAGAGAAAATAAAGGATAGAAATAGTGAAAAATGTATAGATACTTCTTTGATATTATGATGTATCACTTTGATCAAAAAGTTCCCGGAATAACCACCGTGTGGCGCCTTCGAATTCACCTGATTTGGTTTCCTGTGACTTCTTTCTGTTCAATCGAGTTAAAAAACTATTACGGGGAAGTCATGGAAAAATCGCAGGAAGCACTGAGATAGATGTACTTTTGGTAACGTAACTTTTGCAAATGTCAAGCCATGACGCTAAGATTTAGAGAGAATACCAACAACAGATGTATTAACAAAAAAAAAAACATAACTCAAATCGGAACGATAGGAGCGCCACACGATGGTTATTCCGAGAACTTTTTGATCAAGGTGGTATCTCATAAGTCTGCCAAAGGATAAAGAATTCCCAGCACATCTGTCCTTAAGATACATTGTCTCATTGTGTTTTCATCCAGATGCCAGCCGACACCTGTACCGTTCCCGCTCTTGGAACCGTCAGTGAAGAAAATGGTTGTCAAACCTGGGATTAGCCTCTGGATTAGCTCATCGGGTAGCTGATATTGCATTTTCTGCTAGTTATGCGATTTTTAAAGATTTTTCTATGCTCATTGTAAAGGGAGTTTTTTTTTATGGAGTGAAGCAGTTTCTGATCGCTATAGTTCGCTAATATTATTCAGTGATGAGACTCATTTTTGTCTCAATGTGGTGTATGTGAACAAGCAAAAATGTCGAATTTGGAGTGAAGACAATCCGGTAGAAATTCTTCATACACCGTTACATCCACAAAAACTTACTGTATGGTGTGGTTTATGGGCTGGTGGAATCATTGGTCCATAGTTATATAAAAACGCGGCAGATAATAACGTAGTCCTCAATAGAGATCGCTGCAGAGCCATGATAAATGACTATTTGATTCCACAATTGCGCGGTATGAATGTGGAATTGATGTGATTCCTGCAAGATCTTGCGATTTAACGACGCTTAAAATGCTTCACTCTAAAAAAAAACACTGTACCTATCATCGTGCCAATATCCATATAAGTATAGTCGATACATCGTCTTCGTTGTTTCATTCTAAATTACTAGTCCATCAATCACGCAAGTCCATTAAAGTGCTTAGAGCGTCACCAGGAGTAATGCTTAGGGTACCCGTAATGCTTAAGCAACCACTTTTTTGAAATCTGTTCAGAGCAAAATTTGTGCGCTGAACCGTTGTTCTGAGCCACCAGACCAAAAGTGCATAATACACCTAAAGTACTGCAGTAGGCTTCAGACTTCATGTTTTACTAAAGGCTCGACGGCACTGCCCAAACACCATTGGAGCCCCACTCACATTCAGTACGGGAATATTAAGACCCTACAGTTTCCGTTTCCGCGTAAACAGTAAGAGATAACGGTAACAGATTAACGGTAAATTCTTGGGAATCCCCTGTTAATGGTACACTGTAATATTATTACAATGAAGTGTCCTTCAACACTTGTCAAAATAGATTTTATTGTGTAGTATTGTTTTTTTTTTCTTTGTGATTCAAAAAACATTTTCAATAGGATCTAATTTTTTTTATAATTACCTTCTTTCCCTGCTTTCCTTCAGTATATTTTTATATAAACATATACACCATATTCTATCTAGTTTTAATTATTTAAAAGTGTATGCAAATTGCTGTCAAGAGGCTCTTCTCATACTACCTACACTCTAGTAAATGACACACAAAACACACTATCGTTTATACTGCTACTTTTTTGCTACTTGTGCGTACGTAAGGTGCGTATGTATGGTACGTGTAATTTGCTTTTTGTACAATTTTCATTAAAAAAAGCAAAAAGAAAAATTTCAACAAAAAAAAAAAAAGAATACTTTGATGGCTCTTTAACTTGTTATAATTTTGTTTTTTCTCCCATCCCATTTCTATTTTTTTTTTGTTTTTTTGTTTTGATTTTGCCACACTTCCATGTGCTACTTTTAACTTTTAGCCTGTGGTTGGAATTTTTTGTCTCCAAGAAAAAAGAACACACACACACACACACTCAAGGGAGAGTGAAAAACAAAACGCTTTGACGATGTTTATGTTTTAATATACATACATACACATCTACTTAGTACGTATGTACTAAGTGGAACGAACGTTCTTTAGAAAAACCGCTTTTGAACTTGTACACACACACAATATTATATGATTTTAAAAGTTAAAAGGAAAAATTATTTTAAAATGTCACACAACATAGTTAAAAAACAAGTGATAAGAATAATTTGAATTTAGAACAATTTCAAAACAGTGTAATAACATATTAAGCTCAACTAATTACTCAAATATAATTTCGTTTTTATTTAACTTATATGAAGTAATAAGTGGTAGGAATATATTGTAGTACTCGTATCTAGGCTAATGTGTTTGATAAAACTATGAACTATGAACAGTTGTCAAATACGATTGACATGAAAGAAAACCTTATTTTCAAAAGTGGATATTATTGGAAAATTTGCCATGAAAATGCTTTCGAAAGAACTTTATGACAAAGCCCACAATTAATTGACTGTTCACCACTGAACTAATCTTCAAACTAAGCCAAATCCTGAAGAAAACCCCAGAAAAATAGATCGCGACGCACAATCTACAGTGTGTTCCAATAGTAGGTGTGGTACTTTGTTATCGATTAAAATCGGCATTATCAACCCTTTCCCGCCATATTTTGTGTCATTGTCATCGTGACAGTATAGGATTTTAGTTATGCATCGCTACACGAAAGAACAACGCATTGAAATCGTCGAATTTTGGATACATATTAAATTCCTAGTCGATGAAGCAAGTGCTATGACCGATTCCCAAAAATGAGTTTGCAATCACCACATTGGTGAAACAACTGTGCGCAACATTGTGAATAAATTTTATTAAACTGGGTTCGTATTTAATGTTCCGAAGTCAACCAGTGCTGATAATATTGCTGCCGTAAGTGAAAGTGTAGCCGAGTCCCCCGGAATGTCTATTCGCCATCGTTCGCAACAATTGACAACAATGTCTGAGTTCGGTATTCCAGCGAAGCTCATTTGTCTTTGCAAAATGACACAGTATAAATCTGGTTGTGCAGTGAAAATTGGAAAGGACCTTTCCCCGCTGTTTAATACCGAACAAGGGGTTTCGGGCAAGATTTTTATCGTGCGGCTTCTTCAAACTTATTATGGAGTAAATAACAGGAGCTGCTGATTTATGACATAATTGCACTATCTTCAACCAAAGTATCATGAGAAATTGACACTATCGGCAAGAAAATCTAAGCAGTGCAGCATTCCCAGAGTTAGCAAGAAGAGAGTCGCGTCGAATGGTTTTTACGATTAACGGGAGCAAGATAAAGTACCTAGTGTCAACAAACAAATAGTCCCAAGAGTCCCGACCTCTTGGACAGTATGTCGACAACTACGCTTTTGAAGTAGTTAAGGACTTTGTCCATCTTGAAACCCACATCAACACCAGTAATGACGCCAGCCTGAAAATATTGCGAAGCATTACTTTTGCACGCAGGTGCTACTATGAGCTAGGTGAGGAATTGAGTAGTCGAACCCTCTTTCGGGAAATGAAAACTACACTCTACAAATTTATTATCGTACCTGTATTTACATACAGCAACGAAGCTATGGTCCAAGCTCCATTTCAGATGAGAGAATGCTTGGGATTTTCGAAAGAAAATTCCTACGCAAGATCTTTGGACCGATTTGCGTTGATGGTGAATAATTTGGAACCATAAGCTCTAAGAATTGTATGTCAATACCGACTCAATAAAGTGCATCAAAATTCAGCAGTTGCGCTAGTTAGGTCATGTCAAGCGGATGAACGTATATGTTCCAGCTGAGAGGATGTAATTTTAGGAATCCACTGGTGGCTGCCCTCTCTCTGAGAGGACACTCTTAGGCCAGAAAGGCCCATTGTGATACTACCGAGCTTCTCTTCCAATACTGTTGTGCGTGGTAAATTTGGACAGCATTAGAAGGGACCTACTTATATTAGCTGATTCCGAAAGGCAGAACTCTTGTGAAATCACTTTAACTTAGTTTTGTCACCGAGCTCTTTTAAGAACCATTTTGGCAAATTGTAACTGCCGGGAAAATTTCCAATTCCTGTCGGCAGGTGGGTACCGTTCGAAAGAACGTACGAAAGAATAGCAGGGGATTAAATCTACGACCTACAGATCAGAAGGCCAACGCACTAACGCTACGGCACCCAGATATGCAGACCTAACTTCTGGTGGAAAGAACAAGAACAGAATAACGCTTCACGGCGCTTGGAATTTCTAAGTGGCTCCAACTAACAGGGTCGTTCGATTTTCGATTACAATTTCTACAAAAGGATGTAAGCTATGCAACAGGGTATATATTCATCATCAAAAGTACAATTGTTGAAGAAGAAACAAATTTATCGATTATGCGGCGTGCACATGCACATTAAGACATATTTTACATTTGAAATTGTATCTTCATTCATATAAGGTTCAACTTACATATGGATTTAAGTCAGCAGGGGATTCAACGCTGATTTTTTGCTTTTGATTAGTTTGTGCTTCACTTTGAAACAAATACCAAATAACATTATACAACCATACCTTGTTATATGCCGAGGAATGGGTGTTTTCTGTAACCATTGGCTATAAAACGCAAAGCCGACGAACGAATCAAGTATTTTCAATATTAATGGAACGAGGAATGGGTGCATTATATAATATATTATTTTATATCAAATATTAATGGTGAGAAATTCAAACTTCTCTATTTTGGACAAATTTAAAAACACATATAAAAAAAACTCTTTATATAACAAAATATTTAAATCCAGTCTGAATGAGACTTGTAATAATTAGAAATCCTATCGAGTTCAATTCAATATTATATTTATATACAATTAAAAGTTTTATTAAACACAAACAACACAATAAAGTTCTTTTAGAAAGTATATGAAAAATGTAGAAAAAAATAAATGTGAAATAATATGCTATAATAAGCAAGCTCAGCAACGAGTTGATTTTTCATTTCTTTAAATTTATTCATACACACACAAAAAACTCATTCAAATAAAATCTAGACATGTACTACAAAACACATTCATAGACAGACAGGGAGGCGCATACAAACATATGTTTGTATTGTACGTTGATTATGAGACATCTTATACTTATTCCCTTGGCTACGTACGTAGCAGCATAAAAAAAAATACCATACAATCCTGATTTATGTTGTTGAATTTTTTACGCAAGAAAAAATCACAATTTCTGTCTCTTGTCTATTTAAAACTCTATCATCGTCTTAACAAGTTTAAATTGCATGTTCTCGTTGGCCCCCCTTCATAATGTACGCATAACACATTTACACATATACTTTGCGAAGTAGGAAGTATAGTACAGGGTTAGGCGATTGAAGTGTTACCAACTTGACACAGATATATCTGTCAAACAGATATTGCCAACTACGTGAAATTCATATCAATAACAGCTGTTTATATTGTTTACAAACTACCACAAGCATTTGCGTCCAAGTTTTATAGAACAAAAGTTATTCGAAATGAAATTCGAACATAATAGTGTGATTTCGTTATATTTGACAGCATTGCCAAACGCTATGGTGGTGGACGAAAAAAAAACAGTAACTTCATCTGAAATAGTTCGGAAAGTGAAGGCTTGACTTGAACGAAATCCACGTCGTAGTGGTAATCAAATGGCCAAAGAACCGATTATATTCCAACGAAGCATCCGACGCATATTCCGAACGGAGATCAAGGTAAAGGCACACGATCTTACACCAAAGCAACAAAAAGTTAGACTCGAAAGAGCAAAGGAGTTGTTGCGCTTGCGAATTCCCAAACATTGTGTTCTCTGATGAGAAAAACTTCCCCATTGAGCAGTTCATATACTCTCAAAATGGTCATGTTTACTTAACTGAACACACTTTCGAAAATTTGAGACTACAAATGGCCACCCGAAGTAATTTTCCATCTCAAGTAATGACATGGGCAGCTGTCACTGCTGACGGACGATCCAATAGTTTTCATTGAGCCTGGTGTCAAAGTCTATGCGGCTTATTATCGGGAAAATCCGATGGACTATTCCATCTGGGCCATTTTGGAGAGCAAGGTGAGGACTAAAAAATATGCCAGTATGCAAGCGCTGAAGAAAGCCATTCCTTGGGGATGGATCAAAATACCGGAAGATCACATTCGTGAAGCATACAACTCATTTTTTAACTGTTTAAAGGACATAGTAAAGACAAAAGGTGGCCACATCGAGCTAGAGTGACTGGATTTTGAAATTTTTATTATTTAGACAATTTTTGTAATTTGAATCAATAAAAAATAATTTCACACAAAGAAGATATGGTCGCTTGAATAGGTAACACTTTAATCGAGTAACCCTGTATATACATTAGGGTGAGTAAAATTGTGCAGACAAGAAAACTTTGACAATTCGGATTTCCTAAAAGTAGAAAAAACAATTCCAAGTGAATTTGCCCAAAAAAAAACTAGGATACAAGTCTAAAATAAATCTCGACCTCCGGCATTTTGACAAATAAGTAAGTAAAAGGAAAGCCGATCGTCGACCTCATAGACGTTAGACCACGAGCTCTTCATCAAATTCAAGTTGAAGTAGATTTCTTTTTGCCATACGATTTATGGACATAAAAATTGATCTGCCCTAATATACATACATACGTTTATAGTAGTACATACAGTGGCTCCCAGCTTATTTCGTACAGTGACAGTTTAAAAATTGCTGCAGTCGTAATTCCTAATATAGCAAAAATTTGAACAAAATATAAATGCCATTTTTGAAAGGAAGGTTTGTTTTTTATTTTCCAAAATTTACTTTTTCAAAATTTTAGTGTTTGACACTATAAAAAAATAAAATAAGAAAAAAATAGGAAAATTCATGTCACAGCTTATTTCGTACAGTCTCTTTAAGTTCAAACTAAAAACAAAGTAAGTTGATTTTAATATTTAGTATGACATCCCTTAGCGTTAATGACAGCCTGGAGTCTACTTGGCATTGAATCCACCAATTTTTGAGTGATGTCTGGTGTGATTTTTTTCCATTCCTCCATCAGTACCTTCTTTAGGTCTTGCTTATTAGAAATCTTGTGTGTTCTTATTTTATTGTCCAAAATAGACTAAAGATTTTCAATCACATTCATGTCAGGTGACTGTGGTGGTGGAGACATCAAGTGTGAGCAGTTCAAATAAGCCAAGATTGCACAATCCCAGATTTATGTTTTGGGTCATTATCTTGGTAATACCGAAATTCTTCCCGCAAACCCAGTTTGTCTGCACTTTGAAGTAAATTGTTTTTCAGAATCTCGAGGTACTTCATTTTGTCCATTGTTCCCTCAATAAAAACCAATTCACCTACTCCGGCTGCTGACATACAGGCCCAAACCATCACGCTACCGCCACCATGCTTCACTGTGGGCTTAAGGTTCTCCTTGTTTAGCTCGGTATTAGCTTTACGCCAAACATATGACATTCCGTCCGAGCCAAAAATATTAAACTTAGACTCATCCGCGAAAATAACGGTATTCCAGAACGCAGGAGTATTAATAATATGCTCTTTGGCGAAGTCAAGTCGGCGTTGTATATTCATTTTCGAAATGAATGGTTTCTTTCGGGCTACTCGACCGTTCAAGTCATGATTGCGCAGCACACGTCGGACAGTTTCAGCACTGGATGATTTTCCTATTTCACGCTGAACCTCTGCAGCCAACTTCGGAGCGGATAACTTTGGATTTTTCTTAATTTTTCGTACAATATAACGCTCATCTGATGCGTTGAAAATCTTATTAGGTGCTTCTCTGCCCTTGTTCTCCAACCGATTTTCGCGAACGAAGCGTTGAATGATGTATTGGACAGTTGAGGCACTTAAATTTGTCATTTCAGCAATTTTTCGCACACTCTGACCTTTCCTAAAATGGTTAATTACCAGTTTACGCTGTTCCATCGTTGTACGATGACCCATAAAGCTAAATGTTTAATTTACAGCACTTTAACTATTTAAAATAATAATAATAAAAATTGTTATAATAGTTAAAAAGGTCCAAAAACTCATACAATTCAAAAAAACTTTGTAACTGCGCGGCAGAATGAAACTTACTTACATTGAAGTTTGTGTACGAAATAAGATGTGAGCTGAAAATCAGCTGATCAATAGTTTTTCTCTCTTGCATAACAAAAAGAAAAATTTTTGGGGTTCCCCGTTTTCTTATTAGGTTTACTAAACACATACACAGACATCTACATTCAAAACTTATCGATAAGTTTTTTAGTTTCGATGTTACAGCCATGTACATAAAAATATATACACTGTACGAAATAAGCTGTGAGCCACTGTATGTACTTGATCAATATAAAGAGAGTAAAAGAGTATACAGAAAAGATTTATATGGTTTTTAAACCACGACTAGGTATGGTAGTATTTTGTATCTATGGCATTATTAAACCACAAGCTATGATGACATTTTTCAAATGACTCCAAACATATTGTTCCTGTGGGTTTTTGGTTGTAGTTTGGTGTTGTTATCACTACCAGTATGCATATGGTTCTATTACGAGTAATACACTCATACATACATACATACATAGATACATACGGACGCAGATATAAAGCAGCTTAGTTATACATTTTCATTTGAAAGTCATTCATATGGCTGTTATTATACCTAGTAGTCTGTTAAAATAATAACAACAACAACAAAAATACACATATAATAGGTGAAAAAGTACGTATGAAAAGAACAACAAAAGTGAATCGAAATAAAGAAAAAAGGGGGAAACAAATGTGTCACATAACTATTTTGTATTTTTTTAATATAAAAACGAATATATCACTATCTATTGACAAAATGTTGAATGACCAGCAAACAAATAGTTATAGACAATGGCTGCATTAAAAGCTTAAATTTTTGATGAGTTTCGATTAAATTCGTATTCATCATTATGTATGAAATTGTCAGTTAGGTCATCTGTTTTGTATGTGCAATATTCGATTCCAAAGTGCTATTAATACCAGTCGTAATACCTTCAATAAAAAGATCAAAAGCAAAAGCTTAAAAATATCCTCAACACAGTATTTGCTCCACAGGTGATTATTGTGGAGAAATTCTCTAAAACCACTAGCTGAATATGACTTTGCAGTCGAGTGCATAACATTTGTTACCTGCATTGTGGTATTAGCACAATTTCTTTTTTTGCATAATCATCATCATTCTTATTATTAGCTATGGATGAACTCAAGATGAGACGGCAATATGATAATATGCTCACTCGTGAAGCAGAAGGGCGCTGTAAAGGATTCCTGATTTTACAATGCAATAACATATATGTATGAGTGTTATATGAAAACGAACAGACACAAAGAAAAAAAAAACAGGCAAACACATCCATATCGTACGTACACATAATATTTTTATATAAATACACACACGCCTATATATTCATAGTATGATGTAACTATGTACAAGCAAATAAAACTGTCATCACAGTCAGCTAATAACGTGGGATAAGCAGAAACAAACAAAAAAGCAGCAAACAAAATTCTACTTCCCTATGACTAGCCAATTAAAATGTTCACAAATATTTTTTTTTTCCATCACCATGTTATCGACATACCATCATCGTTCGTCGGGTATAAAGTTGACTGTTTTACCTATTTCACTTATATTGGGCATGTATCTTACCTTTATCAAACAAAAGATATTCCCTTCAGCATGCATAGTAGCATATGTTCTATAATACCTGTATGATTGTGTTGTAATCTTTCTTATGTATTTTATTACTTATATGTTTGCGTTATATTTTGGAAAAATATCCCTGTAGGTCCTCTAGTCATCATACGCATGGAATTTTATGACATCAAAAACAATTTTTGATTAAGTATTTTCTTGAGAAAGCAATGCTGAGACAATAAAGGCCAACAACTCATCTCAACAATGGCATCTCTGGTAATATTAATTGCATCTAATCTAAAATGATAAACAATCTATAGTATAATAGATTGTTTATCATTTTATCATGCATCATTTTAAGCTGCATTTTGTTAAAAGACCTTATTACAATCGGATTATTCTGTGAAAAGTTATCTGCGTTTAAAAGTGATTGAAAATTCGGAACATTATCGTCTAACTTGCGTTTCTATTATAGAAAAGTTAATAACAATAATAACGCCGGTTGCTGAAAAAATTTGTAAAGTTACGAGGACGATGCTGTAACTAGAAAAATAGCAACGAAGTGGTTTCCTCGTTTTCGATTTGATAATTTTGATGTTAAAGATGCACCTCACTCTGGTCGACCAATCACTGAAAAAGTCGATGAAATCATGGAAAAAATTTAACAAGACCGGCACAAGCGGCGTGAGCGTTGCTAGGGGACTATGCATTCATCACAACTTCCTCAATCACACCTCAATCACCACATCCTCCTTTCCTCAATCATTTTAAGAGAGTTCGATGTTTGGGTGCTACATGAATTAATTGTAAAAAATTGAATGGATCGAATTTCTATTTGAGATTCACTACTAAAACGGAACGAAATCGAATCGTTTCTAAAGCGAATGATAACGGGCAATGAAGAATGGATCATATACGGTGACAAACAATGGTGCCAAAGCCAGGATTGACACCAAGAAATGTAATGTTGTGTGTCCGGTGAGATTGAAAGGGACTTGTTCATTATGAGTTTCTACAACCCGGTCAAACGATTGATTCTGATCTCTACTATCAACAATTAACAAGATTGAAGCAAGCAATTCAATTAAAATAGCCAAAATTGGTCAACAAAAAATGTGTTGCGTGCCATCATGACAACGCCAAACTACACACATCTTTGACGACCCGGCAGCAGAAACTGAGAGAGCTTGATTGGGTAGTTCTGATGCACCCACCATAAAGCTCGGATCTTGTACCGTCAGATTATCATTTTGTTTCAATCTCTGCAGAACTGTCTTTATGGTGTAAATTTTAATTCCATAGAGGCTTGCAAAATGCACTTGGATCAGTTTTTCTCTCAGAAAACCCAAAAGTTCTACACAGATGGAATAATTGCCTTTCCCCAAAAAATGTGCAAAAGGTTATCGATCAAAACGGCATAAATTTTTATTTAATAAAGCTCGTTTCAAATATAAGATAAAAGCGGTTCATTTGTAATCAAATTTATAATCGAACTTCTTCAAACAACCAATATTATGCCTCGAAATATCATCAATATGGGCATTTCTTGGGCTTCGAATGTGAGATTTGTATGAAATGAAAGGAATTCATATTGAGAGATGTGATAAAAATTTTGACGGGCTTTATAGAACGAAATGAGTACTATATTTGATGTATATTTTCTTGATTTCAAGATATCATCCAATACCATCCATCGATATGGCCGTGACAAAATATGGAAGTGATTTTGTCGCATCCATACCGGCTCATAGGCTTGAAACTGAATATTCAATCTTAAGTGTTATTCCATATAGTTGGCAAAATAAAACAAATAAAATATCATCGAAAATCTTTGATAAGTAAAATTTTACCTAGTGGGTATCACAGACACATGAGCATCTGACTATATGTGGATTTTGTATGACTTTTCATTTTTATGACTAACGTACGAAATATCATTTGCCTTGTTATTATATTGATTCACACTTTCTCACTCTTTTTATTACTCTTGCTCTAACTCTTTCGTATAAAAAAAACGTTTCCCAATAAAACCTAAATATTCTTCTCATCGCGTCTTTTTCCTTTTAATCCCACACGGAGACAGTCTTGTTATCCTTATGAATATTTTGTTCGAATTTTACATGTACGAGTATAAATATTGCACGTGTGCTTTGTGTGCCATTTATATAGATACCTACATATTCTCACGTTTTATATTTCCCTATACGTATGTAGTTATTTTAAATGTTCGATTCAATATTCGTGTCTCGTTTTGTTACATTTCATTGGATTTTTCATATAAACAGGATATAGATTGAAGCGAAAAAAATGGTTTTGATTTATTGATTTTATGCTACGCACTAGTCCATTTGTTTGCTAACTAGTGTTGTTGTATGAAGGGTATTTGTTTACGCTTCACAAAATGTATGCTTTCGTGCGTGCATACGTGCGTGTTTATTCAAGATGATGAACATGTAAAGTAAGCAAATTAAAAAAAAAAAAACTAGTAATGAATTAAGCCAATTGTTTGTTGGAGCAAACCCTTTTTGATTTTGATATTTAATAAGAGTTTACAGGAAAACTATTCATATATATTCTCGTTGGATATTCAATAACTAGAACTTTTAAATTTATTTACTTCAACTTTACTTTATTTAAACTTTTGTAATATTTCAAAGGATTTTTAATAAGAATTTTCTACTGTCAAAAGAACTTTGAATAACTAATCGACAGGTGGACACTATTTGAAAAAAACAATTTCGATTTTTCTGTGATAAAAGCCCATCCAACAAAGTGGCACATAATACTTGATTGAATAAACTTCGTTGTATATGGAAAAAATTAATTAAATTATTTTTTTCTTTATTTCCCCCAAATATTTAACAAATACTGTAAGGCTAACTAAGAGATTAAGCAATTTTACGTAGTAATGCCAATGCTAAATGCTCTTAAAATTCATCTAAGAATGAAATGAAATGAAACTTTGATGAAGTAAGGGCACAAATAGATGACAAAAGGGGATAATTAATTAAAAAAAAAAACAAGAAAAACCATAGGAATGACAAAAGAAATGAGCAAAAATTGCATAAACATGAAATTACTTTCAAATAGTACGTATCGCCTAAATGTATGCAATTAAAAATAATTGCAACAAAATATTCACTCCATGTAAAGTTATTAAGAGCTTGTGGTTATAACTTTTATTGTATATCATTACATACACATATACATATATATTTAGAAATAATCACACACACACGCACACACACAAACACATGTGTGAATTTGTGTAGAAGTAAAAATTCCTTTACCTACATCCGCAAGACATGAACATTTTATTCATCAAAATCTCAAAGTGCTTTGTAACATAAGAGAGAAAGGAGTACAAGTAGAGGAGGGAAAAAAAATTAAGTAAAAATTAAGTAAAAATTGTTATCATTCCATGATGCATAAATATTAAATTGTATGTGTATGTATATGTATGTATTTGTGTGTTATTTTTGTCTTTGATGAAATTCATAGAAATACAAATATTCAAGTACCCACACATATGTATCTAAAGTTGATCCTAAATGTGCTTGAATGAAAATAAACATATGCCCTACATAAACATACGAGGACATGAGAATTTATCGAGAAGCTACAACACACATGCATACATATATGTGTATACCCACAAATAGACAGGCAACATATGTGTGATATTACACATGTGCACATGTGTGGCTAAGACAACCGCAAACATACAAAGTCAAGTCAAATTAATTAATAAATATATAAAAGTAGTAGTAGTAGTAGTAGGTGGTGGTGGTGGTGGTGGTACTTATGTACCACAGTCGGTATGAAAATCGACATGAGTGGTAGGAATGAAACGCAGCAATGCTTTAGTGTAACAGAAAAAACAAAAATCATGTAAAGGTTGTTAGGTGCCTTCGGTGAAGGCCTTAACATCAGCAGCTCAACTCACTCTTTGCGTATGGTAATGAAAAATACAATTAAAGCATTAGCAACATAGCATTTGTATATTTGTGGAAGCAGTGAAGAAATTAGAGTGGTGTTTGGCAATGCTGATTGCAAGTGTATGTGTACATATAAAAGGATTATATGCCAAAAGAGAATATATTCTTCTGTTTCATGCTCTCATAAAAACTTAAGCACTTAATAAATGTTCCAAATTGTATGTCATTAAAAGCGGTAATAACTCAATGTCGTCTCTTCTACCATAACATACACCCACACCCCTGTATACATGTAAATAAGCTCATACTCACATACTCACAACATATATACACGCGTACTTAAACCATAAAGGAATGCCACTTAACATTTCCGCTTCAACTTGTCAGTACTATGTAGTAGTAGTAGTAGTAGTAGAAGTAGTATTAGTATTAGACATGCTTCAAAAATGTCTTGTCTTGAATGAATGAATGAATGAATGAATAAATGAACGCGTGAAAAAAACGAAAACAATAATAAAATTGACACTTTTTATTACAGCCCACATCCATAGTACAATGAAAATAAAAATCAAGGGGATGGATTTTTATGTTTATGTCTTTTGTCAAAAAGGAGTGTTGCTTCTTTGTTAAGCAATCGAATATATGTACGTAATACACACGTGTGCTTGTATGTGTATATAATACATCGTAAGAGTGATTGGTTAGTTAGAGGGCGTTGCACTTGAAGTGTCATCGTAGGCAATAAAATTACATTTCTTGTCAACAATTTTATTTGTTGTTTATTTTTGTACTACGATATCTATGTATGCACAAGTATTTGTTGAACCAAGAAGAAGAAGAAGAAGAAGAAGAAGAAGACAAGAGAGCCACAGAAGCTTAGATGATAAAGTACATAGATGTTTGCAGACATATAAAAGGGTTGGGTGCCTTCATTATATACCTATGTATGTATGTGTGTGTGAATGTACAATTAATAGGTAGGAGAAAAAACTGTTTGATGATGATGATGATGATGATGATGATGTCGCGGTCCTTTGGTACATAAAAATAAATCACAATTGATTGCATTTGATTTGTTTTGATTTACATACTTTATATGTATTATTTTCGTTTAAGTGCCGCACATACTGCTTGCTTTTAACTAACTGAAAGTTTGTAATTTACAGTTATATGCGATTTGAAAGGGTAATAAAAATTAGAAGTTTAAACATTTTTATTGAAATTTTATGTAGCATTCTATACGATAAAAAAAAAAAATACGCAATGCGCACTTTTCATACAAATTTTAAGAATTATTTACAAAATCATAGTAACTTTGATTATAAAAATCAGATAGAGTAGAGCTTTTAAATGCATAAACATTGTAATTGAAAGCTTTTAAACAATTTTAAAATGCATTTTTGGCGCTATATACTTATAATAATAGCCAAATTTCCTTAACAGAGTTAATTTGATTTTTATTTTTTACATAAATATCAAATGGAACAAAATCTGATTACAGAAACTCAGAATGAAAGACCTGAATTTAAATCGTAAAACCTCCAAAATCTTGTATGCATTCTTAGGTCCATTTTTTTTTTGCCATATTAAATTTGCAATTTTTTGCCTGAGTGTTTTTTGAATACGTGAAAAAAAGGTTAAAAATCATATCGTAGCGAAATATGTAGTTGAAGTGCATATAGCAAAATTTCACAACGAATAATTTTGTAGAACTTTTTAACGCAATAGCACTCTCACGAAAGGGTAATTTTGACACCTTTTTTTTGAAAGTTTTATTAAAATGACATTTGGGATGTCGCTAGAGGGTTAACATGTTCTAGAAAATTATTTGACGGAAAATTTCAGTAGCGGTATTCTCAGAAAAAATCTTTATACAAAGAATGTAAAAGTCGACAGAAAATAAACAAATATGTCCCCTTGAAATATGCAACAACTTGTTTATGCTCACTATTAGTAGTATTTACTTTACGAATGAACGTAGCTGCTACCGTCTTTTTATGTACACCTAATCACCAAAATATACCCATATCAAAACTACCCCTTCGTGAGAGATCTAATGAGTTAAAATGTTCGACAAAATTATTCGTCGTAAAATGTTACTATATGTACCCACACAAACTATATATAATTCGCTTCGATATGAATTTAAACAGTAAAATTTTACGAGGAATAATTTTGTAGAACTTTTTAACCCACTAGCTCTCTCATGAAAGGGTTATTTTGACCCCTTTTTTGAAAAGTCCTATTCAAATGGCATTTGGGAGGTCGCTAGAGGGTTAAAATGTTCTAGAAAATTATTCGCCGGAAAATTTCACTAGGGGTATTCTCAGACAAAATCTTTATACGAATAATGTCAAAGTCTATAAGTAATAAAAAAACAAATATGTCCCCTTGAAATATGCAACAATTTGTTGATGCTCTCTTTTAATAGCATATACTTTACGAATGAATATAGCTATTTCTGTTTGTCTCTGATAGCTGCAAAATCAAATAATCGCAAATATAACTTAAATTCAAAATTGAAATTTAATTTTGCATGTCAAATATATAGTAAATTCATATAAATAGACAGCTACGATGGCACATGTACACAATAACGAAAACAACATATAAAATAGTTAACTTAACTAGGTATGGATAGACAGATTGACAGATAAGACGGACTTGTGTTGATTTCAAGTATACTATGTATTCGTTGAAAGATCTTATTAAATTTTAATTTCTGTATCAAAATAATAAAAACACAAAAGTAGCAGCAGCAGGAATAGACAGTTGATTTTAATTTGATTTACAAAGATGGGCAAAAAAAAAAAAACAATATGATACCGAAAAATATGAGATCATCGAATAGAAACTTTTTCAAAATTCTGTGTCATCTTCATCAAACTTTTATAATTTAAAAAAATTATTTACATAAAATTCACCAAAACCACACAACACGTAAAGCAAAATAAGAGGAAACAACAAGTAAAGTGTGCTTATGAGAATATGACCTACATACATATATATAAATATATATAAAGTATATAAAGATTAATGAAAATTGATGAAATATAAGACGAGTGGGAGAAATCTTTGTCCATGTTTACTAATTTTTCCAAGTTTCCACAAAAAAAAAAAGAATAGAATCAATATCATCTAATATCAATAAGGCAATATAAATAACAATATTAACAAGAGAAAAATTATCAACTTTCTCAAAGGAGCAAGTTTTCAAAAGCACATGTTGCTTGCACAAACATATGCATGTATAATATTTACGATTATATAGAAATATCGCGAAGTCTTCTCTATGCTTATTATTGGTTTTTTCATTATGTGATTGCTTTTCTTTCATCCTCAAATATTTATGAGAATATACGACGCAGAGAGATAGAAACCCAAAAGAAAGATGCATAAACTTATATGTATAAATATAACTTTTGATATTGTTGAGAAAAGTTTTACATCGTTTTTCCACATAGTAGCTTCCCCATATTCCTTATAACATATGTGAGAATGCCATATGCATTCATTCATTCATTCATTCATTCATTCATTCATTTAGTCACCAACAGAACAGCAAAGTTATACGTATACTTTTCGATGCTTTGACAGTTAATTAGAAAGCGTTTAATTAATAAATGATGTCGATGTTGGTGGTGTTGGCAATAATGTTGGTCATGAAGAATGCGTGTTTGATATACATAGACACACCCATACATGCGATGATTGTCTTTGAAACATTCAAGTTGTTTCGTTTACCCTCATCAGAGTGAAATTAAATCAAACTTTCTTACTTTGCCATTTTTCGTGAATTTTTTATATAATTTGTTTCTTTATTGTTTGCGAAGTATGCAAATATATATTTTTTTCTTAAGATTTTCATTAAATTTCATTAAATTAATTTAATACAACAGGTAACAGGTAAATAAAGAAATCTTAATTAATTTTGGTGCTTGAATAGTAATGCACATCACAGCATTCATTAATATTCACTGAATATATAAAATAACATAAATTATAATGCATTCGATAGAGCAGAAATCGTTTCAGATGTTGAAATTGATTACTAGCAATCACAATAATTATTTATTGTCGAATTTCTATATAATCATTAATTAAATTATAGTCACATCTAGCATGAAAGAAGAATTGAACTCTGATATGATACTTATCGATGTGCTAGGCAGGTGCATTCAATAGGAAATAATTTATATTTAACAACTTGTTTGAAAAACTGCTCGACTAGTAAGGACAACATGTTAAGAATTGTAAGGGATTTCGGAAAACAATGCCGGAATTCATTTGAGAGCCTCACGTTTCCCACCAAATTTGAAAAAAATGTTTGAGAATATTACCTTTTTCCAATACAAGACCATCTTCTGAGCACTTCGCTGTTATCTTACCCAAAGGCATCATAATTCGAAATAAGATTCGCTGGGCTATTCACTCCTTCAAGCAACTTAAGTACCCTTGATCGAATGGAATTATACCAGCAGAGCCTCAAGCAGTGTCCAACCTAGTTTTACCATTGGTTGAAAACCATATTTGAAGTCTGCATTAAGTTATCACACATTCCTCATAGCCCGACTCATGTGAGTGTAATATTCATCTCTAAAGCGACGAAAGCCTCGCAGTATAGACCGAAAGATCTTAGACCTATAAGTTTTCCATCCTTCCCTTTAAAAACCTTAGAAAGATTGATTGGCACATATATTCGTCAAAATATCGTATTACTAACATTCTTAGGAAACTGAGGTTGCACAACAATAACATCCGCTGACAACCTCACAATAATGATGTACGATAAATATGGTAGCACCCTAAGTAAAGTCATGCAGCTTGCCTTTAACACCTTTAGCAACTGGACCACAAGATGTGACCTTGGGATCAATCCACAGAAAATCATTACGAGAGCGCTGTACCAAGAACAAGTGATACGGTTGAAGAGAACAATTATCGGGAAACAGCCGGAATATGCGACCAGACACGAGTCGGTAAATTTTCACGATGACAACGCATGGACACACATTGCTATTCCGGTCAAAAACTACCTTACTATTAGCGGATATGAAGTTTTACTCCGCCCGCCTTAGACCTTAGATCCAGACCTGGCGACTTCAGATTACCACTTGTTCCGGTCCATGCAGAACGCCCTTAATGGAATACGCATCACTTCCTCAGTCACCGGAATCAAAAATTGGCTTGGTTCCAAGCCAAGCCGGCGAAGTTCTCTCGGTATAGAATCTATAAATTGCCAGAAAGATGAATACTTTGAATGACATGTTTTTTTACCGAATTCTTAAAAATAAATGATTCTTGAGCTCTAAAAAAGGCCGGTTACTAATTCACACACCTAATATTTATGCAGACGGGCAATAGAAAAAAATGGGTGAGGATGGGTCATTATCGTATACTGGCTCTACTCAGCGATGGTGAATACTTCTATATGAGGTCACCCGTCTGGTGTAGAGCGCTAGACAGGGCCTTTCATAGAAATTCTGTAGAGAAGGTTTAAAGACTCAAAACCACCAAATTACTGAATACCTTGTTACACCTGATTCATTTAGATATCCAGGTGAAGCAATTAGCAGATCAATCGGACTTATTAAATTAGACTTAGATCAATTTCAGAATGATTCTGCAAAGGTTAACGTTCGACAATATCCTTCAACTCACACATTCCAAATATAACGGTCTGGCAGTAAGGAAACAATCGTCTCAAAAGCATCAATCCACTTCTTCACTTATGGATACATATTGACGAACGAGTAGGAGAAGGGGTATTCTACGAATTATTTGGAATTCACCGAGCTGGAGAATATTCTACGATTTAGCCGAAGCTCGGTTTGGTTACAAAGGTAAATCGGATAGCCCAACTGAGGCATCACAATTGACCTTACTAGGCTTACGTGAGTCCACAGAGGCAGACAGCCGCCTCATCTAATCTAACCCAAATAGCAGAATCAAAACACATTTTAAAATTAACTTCAACTTTATTGTATGGAAACTCAAAGGAACTAGTTCAATAACTAGTTCAATAGTTGATTAACTAGACCTTTCAGCGAAATAGTAAACAATATCATTTTTAACCTGGTAATGAACAATTTTGTACTAGTTACACAATTATGAAAACCTCTCTTGCTCTTCTATTTATTACTTATAGCAAATAAAAATATTCTGTAGTGTCGACGAAAGGATCCATCCTCATCATTACCATGGCTATTGCGGATTTTGAAAGAATCAAAATAATTACTCAATTAAAAGTTGTTGTCCCACGAAAAGATATGAATGTTAAATTATTGCAATAATTATGCTAAGGCTAACGCTACTTACGTTATTGCATATATACATGTATACTAAAGCATTAATCACAGATATAAAATATGTAGCTGAGGTATGAATATAAACATGTATACGTCTATGTATATAAACCACGGTGCGCAACACAATTCAAATCATGCAGCTTCTGATCACATTCTGTTAATTAAATATGTATTGAGTTAATATATTCAATAATATCAACAAACCCCATAACAACAGCAAAGACAACAGAACGACAATTACAGTATGAACATGAAAGCAAAGTACATGCTGTCGCCCTGTCATTGAGAACATTGCATAGGAAATTTGAAAGAGGAGTACATAGTTGAGAATGAAGTAAAACAACATCTTAACATTTTAATTAAATGGATTTACGCGCGCGACATGCCATATAGCCACTGCGTATTAAGGTCATAATCAAAGATGCGTTGAACTATGTCATCATACACTGATCTTTCGCATACCATTCGCCATATTTCTTGTGCTTGGGTTGGCATTCAAGCCAAGAGAGATAATTTTTCTGCAAAATACATACATATTTATGTGGGAACAAGGAAGAGTAGAACAGAAAAAAAAAGAACAGCAATAACAGCGACCAAAGCGCTGCTGTTAGAATCACTCCCACGCACACAAACACACAGACACACACACACACATATATATAGCCAGTAAAGATGATGTGCAAAAAGGCACATTTTTATCTGTTGGGATTAGCATGTGTCAAGCAGGGCTTTGGCATCGTGTCGCTGCATGCCATCTCATTCATTCACACACCCCTTCAACATTCCTTTACATACAGCCCCCCATCATATATAAACACTAATGAAATGGTGCATTGCATTACTATTTGCTGGATTATAACGCAGAAGATCAGGGAGCAGAGAAACGAAAGAATAAACAGGCAGGCAAAGCAAGAAAATAGAAAAAAGAAATGGTCATCAGCAGATTGTATGCTCTTGTGATGAAGTTAAATATGTGACAACGTTAAGATGCTTTTATGAATTGTTGGGATTAACTTTGCGTTGGTTCGCGTATTTACCAGCATGTGTGCAGGGAGCAATTTTTTATTCGTTTTTTTTCCCCTCATTTTATTAGTTTTCTCTTTTTGGTCAGTAGCTGCTTAGGTTAACGTAATGTGAGCTATTAAAGCTTCTTGATTTTATTTACTTTTTGTTTTTTTTTTTGTCAGTTTGTAACCAATGCCAATAACCTACAGAGAATATTCAAAGGATATGATGGTAGAAGAATCAATAGATATAATGAAGTGAAATTAGTTTGCCCAGTCAAATTAATTGTTTAACTAATGCTAGAGTGTAAAAAGTTAAATCATATCAATGATTCAGTAGCAAACACAGTGGAATAAATAGAATGGTGAATATTTTGACTACACTCAAATTACATTAAATTACCATCAGGGGTATACTGCAATAGGCCGAAAAATGAGTAAATATTAAAGCAACATCTTTTTTTGTTCTCTTTCAAACTAAATCCCATTGGCGTCATTCTCGTGTACGAAAGTATGTGGTGCATCGTAGCAGTGACGATATTAATTCTAAACTTATAGCACAGTGGAGACAACTTTGAGAAGTTTTTTTTTTATTACTAAGATAATAAAAAAAATCATTTGGAAGCTTAGATATCCTACATTTGACAGCTAGACAGTCATATTTACGGAAAAAAAAAATATATTTTCGTGATGGAGGTAGGCGCGATTTAAATGCAATAGTGACCATCTTCAATCACACTTGCACATTGATAAAAATAATATGTGGCGAACTTTCTATATCTTTATATGTTCGTATACAAACTACGGTTGAGAACATATTTTTCTATGAGAAGTTGGAGTGGTTTTCATCTAATTCGCACACAAAGTGTAAGAATACACATTCAACCATATACTTTTGTATGGGAGGTAGGCGTGGTTTTCATCCGATTCAGCCTATTTTCAAATATGTTTATTAGTTAGTAAAAATAATTAAATGTTCCGAGTTCCATGTCGACAGCTATATATTTGCACGCACAAAGTATGAAAACACACATACCAAAGCATACTTTTGTATGGGAGGTGGGTGTGGTTTTCGTCCGATTCAGCCCATTTTCAAATATGTTTATTTATTAGTAAAGGTAATTATATATACTGAATTTCATGTTGACAACTTTATATTTGCACGCACAAAGTATGAAAACACACATACCAGAGCATACTTTTGTATGGGAGGTAGGTGTGGTTTTTATCCAATTACGCTCATTTTTAATATCTACATTCCGTAATCAGAATGTACCTAATATGCTTAATTTTAGAACGATAGCTTTAAATTTTAATGCGTAAAGTGTGAAAAAACTCATTCAGCAACATACTTTTGTATGGGAAGTAGGCGTGATTTTCATACGATTCAGCCTATTTTTGAGTATGTATATTAGTTTTTAAATATAACCGTACGTTCCATCTTGATAACTTAATATTTTCGTGCGCCAAGTGTGAAAACACTTATTCAGCAACATACTTTTGTATGGGAGATAGGTGTGGTTTTTATCCGATTTCGCCTAATCGTGTACATATATGTTTGTTGGTGAAAATAATCTCACGGAACAACTTTCAGCACGATTGTCCTATAATTGGTTGGTTGACAGAACTCTTTGGAATTAATTGTAAGTTCTGATATAATCTTTTTAGATACTTTCAATGCAGGAGATAAAGATATGTCGCTTTAAATCACATATGAAACTAAGCTCAGAAAAATAAGAAGATTAATCGCAAAACAAAAAAATCATTAGAATAATCCGAAAATCTGAAAACATCCCAAATTTAAATTCCATCATTTGCAAACAATTCAAATTTAATGATGCAAAAACATGCAAGATATGTCAAAATATTCACATGGCGTTTGTATAATAAAATCCCATGAACAATATTGTATGTATTGGATTGTAAGCGTATTAGTTGCAAAATATGTGCATACAATCAGTTAGACAGATGCTTCAAACAAATGGAGGAACATTGTGAATGGCGATGAGTAGAATGCTTCAGCAGCAGCAGTGAAAACAACAAGCCAGCAACACAGCATCAGCAAGTGGCATCTAACAATTCTTTGTAAAATATTTGTATGTTTGTATATACATAATGCCTCACATATGTACACATTTAGTCAATATCCGGAAATCAGATTTAATAGATTCAGTAGAATACTTGCAAGGACTTGTACAAAATGTGAAAGAAGCATTGGAATAGTAATACACAGACAGTTATTACATATCATACATACTAATAAATATAATGCAACTAGGAAATGGTGGCAGAGACGATGTTTCAATGTTTTTCATGGCAACATTATATATATGGATGTTGCTATTGTTGCTGGTCGTGTTCGTTTTGTTGCAGAGGTAGTGTTACTCATGCATGCCGAGTATATACTACGCATACTAGCACTCGTAAAATGCAAAGCAACAGAAAACAGCTATTAATACTATGTAGCAACCAGCACACAACCTTACTTGTACTCGTATTCACTTAAAATCACTCAAGCATCATCTAGTCATCATTCTCATTACGATTACGACTACCACCACTACCATCATTCACTTACTTTACAAAATTTTACAATAATAAAGTCGCTTACTCCAGCAACAATTACCAAATGGAAATTGATTTTAAATTGTCAGTCCAACTCAAACTCTTTCAATATTGTTGCATTCATTGGTAGTCATTGGTACTTATTGAATTTCAATTGATTGGAAATGAATAGCGTCTGAGAAGCATCAATGCACTAAAAGGTATTTATGGAGCTTTGAAATACTCATACATCGACATATCTATTAATTCATTTATTAAATGGCTGTTGTAGATAGAGAGAGAGAGAGAGAGAAAGACAATAGAAGATTAAAAAATAGTTTCAATTACTAAAGATTCAATTGAAAATTGTTCTACTATTTATTAGCACTATGATAGGCGGTGCAAGTGAATAGAAAAGTTGCATGAATGTACTATGATTATTAAATTTGTTGAAATTTATTAGGAATATTATGGATTCCCTTTAAATTTACTAATAAAAATATGCTTCTAAAAAAATTAAAATTCATTTTCCAACACCTTTTTCAATTCGAATTCATTCTTTAGCTAAACTTCACTCAAAATTAAAAACTCGAAGAAAATAATAATTTCTGCACGATATGCTCCGAAGAAATTTTGGCCCAGTGTTGCTGTTGTGTGTATTATACATATATATGTGGCACTTAAAGCCCCGAAGGGCTCATTGGTCGAGCTTCTCCTCAATTACTGTTGTGCGTGTTAAATTTTGGACAGTATCAGAAGGAACCTACTTATTTTAGCCGGTTCCGAACGTAAGAACCCTTGCGACATCACTTTTTCGGAGCTTTGTCACAGAGTTCTTTTAGAAGCTTTTTCATGGAAAGTTGTTACTGTCGGAAGAATTGCCAATTGCTTGCAGACAGGTGGGTACCGCTCGAAAGAAAAATCTTTTCGATATTAAATTTGTTATGCATGAGCCGGGGATTGAACCACGACCTACAGATCAGAAGGCCAACAGACTCACCACTGAGCCACGGCAACACATGTGCCGTGTTGTGTGTATTATATGTTGAAATATTAACCGTTACGGAATGCAGAGAATGCAGGGCTCTTGACAAAAGCTTTTAATAAAGCTTGCTATATATCAGACAACATTAATCCGATTGTGTCAAAGAGACATGTGTTTGGAAGGTGACATTTCAGGCTACATTTCTTTTTTAATATAGTTCTGTAATTCGTTGCTCGTGTAAAAAGTTATATTGATTTGAAAGTAAGTGAAATAACTGAAGAAATACGCTATGTGATGCTTTTTTTACTATAAAAAAGGTAAAACCGCTGCAAAGACAAGCCAAAAATTTTGTGCGGTTTCCCATGAGACCATGAGGTTTGCTCAATTCCGTTTCCAAAATTTCGATGTCAAAGATGCACCACACTCTGGTCGCCCAATTACTGAAAAAGTCGATGAAATTTTGAATCTGGGGGAACAAGACCGACACGCAACACGACAAGGAAACATAACGGAGGCACTAAACATCACCTATGTGACAGTTTTGAATCATCTAAAAAGAACCTGCTACGCAAAAAGTCTTGATATTTGGATATCTCATGAATCAACACATAGAAATTTAATTGACCGAATTGCCATCAGCAAAACGCTGCTGAAACGCAACGAAATCGAACAATTTTTTAAGCGAATCATTATGGGCGATGAAAAAGGACTTACATACGGGAATATCCAATGCAAACGATGATGGTCAAAGGTTGGTGACCCTTCACAAACGACTTCAAAGCATAGATTGACAGCAAACAAGGATGTTCGGATGGGAAGGGTATTGTCTATTACGAGTTGCTACAACCTGCTGACACGGTTAATTCTGATTGACTCACAAATTGACCGCTTGAACGAAGCAATCAAGGAAAAGCGACCAGGATTGGTCACCAGACCGCACACACATCTTTGATGACTCGGAACCAATTGACGGTACTTAATTGGGAAGTTTTGATGCATCCACCCTATAGCCCAGACCTGGAACCATCTGACTATCATTTGTTTCTGAGAGCCGCTGAAAATCACGATCACATTTTTCGCCGAAGAACCACAGCAGTCATACACCGATGAAATTATAAAGTCTCCGCGAAAATGGCAAAAGGTCATAGATAATAATGGCCAATATGTAAAAAAAAAAAATAAATTTGTGGCTCGTTGGCTGAGCTTCTCTTCCATTACTGTTGTTCCTGTTAAATTTTGGACAGTATTAGAAGGGACCTACTTATTTTAGCAGGTTGCGAACGGCAGAATTCTTGCGACATCACTTTTTCATCACTTTTTCTGAGCTTTGTCGCAGAGTTCTTTTAGAAGCTTGGCCAATATGTACTTGATTAAAATTTATTTTCAATAAAGAAGAGTTTGGTTCAAAAATTTACCAAAAAATGGCGTATACTTTTTAATTTATCCAACAATAGTTTAGAGTAAATAATTAGAAAAGTATATAAATAAATTTTGAAATATTCCCTTCCCCCATAAACATTTATAAAATAGTATATGTATATCTATATTGTGACATCCATTAAGCTTAGTACCGGTTACAGATGTTTCTAATGTGTGATAAATCATTTTTATACATACACTATTTTTCTAATATATTATGTATCTTTAAAGGAAAACATATTATTTTTTTACAGAGTTTTCCTTCTCTCTTCTTTAATGCCTTTTTTCACGGCTCATATGTGTGGTCTACTTCTACTTTGCCACTTTTGATTTATGCAAATTCTAGTTAGACCACCAAGGAGAAAGAGTATTACAAAAAAAAAAACTATAATAAAAAATAAAACAAATGAGCCAATGAGTAGAGGAAAAAGGATACAAAAATTTTTCATTTTTACATTATCTATTATGCTTCTATTTTCTTTTCTTTTTTTTTCATATTATTATTATTATATTTCTTTCTTTTTTTCTATTTAGCTGAGTTACACTCTCATCTTATCATCAGCAATGTTGTAAACACAGAGAGGTCAGAAAGTGCAAATACAAGCATTTCTGAAATGTAGTAAAGCTGAACATATAAAATATTATAAATTATTGTTATTTTCTTCATATTTTTCGAATGCTTTTATAAAATTAAGATAAGTCGAAAATAATAAGTTTTATAAGAATATACATAGTAATGATGTTTAATTATTGTAATGATCGTGGAAATCCTAGGGTTACGTGACTTGTCACTTGTCATGACATTAGTTACTGTCACGAATCTATTTGAATATATGAATCGAGTGGATAATTGTCATCTCATAGTATCGATTTTCCACTGTCACGACATATTTGTTAAAAAATAAATGGTACTATTTAATATTTGCTCAAGATAATGTATTAATATAATAGAATAATCATTTTAATAAAAATAATAAAAATAATCTTAGTAATTTAATCAAAATTATGTTTTAGTTGCCAAGAATGTGTTACAATTACATTTCTCGTAGAAAATTAAATTGTGTTTTCACTTATGCGATCCAATATGTATCGTATACTTGAATGTAATAAAATGCTCTTAGCTAAACAACCGAAGAAAAGAAATCCTTAGAGTGAACTACATATGAAAATTATAGTCAACATTGTTGCAAAAGTAAAACCTATATACATATTGTTTATTTTTTTATGCTTTCATAAAATACGATACAAAATTTCTAATGGCAAAACAAAAACAAAAACAACAAAATGTTCATAAAAGCAAGCAGCCAACAGCAAGCATCATGATAATAACCAACTGTGAACTATGTATGGATATGTATGAGTGATTGTATGTGATAGATAACCTCTCTTAAATTTTGTCAAATAAAATTTGACCATTTCATCGAAGTTCTAACATAAAGTTAACTATGCGCTTGATGAAGGACGGATTTATGTACAATACATATGTATAAAAATGTATGTATGTATAGATGTATTCATATGTATAAATCGCAAGCAGCAAAATCAATTTACTTAAGGATTCCATAAAGTGACATGGGTGAAATACTATGCTTATTAAAATAAAAATGTAGAGAATTTTATGTGAACAACTTTGACATAAGACAAAAGGATAAAGGATATAATGTACATACATATACATACATATGTATGCACATTGTATTAGTGGCTGTGTATAGAAGACAACATTTATGCTGACACAAAATTAGTTAGAGACATGAACTTTGGCAACAGGATGGATATATGAAAATGACAACAATAATAAAAATAAAAATTATAATAAAATAGAATATTGAACATGTTATGGAAAACAACTAGTAAAACTATTAAAAACAATAAATTTGTAGAAAAGAAGTTAAACAAATGAGAAAATAATTGTATAAAAATAAATTAAAATAATGAGGTTTCAAAGAATCTTGTCGGAGTTTCTCTTCCAGTTCGTGTTAATTTTGAGCAGTTGGAATGGAACAGCAGAACTCTTGTGAGATTTACATTTTTTGATCTTACCGATTCGATTTCCGACGCGTCGGACTAATTGTTAATTGCAATTTGAATGAATAAATTTTTGGCATTCTCAAAAAAAAAAAAATTCAGCTAACTTTACCGAATCGGAAGAATTGGGTAACGAGAAGCCTTAAGAAATGAAATTAAAATTCAATGACAGAAAAACAAAATTAAACTGGGAGAATGGGTCTCACTTAGTTCACTAGTTCACACTCCCATGGTCCAGAGCTTGATACATTCCTAACTGAAAGATTTTCAAGCAAATGTCTATGATGTGCGACAGCAAATAAATGTTAAATTACCAAGTAGTCAAAATGAAGTTGTTGAACCGCCTTGTGATCTATAACAAATTTGGGAGGGCCTTGAAAGACTGTATGAGTTAGAAGAAGGTGAAGGTTTAATGTGAGTACCTGCCTGGAAGGCCTATCTCACGGTGCTCAAAGCACAACGTATCAGAATTAAGCGTCGATAAGCGCCCCCCAGGACTAGAAGGCAACGACTTCTAGCCCTGAGGTACCAATTTGGGGAGCGTGAATGGCCGCACTACCCATCCTTGGTGAGGATCGAGGCCCATCTTAAACCTCTGCTGGACTATGGGGTCCAGCACCCGATTGAGAATGCAATTCCACACCGAGCAACGTGCTCTACCCGCGTACCTTTGGGTATAAACCACAGCCACCACGAAGCTCCCCGAAGGGCCGTTCCCAACAATCAGGTTGGAGCTCCAGGGCTCCTGATCCCCGTGGTACCAGATTAAAGTCTCCGGTCAGACTTCGTAGCCGAAGCTACTACCAGTTGAGCTACCATTCAGCTCCGGACTGGTGGCCAAAAAGAATACAAAATAAATAAACTCCACCAAAAAATAATAAATAATAAATAACAAGAGTTAAAGCTAGAATAAGTATCAATAATAATAAATAACAAGAATTATACTAAGTAATAATAGCAACAAATATTAGCTAGGTAATAAAGCTTAGATCTATATAAATTGTAGTGACAAAATTGTAACAATTATTTTAACAAAATTGAACAGAAAACCAATAAACAACCGGTACCAGCCAGGCCGCTAGAGGTAATTGTTTTATCACAAGCGAACGGCTGTGCCTCGACTCACAGCCAGCGGCCAAATGCTGGCACCTTCCCACCCATTAACAGTATAAATGTTTCACAAAACCCCACTGCATGAAGCTGCATGAAGCAGCAACCCAGAACACAACGCCCGCGAAGCGAGACCGGAGACGTCGAACGGCAGCCCGAGTCTCCCCAGACCCACCCAAAAGAATAACACATTCACACATACCCCCAAAACAAAACACGCACACACAAGGCTATTCAGACTGCCTTGCCATGAGTCTTCTCCGTTTAAACACCAAACACGCAAAATTACTTAATGCTGAAACATGGATATCACTAGCTAAGATATTGGAGAAGCACCACTGCCCGTCACTGCGTGTGATCCCCATTCCATCCAGATCTCTGAACTCCGAGTAAATGGGGCACACACGCAGGACGTTCAGCCAATCTTCTACACCAGCACCACACATACACCCCTCACTAGGGACAACTGAATTAAAATCGAGTCGAAATAATGTCATAAAGCTTTTTGCCATTTTTCGACATTATCGCAAAAAAAAATGAAATAAAGCCGAACAATAAATGCATGAAATTAGTTTTTCGACATTATTGCAAATATCTACATTGCAGCAAAAATGATTCAAATACATGTATATCTATCTACCTATGTATGTAATAGGTGTACAAATAATTTCGGTCATATTTTTTGATGAATTTCGTCTTTATTAAAAACAAAGCTTAATAATCGCAATATTCGTACTTAATATCTATGGTCTCGCGATAGAAACCTAGTGATGTGCGAGCTATTTTCGCACATTTACAACTTTGGAAAATCGCTGATCGCTAAATAAGTGGTAGTCGGAAGTCTGGAAAATTCGCCGCATGTTTGGAGAAATTTCCCAGCATAAGATGAGTTCCTAAACAAAAAGTATTGTCACGAAATCTGGCACTGCACTTTCATACTGTTGTTGTACTTTGTAGTGTTCCAAGATTCGCATAATTTTCAATCAAAATCGAATGAATCAATTTCAAAGCTTCAACAGTTGCATATCCACCTACGGAATTGAGGGCAATGAAGTTGCGGACGAACTAGCTGGAGCTGGATCGTCTTCTCCACTGGCGGGCCCAGGACCTTTCTGCGGTATAAGCTAGGTATCGGCCAAAGCTATGATAGAAAAATATTTCCACGATAAATACCTACTACAATGGACAAATTCGATAGGTCTCCGCCAAGCGAAAACTCTTATCAGCTTCGATACAGCTCTTTACAGAATTAGTTTTAGCAGAACAAATCTTGCGCCTAATAACCGGCTATCTCTCAAGACATAACTGGTTAAAATACCATCTCCACAAAATGGGACTGTCCTCTAACACGGAGAGTAAACTCTGTCTGAAAGAGGATGAAACATCGAACCACATATTTTGAGAATGTCCGGCCTTGGCCAGACTTCGCCTCAAATACTTTCAATTGAGTTTCCCAACACCAGCTTCAATAATCAAAAGTTCGACAAGATTAATTCTATCCTTCATTAAAAAGGTAGAGGATATTCTAGTGTCGTAGATAGGCTCGGGTACAAAAGATCTGATTTGATAGCAGTGCCCGTAACACTTGTGGTTGGCCCTGAGAGGAATCAGCCGTAGGGCTCATATCCTCTAACAGACCTTGGTCTGGTTTCGCGTGGCCCACTTGATGAACAAGGATTATGTCCTTGCTCCAATGTCACGCTCTCTTTTGATTGATTGATTGATCTACACATGACAGAATTTATTTGTACATCTATTATATGGCAAAGTAGTAATTACAATTCGGCGCTCATAAAGTAATTTAAGGAAGGTTCAAGTATCTATGTATTAGGGCAGGTCGAAATTTAATATTATCGCGAGTCAAAAAATAAAAGTATAATACCCTTGATTCTGAGTATAGTTGCCCAAGAAACCAATACTTGAAATCAATCACAAAAATTTTTTGAATCAGAGTAGTTTGGTCGGGTTTTAGATCAGAGGCTCTATGCACAAAAGATCAAAATGATGTAAACTTCAAAAACTACTAACAAAAATTCTGGCAGAGCAGCTTTAAAGATAGCGAATAAGATATAATTTAATTTCGATTCAATGTATTTGACCACTAAAATACACAGACATGCACAAGAAAATTTAATAAAGCTGGTGGATATCTGTTTGTCAGGAAAATTGATATTGCCCCTTAAGGGAGAGGTACAATTAACATCAAGTCCATAATAATATATTTCTCGCTGAACAAAAAAACATAAAAGTAGAGCAATCAGAAGCCCAAATAAGCTCAAAGTAAAAACGGAAAAAACAATATAAAAGCTATTGAAATTTATTTATCAAAATACAGTAATCCTATAAGATGATAAACCAACGGACCAAATAAGGAAAACAATTCTAATACTAATGTTTATAGAAATAAGAAACAAATTCCACCAAAAAATATCCTTACATAATCGTACAGTACAGAATGTGAAAACAAAATTACTGTAAAGTCAACAAATGCATATAAAATGTTTACAGACAGCAAAAATAAACTTATGATTTCTTTTTGTTCACATTACAGGGATAACTATATGAAAATTGATGAAAACTTTAAACAGGAACAAAACAAAAAAAAAAAAGGAAGAATGGATACAAAATAAAAACGAAATGCCTTTGAATAAAACTCTTTACCATTCATTGTATAAATTGGTGGCAATCATTTGTAACAAAATACTTTAAACATCACCCATACAAGCTTACTCAAATTGTGAATACTTCCTGCCAACAGCAACAGGATAATATTATATACAGTCAGGCAGCCAACAACACACATGGATATATGCATTTGATTGGAAAGGGTCGAACAGTATACAATTTATGAAGGAAGTGAATAAAGTATAATATTACAGTATATGAGAGTATGTATAGATATTTATTCGTATACATGTATGATTAAACGTTTGAATGAATAAGTAAATGATTGTACATACATATATATATATATATATATATATATCTGTAAATATGATTGAAGTAAGATAGTAGAACAAAGTATATACCTACTTACATACAAATGTATTGAATGAATGATGGACTGAATGAATGAATATGTAATTTGAATTTGAAATGTTATCTGTTTACACATGTTTTACGTATTCGTATTTGTTTTTGTATAGGCTGAATAACTGGATAAAAGTGATGATATCCTTACTCAATACACATTTACGTGAGGGGTATGAGTATATGAAAGGATATAAAGATTATATATAAAGTTATATACAAAGGGCCAAGACAAATATGTAATATATTTCAACTGCATATATGTATGTATGCATGTAAATAAACGAATTGTGTTTTCGTTTGATTGGACAAATTAAAGAATACTATCAATACGTTTATGCAAATATTATATCAAATATTAAGTTGATATTTGTCATTTCAAAGACGAATCGATATTATCATATTGACAATTGATTAAAAGATAATTGTTATATAAACATGAAAATTTTATGTATGAAATTTATATTTACGCAATAATTTTACAAAAGTGACCATTAAATTAAAAAATTTATCTCTGATGGCATCAATATATTTTCTTTCAGTGTATACTGTAGTGGTTTTGCACACAATAATTGTGTTTAAAATATGAAAAGAGTCAGTAAGTTGGAATTATCTGAAAGATGGACTGCTGACAGGTCATTTATACCGAGTGTCAATATTAGGTAAAAAGTAAATGTGAATTTTTGCTAAAATGTTCTATTGTATCGTTTTATCGTTGTATCGCTGATTCGAATAATTTGATTATTCAAAATTGTTGATTAATAAATTAATCGATTAATTAAAATTGTTGATTAATAAATTAATCGATTAATCAAAATTGTTGATTAATCGATTATTCAAAATTTTGATTAATCAAATAAGATTATTATTGGAATAATTATGATTTTGAATATTCAAAAATTGAAATTATTCGATTAATTAGAATTTTTATTAATCAGATTAAAATTATTCGAATAAAATATTCAAGATATTTATAATATTATTACGAAATAATTTGTTTATTTCTAAAACACAAGAAAAACTAAATGAAAAATAGTTTGATTTTGATTCTGATTGTTCGAATAATTCGTATTTTGATTAATCGAATAATTGTTTAATCAGGATTTTGATTAATCAGACTGATCGACTAAACGATTAATCGCATATTCAAAATATTTATAATATTTTTTCCAATACAAAGTAGACGGTGAACTTTCCATAGCTACGAATATAAGAATGTGTTTTAAATGTTTATTTCAAAAACTCAAGATAAACTAAATGAAAAATATTTTGATTAATCTAAATTCTGATTAATCGAATAATTCGTAGTTTGATTAATCGAATAATTGATTAATCAGACTGTTCGACTAAACGATTAATCGCACAATCCTACTCGAAAAGCATTTTCAAAGATACTACAGATGCAAAAATTTTTTAAATATTTTTAAAAATATTTTAAAAATGAAAATTAAATTAAAATAAAAATTATGTGAATTTCCTAGTTTCAGACAATATTGTTCCCCATTGAAATCAATTTAAAACGTAACACCCTAATTTAATAAATAATTACAACGATCACTTGAAAATCAGTCGAGAAAACTGACAGGCCGGGCATCAGTTATACAAAAACAAAAAAATTAAATAATAATAATAATAAGTATTAAATAAAAATTAATAGGATGTTCAAAAAAATATATACAGATATAAATGATTCTAAATGCTGGATTTTTACTATATCTGCTAAAGGATCAACGTTAGAGACGAAAATTTAAGTAACCTCAAAAATTTGTGTTAGTTTTAATGCAACTAAAAATTATTTTCCATCATCCTTACATGATTGAAATTATTATTTAGCCATGTTTTAAGCTCGTTGAAATTTCACCACAAGCTATTGTATGAACCTTTGCCCTAAGCACTTGTTTTTTTGTTGTTATTTATTTGTTTGACTTTTAAAAAATAAACGAAAAACTGTATTTATTACATGGCTGTGTGAATATTTTTCTAATATAAGAGTACTAACCTTATTCAGCTTCATCAAATTTTCATATGTACATAAGTACTCCTTTTTCTATACACATATATTTTTTTCTTTATCTGCTTCTTCCCTTATACATACACTTATAAGCACCTGAATCCTGAGGGTATTATAACTCGTTTGTATAGAAATCATACAAAAACAGTAGGAGCCAAACAAAAAAAAATATATATCTCCTTATGAAAGAAGTGCAAAAGAAAAGGATTGTTTAAATATGGAAGGAGAGGGGGCAAAAAACAAAATAAAAATAATAAAAAATCAAGAGATATATATTCATGTTCATAAATGAAAAGGAATTCAACACACGTCTGACTTGAACTGCTTTTATCGTTATTCTTGTTGTTTTGTCTATATTATTGTGTCGTTGTTCCCGGTAGCAGCATCTATCCAAAACAACGTGATATAGAGATATTTATGTAGATGATGATGATGATGATGATGATGATGAGATCAGCCAAACAAATCAAGCAGATAAACGTGCAAAATTATAAAAACTACATTCATTTGTAAAATGAAGAGTATGAATGTACGAGTATATGTAAATATAATGAAAATGAAAATGGAAAAAGGTAGCAACAAAAAAAAAGTGCAAGTTGAAAGAAAAACAATATATGTACGTAGCAGACGTTTAAACGAATGGGGCATGGAAAAAGCAATAATAATAATAGTAATAATCATGAATTCATACATAGTCAAATAGTATAAAGTTAGCTACGACTGCTTTTAAAATGATAATACACTTTGATGATGAAATCATCTAATACGGTATATGCATATGTATAAGTACCTTCAACTTTAATAAACAACTTTAAATAATTTTCTAGAATTAAGTTTCATAAATATTAGGTATTAGGTACTATCACTCAATAGATGAAAATGTTAATTAGCATGTACAATATTGTCTTACTGAAGACACAAAATAAAAAACACCTAAAAGCGATCAGGCATCTAGCGGTCTCCTATTTGGCTTTTAACTATTCCATGTTGGTTTAGTGTTTTGCTATGCGCTGTCATTTATTTATGCTTAACTTCACTGTACCATACTAAAAGAAGATCCTAAAGTGATCAAAGTTTACGTTCGAATAAATGAAGAGCAATTTGAGCCAAATCGAACCAAAATATAGTAGCATAAGCCATGTAACATGCGAAATTCGTATTGCAAATTAAATAAATTAAAATTAAAATGTCATGCCTCGATCGACGGAATGAAGTCCAGATTATTTAACATTACAAAGGCAAAAGAAGTTATTAAAAAAAAAAAAAAAAACGTGCCACGATCGGGAATCGAACCCACATATGTAAGTATTGCGGAGTGATATTGAGAGCAAATATTACTTATTTTATGCACAGGATGCGCGATATTTTACATTTTTTAAATATGAATAAATCAGTACATACAATAAGTGCTACCCCAAAGACTTTTTTATTTACGTATTCAGAAGATATAGGCAGACAACGCTGATACATTGATCAAGCATAACAATTCTCGTTTGGTTCAGCATAAACCCAACACATATGTTACGAGTATGTTGTGCCAGCAAGAATCGAGAAAAAAAACTTCCGAATACAATCGGACAAGTGACATACTTTGTTTTTCTACGTGGGGATTTGTATGAAACTTAAGGCTGCCAACTAGTGCCCTTGTTGAAGCGGATCCAACCTACGGAGACTTTCTTTTGAAGATTGTTGCCTGCGGCGACCTCTTTGGTGAGTACTAAACGTAGTCGACTGGGAGCCCTCTGCGCTGATCAAGTAGTCATTTTGACCACACCAATTCTAGGGGAACCTTCGTTCTCGTTTCTTCATCTTTCTTGTATAGAACTTCTTTTTCACAGACTACATAAATAGCGTAAGATTTAGCTTAATTTTGCCTTTTTGAATAAATCATTAATAAGAATAATTCGAGTAGTACCATTAAAGTATACCATCCGAATCGAACACCCTGCTGTCAGTAATATGTCAATTACTGTCAAATTAACAAAAAGGGCCTAATTCGGTCGTCTTACCATAACAAGAGTCTCTTGTTATCGATTGAACGTTACTCCAACTGGAAACAACAAGTCCGCGTTAGAGTTTTAATAGTTTTGATTGATCAATTCATCAATTGATAGACCAAATCACTCATATTCCTCAGAGGCCTCAGTCATGGAGTGGGATATATGTGTCCACCGTGCGCATGTATCATCAAGTGGGGCAGCGTTCTGCATAAGCAGATCCGATAGTCGAGTAGCGTCCGTTATTGGAGGTGTTCTGGTGGAGGCTGAATTTTGAGACAGTTGGACCAAAGGTACCTTCCTTGCCCACCCTGGCATTAAAGTCGCCGAGCCATTAAAGTCGTTGGCGCTGTGAGGCAATTTTATTGAATTTCCTTCATTTTTCGTAGATATGCTTAGAAAATACTTATATAGGATTTATTTTTTCATTAGCTATGAGTTAGATGGCGCATATTTTACATTTAACATTAAACTGGTTCTAGCAAAAAATTTCATATATAACACATTTCAAGATATCAAGCAAATTCTCAAGATTATTGAAATAAGAATTCAACTGAAATAGCACTTCAAAATTACTATCAAAATGTTATTGCAATTTCAGAAAAAAATTGTAATTTTTTAAATAGTAAATATTTAAAATTTACTCACCAGATTACTCCAAATAATCTGATAAAAATTGCTTTAATCATAATTTAAATTATTGCGACTTAATACCCATGAATGGTTATTATGATATTCATGGGAAACAAAAAAAAAAATTTAAAGAGAAAATGCCTTAAAAAATTGTTTAAGCATTGCAAATGGAAAAGAAAAAAGAAGCGTGCGGTATTAAGAGCAATTAATATTATTTGCAATATGCAAATACGTATTCATAAATATTGTGTGTGTGTGTAAAAAAGTAATAAGGAGAAATCAATTGGGGATACCATGAGCTTATGATTTTTTTCTTTGCCACGCTTGACATATGTATATATATATATATATATATATATATATATATATATTTGTAAATACGAGTATACTGTGAAAAATACAATAGAGTTGTGTTGCAGTAGTTAACGGAGCCATGAAAATATGTACAAAATATTTTGAAATTTTTGGAAATTTTCTATCTCAAAATTTTCTTTAATATTTAAAAATTTCGAAGAATGTGTACAAAATTTGAAATTATTAATATATTATATTTTAGGTTGTAAAAATCAACCTACTGCTAATTGTTATTTCATATTTTCAGTGTGTGTACGCCCATAGGTATATATCACCAGTCATATGTCTGGCCTATGAAACGTATAGGTAATATTACACCAATATTAGTGAAGTGATAGAACACAGGCACAAGTAAATATTAATGTGCAAACAAAAATGTACTTTGTAATTGAAAACGTGTAAAACGTGGCTATTTCCAATTTTTCCATTTCCTTATATTCTCCCATACTCTGAAGCAATAAAACCAGCATCATGTAAACCATCATATTGCACTTACAATTTGTCGTTTTTTTTTCTGTTTGTGTTGCGTTGCTAATAAATTCAACAACAACAACAACAAAGTGCAGATTACAATATTCATTTCCTCTTGTTGAAATTCCGGTCTAGACGGGATTCTAACTGGGCGACACAAGTTTTGCTGTAACCTTTACCTTGCATGGATTGTGTGTAAGGGAGTTGAAGCGATTTAAGTGATTCTTTTTTTTTGTACTACTAGCAATAGCAGACCTAAATGGATGGTATTTTATTTTTATTTTTCCCAATGGTATTGAAACATATTTTTGAAAAACCAAATCCATATGAATGCTCTATATGATTTTATTAAAACTTAATTAAATTTTTTAACCACTAAAATATGAAAAAATATAGTTTCATGATGAAAATTATCAATAAAAATCGTTTAAATTTAATTAACCGCAACAAATGTATATAAATTTTATTCACTTTCAATAAAATAACTACGCATTCATAATTTTTTCGTGTATTTTTTAGCCCAAAAAAAATTACATTAATGATGAAGCGTTGAAATTTTTTCAAACATATGTAAACACGTATTAAAGTAGAAAATTTAATATTTGTTATACTAAACATGTGTATGCATATTGCAAAAAAAAAAGTGTATTTATTTCATATATACATACACATTATTCTCGTTAAATTCACACATTACGAACATTGCTTCTTGTTTACAGAGTAACAAAAAAATGTACCGTAAACGACATACACTTGTGAAGAATGTGTATGATCGAGAGAAATATAAAGAAGTGTAGCAGAGAGTGAGAGAAAAGATACAAATAAAACAAATTGATAATCAACTAGAATGAAGAATCATTTCACAAAAAAATTCCTACACTTTCTATACACTAAAGTTGAATGAAAATCAAAAATGGGAAAAGTTTTTTCACAATACAAAAAAAAAACAGAAACGTGCCAGCAAATTTAATTGTATGGGTACATTTTATGCTTGTTAAATTATTTGTGTAAAAAGATAGAGAGACGAAGAGGCAAATGTGTGTGTGTGAGTATGTTGTGGTCCTTTTTCAGTAAACCTCTACGGAAAATGGGTAACCAAAACTAATTGGTACCAAATTGCTTTGCATGTTTTACAGCTGAACGCACACGTATTCGCAAACATATGCCACGCATTGCTATAATAATACATACACAAATATTAATACAATCACACACACACAAACATTCGCATACACATGTACATTCATTTTCAATTTATGGCCTTTTCGCCTTTGGCCTCTTAACTATTATCAGTCAGAGAACAGCCATTCAGCCAAGTAACCAACAATCAGCTAGCCAACCTGCTAGTCATCTAGTCGTTTTATTTGACTGAATTCTCGTCTACCAATCCATAGAAAATTTTTCACTCCAACTTGTCTTTATAAGTGAGTGTGTCTGTGTGTGTATTTTTAAGAGGGTAGAAATATGCTGTTACTAAATGTGCAAAATGAACCTTTTGTAAACATGTTTTCTATTCCCTATGACAATAATTGAAAATGATACTTGTATTCATAGTCAAATTAGTATGACGTATTTTCGTGAATTGGCGCCACCGTCTAGCCGATCATTCACCAAATTTTTCTGCTATCGTTTAGCTATTTGATATAAAATACACAAAATAACATATGCTAAGTGATTGGTAACAAAATACATGGAAAAATCGCAAAAACAAACAAAAAAATATTTTATAAGTCATAACGTTTTGAGATTGAAATAAAAGGTTTATATGATAATAATTATACAATTAAGTGGGTGTGTTTATATTAAATTATATTAGATAGCAGCAGAGAATTCACTTTGTTAATATCAAAACTTTGATGTTCTACACTATAAAGGGAGGTAATTCGTAATATGATTATTTTTACGCATACAAACTCGGAAGACAAACATTCGAAAATAGACATTTGTATGGTAAGCAAGTGTGATTTTCGTTAGATTACGTCAATGCTTTAGCTCAGCTATTCAATTGTAAAAAATAAGCTTACATAACGAATTTCAGATCAATAGCTTTATATTCTTGTGTACAAAATCGCAAAATGTTTATTCGAAAACCTACTTTTGTATGGGAGTTTGGCATGGTTTTCATTCGAATGCAGCCATTGCACTCAACCATGCATTGGTAAAAATAATCATGTGTATCAAATTTCAGCTTGAAAGCTTTATATTTTCATACGCAAAGTCTAAAAACAAATATTCGAAAATGAATTTTTATACAGCAGGTAGTTTTGGAGTTCGTGCGATTACGTACGTTCTGCAACAAATCTATTAATTGATGAAAAAAAGTTATGCAAAACAAATTTCAGTTCAATAACTCTATCTTTCTGTATGCAAAGTCGCAAAACATTTGTTCGAAAACATACTTTTGTATTGGAGCTAGGCATAATTTTCATCCGATTACAGTCATTTTCGCACTCAAGTTTGCATTGGTAGAAATAATCATATTTACCAAATTTTATGTCAAAAGCTTTATATTTTTATACGCAAAGTCTAAAAACAAACATTCGAAAATACACTTTTTATGGCAAGTAGCTGTGGATTTCCTTCGATTATATCCATTCTTTGACAAATCTGTTGCTTGTTGAAAAAAAGTTATGCAAAACAAATTTCAGTTCAATAACTCTATCTTTCTGTGTGTAAAGTCGCAAAACATTTGTTCGAAAACATACTTTTGTATTGGAGCTAGGCATAATTTTCATCCGATTACAGTCATTTTCACACTCCATCTTGCATTGGTAAAAATAATCATATTTACCTAATTTTAAAAGCTTTATATTTTTATCCGCAAAGTCTAAAAACATATATTCGAAAATACTCTTTTGTATGGCAAGTAGCTATCCATTTTCGAACTTATTTTTTAGTTGGTAAAAAATTGTATGTAGCTAGATTTTTAGCTCGATAACATTATATTTGCAATAGAAATTATAACTCTAAAGCCAAGATATATACAGAATATATGTTTTTTTGCAACCGAAATTCATTGTGAAATTAAATAACCAAGTTTTTCTCAGAATTTAGATTAAAATAATACTAAAATTTTTTTTTTAACTTTGTTGCTTTTTTTTCATATAATGAACACAATATTATTATTATATTTTGACATGAAATATAACAAACAAATACAAAATATACTACAGCATAATACAATGCAACAACAAAAAATATAAGATTATTTGCATAAAATATAAATGAAAATAAAATAATAAAAAAAATATATATTAAATTAAAATTAAAGCATAGCGTTCATATAATACAATGCCAGCAACACCTAAAAGTATATACTTATATACTTGCTTCTTTATATGGTATGAGGACAACCTCATAGTGGTTGCTTTCACTTAGTTACTGTTGCCATTTGGCAGCTGGTGCTACTGTTGCTCTCTTGCATCAGTTTAGTTGAATTATGCAAAGGTGTAAATTGAAAAATATGCTCTTTTTTGTTGTTGTTTTTTTTTTTACTTTGCTAGCGCTACAACGATGTCAAAAATGTTGCGCTCGTTGTTGCGCCTTAAAAAAGTAATAGAATTTGAAAGGAATAAATTTCAAGAAAATAATAAAATGCAAAGTTTTATGCAAAATAAAAAATAGCAAAATATTGAAGCTCAATATGTACGTAAGTATATAAAGTTAAAATGAAACATGCACGAAAAGAGGAAGAGATACAGCGATAGAGAGATAAAGGCATACAAAATAAAATGAAAAATAAACATAATTTTATTTAGCATACTTTTAAGAGAAATTTTAATTTTAATTTCAATTTTTTTTTTTGTTTTTACAATAAACATATAAAGTAAAAATTAAATTTTATTGCTTGTTTTCAACTTTTAAAGAGCAAAAAGAGATGTTATATCGATGAAAGTAAATATCTTTAAGAATTGTTAATTTCTGAACTTTCCTATAAAGCCTACTTTCATTCATAAAGCAATTTTTTTTTTTCACCAAATATTTTTGCGTATGAAAGTCGTGTCCATAACACAGGAAATGCCTATATGTTGCTTGGTGAAAGATCAAAATCTTTCAATTATCGAATCGTTGACAAAATTGATTGCCAAACCAGATTAGACTTGCAGAGAAAACCACGAAAAACAGAGCAACGATGAGGATATTGCTGAAAATAACAAATCTGTTGCAAGCATATATGAGTATATTGTCAGAAAATTGAAACTGAATAAAAAAAATGTATATACAATATCGTCTAGATAGTTTGCTGCAATAGCAGCAACTTGTTCAACATGTTGTGAGCATTATAAACGTTTCTTCTTGCTTTTGCAATTTTTTTACTACACACACATTGTTGTTGTTGTGCTGTACTACTATAGCATACTACAACCAACCAACCAACCAACGTGAAACGTGATGCGAACGGTGATTCCTTACCGACTGTTAACGTTTCCATATTGTACATATGTAAGTAAGTATGTGGCATATGTCACACAAAATGCATTGCACATGCAATCTAATAAAGAGTTGTGTATGAGCATATATATATTTTTTTTGCCATTTGCATTCGTTTGATGTGAATCGAATCTCTCACTTTTTTTTTTTTTGATAGTTACGAATACATAAATTGGAAAACATGCACTCTGCTATTGCAATTTTCTACATGCATGCATGAGTGAATGTGTATATTTTGTATATGAAATTGAAATTGACATTGTGCGCATAAAAGTATGCTATGAATTATTTGTGGCGCCTTACGCAGCTACAATTGCATTTACACATAGCAGCCATAGTAGCAAGCCAGCGAAAGGTGAAATTGAAAATTTTTCATGGAATACATAAATGTACATATGTATTTATTTGTTTATTTGTTGTTTGATAATAAAATTTGATGCAATTCTCTTGTAATATGCATAAAAATTTGATAACAAAAATTGATTTTGTCGCAAAATCATGTATAGCATTAAATATCGCAATAAAAAATGTATGTATTTTAGATGTAAAAAATATTTGGGAGAAATATGAAAGAATTCGTTTAAATAAATTTGACAATATTGAATAAAATAATTTGTATTATCGCAAAATAACGTCACGTTCTCGGAAAAAACCATACAGCATTGATTTTGAGCTGAGTTTTGAAATGTGTGTAGAAAAATTTCAAACATGTTGAATAAGAATTCATAATTCAAATCTTTTACGCAAAAACTTAAAACTTTAATTTAAAAATTATAATAAAAAAAGCATCAAACATTTTGAATATTTAATTTTGCTACAATTGTACATTGAGCTCACATCACACCGTAAGATCCCGTTTGCACATATGAGCAAGACCTATATATTCTGAAAGTAGAGCTAAAAAGAAGACACCCATATCTAGCTGTTATTCGAGATCAATTCGTTTGTTTTTTCCTTTAACGTAAAATTGATTTTAATTAATATTACTCATACGGCTTTATTTTAGTCACAAAAAAAGCCATTACTCTGAGTTCAAAATGTAAATATTACAATGTAAAATTGTCCAAATATGATAAAATAAAATTAGTAGAAATATTTTATAACAACAATGATTAAAGGATTCGGGATTTGTATCACGACATAGTGACCAGCAATACTTGACGAGCATATATCGTATGTATTTTCCTTTATAACGCATCCCGATTGCTTTGATAATTTGATGAAAATGATCGCCGTGCGCGTCACTGAAACCTCAAGATTGGGTGGAAAGAAATCCAAATGATTTGCATGTAAATTTTTACATACTGACATGTTATCTCATATCGCATAATATAATAAGTAGTCATCAACGACCCTTCGGCTTGTAGGAGTAGCGATATGGTCCCAAAAGGGTACTCACAGTTGTGGTATACTAATGGGTTTAAGATGGAAGATGGCAGTGCGGGGGCGGGAATTGTTGGACCAAGATTTCGGAAAGCAATTGCAATGGCTTCCATCTTTCGGGCGGAGGTCCATGCCTTAGAGGTATGTGCGAGAGAATGCATACGTAGGGGCAACCGTGGTACCAAAATATGCATCCTCTCGGACAGCCAAGCGGCTCTAAAGTGCCTGGCAAAATTCTCGCTTCAATCGAGGCTGGTTTGAGAATGTTTTAAACTTCTCAATGCCCTGGGAGCAAAGAATTCTGTCACCCTCATATGGATGCTGGAACATGAGTGACACGAGGGAAACGAAATGGCCGATTCCCTTGCAACAGTCTCATAAACAACTTGATATGTGAAAGGTAGAAACGGGATCTACTCGAGAGCCTACTGAAGAGCCCAAACGGACATGCGGCAGTCGAAGGAACTCATTGATTCCGCACATATTAGGGTGGACGCTGTTCTTAAACTCAGCAGAAATGACATAAAACTCTACACAGAGCTGCTCACTGGGCACTGTAGACTCAATCACCATATGAAGAAAATAGGTGGGTTAGAAAATGATACCTGTCGACTCTGTCATGAGGAGCAGGAAACATCGGAATATATTCTATGCAATTGCCTAGCGGTGGAAATACGTGGACTTGGTTACCTAGATATCGGAATCTTGACTCCAAACCACATAGGTAAAATCAAATCTACAACAATTATAGGATTTATAAGTCCAGAATTGTTTTAATAGGGCAATAGTCGCACAAAAGATCTTTTAGGTCGCAGTGCATTGAATAGCCTCAATAACTAAATTCTACGATAATTTCTTTATAGTTTTCTACCTTTTTGTTATGTTAACTTGACTTTTTTCGGCTGGTGCAAAATATATACAGGAAAAATTACAGAAATGTTACAGAATAGAAAATTAAATTTAAAAAAAAAATTATGTTTAGCACTTTTGGGAAATACACTTGTAAATATATATATGTATGTAGCTGCAACATATATTCCACAATTTAATTATATGAATATACGAGTATTAAGAAAGTTGTAAAGGCACGCATAGTATATTTTGTAGTTGCACACAATAGGATATGTACCTGCTGTTGTACCCACAATGCCAATTTGAAGAGTAGGTGGTATACATAGATTAGTTCGAAAACTTCTATCCAACGATAGTGGCAACGCTCTAACACCAACACTAACGATAGAGATGCTAAAACAAAAAACACATGCATACATTCTAAGAAACTCGCTTGAGAGATTTCATTTGTCTTAATCTGTGTAGTTATGTAAATGCATTTTCATGTTATTCTGTTACCGTATAGCTTCTTCTATAATATATAGCTTCTTAGAGACAACTTGTACATATTAACCTCTTTTTTGGGGCCTTTTCTTGTGGGGGGGGAGGGTGCTTTCTTATCATAAAATATACATTTTGCATACTACGTAAAACATGCTACACATATGAATATATGAACACTCAACGAACAACAACAACAATTGTAACGAAATGTTATATTGTTAGAGTGCATGTTGCATGTGTAGAAGCACAATACAAAACATACAAAAAATATACCATATACTCACTAACACAATTGAAATTAACACTTCATACAATATATTACAATACTCATATTGTTGCTACTCATACTGTTGCACGATGATGTTGTTCCATTGCTTTATTTGGTTCAACTTGGCTCTTTGAATGGTTGTATTGTAGTATGGTTGGCTGACAGGCTGAAGTTTTTTTTCATTTTCATTTTGCAACTACTATCAACATATGTATAGCAACATATGTAATTGCCACACCCACACTACGAACATATGTATTTTATATGTGTATATATTGCATACATACTTGTATGCATATGCAACAGCATGAGTAAGCGTGTCTGACGCTGTTATTGCATATGTATGGAGCAGATTGTGCACACACTCTTGGGCTACATACTTGTCGTGTGGATGTATAAACATACTATAATATATATATATATGGACAAATCGCTATTTTTGCATTTGCAAAAGTAAAGGGTGTTGCAGTCAAGTGTTAAAATATATGTATGTATATTAATATGTGTGTGCTCATACATGTGGCACGTACATATTATTATTACATTGCCATGTAACAAATGTGCACATATTTTTTGAACTTTTTGCATGTTAACGCGCGTGAATGAATGAGATTTTGAAATTAGAAAAATAGCACCAACATAAAGATTCGCCATTAATGCTACCACTGCCACCGCTGCCACCACTTCCACAAAACCACCACAGTCACCGCATAACAAATGAAGCATATGTATTATAACATACTAATATATATGCATACATGTTGTACAATGTATATAATAAGTAGGTTGAAATGTTAGTATGTACATCGCTGTATGTTTCAGAGGTGATGTTAATGTTTACATTGTTTTAATTTTCAACTTGAAAAGTTTAGAAACTCCTTACAAGTATATATGGTGTATATGAAATAATACATAGCTTCAAGCAAATATATTTCTTCTTCTTCATCTTCATATTCTTCTTCTTCTTCATCATATTCATCTTTATGTTTTATAAAGTGAATGACAGAGTAATATATCAACAGGCTAAGAACAAGTGTTAAAAAATATAATCTTCTTTAAAGTGTCAGTTGCAAGCATTACACATATTTTATTCAACAAAACAAAAAACACAAAAACAATTATAATGCCCTTTGTATGTTATTCTATATTGCTACAGCCATAAATATTTTTTGATATAAGAGAACAGTGGCGGTCAAAAGTTTACAACTAATCGACTACATGCATGAAGGTAGAAACAAGTTGTTGCAATAATGCCGAAATCTAACTAATTGATGGTTAAATGGTTGAAATATATTTCAACAAAGGTTGATTGTGAGACACAGGAGTAAAGGAAAAAAGGGAATTGTATTATTACTCCATTTTTTTTTTCAATAGATGGATTTAGCCATCGTGACTCACGCTGTAAGCGTTCATTGTAATCGAGTTACAATCGATGGCTTTAGAAAGATTAGATTTCGTAGTAAAAAAACTTTGCATGTAGTTTTGCGATTGCTTGACTCTGTTTTGTTTGATCGTGGTTCTCAGATGGACACTAGCAAACAGAAAAGATGCCTTATTTGACAGTTTTTATTCGATAAAGGCAAAAACCCAAGACAGGCGGTTGAAAATGTGCAGACCATATTGTTTATGGAAGTCACGGGCAATTTTGTTGTATCCATTACGTTTCGGTATTTTGATGTCAAATATGCACCATGCTCTGGAACGCCAATTCGATAATTTGCGATAAAATAAAATAATCGAATTATCGATAAAATCATACAAATCGTCGCGTCCGACCATCATTTTTCAAGCACTGTTTCAATTGTTCGGGAGCTAAATATTGCGTAAAAAACAGTTTGTAACTACTTTAATAAAGTTGGATACAAAAAGAAGCCACACAGGAAGGGTTCCACACGAGCTTACACAAAATCATATCAACGGTGAGCCGGAGCAAATGGTTAGAAAGATTTTGCGGTGTTTGGTGGGGTTGAAAGGCAATCATCTACTATGAAGTGGTCCCCTAGGGCAAAATAGATTCATTCGGACTAGTACTTTTAACAGTTGGACCATGTGTAAGGAAGTAATGGTCCAAAAAACCCTGGCGTTGTCCTGTTTCATCACCCACACATAGATAGTGACTCGTCAGAAGCTTCAGGAGCTTGGTTTAGAAGATTTTTATGCATCCGAATAATGTAGCTGGCGAAAAAACTCGTATCAAGGAAAGCTTGAAAAAATCGATTACCCAAGTTATTTGCTAATAGAGACCAGGGTTTCTATGAGAGAGGTATAATGAAATTACCTTCAAAATGGCAACCAGTTATTATAAATCGTATAATTCTAATAATCAAAAATAAAGCCTTCAATTTCAAGCAAAATATATGGCATTTATAGGCCCTGATGGGCTTTTTGGCAGAGCTTATCTTCCAGTACTACTGTGTGTGTTGAATTTTGGCCAGTATGAGAAGGGATCTACTTATACTATTACTTTTTGAGGGCTTTGTCACAGAACTTCTTAGAAAGAATTGACAAGTGCTTGCTGGGTACCATTCGAAAGAAAAGTATTTTCTATATTAAAGTTGGATTGAATCCACGACCTAGAGATCAGAAGACCAACGTACTAACCACTGGGCTACAGCACATACTTCATATATCATACATATACAGCATGTAACATATACTCGGGCAATATTTCATAGTGGCACATTAACAGTAAGACGCTGAAAATCGTCTTAGTTCAAAAAGGATCCATGTACATGTACAATATATTGTACAAAAGGCTCATTCATCATAAACACTCGTATAATATTTCATATTGGCACACTCCTGATGGTGTTATTGTGGATCGTTATCATTTAAGCATTTACAGTCTCAATTATGTTTGAGCTTGAGTACTATACAGGTGTGAGTATGTGAAGGTTTGCCTCTACAAATGAAGGATTATACCAAGAAGTACCCGTAATAGTAGAAATATGATTAGTTGCTATACTCCTTCACCATTTGTGCCAAGTATTATAGAAAGTAGTACTTGTTGTTGTTGTTGTTGTTCATTATTATTCTTGCACAATGGCACTACAACACCACTGCAATTCAAATGTTAACTTATAAGAGAATTTTGCTATAGGGCTAGCTAGCTAACTTTCCTACAACCATTTGCGATATTATTATTAGTATGTCATACAAATACACACACACATACACAATAGTAAAATTTTGAGAAATGTATTTTGTGCTGTGCGCATAATTTACTTAAATTGACGATGACTACGACGATGACATGACGACAGTGTACTTCTATATATAATATATATTTTGAATAATAAGAATGTATAAGAAGGATCTATGCTGTTTCTCTTGCATGCATACATGTTTAGTATATGTATATCCGTAAAACTTAATTCAACAATTCCATAGTGAATTTGCATTTGTAGTCATCGTATAAGTATGAGAGTGCATGTGTATGTGTGCATGTTATACGTGTTAAGAGTGTTAAGCCAACATGTGCCAACAAATTTGTGAGAAATTAAGTTTCTCTTTATGCATGTTCGTTTGTGTGTGTGTCTCTGTTTGGGGCATTTGTATGTTTATGCATAGAAGAATGTATATGTGTGTGTGTGAGTGTGCGTGTGTAGTTTACATGATGAAAATGTTGAAATTTTATATTCTCAAATGCAAATTTATTGTACAATATATTTTCCATTTTTTTTTTGTGCCCTTACAATTTTATAAAAAAGTTCAAATCCATTAAGAAAATTAAAAATAATTGAAATTTTAAACACTTTCATTTTAATCATAGATGTGAACATATACAATTTGTGTATGTTAAAAATATTATATGAAACAATTTTGTTGCTAAAGGTTTCCTTTTTTCAGTTAATAAAATTTTTTGGGTACCGTAACTAAGTAATTAGTACGTTAGCCTTCTGATCTGTAGGTCGTGGGTTTAACCCCCAGCTGAAGCACAACTTTTTTATAGAACAAATATTTCTTTCGAACGGTACCCACCTACCGGCAAACAATTGGCAATTCTTCAAGCAGTAACAATTCGTCATGAAAACGCTTCTAAAAGGGCACTGTGACAAAACTCAGAAAAAGTGATGTATAAGAGTTCTGCCATTCGGAGCCGACTAATATAAGTAGGTGCCTTCTAATACTGTGCGAAATTTGAGCATGCACAAAAGAAATGAGAGAAAAGTTCGGCCAAAGGGCCCTTCGGTGCCTATAAGCACCACATCTTTATTACACAATGAAACAATTTCAGGGTCACTGTGTGGTGGCGGAATGATTCCAACTCAGGACAAAAGACCTAGACCCTTATAGTAAAACCTCCAAAACATTTTGCATTTGTATTTGCAAATTTGTTTATGGCCTTTACAATTTTTGACTTACTGCTTTCAGAATGAGTGGTAAAAAAGGGTTAAAATTTATATCGCAGTGAAATATGTAGTATGGACACATAGAATAAAATTTCGCGAGGAATAATTTTGTAGAATATTTTAACACGCTAGCTCTCTCATGAGAGGGTAATTTTGACCCCTATTTTGGAAAGTCTGAATAAAATGGCATTTGGAAGGTCGCTGGAGGGTTAAAATGTTTTAGGAAATTATTCGCCGTAAAATTTTACTAGGGGTATTTTAAGACGAAGGACATAAAAGTCCACAGAAAATAAAAAAAAACAAATATGTCCCCTTGAAATATGCAACATTTTTATGGATTTTTTATAATTTGTTCATAAATACATCTCTAGCTCTTTTCAAGGGTGATGGTTCGGCGCTTGGGAATTGAAAATTAATTAAAAATATATGTATATTGTTACATATTAAATATATTTCATAAAAAACAAGCAATAATGTAGCATAATGTATATGCTCGATGAGTGTCATAGCTCAAAAGATAGTGCTTTCGTCTTCTGTACATGAGTCGATTGAAAAGAGAAAATCTGTCATGGAGCTTATAATGTCAAAAGAGTATATATTTATTGAAAATTATTGCCGATTGTTACATAATCTACCAAATGTTCCAATTCAAATTACATTTGATTTTTCCGACTGCCAACAAAATGGGTTAAAGTGATAAAATTCAAGGCTGCTAGTATGTATTATGCAAATATGCAAATATCTGCTTAAAATTATGATTTTTATGATTGTTTGTTTGTTTATCGCTTCAAATGTCACTTTATTCAAATTTCGTTTGTTTACAAAGTATGCGTGCTGTTGTACATCCGGGAAAAATAAAAATATATAGCAAGTAAAGAAAAAGAAAAAATGTCGAATTTACAAAAAAAAAAAACCAAACAACATATTTTATACAGTCAGCAATTTATAATGTCAATACACGCACACGTAAAATAAACGCAAATAACCAATAAAATAAACACCACACAAATAGCTAAGCAGGAAACAGGAATAGGAAAACAGTGAATGAAAAAATAAAAATAAAATAAAATAAAGGCAAAATCAGCTAGCGTGAATGAATAATAAAAAATAAAAATAAAAAAACACAATTAGAATCGTGCACCAAAAATTCGTATAGTAAAATTAAAAAATAAATTTTATAAAAATCAATACATCAATCAATACAAAGGACACTGAATAATAGAGGATGTATAAAAAAATAAATAATTTCGAATTTGAAGAAATAATATTAAAGTATATCAACATTGACCCTTTCGCACAATCCCTTTCAAGATTTAAAATAGTCTACGGTCATATTTCAAATATGGAAAAATTCATAGCGGAAGTATAGATAACGTCGCTTCCTTCCGTTGCTTTGGAGAAAAAAAATAAAAATACTGGAAAACCCAAAGTAGCCATAAACGTGTTAAACGTTTTGAAATAAATAACAACAATTTCCAAACATTTTCACGTACAAACAACCACTATATTGCAAGTATAGAGCAACAATAAATTGCTGCAAGTAAAAAAAAATTGGTAAATAGGAAGGTATGTTAATATTTGGATTGCGTCAAAAAAAAAAGAGAAAACGAAATATGCACGACCAAGCTCGCAGCAATCGACAATCGCGTACATAGCAATAAACAAACTCAATATGCAAATAAACAAAAATTTCAACGAATGCCAACCACTAGAATAAACGCATCTCTCTCCTCCTTTCATGTAAATATTTATTTGTTCAGAAAATAGCAGCAATAACAACAAAAATTGTTAGTATTACTAAAACGCATGAGTTGCATGAAAAAAAAAAGAAACACAATGTATTCTTTGTGTGCTTTGTATGCAAATTCAGCTTCTATTGGGAGGATACTGAAATGCTTATGGACAGTTGTGGGCGATCACTGAAATTGTTTTTCACACACACAAACACACACACACTATAATGCGCTTGAAGCATTTTTCATTTTCAACTACTGTTTAGAACTAAAAAAATCTCCTTACAGTCGGCTGGGGCCGACCAAACTATACCCTGCATATGTAGATTTATATATAAAAAGTTTACTCGAATATCCAACTTTTCTTTTATTTCCACTTTTCGAGAAACAATTTTTGCATATACTACTAATTTACACCCGAAATATGGTTGACTTTGACGAAGTAAAAGGATTTTGAGATAATTCCGAGGCTTAGTATGGGAGCTATATAAAAAGTGGGCGTGGCTTTACCACTTTCTAGTAAATCCAATTAATTTTTCAATGTTAATCCACACCTTAAATTTGGTGTCCTACGTTGAATAGTTTCTAAGTTATGGTGGTTAACATTTTTGTTTAATTTCCTCAACTTTGTATGGGAGCCCCAATAAAAAGTGGGCGTGGTACGCTGATTTTTCGCCAGATTATTTCCGACTACGATATTAATTTAAGTATCAATTCTGGTTATTGTAGACATAAGATTGCCTAAGTTACAGCTGTTTCAATTTAAAATTTGTATGGGGGCTACGATAAACACTGGCCGTGATGCGCCCATTTTCTGTGATCCTAGTTGCTCGTACAATACTAATCCATACCCTAAGTCTCGTTGTCCTAGGCTAAATGGTTTGTAAGCTATGGAGCTTAAAATTTTAGTTTAATTCACTCGACTTTGTATGGGACACCCATGAAGGAGTGGGCGTGGCACACTGATTTTCTGCCAGATTTTTGCCGGCTACGATATTAATTTAAGTGTCAATTATAGTTATTCTAGACAGATGATTGCCGAAGTTACAGCTGTTTCAATTTAAAATTTGTATGGGGGCTACGATAAACACTGGGCGTGGTGCGCCCATTTTCTGTGAGCCTAGTTGCTCGTACAATACTAATCCACACCTTAAATCTCGTTATTCTACGCTGAATAGTTTGCAAGTTATAACCGGTAACATTTTTTTTAATTTCCGCAACTTTGTATGGGAGACCCAAAAAGGAGTGGGCGTGGCACATTGATTTTCTGCCATATCATTTCCGACTACCGTGTTAATCTAAGTGTCAATTATGGTTATTCTAGACAGAAGATTGTAGAAGGTACAGCTGTTTCAATTTAAAAGAAGTACAGACACTTTGTATGGGAGCTACGCTAGAAAGTAGGCGTGGCTCATCCACTTTTGGTGAGGTTATATAGTAGTATAATATAATTCTATGTGCAAAATATTGTTGTCCCAAGTGGTATATTGTGTGAGTTATAGCAAGTTAAAGATTTTGAAAATTTCGAGGTTAGTCGCTTTGAATGCTTGGTGTGGGCGTGGTTATTGACCGATCATACCCAATATCAATCCCCTCCGTACCCTTGGATCATAGATTACTTATGCCAAATTTCATCGAAATAGCTCAATATTTACTCAAGTTATCGTGCGAACCAGCCAGGTGACAGACAGACGGACGGACGGACGGACGGACGGACGGACGGACGGACATCGTTAAATCGAAAATTTAATCGACGCTGATCACGAATATATATCCATGTCTATATCTCCGGAGATTCCTTCAAGTGGACACAAACATCTGACCGAAATGAATATACCATGCATATTGCATTATGCAGGGTATAAAAATACACATAAATATCACATCAAAGTGTTGGCGTTCACCCTCGAACGATTTGATGGAAATTTTAAAAATCGAATGAAATACTTTACAGATTGTCATTTTTACGTGCTGATGATATCAATCAATTCGTCTCTTCTACCCTCGCAAGTGTACAATTGATGATGTGGCCATTATTCCATTGACTTTGGTTGAAATTCTCTGAGACCAAAATCATACTGTTGTCAACAGATTCATAATCTACATATGGTTTTATTCTAATCTTATTCGAATTTTACACAACACAAAATCGGTTTGAATTAGGATTCCTGAATACACGTTCTTCAAAGGCAATCAGTTTTTGTTCCCCGACATGGGGAACATGAGGAATTTTCATTCAATCCACAGAAAAAGAAAAAACTTCTTGCTTAAGATATAATTTCAGAGTTGGAAAGAAAGTGGCGTCGAATGGGTCATACGGTGAACGAGGGTAAGACGAAGTACCCAAGTACAGGGTCTCAGCATCTTGGTCTGCACTTTGGACCACCTCTTGGAACCAGCATTAACACCAGTAATGACTACATTCCGGAGATATTGCGAAGGGTCACACTTGCTAAGAAGTGCTAGTTTAAGCTAAGTAAGCAATTGAAAAGCCGAGCCCTCTCTCGAGTAATGAACAACATCATCCCTGTCCTTGCATATGGCGCTTCAGTTTGGACAATTTCCACCTGAGATGAGGGAATGCTTTGTGTTTTCAAGAGAAAAGTCCTACACAAGATCTTTGGACCATGAGTAGTATTAGATGTATGCCGACACCGACATACCATAGTAAAGCGCATCAAAATTCAGCGTCTCCGCTGGCTAAATCATGAAATCTCAAACTGGCGCCAACTAGCCTAGGACAGAGATATGTAGCTGGCTTTATACGCTAAATTTGGTAGAAATCAATTTGTAAAGGTCACATAAGTAATCCGAACCAACACCCTCGAAAAGAGCTAGAGCTATATTTATGAACAAATTATAAAAAGTTTCTTATTTCTTGGGGTTATATTTGTTTTTTATTTTTTTTATTTTCTGTGGACTTTACATACTTTGTATAAAGATTTTGTCTAAGACCACCCCTAGTGAAATTTTCTGGCGAATATTTTTCTAAAATATGTTAACCCTCTAGCGACCTCCCATATGCCATTTTATTCAGGTTCTCTAAAAAAGCAATTAAAACGACACCTTCGTGAAAGAGCTAATGGGTTAAAATGTTCTACAAAATTATTCTCCATGAAATTTTACTATATGTACCTCAACAACATATTTCACTGCTATATAAATTTTAACCCTTTTTTCCCACTTATTCTAAAAGCAGTCAAGCAAAAAATTGCAAATTTAATATGACCATAAAAAACAATTTGGCCTGAGAATGTGAAAAGTTATGGAGGTTTTACTATATGGGTCAAGGTTTTTCATTCTGAAGTGGAATTATTCCGTCACCGTACAATGACCCTCAAATTGTGTCACCGTGAGATTGTTTAATTTTCAAAAATATTAATGAAAAACCCCAAGGATTGTTAGTGATATATTTACGCAGAAATATTTTTTTGACAAATATTTGCGTAATGTAATGAAAAAGCGTAGAGTTGCAGTGTGTCATAATGATATTATCGTAATATATATTTTTAAAGTAAATTATTTTCTACGTGTCCACGTTCATCTTAGTTTCTTCACAATGGGTGGAGACGTCCACACATTAACTATGTACCTATCATCCTTGCCATATTTCTGACACACAACACCTTCTTGCACTCACACGTGCATTTTCATCACATTCCATCTCATATTTAATTTTTCTTAAGGGTCACCACCTTATTGTTTCATCAACATATTTGAACAATTCATCAAACACAATAATAAGCCACTACTACACTTTCGACTTTCATCTTTGTTTGCTTCATTCATTTAAGTTCAACACTTGAGAAAATATGAGCAACAAGAACAATATGGCATATGTAGAGAAGAGAGTAACTTATATATTGAAATGGAGTAAAAGGAAAAGGAGCAAATAAGCACTGTTGCAAGGTGTCTTTGCAACTGATTGGAAAATTAATTTAAGTGGAAAAATTAAAATTCATATGAAATTGTCTTTTCAGGCTGACTGGCTTCAAGTGTTACACATATTGTGGATATTACTTTGATGCTGTTCCATTTATAGCTACAATACTATGTACAGTGGTGCTACGTTGGTTCATTAATTTTCATTCATTATGGCAATAAGTTACATTGTCTGTGTGACTACCTCTTCATTTTTGAATCAGCCGTAAATTCGCATTCTTTCAACATTTTCGTTCAACGTGACAGAATGTTATTATTAGTGGAAAATTACAAATTTCCTTTAATATTTATTTTATATATTTTTGCCTTTAGCGAATGAGAGCCTCATTGTCGACCACCATCCTCATCATTGTTGTTGAATGCAATAATAAATTGCTGTTTACTTTTATATAGGTACATAGGTTCATTTTCCTCTCTTGTTTCTACAAGCATTCAGTTCAAGGAAATGCGTAAAATATATTTTGTCGCTATTATTGTTATTGTTGGTGTTGTCCATTATATGTTGCTATCATTGTTATTTTTAGTAATTGTTATTTTTTCGGTATTTTATTTTGGCCACAAAATCCCGCCATGCCATATACCATTTGTTATACAAACAATTTATCCAATTTATTGGCTACATATTGATGTAGGCCGTATAGACCGATTTTCTCCATTTTCATCGAATATAAGCCTATTGTGTGTGTGTCAGCTCTGTGCGTGAGTAATTTTAAACTGTTTCGCAATTGTTTTATACGTGTAATGAATACATTTTGTGTTGGAAATTAATTTATCTGTTGCAATAAATTACATTACCATCGTACATAACAACAAATAATAAAGGCCAATAGCAAGGCCACATTGGTTTATACAATAGATTGGCGGAAAAGCATTGTCTGTCGGAAGGACATATTGTAGACAATATACTAAAAGCTTTACTCATTGGTTATAATCAGCAGATATTTGTACATAAAAAAAAAAAATATTATATATAAAGTGATTTCTTCTTATGCTGGTAGTCATAAGGATTTTTATTGTACTCCTAGTTGTTGGTACTATGTCTCTGCTCGATTCGCAGAAAACTTAATTTTATTTTTCCTTAATTGCATAACATTATATATTTGTTTATTTTTGTATGTTTACATATTTACATTATCTCATCAGTAACGCATTTTACAACACGACTTAGCATAATCAACCAAATTATATGCAACACTTGCTCTTGTTATTATTATTTATTTTTTTTTTTAAATTTATTTTTTCACATTTTGCATAAGTAAAAATTCAATGATATGGACGACAATGACAATGATAATAATTATTGTCAATAATAATTTATTATGTAAATAATAGCAACAATTGATTAATCAAAATTATTAAGTATTGGAATTTTGATTTATCCAAATATAAATTATTCGATTCAAATGAATTTTTATGAATCAAAATATATTGTAAATTATATGATTCATTAAGACTTTGGTTAATCAGAATAAAAATTTTTTAATCAATTTTTTTTTTATTATTTATATATACTTCATGGGCTGAAAAGTCCCGAGATTTTTAATAAAAACAGGCGTTTTTGGGCAAAATTATATTTAGTCCTCAGCACAGTTGCCTTCGAGAGCAATACCATATACTTAGTATACTGAGTTTCCAGCATTCCGATTCTCTTGCTGTAGTACGAAACGAAATACGCCTCGGTTTCCATGATGACTTCCTCATTCGATTTTAATATATTTCTACTGTAGCCACTGCTTGAGATTTGGGAACAGATAATAGTCGCTGGGAGCAAAGTCTAGAGAATAAGGCATGTGAGCAACCGATTCGAATCGTATTTGGTCCCATTTGGCCATCGCTTTCAAACACGTGTGTGCCGATGGTGCATTATCATGATGGTGCAGAACTTTTTTCTTCGCCAGGTGAGGTCGTTCTTTTCTTTATTTCGTCATTCAGTTTGTCCAATAATGCTGCATAAGATAATCGATGAAGATTATGTCATGTGCATCTTACAAAAAACGGAGGCCAAAATGTTCCCCGTTGAGCATTGGTTCTTTGGTTGCTTTGGTTGAGTTTTGTGGCTTTCCAGCCACTCTGCAGACTGCCAATTGGACTCAGGCGTATAATAATGGATCTGAGTTTCATACATCGTCAGAAAATGTCGAAAAAGGTTCACTCGATTATGCCGCAACAACACTAAACTGACGATTTTGTTGACGACCAACAAATGCAGCACCCATCGTGCTGAGAGATTTTTCATCTCCAAAATATCGTACAAAATGTAACCCAATCGTTCTTTTTACAAGCTTCATTTTTCGCGCATTCGAATTCGATGTACTTGCTTGAAGAAGACTTGTAGCCTCTTTTGGCCTTCGAGAACAAGTTGCGTCTTCGGTGCTAGGTCGATCCGTTTTCAAATCACTAAACCACCCATAAACTGTTGCTCTTGATGAAGAGCAGATGTGGGATAACATTTCTGCAACCATTGCAATGATTGTTCGAAAGATTTTCCCATCACAAAAAAACAATGTTTGATCAAAATGCGATGCAAAAGTAGCGTCACTCAAACGAGTGTAACTTGCAAACGAATGGACAAAATGCCATGAAACTTCTTGGATAAACTGATGACAGATGAAAGCCTCTCGCAATGAATCATGATAATTTTTAGTGGCGCCACTTGGAGACTTTTCAGCCCATGTAGTATATTTTTTTTTAAATAATTGCCCCTAAAGGCTTCAAAGAACCTTGGCCAAGTTTTTCTAAAAGTTCTGCTATGCGTGGTAAATATTTTCAATATTGGTTCCGACTTATGTTAGCCGATTCTAAACGGCTGAACTCTTGTGATATTTTTTTGTCATAGAGAAAGCTTTTTCATGGCAAAACTTAAACGTATCGACATCAATATGGGCAGAAGACCAACACATTAACCACTGCGTACTGGAGAGACCAATTCATTATGGCTTTACAACATCCATACATCAAAAATATATTTATTGAAATGGTAAATATTTGATTGTTATTGTCATAGGTATCTTACTTCACTTATTCATCAATTTTTCAATAATCAATTATTGAAGTAATTGTACATTAATGAAAACTGTAACAACAATTAATTAACGCAATAAATTTCTCTGATAAATAATATTTATGTATCTATGGATGTACCAACATGTATGTGTGGATGTATAAATTTAATCCCTCAGGGAAAATATGAAAAAGTTTCCATTTGAAAGTTAATTTAATTTAGGATTTTGCATTACTTCCATTAGACTCTTTGTATATTTTATGTGGCAACAATAACAGGATCACAACGATGCCTCCTTCAACGTTCTCTAGGCAGTAAGTGTTCTCTTATAGCAATAAATAGAGTGTCTTAAGGAGAGAAATGCATGACACAAAAAGCTCATATTTCCAAGAGGGATGTTGTGCCCACATCAGTCTCGTTTATAAGTTTGCTGATGATGGCAAATTTGCACTTTAAATACAATAAATTAATGATAATCGGAATGAAGTTGAAAGCAGCATTAAATAAAAACAATAAAATTGTATTATTTATGAAATTTCTATATACAGTGAATTTTAATTAAAAACGATATTATTTATTTATTTTTAAATCCATTTGAAATGCAATTAAATGGCATTCTATTGAAGAATATTTAATGAAAAATGCCTTTAATGAAAATAATGGATAGTCCTCATATATATTATATATATTATTATATATGTACATATGTATTATTCGTTTCTTCCAATAAAATAAATAAATAAATTTTATATGAATGCAATTGATTTAGACTAAAAATCAACTTTACAACCTTCTTCGAATCTAGTCAAATATGAAATAATTCTAAATTTCTTCAATTGTACTAATATGTAAATATTTTAGAATCACTAAAACATCTACAAGAACAAGAATGAACTAATTTGAAAACTTCAATTTCAACTTCATCAAATATTTAGGAGTTATAATTGAGAAAAAGTAGATCATAGACTATATATGTATATAGGAAGTGCATGTATACTAGTAAAATTTCCAAATTGCAAATTGTATGCAAATACTTTATACGAATTATGCTTTATACAACTATAAAATGAATACATTAAATAATTTATTTATGAATGAGAAAATTTTTAGGAAAAAATTGAAATAAATGACACGATAAAATGACTATATTGTACTACAAGTAACAACAACAAAGTGAACGGACATCTACATAGAAGTATCAACACTTGCATACAATATGCACTTAACTAAAAAGAACAACAACTACAACAACATCTCTATAAAATTTTTGCGCAATTTTAGTTTCAATTTCAATTTTATTTCCACTTTTTTTCTCATACAATTTCCTAGTGAAAATTGAAAAAACGTAGAAAAAACATTGCCTTTTTAGAGTAAAGCAAAGAGAAGAGAAAAAAAAATAATAAATTTCAATGTCTTCTTTTAGAACAAAATTAACAACAATGAAAAAAACAAAAAATTCCAAAAACGACTAGAAAGCCCAATAACAAAAGAAAAAAAGCAAGGACAATTGAAATGTATGGACAATATTGCTGTTGTGTTACTGCTGCTGCTGCTGCTGCTGCTGATGCTGCCTAATTTACAAATGCCCTAAATTGTACACTTAAGCATGCACATGCATAGCATTGAAGAACGTATAAGAACGAAGTAAACCAAAAAAAAAAGAAAACAATGAAATACAGGAAGGACTCATGGCAAAGTAACCATCAACGAAGGCAGATATGCAGGCAAGCAGCTTTTAGTCTTAAAAGTCAATTGCTGATGACGCTGCAAGCATCATGCATGTGTACATACATATATGGTAGAAAGCTAAGAGAAAATTGTAATACTTAAGGGTGTTGCGCTGCTACTGCTTTTATTGTTACTGGTGTTGTGTTGTTGTTGTTGGCTGACAGTGTTGGCGCATAAATTTGACAATTGCATGCAACAGCCGTCCATTGTCATTTGACAACAACAAAGCAACAACAACAACAAACAAAACAATTGTCGTTCCACTTGTAGTCATCATCGTGTCGCATAAATAACAAAACAATTGGTATTGTTAGCCGTTGTTGTTGTTGTACTTATGTACACTACTGTCCAATTAATTAACCGGGTAAACCATGTATTCAAGTCTTTTGAGAATTTTTGTCAAAATTAAGCATTTCATTTTCCTCTTTTGCGAATACCTCAAAAAGGTAAGATGTCTAGACTGTCTAGTGACTGGTGAAGAGAAAACTTGATTCCATAAATTTCTCCAAAGAAGCGTTTTCGAGATATTCACAAAAACGAGATTTTTTGCACTTTTTTTTAGTAAATGGGAAAACGATAAAACGATAAACGATAAACAATATCTCGAAAACGATTTATCCATCTAATAAGATTTCCCATTCAAAAGTTATGGTTTTTCCTTTCGACGATATACTTTTCGTGTCGATCGGATTAAATTTGACAGAGTTATAGGCGATGAAATTTGAAAAAAGTGGATTTTTTGACCTTGCGTTTTCGAGATATTTACAAAAACGTGATTTTTTCACTTTTTTAGTAAATGGTGAATCGATAAAATGATAAACGATAAACGATAACCGATATCTCGAAAACGATTTATCCATCGAATATGATTTCTCATTCGAAAGTTATGGTTTTTCCTTCCGACGATATACTTTTTGTGTCGATCGGATTAAATTTGACAGAGTTATAGGCGATGAAATTTGAAAAATGTGGATTTTTTTGGAAATTATTCATTTTCAGTTGATCCATTGATGAAAAGAAATTATTTAACATCTATTTTTAAGATTGTAGATTAAACTCTGATTTTGTTTTTTATCTCGATTAAAAATCGGAAAAAGTAAAGCCCCTTAAATGTCGCAAAATTTTCAAGAAATTCATCTAATTGATATTATTACGATTTATTATTATTATGGATTACCCTGTTTAGTATAAATAGTCTCCTTGGATTGTAAATATCTAACTAGTTTGTATTATTCAATGATATGTATGCATGTGTGTGTGTGTGTGTGTGACTATTTGAAAAATATTAAACGAAATTGAGCATTCCATAAAGTGCATATTTTTGAGTGTTTTCATTTTTGTAATTTGCTTTTTCTTTTCGTTTTGTGTCATTTGCATGAAATTTACCTCCTTTTTCTATAGTTTCTTTTACAATGCTATAACGATAAGGGGTGGGAGACAACAGAAACAAGTAACCCAAATATGTGTTTTACATGGCCAAATGATAAAGGAAGCTATTATAGCAATTTTTGTAGAGAAATCTTGCATTTGCGAAAATTTGCATCCAAAATATTTCATATTGCTTTACGCTGGCTCCATTTTTGTGGCTCCCCTCTCATTGAGAGGACACACTTAGGCCCTTTCTATGCCTTCTTCTATCTGTGCCACTTTTTCGACTAGAACACATTTTAGAACTTTGATTTTGAGTACAGATTTTTTTCCAACTTAACATACTCGTCCTTATTTCAATCACTTGCTCAATCATTTCTTTTCCATCCGTGTAAAAATTATCTCTGAAAAAGGATTGCAATAAGGATGCAATAGGGATTGTAGAAAACTGGTGTATCAATCAGAGTTTATCGGTAAACCCTGATAAGACAACAATTGTACCTTTTACACTTAAAAGGAAGTATGACCTGAGACCAATAACGGTCTTTGGAAAAGAAATAGGCTTTGCAAAAAATGTCAAATATTTTGGGGTAACTCTATACAGTAAATTGAACTGCAAATCTCATATAAATCGTACTATTCAGAAGGCGGGCAACGCTCTCTGGATCTGTAAACGAGTCTGTGGCAAAAACTGGGGAATGAAGACGATATGGCTTCAAAAAATCTATACCCTGGTTATTCTTCCTACCATCACCTATGAAGCGATAGTGTTGTGGAAAAAAACCACGGAAAAAATGACGGCGAATAGACTGAAACAACTGCAAAGAGTTATTAACTCCTGCATCACTGGTTGTCTTCGCACAACTCCAACGGCAGCACTGAATGTAATTTTGGGTATGCTGCCACTGGATTTAACCGTTCAAATGAATGCGATCATTAATACACATAGACTAATGCATATCGGGTTCATACCACAGGATCCGCATGCAAATGGTCACCGTTACATTGCAAAAGATAGGAGGCGAGACGGGTGCTTTTGGATGCCCCAAACAGGATAAACTGGGAAGACTCAAAAATCAGTCTTACTCATGACGACATTGTCTGGTACTCTGATGGATCCAAGACTGAAGAAGGCACAGGATCTGGAATCTATTGTCCCAGTACCCGAATGTCAATAAGTCTTAGTAGCTTAGCAACCGTCTTTCAAGCGAAGGTCTTTGCTATAAATCAATGTACCAGGAAACACGGGTATGGCACAATAGTTCGAGTCGGACGCAGTGCCATAAACAGTAATTGTTTAACCCTTATCAATCTAATCTAATCTCTGAAAAATATTCACAACCTTATCAAGAATACTCAAACACTCTTTTGATAAAAAATTATATTAAATTCTGGTCATCAGTACCGTGAAGTCAGTGTCAGAAAACTAAAGTGAAGTTAGTAGTACTTCACCTTGGTTTTGAGCAAAGATCGATCAAAATTTACTGTGTGCATACTCGATTGATCGACTTGTTTGATATATTTCCCATACAAAAAATATGTAAAAAAGCCCATTCTAACTAACTAATAATTTTAACATTGACAATGGGTCTATAAATTTATTAATTAAAATAAGAAATTCATTTTTTCTCGGAGTAAACTTCAAGCATATTTATAATTGACTGTCAAAATACATAACAAATTGTTGGAATTTCGTATTTTTCTAATATCTGCATATATAATCTCCCCTAAGTACTTTTATGGGCACCAATTATTCACACACAAAACATATAATATGTTTGTACTTACACATCAAAATAATAAAAATACATTGTGCATGTGTAAGCTGATTGCATATTAATGCTACTCTTCATGTAGTGAAATTAAAATTTGAATGATTTGAATAATAAATACGAGTAAATATCTCACATTAAATCTGCTTTCAATGTCACATAATACCATATTGTCAGAGAAGGGACAAAAAAGTGTACCAAATGCCATTACCAATGGTTTCAATACTTCAATACAATAAATGCATATGCATTGCCTTGCATTCTTTATGACATCGTTATTTTGTATTATGAAATTCAATCAATATATTACGAGCACGTACCTATTCCATATTCCCTCTACTCAAAGTCATGGTAGAAAAAAATTAATATTTAAAACTAAATAATAAATATCGTGTATATACATTAACGCTATACCCTTGTACTCAGTTATTTTCACCCATTGTGAATGCGATTGCAGGATTTATTTCATTCTAGAATTCATTGACACATTGGTATGTACATGCATATGCATGTATAGCATTTTCATTTTATATCAACCTTTATTGCTTTTGTATATAGAATGGTAAATATATGCATTTACCTATAAATACATATACGAGTATTATAATCTCTATATTCAATATTGCAATATTATGATGATCACATACACATTTCGAACAGGAGTAATATATGATATGTACGTATATCCTTATGGGCTTAATTGAAAATAAATGATATTTTCGGTACAATGGTACACTTTATTGTATTTATTAATTTCATTTACGTTGGTATATATGTATGTATATGTAAATAAACGAGTATGAGCATTTGTACACAAATATCATACTCAAGCTAATGAACATCAATATTTTGTTTTCTTGTTGATCAATTTATACTTTTGCTGACTTTACATCAATTTTAGTAATGATATTAATGCTTCCATGTGAAGGTTTGTAAATATAAAATTATTGATGCGCCCAAAATTATGCAACATATGCTCTATTAGAGCAAATATTACAGTGCAAACATAGATATAGTAGATGCATATGTTTGCATAATGATACCATAATGCATTACTGATTTGAAATACTTCATTTGGAAAACAATACTCTGAATAATAATCACGGTAGAAAAAAATTCCAGAGTAATGGAAAAATAACTAGTAATTTGATAGGTGAAAAATATGGTCACTGTATAAACACATATCATTTATGCTTCCAATTGCGTAATTCGAATTGAAATACAGCCAGGTATATTGGTGAAATTCAATATTACGTGTTTACCATCATACAATCGATTCTTATTCATTTACAATTACGTTTAGTATATTTTGTTGTGTATTTTAATAACACATTAGAATCTATTTAAATAAACACACAATACAATTTTGATATGGTTGCACCTAGCATTTATTTATATTCCAATACAAATAAATGATGGATGCAACCAAATCAAAATTGCTGTGTGCTATAGAAAATAACCATATGTCTATAAATTGATGTACTATGTACATTTGATAAATTAAGTAATAATAAATAAATGGTCATTAGAGATGGCAGGGCAAACGCAGGAGTATAGTGTGCATGTATGCAGCAACTTGTGAGTATAAAAGATTGATTGCTCGGGTGCGAGAAAGCTAATTAATTAATATAATATTGTATGTAATAAATATAAGCGGATTATCATTGTTTCTAAATGATTGCTCTTCTATTAGCTTATTTATGTAAGTGCATATATTGTCATTAGAGTGAGTAAAATGAGTATAGCATAAGAAACGTCACAAATCGCCTATAGTATTTTGACTAAGAAATATTGCTATTCATTTTCTATATTACATGGTTAGAAACTGAAAATACTATACAATTTTGGAGGCAAATAATTTGATCTACCCCAGTGTACGTACGTGAATATAAGTACATATTTAAAAACGTTTATAAATTTGCTTGTGGTTATAAACGAACATATTTATATAATTATTTCGAATCAATTATCATTAAGTCTTAGTTACACTTTGGTAATTATGAATATATCGATGAAAAATACACAATAAGTGCAAAACAAAAAAGGATCAACGATAACCATAATGATAATGATAAATTAAATGGTATGTATTAGAATGCCATAATGGCATACGCATGCATATGCAGAGCTACGTTATGCAATATAAATATAAATACATTACTTTGCATAAGCAATCATGTATGTAAAGGGTTCTAAAGCTATTTACAACAATACTATTATAATGGCAATAAGTAAACATTCACATACATATAGATAGATATGACCACACTAGCACGCAAACAGGCTTAGCCACACACACATACACACACACAAACAAATCGATTCATCAGTAATTGTTTAATGCCGTGTGAATGCAAATGCTTTTGTATTTGCACCAACCACATATATACGCAACACACACCCTGAGGTTTATACATTCATGCTCATGCATGTATGCACTATTAATTGAATATTAAAGCAATAATATTTGAAAGCCATCAACATACATATAATATCAATGTGTAATCTTATGCATGTATGTACTATGCATCTATGTATCTTATGCATCTATGTACCTAATTACAAAATGCATAAGCTTAAGACAGCTATACAGGTGATAGGTTTCAAAGTTAAGGGACAAGCTATGTTAGTAGTACATAGCAACTTGATATCAATGCAATGCAAAAGGTTGCAGATAAGTTAGAGCACAAACTTAAGTTGATATCTATGAACATTGATATGGCATAGTACTAGTTTCTATACACAAAAATATTGTATTATTTGACATGAATACCAATGTAGGTGCCCATATTAATGTCAAACTTTAATCACCCTTAGCATTTGACATATATTCAATATATAAGCAGAATAGAACATGCTGTCATGCCTTAGGGAATTTAAATTAATTAAATTAAAATAGATGTTGTCAAAGGTGCAAGTAATTTCTCTCTACTTAAAATTCAACATTTCAAAGGAATTATTTGAGCAAATCAATATTTCAATTAAATATATGTATATTGCATATATTCATGCATATTTGGCATGAAACAGGTGCAAAGAGAAAGCTAGATGGAGCTACACCATTTCCACTCTAAAATTGAATGCAGTCATTTAATTATTAGCAATTTTTGAAAATAAAAATATACATTTGAAAATGAGAAAATGTCTTTTTGAAAATGCGAATGCCAATTGAAAATTTAAAAGCAATATCTGAAAATGAGGATAATCGATTGAAAATACGAAAGCCTTCTTTCAACCGGAGAATAGCCAATTCAAAATGAGAAAGTGTGATTGGAAAATGACAACAGTCAAATGAAATTGCAAAAGCACCAATTGTAAATGCAATTAAACATGAAAATATTTGCTTTATTTTAATAAGATCAGATATGTTCGGCATCAGGAGTGTCAGCCGTGGACCGCCAACGAAGCTTCTTCAAAAGACATCCTTCTGGTGCATGGATAGGTACTGTGGGATGCTTGGGGAAACATGGCGAATTCATATATTCAAATGACGTTTTCTCATTTCCACTGCCATCGTTTGACATATGAAAAGTTTGACATATGAAAAAAAATTCAATGAAAATTGATGCTAATGACAAGTAGTTCCAATGAGAAGGAGCGACATGCCACGCCAGCCCTGAAACACTTTTCTTCACATGTGGACATTATATATGACTCAGAGTCTGATCATAGCAATGATTACGATACTGATGTCCTATGCGCCGAATTATCACCCACGAAAAGACGTAGAATTATATTTTTGAACAACTTATAAAAGAATACATAAAAAAAAAATTGCATGTTTCAAGCGGACATATTTGTTTTTTATTTTTTGTAGACTTTAACGTTGTTCATACAAAGATTTTGTCTGAGGATACCTATAGTGAAATATTCCGACGAATAATTTTCTAGAACATGTTAACCCTATATCGACCGCCCAAATACAAAAAAAGGGGTCAAAACGACCCTTTCGTCAGAGAGCTATCGGTTTAAAATGTTTTACACATTTATTCCTCGTGAAATTTTAGTGTACGCGTCCATACTACATATTTCGCTCCGATATGAATTTTAACCCTTTTTTCCCCACTTATTATAAAAGAAATCATAAAAAAATTTACCCAGAGAATGCAAAAGTTTTTGGAAGTTTTACTATATGGGTCTAGATCTTTCATCTTCAGTTAAAATCATTCCGCTCCCACAAATACTGTGTCACTGCGTCATTGGTATGATTTTTCGTATGTATCACAATGTTTGTTTTTGAGAACTTTGGTCATAATTAACCCCATTTCAAATTAGAATAGAGAAACCAACGTGTCTGTAATGATATACAAAATAAATCCATTTGACATCCTTGTTGGCTGTTATCAGAATTCATTTTGTTTTTTTTTTTTGGAGTAGTCATAAAGTCATTAGTATCAATATAACAAACACAAACAAAAATCAGTAGGTTGTTGCAATTGTTGAATAGAAATATTCCTTTTTTCTAATATAGGTAAATTTAATTAAAAATTTTTAATTAAACCACCTTTCCAGCTCCAACTACAAATACGTACTATCACTAAAACTGGCTCATTTCGTTTTAACTTTAAGAAGAACAAACCTATTTACCAATAGAAGAAGAAGAAGAAAGAAACGAAAAAGGAAATACATTTAAAGGCATATCGTTATACTACTAATACAAATACTTCGACACGCGTACGCACACGTACACATTTCCATAGAAATGTGCTTTAAAAGCATTTGTTTTTAATTGCTTGTACTACATGCAAGTAGATATGTACATGAATGGGTGTGTACGAATATGGTAGCTAGTGCTTGGATGCCACTTCTTATACATACCATATATGCATGCAGCAAATAATTAATTATTTGTTTATGGGTGAGTATGTTTATGTGTGTGTGCATCTGCATTTACTCTTCTGCAACTGATTATGATATACTGCATTATATTGCAAGTATTCACACAAATATATTTATGTACAAACACCATACAAAAGCTATACTTTGCACACTATATTGTGTGCATGGTTTTTTTATACGTATATATGTGTATGTATGTATGTGTGTGTGGTTAAAGTTTTCAAAAGTGGAGCACCACATACATATATTATAGTACATACTTATATACTTATGTATATAATATAATGAAATCTTTCACACACCCACATTGAAATTGAAAAAAAAAAAACAAGGATGAAATTAATACACTAGGCAACATTATTTTCATCTTCTTTCCATTTTTCTTCTCAATTTACAATATCTAAAGGTGCATTACAATATATATATATATATATATATATATATATATATATATATATATATATATATATATATATATATATATATATATATATATATATATATATATATATATATATATATATATATATATATATATATATATATATATATATATATATATATATATATATATATATATATATATTATATGTGTAGAGGTTTACAATATCAACACCAATAACAACAATAATATTGCGTGGAAAAAAAAAATTGTCAAAAGTTTAAGTGTGTCGAATTAAAAATCCTTTTCATGTTCAGCACACTCACTGCATTCAATTTTGTTGTTGTTCTTGTTGGTGATGGTGTGATGGTGGTGATGGTGGTGGGGCAGTAAAAAGCTGTTAGTTCATGCTAGTTGTTATTATCCTTCACTCTGCTGAGTGTGTGCATGTTGATACACATACATATGAGCAATCAAGCCAGGTGGGTATCTACGCTCTAATTAACACTTTCATATTGTATTATAAGTGTGTATGCACAAAATTGTACATATATACTTTGACTCGTACTTATACATAAAGATGCACATAGTATTTCGAATGTAATATGATATATTTTATACTTGTAAATGTATTACACTGAAAAATATATATCTGTTCCTTCTGTGGTTATGGGTTTCGAGTTTAGTGTAAAAAGAAATCGAGACACGATTTTTTTTAAATAAACTGTATCTATATTTTAATCTAAGACACAACCAAAAATTTGAATTAAAAGAATAATCAAAAACATGGAAATTAACACTGCCAAGTTGAAATAAGAAACAATTTTTAGTTTTCTTTGTAAGGTAAAGGTATAATAAAAATAATTTTTATATTAAAAAGAAATTATTTTTATTAAAAACAGATTTTTTCTGATAACTGTCCACCCGATCAAAATTTCGTTTTTAATGACTATCGCAAAATACGAACAATTCTCGAAATAGTTTTATCGCTTATTTTAAGTGTTGACGAATGTCTCTGAAACTATTGGTACTATCGTAAATATTTTTGGGCGAATTAGTGTTTTTTTAGGGGTTTTACGAAAAAATACATAATTGTTTATAAATGACTTTGACAATAAGAAATACGATACTGCCGTAGCTCAGTTGGTTAGTGCATAGGTCGTTACAAAAAAAAAACAAAATAACACAATAATTTAATAATATAGTTGAATTATTGAATTAGGAAATTATTTGCTGCTATCAAAAATTACTCAAAAATTCAGAGCATACTTTTGTGCGAAAAATTGTCTCGAATTTTGTAAAATTTTATTGCTTTTTAACGGTATTGATGCATGAGTAATCCATTTTCAAAGAATTTAAAATATTGAATTGTTCAAAATCGATTTTTTCTAAAAAGCAGTCAGAAAATGAAAAAATCGTCCAACTTATCTTTGGTGTAAAATTGTTTGAATTTTACAAATATAAAATGCAGTGTTTGAAAAATATAACTTTATCTTTTTTATGTGGGATTATGTGCATTTGTTAGTGATTTTTGAGAACTTTTGTTATTTTTGAATACATAAAAATATAAATTAAAATTAATATTTATTGTAAACGAAAAAATTAATGAAATTATCACTTTGTAGCATTTTGCTGTTACGCTCAACGATGATATTACCAGTAACAACTGACTAAATTTCGTACATAGAAAATGATAGTACAGGGTCTTTCAACGAGAGGTGTCATTTTTAATTTACAAAAAAAATCAATATTTTTGTGAAAAGTTATTAGTAATGGAACAGAATATCTACCAAATGTCCATCGGGATTCTTTTTGCATATGGTCATTCTATTGATGAAAATTTTCATCATATTTTGTAATAATTGCGGATGTATCTCTCAAATAACAGCTCTAATATTGTCTTTGAGTGCTTCAATATTTGCTCGAGCATTATGGTAGACTTTACCTTTAACGCAGCACCAAAGAAAAAAATCGAGTGGTGTTAAGTCGCATGATCTCAAAGTCTCAAAGACTTTAAGAGTTCATTTCGAGAAATCACACGTTCAGGAAATTTTTCACGCAATAGAGTCACTAAAAATAAACGTAGTCCACGTGAATAGCATCAATTTCAGGCGAAAAAAAGTCAGTCAACATCGTTCAGTAACACAATTCATTCACTTTAACGGTTGCACCAGCACCATTTTTAAACAGATATGGCCCAATTACACCGCCACTCCAAAAACCGCACAAAACTGTCACTCATTGTGGATCGAGAGGTTGTTCGATCATTTCTCTTGACTCTTCGCAGCCCCAGATGCGACAATCTTGCCAGATCGACACGTACTCGGGCAGATGAAAATGAGCCTCATCACTCAGAATAATTTTGTTTGAGAAACCATGAGCTTCTTTATGCATTTCCAGCAATCAACGAATGGTTTTAAATCTTGTGTCAACTGCATGGCCAAAAAGCATGTAGGACAAAATCTTTATGTGAAATACGGTGCAAAGTGGCTTTGGATAGGCTCAATTCCAGTGATCATTTCGAAATGGACCAACCTCACCTAGCCGGACGAGCGTGAGTTGAAGCCTTTATATGGTGGCCAAAAACAGTACAAACATTACGAATCATGTTCCTAATATTTTCACAATTTTTGTAATGAATCTTTACAATTTCATTGGATTGTGTCAGCGTGTATGGATCCATATCTAAAAAATTCTTTGTCAAATATTAACGAATAACAGTTGTATGTTGTATACCTAAAAAATTATGGGAAATGTTAAATGAAAGCTGTTATTGAAATACCTTGTACATCACATGTAACATATGTATATATAAGTACACTCCAGATTTTTTGCATGAGCCATAATTAATCTAAATGCAATTTTATTTTATCCTCTGACCTATTAGTTTGTCATATAATACCAGATATACGACGATCATTTAACCAGCAGTGTTCTTGTAGGGAAAGTAATAAAACAAAAACAAACAAAAAATTAAGATTTACAAGAGATCAATACACTCATAAAAATGATTTATACATTGAAACTACTCTTTTGGGTTATATGTATATATATATACGTATATTCATCGCTCTCTCTCTCTCTCTCTCTCATGCTCGTAGGTATCATGTGCACACATATACATTTGTATGTCTATGAATGCATATGATATATGGCAAATTTGTCAAATCACTGAATCAAAATATTTTTGATGGATAACATCATCAACATAAATTGCTGCAATTACAGAAACGTATACTGTGTACAGTGGCTCACAGCTTATTTCGTACAGTGTATATATTTTTATGTACATGGCTGTAACATCGAAACTAAAAAACTTATCAATAAGTTTTGAATGTAGATGTCTATGTATGTGTTTAGTAAACCTAATAAGAAAACGGGGAACCCCAAAAATTGTTCTTTTTGTCATGCAAGAGAGAAAAACTATTGATCAGCTGATTTTCAGCTCACATCTTATTTCGTACACAAACTTCAATGTAAGTAAGTTTCATTCTGCCGCGCAGTTACAAAGTTTTTTTGAATTGTATGAGTTTTTGGACCTTTTTAACTATTATAACAATTTTTATTATTATTATTTTAAATAGTTAAAGTGCTGTAAATTAAACATTTAGCGTTATGGGTCGTCGTACAACGATGGAACAGCGTAAACTGGTAATTAACCATTTTAGGAAATTCAGAGTGTGCGAAAAATTGCTGAAATGACAAATTTAAGTGCCTCAACTGTCCAATACATCATTCAACGCTTCGTTCGCGAAAATCGGTTGGAGAACAAGGGCAGAGAAGCACCTAATAAGATTTTCAACGCTTCAGACGAGCGTTATATTGTACGAAAAATTAAGAAAAATCCAAAGTTATCCGCTCCGAAGTTGGCTGCAGAGGTTCAGCGTGAAATAGGAAAATCATCCAGTGCTGAAACTGTCCGACGTGTGCTGCGCAATCATGACTTGAACGGTCGAGTAGCCCGAAAGAAACCATTCATTTCGAAAATGAATATACAACGCCGACTTGACTTCGCCAAAGAGCATATTATTAATACTCCTGCGTTCTGGAATACCGTTATTTTCGCGGATGAGTCTAAGTTTAATATTTTTGGCTCGGACGGAATGTCATATGTTTGGCGTAAAGCGAATACCGAGCTAAACAAGGAGATCCTTAAGCCCACAGTGAAGCATGGTGGCGGTAGCGTGATGGTTTGGGCCTGTATGTCAGCAGCCGGAGTAGGTGAATTGGTTTTTATTGAGGAAACAATGGACAAAATGAAGTACCTCGAGATTCTGAAAAACAATTTACTTCAAAGTGCAGACAAACTGGGTTTGCGGGATGAATTTCGGTACTACCAAGATAATGACCCAAAACATAAATCTGGGATTGTGCAATCTTGGCTTATTTGGAACTGCCCACACTTGATGTCTCCACCACCACAGTCACCTGACATGAATGTGATTGAAAATCTTTGGTCTATTTTGGACAAAAAAATAAGAACACACAAGATTTCTAATAAGCAAGACCTAAAGAAGGTACTGATGGAAGAATGGAAAAAAATCACACCAGACATCACTCAAAAATTGGTGGATTCAATGCCAAATAGACTCCAGGCTGTCATTAACGCTAAGGGATGTCAACTAAATATTAAAATCAACTTACTTTGTTTTTAGTTTGAACTTAAAGAGACTGTACGAAATAAGCTGTGACATGAATTTTCCTATTTTTTTCTTATTTTATTTTTTTATAGTGTCAAACACTAAAATTTTGAAAAAGTAAATTTTGGAAAATAAAAAACAAACCTTCCTTTCTAAAATGGCATTTATATTTTGTTCAAATTTTTGCTATATTAGGAATTACGACTGCAGCAATTTTTAAACTGTCACTGTACGAAATAAGCTGGGAGCCACTGTACGTACAAATATGTATATATGTCAATTTCATATACCAACAAGTCAAACATGCAAACATGCATACAACAAATAGCAACAAATACAAATATGGGGATTTACAAATAGATATACATCCAGACAATCATATAGATAGAGAGAGAGGAGGAAAATTTTATGTCATTTTGATTGCAACCATTTCTATAGCACGTGTCTATGTGGATATATATATACATGTGTTGCGCTTAAGTGAGCAATGCGAGAAAAATATACTCATACACCCACATACGTACTCTGATGTGCACAATCTCATACGCATTTACTTGTTACAATAATTTCACTAGCGTATAGTGATTTGAGTAAAATTAGAGTTGTTGCGCGCTAGTGATTTGGGAATTCATTCATTGATGTATTTATAGATATATATGTGTGTGTGTGTGTGTGTGTGTGTGGTAGTATGTACTGTTGTAAGAGTGCGCGTGCTGTAGTCATTTTAAAAGTTTTATTGATAAGCCAACAAGCAACACCCAAATGATGGTAATGTCGACGATGTCGACAATAATCATGATTATCATATGAGCATTTGAGTACTGTATGTCTGTGGATATGTTACGACAATTGACAAGCGACATGTATGATCTGAAAAACAGTTGTTTTAGGCAAACAAAAAACAAGTAAATTTTTTCCATACTGTTGCCTTTTTTATCAATCAGTTTTAAGTGCTTTTCTGCTTGAAATCATAGATACAAATGAATATATGACATTGGGGAAGAAGTATCGGTATTAAGAGGGGGATCCGATGAAACATACGGCTTTTGATACTATACGTTTGATAATAGAGCCACTAATTATTGTACTATTGCAATTTGTGCAAATCTTACCCAAAGTAAAAGTTGTATTATCAAGACCAACGTTCAAGAGATTTTTCAAAGAAATACAGGACTCTCAAGAACCCACTATCGAAAAAACCGACGATATATTGTAAAAAATAGAACAAAACAGCATATATGCAGTCATAAAAGAGATATTACACTTAAGACGGATATCTTGTGGACTTCATTGGACAAATGCTTATAATCGGGTTCGTAAACTCAACTTTAGGGAGCACAGATCCGTCAGCAGGGGTACCCCTTAAAGCGGTGTGGTCTATTCTGGCAATGAATAAATTTTTACGGAACCTCGAGGAGAGGAGTTTTCACGTTGTGGTCTATGCGGATGATTAAATTATGGGAGACATTACCGAATACACTCTGTGAAATTATGAATGGTTTATTGAATAAACTAGACCTATGGTCTAAATCATGTGGTTTAGGTTATGTCATATTGTCATTTAGTTACAAAGCTCGTTAATTGGGCTAATTCTAAACAGAAAGCTGCTTTGGAATATTAATGTAGAGGATAGATTGAGGAAGGCAGCAATAGCACTATATTCGTGTAAAAGGGCAGTGGAAACGAGATGGAGCTTAAAACCCCAGATAGTATACTGGTTATATATAGCAGTGGTGAGACCAATTATGACGTACGGCATTCTAGTTTGGTGGCCGGTGCTTAGTAAGGGTAATGCGGTTGAACGCATGAAAAACATTCAGAGGGCAGCCATTCGGGAAGCTCTCCTAATTGTGAGGAGCTTTATTTACTCGGATAACCAAGCGGCTCTGAGATCAGCGATCTTGCTCAATATTTTACCATAAATCTAATTTAAGTCCCGGCTAGACAGTGCACAACGTTACTAATCCACCCCGATAGGATTTTGGTGCTGATGCCGAAACAACTTGTAAAATGTTAAGAGACAAGTACACCATCCATGTTGCTAACACATGTTGGCAACAACCTGTCTAACCAGTAGGCTAACTTGCCCAGAATGGAGCTTAAGTCGAACTAAGCTACTGTTAAATAGGCTGGACTCTAGGAGAACAATCGGAGTTCGAACAGGTCATTGCCTTATTGGTAAGCTCGTTAGTAGACCAGCGGCATCGCACTTTATTATTGTAGGAGCTGTCAAGGGGAAAAAGATGAAGAAACCGTACAACATCTTCTGTGCGGGTGTTTGGCTCTGTGCAGAAGAAGGTTCAACACGTTCGGAATTGACTCTCTTGACAACATTACCGAAATTTATATTAAATCGTCGGACCCAGCTGGATAAGGATTAGTTATCGTGATATCACAATGGGCCGTAAGTGCCCTAAATGCGTCATATGACAGCCGCCTATCTATTAAGAACGACGACAAAGACGTTTTGAACCATTTCACCTCAACGCAAATTTTGAAAGCTACATACATTTATGATTCACTGCTGAAAATGTCAATTCCAACAGTAATGTGAGAAAGAAGATAGGAAAAAGAAAAAAAAAATAACTATTCGTATACCTATACTTTTCCCCACTCCAATATGTTACATATAAACAATGATATATAGAAAGATATATGGAATTTAATGAGCTACGAGTCAATTTAATTTGAATTTATATTACTCTATGGATTAAATTGTTGAAAGTAAAATTAAAGTGCATTATTAATTAAATTGTATAATAATATATCGAATATTTAAATATTTCCATCGCTTGCATCGACCAATAATAGCTTTGTTGTATACGTGCTTGCACAAAAATAAAATAATCAAATATTTAACACAACAAAGAAATGCAATCATTGCATCAAATACAATACTTTAGTTAACCTCAGCCCTCATTGTTAGCCACAGCACGAACCACTCACTCCTTTTCCATGTAGTAGTAAATCAAGGAACCACGTACACACACACACACACACACACATACACACTCCTTAAAAGACAACACCCATCAGACATGCTCAAAGCACTTTGAATTGCAATAAATTCTCTTGTTTTACGTATTTTTTTGTTATCCCCCCTTTTACAACAAAAGAGAATAACATAACAAAGACAAAGCCAAACAGAAAAATCAACAAAAACAATGGAAAACATCTTTTAAGATACGTACAGTACGTACGTATAATACATATCGTCGTACACTTCGCATATCGCACTACAACTCCTACAGGAATCAACTGTTTATTTAATGTTTATTATATAAATTTTTAAGCTTTGCAGTCAGACAGTGTATCAGCACTAGCACAAGCACCCTCAGTCTGTTTTAATATGAAAGGCATTGGCATTGGGAAAAAGTGCATAAGCAATGGCAAGAAGAAAAGCAAAAATGATCATATGTACATAAAGTGCATTCGTATGTACGATACATAGGAGTGTATTGTGCATTTGGAAGGAGTAATTTTGTTTATGAGTGAGCGCAACTAGAAACAATAGATTTATTTTTCCTCCTGTATTATGTTTGTTTTTCTTTTTATATTTTTTTATTGGAAACTAAAATTAAAGAATAAAATTAGATTTCCGGTATTTTTTTTTTTTTGCTTCCTCTTCTTTTGGCAATTATCATTATGTTGTTTTCATTTTTTCATTCCTTTCTTGCTGGTAATAAACTTAAAATGCAGAGTAATGGAATTTTATACATTTTTGGCCATCGGCTGAATGTAGCTACATATAGGAACATATACTAAGGTATATAAATAAATATATTCTTAGAAAATATTCGAACATAATGGTCAAAAAATAACCTTACGGACGATTGGGGCCGACCAAGTTATATAATAAAGGTGTGCTCACGTATCCATATATTTCTCTTATTTCCACTACTTTGTATAGGAGATACATTAAGAAGTAGGCGTGGCTCACCAATTTTTGAGGAATAGTTCCTATAATACTAATTGAAACCTGAAATATGGTTGAGGTATAGTTCGTAAGTTATAGCAGTTGAAGTTTCTTTTTAATTTTCGCATCTTTGTATGATAGGCCCATTAAGAAGTGGGCGTGACATGCTGCTTCCATGCCATATTATTTCCGTTCACTATGTAATCCAAGTTTTAATTGTGATTGCTCTAGACAACAAAGTACCAAAGTTACAACGGCTGAAATTTTAAAGAAATTCAGTCATTTTGTATGGGAGCTACCATAAATAGTGGGCATGGCTTATCCATTTCTTGTGGATCTAGTTATCCTTCAAGTACGAATTCACAACTTAAACACGGTTGTTCTACGCTGAAAAGTTTGTAAGTTATGGCGGTTGAAACATTTTTTTAATTTCCTGGACTTTGTATGGTAGCCACATAAAGAAGTGGGCGTGGTTTTCTGATTTTATGCCAGCTTTTTTCCGACAACCATATTAATCTAAGTGTGAAATATGATTCTCTCAGATTTAAGATTATCGAAATTACAGAGGTTTAAATTGAAAAGCAATTCAGACACTTTCTATGGGAGCTACTATAAAATGTAGGCGTGGCTCACCCATTTCCGGCAGGATTATGTAACAGTATAATATAACTCTGTGTACCAAATATTGTTGGCTCAGATGGTCTACTAAGTGAGTTATAGCCAGTTAAAAATTTTGAAAATTCCGAGGTTAGTCGCTTTGAATGCTTAGTGTGGGTGTGACGGTTGACCGATCATACCCAATATCAATCCCCTCCGTACCCTTGGATCATAGGTCACTTGTGCCAAATTTCATCATAATAGCTCAATATTTGCTCAAGTTATCTTGCGAACCAGCTAGGTGTCGCAGTGGAATAAAAAGTGGAAGGAAGTTGGCTCTCATGAAATTTTTTAGTCATAGCGCAGCTTCAATGAATGCATATCAACATCATCAGTTTCATTACAGTACACAACACTTTAAAATCTTGATTATAATATACATATATCGTATGTAAATGTGTAATTTTAATCAAATACTAATAATGTGTAAAGTATTATTAATATGACTACAACGACGGCTACCATACACGCTTGTCACGTTCATATTATGTAATATGAAATTGTCTATTTTAATATGGTTTTCTTTGTTCTTGTCACATATGCAAGTACGTACGAATATATTGTAATATAGTAGTGTCGCCCCTTTTAGTGTCATTTCTATCTTTTTCCTCTTTTTATTAATAACAAAGCACAAACATCTACACTTGCCAACCTCAACATTATTCGCATCCCAAAGCAAAACAACACTGATTTATAATTTGCTTTTTTTTCCTTTTGTAAATACTCATTCATGTATTTTTCCCCTATTTTCTTATAAATTTCTCACTAGCTTTTGTACTTTACAATTATATTGTACATATTTTATAGTATGGTTTTTATTTTACATTGGCGACGTTGCAACATCAGCATTTATTATATAAAAAAAAAAACAACAAAAAATTGAATACAAGTAAGGGGATAGAATAAAAGCAACATCTTGCATCTTGCAAAGCTGTCTGTGCACTCAAGGGTATCCACAACAACAACAACAAATATGGTACATGAACAGGAGTTCAACTAAATATAGGATACATCTATAAGAATACAGACAAAAAGCATCTTTAACAAAACAGCTAATGTTAGGTATACTCGTACATACTTATGTATTGTATATCCATTTAATATTATGTATAAAAAAAATGATAAAATGGTAAGAGCATCATGCAGCAAGCTATTGTTACCAAAACTCGAACTCGAAATTATTTAGTTACCATATATATATATACACTCATATGCAATTGGTGTATGGATAAATGTATTCTATTCTAAATCAAGGCACGTGTTCAGTCTGGTCGTTCACATTGCTCATGGGCTAAGAGCTTTTCGCTGTTCGACCAACATTCTCAACATGTTGCCACCATACAATAGATAACGTTTCTGTTTTGGTTGTTGCTTGCAATGCAAAATGCATTGCAAACAATTGGATCTACTACACATGTTGCTTTCGCTTATTTGCTTGCGGTTTAGCTATATATTATTACTACTACTGTAAGTACAAATATATGTCTCAGCATCGACTATTACATCTAGTACTATGAAATTGTGGTTAGTAGTAAATGCAATTTTTTCGTTGTTTGCACTATATGTACACATATTATGGAATTATAAAATAATAACTTGCTTATTAAAATCATAAAATATAAATAATAAAAATTTATGTTTTTATCAACAACTTCCATTTTGCGATATAATTTTCAAAAATATCCTTAAAGTAAATTAAGTTTATGGATTATACTTTTACTTTTAAGCATATTTTATTATGAAAGTGATCACCGTACAGTTCGTCGATCCCATACAAGACGTGGACAAAAATCGAAGGCGTAGTTGGATTTCAATGAAATTTTGTATACTAGTAAATTTCAGGTTACTGATCTCAAATCTAAAATCGTTATTTATTGATGCTATTGTCATAAACCAGGTTCGAAAACTTGAATTTTCAATCATCTTTATAGCGTGTGAGAGCCGAATGGATAATTGTATTTTATTATAATTTGTTTGTTTGTTAATAAATCGGTGGTATTTTGTGCGTCCAAGACCATTTTTATTATGAGATTTATAGCTAAGAAATGTCACATACTTTTTTGCATATACCATTACTAAAATTTTAATCACAACTACCAAACATGGCATACTTTTAGGCATTTGCTTTGATATTCACCATGCAGTGAGAGTAGCTAGCGGCGAATTACCAAATTCACTAGACAGGTGAATTTCGCTAGTATCTCTTCAATCTACTTTCTTCGCTTTCGACTATCGAATTTAACATATTCACGTACAGCGGGATAACTTTCGCTAGCCATTTCGATAGCAGTATGGCTCGAAAAAATGAGAAAAAACAAATTAAAAATATATTCGCTTTTTTTCCGACAATGAAAAACGAATTTAAACATGTTTTAATCTGTTACTCGGCATTTAAGCATAGAAATAATTCAATTTCTGCGTGATTTAAAAATTGGCGTGTTGGTCATTACTAGGATACAATAAAGTAACTAGTGCATTAAGAATAGTGAAATAGCTATGGTTTAGTACCTTTCATTTTCATTTTTTCAGCTTTTACAGCGGCCGTTATGAACGATGTGGCATGTTCGTCATTGAATTGGCACGATTCTGCATTACAAAGGGACAGAAAAGTAGATGGAACCTAATAAAGATATATGCAATTGTTGTTACATACCATCCTGAAAGTATGCTCTATTCTTTTAATAATACTGCTGAATTTTTGTCGAAAATAAGTTTTTTGAACCAATTTTTAAATCGCATTTTTGTACAAGAACTGTTGAAAACGGGCCCATATTTTAGCATACAAAAGGAATTAAAGCGGAACTCGCCGGGACTTTTTTTTCCTGCATCTTTTTATTTATTACATACTTTCAAGTGGTATTTTTAAAGCACTCTTAATTGAAAGTTCTAACTGGTGTGGCAAATATTATAAACTCAAAAAAATTTTGTGATATATTCCTTTTCAATAGCAGCAAACAGCATGTAAGTATATTTAAAGACGGAATTCTAGTGATTTTTCATTTTTCATGCCTTAAAATGATAATTACGCATTTTTACTTTTGTGAAATTTGGACGACTTTGACGAGCTGTGATTTGTCGGCAAATTTTTTTTTTTTTTCAGTTTGACTATTCCCTGTAAAATGTAGGAAACTTTAATATCAAAAAGATTTTTCTTTAGAACGGTGCTCACGTGTCGGCAAGTAATTGACAATGTTTCCGGCAGTAACAATTTGCTATGAAAAATGCTTCTTAAACAGCTCTGTGATAAAGTTCAGAAAAAGTGATGTCAGACGGGTTCTGTCGTTGGAAATCGGCTAAAATAAGTAGGTCCCTTCTAAGACTGTCCAAATTTCACGCGTACAACCGTTCTGGCAGAGAAGCCCGGTTGTATCACAATTGTATTGAGCCTTTCTGGCCTAAGTGTGTCTTCTCATAGAGAGCGGGCAGTCACAATAACCTAACCTAACCTAACAATTCCATATAAAATGAAATAATATTCATTAAAATAGATGGCTCAACATTTTCGATTATTTCCAGTGAAAATAAAAACATCAAGTTTGTTCAAAATGTTTTATTGCCGCATTAAAGAACAAGTTTACACTTGAACACAAAACGGACTTAGCCACAACTCTCTCTGCAATACTACAGCTTTCAAACAATCACATTTTGACGCTGATAATACACTTCTTATGTGTCTTATATTTTTACTAATGAACTGTGTATTTAGGTAACCTACTCTTCAGACATACAAATACAAATTTGATGTTGAATTATACTACTCGATTTCATCACTTTATTTCATACATTTAATCCACAATGATCCAGTAAGTAGAATAAGTGTCCAAATAATATTACAAAGTTTATTTTTGTACAACATAATCATAGTCAAGTCATCAAAGATGACTTTGAAGAGGAGAAAAAACAAAAAACAATATAAAAATCTGGCAAAAATCCAAGCCATTTCCATACATTTATCTATTCAAATCAAAAATCAACACTTTTCCAATAAAATTGGCATTTATCTTTCCATCTGCTGAGCAATAAGTATGTGTAGTTACCTACATAAATTCAAACAAATCAATTCTGTGGTTCCAAATAGTACTAACCAAATTCTTTCCTCTTCAATTTGCTTGCCAACAAGCCAGCCATATGTACATACGACTTATTCCCATGCAACACTAATATTAATACCAAACAAAAAATGTGTTGGATGGAGTATGCGTTAGTTCTTATATGGTATTTATATGTAGGTATATTCCAGTACATGCATATCGACCGTATATGAGCATACGTAAGTTATTGCTCCTTGTGGAGCAATTAAAATTTCAGAAGGAAAAATGTCAATTTACAAGTGTTCAACAAATATACAAAATGCACTGCAAGAAGTATAGGGATTCAGTGCGGAGATGATTGAGAAATGCTGACATTTCGAAATGTTACAACATGTGAAACAAGCAAACATGCATAATGTATTATATATGCATGAGTAAATTCTTCTGCTTCATCTTCTCTTCTCGATGAATGGAACTTGTTCTCTTCTGTGTCATTCAAACAAATAGTAGATAACCATCCATTCAACCATTCATCCATCCATCCATCTATAATATACGGGTATAAATGTATATATACAACCATTCATGCATTCATAATAAATACATAACAAACAACCGAAAGGGAGATGAACTCTTGCACACATACACATACACTCGCATACATAAGCTCTTCTTTATATAAATAGACATATACATAAGGTATAGTATATGTAAATACTCATAGAATTGTACATCTTTGTGTGCACACTTACCTCAGTACAAAATTGACAGCCACATAGTAATAGAGTTGTTGCTTCACTGGCAGATTCTACATCGATGAGACACAATTTACAGGTGAACATTTGAAATGGACGTACAGCTGACTCAGTTGCGGATGTTGCTGACTGCTGTTGCAGTTGCTGATGTTTCATTGAGGTTGATGCTGCTGCTGCTGCAGTATTGGTGGTGCTGATACTTGTGATACCATTTGCCACATTACGTCCGTCTTGCTCTTCATCGGATGACATCGACAACAATGATGTGATGGTGAGCGGATAAGCTTGTGATGTTGAACTAGTTGAAGCGATTGATGATGTAGCCGGATGAGCTAACAAGTCATCCGTCAAATGTGAGCTTGTAGTCATATATGCAGATGTTGAGGTGATGGCGGTGGCGGTGGTGATGGTTGTGGCGACGGCGAAGGCAGAGGCGCTAACGGTGGGCATATTATAGGATGCTGATGTTGATGTGGGTGGTGTAGGTATGGTGCTGGTGGGTGTGATGCTTGTCGTTGATGCTTGTGATGGTGGTGATGAAGTACAGCTGGTCGAATTGAGCGTGGCTGTGGTTACATTGGACGGCGGCGGACTAACACTGCTACTGCGGGTGCTACTATTGCTGGCGCTGTTTGAACTACACGTGGCACCGGCGGAACTTTTACGGGAACAATTACCACTAGCATCGATCGTTGTATCGCTATCATCGCGATTGCAACGATTCTGGTGACACTTATTGCTACTGCTACGACTACTACTACTATTACTAATACCACTACTGTTTATTATACTAGAGTTATGCGGTTGCTGCAGATGTTGTTGCCTTTGCATATTTTGTGACGCTTGTGGCATTTGCAACAATTGTTGTGACGATGCCGATGTTGGCAATATATTTATATAACCGCCATTTGCTGTTGCTACTGCGGCTGCTGCTGCTGAATTGTTCAGCGAATACCTCGAACCAGTTGCGGCTAATGAGAGCAAGCTGGAGCAACGTGAACACGTAGCATTTATACTTGTTACACTATTGCGCAATCGATTCAGTGGACGTATCTGTTCAACACCACTGGCGCTAAATATGCCACTCCCCGTATGTGTTAAGGGGCGTAAGTAAATGTTCGAAGCATCAGTCGCGGCATTCTCAGGTCGAAGTGTGGCACCACCACCTACTATGCCCGGTCCAGCACCAAGTACCGGCGAACAAAGTGAATTTGTTTGACGCGTCAACGCCAACACCGTCTCACATTTACGCAAACCGCCTGTATACTGTACAATCGATTGGGATTTCTCTTGATACAGGCTTGCCGCACTACTCTCACGTCGCATTATATTCCATAACTTTTGATGCACCACATTCAACGATGATGTACTACCACCATTCGCTAACTTTTCACAGCTTCTAAGATGTTGCTGTGATTGCTTCTTCGATTGTTGGTCACAACGTCCAGCTGGTTCGCGCATAAACACATTCTGCTCCGATGGGGTACGTGTAATTCTAATCTCCGGCGATGAGGCTGGTGGTACTGGTAATTGTGTTTGCTTAATTGCGGTGGCAGTAGGCTTTGCAGCTGTGAGCGCTTCCGTTGCTGTTGCATCACTACCAAAACCATTACTCGACGATGACGAATTACGGCCGGACGATGTTTTAAGACCCACGAGAGATTTGATAAAATTTTCGAAACGTCTTCGCCGCGGCAATGGGCCCCCTGCAAGCCCCAGTGAGCCTGCAAGAGGGCCCTCAACATCGTAATTACTTGCGAGCGCGTTGATACCGTTGTAATCACCAGTTCCGACACCGATGCCGACACTAACAATGCCACCTCCACCGTTATTCGATTTGGATAATGCTAACGATGTGGGTGGTTGTCGTGAGATGCCCGACTTACGCGATACCTGAACCTGTCCGCCCCGATTATTGACCGCTTGCGCGTGTAATTGTGCTTGAATATTAATTTGATTACGCGTCTCTAGCAATGCAACGGTCTCATTATCGGTTGTCGTTGACGAATTATGATTGGAACGGTTTTGGTAGTGATGGGGGTGATGTTTCTTTGTGTTGGCCAGATTGTGTATTGGTGAGGAGTCCTATAAAAAACGAGACACACACAAAAAGAGGACAAATTATTTTTTTTTTTTTCGAATTTTTGAATACATAAGAACATAAAATTTGAAAGAGACATATCAAACGATTTTGACAAATTTTTATAAAAAAAAGTCATAATTCCGAGTCAAAGAAAAATTTGATTTTGTAAGGTCGAGGTAAGGCAATGTATAGGTTCTCGAAGTCACGACCAGCATGGACTTTCAGTTCTGATTATAATGTTCTAATGTTTAAGACCTAAAGAAGATCGTCATTATAAGGCTGTCATATTGATGATAGCGTCTTATTTCTTCGGATCTTCGAAATTATATTTTAGTCCAATAGGTTTTGTCTTTCTTTTTAACAGTGTTATATTTCTGTTACTCACCCTAGAATCTTGTTCCAGTTCCTCCTCAAGTGCACTATAGACTGGTGCGTACCAAGAGTACGCGTGTTGTTTACGCGTTGCTGTAGCCGTCGTTGTGTTTGCCCCACTTGGAGACGTCAAAACCGAATGATGATGATGATGCTTATGCAATAGAGCGACGCAATTGCTGTTGCCTATTGTTGGTGATGTCGGTGATGATTTGCCCGTTGAAGCGACGTTCGATCCGACGCCCGATGACAGACAATAATTATTATTGGCACTACACGTTGAGGTCGTAACTAAATTATTATTGTTATAGTTGAGTTGGAGACTACGACGTTGTTGCAAATTATACGATGATGGCAAATGTTTGGATTTTATTGTTCGTTGACTATGTTCAATGTTCGAAGCAAATGACTTTAAACTGTTGTGTTGACGACGATTTGATGTGGTGCTATTCGTTATTGTAGCGGGTGGTAGCGATGGCACCGTCAATGATTTTCCAACGTTATTAATCAGTCGCTTGTTATGCTGCTGTTGCGTAGTACAATTATTATTGCTCAGCGATGTGTTCAATGTTACTGTGGCTGTTGTTGGCAAATAATATCGTGTTTTGTTATTGTGTGCTATCGGCACAATTTCCTTCTTTGTAAAAATCAACGAAGCCGAATTCTTATTCAAACAAATCGAACGTTTCTTATCGGCTATGGTCGCTTCGATATTCGTCAGCAGCGGTTCTGTTTCCGAAAGCGGCAAATTAATAATACAATCGTTTTGATTGTACGATGATGATGGCGAATCGGCTGGAAAATTTATAATGAAATTCTCGGCAGCATCATCGAATGTGCTGGCACGTGAGTACACCGATGATGGCTGGTGACTGAAGAGCTTCTCACCACAACTAAGGCTACCGTCTTCACTGCTCGACGATGAGCGTGAGTATTGATAATCACTGCTGATGATTGATGAACGCCGACGATTGCTTGTCGGTGCATGTGGAGCGCGCAATGTAAATTCCGAATTATGCGTTAATGCAACAGTATTTTGTGAGGCTGGTGGTGATGTACTCAGATCGACCAACTGAATGGAATCGTCCTTGCGATTTTGGTCGCGATTATTTTGTTCGTCGCTGGCGTCACCGTTATAAATATTGTTATAGTCACTGATGTCGTAGATATCGTGACTATATTGGGTACGACTGCGTGCAAAATTGCGACGATACACTTGAGTACAACTTGGTTGGTGTATTTGATTTATTAATGAATGCTGGTGATTGTTCGCTGGCTGCCGTTGTAATGATACTGATGGCTGCAGTAATTGCTGTTGTGGTGTTGTTGCTGCAACTGTTGCTGATGTTGGTGCTGTCGCTGAGCAAGCAAAATTCAGTTGGTTCTCTACGAGTATATCGTGTTGTTGTAATTTCGCTTTATGTTTCTGCTGAATGGGTAATTCAATAGTTGTTCGTCGTCGTGTTGGATTTGTTGCAACAATTGTAGGTGTTGCTGCTACTGCTGTTGTTGCTGATTGTTGCTGCTGCAATGGATTATTTTGTTGCTGTTGCTGGTTTTGTGATTGATGATGATGTTGATGTCTTGTAGCATTTTCATTTTGCTGCAATGCTGCTGCTTGTATTGGTGGCCTCATCTTTTAAATGATATTTAACTAAACAATTGTCACATGTAATATTGTTGTAAAGGCATTTTCTTGCCGTGGCTTTAACGAAAACGTATTGAATAGACGACATTTTGTTGATGACACCCTGTAATAAGAGTAAATACGAAATTATTTAGCTTCATAAAAATGTACAATTTTTTCTAAGTCTAAAACTGTATTTTAAATGAACTGAAAACTATGCCCAATAAATAATGACTCAGAAAATACTCTTTTTTGACACTTTTGTCATATTTGAGGTCATAAAAGAGCGTATAAGATTGTTATTTTCTTCCTAGGTGGACTCTTTTTGTGAGTCCTAATTATGAGTCATAAAATAAATATGACTCATAAAATAAATATGACTCATAAAATAAATATGACTCATATTTAGGCCTAAATATGAATAATAAATATGTAAGACTTAAATATGGATCATAAACGACTCATTAATTGAGTGAAACACGACTCCTTCCTGAATGAATTTATGATGCTTTCTTTTACTTTTTCATGAGTCTTAAATTACATCATTTACGACTCATTTATGAGCGCTTTACTGGTTGAGTTTATGAGCCTTTTTTGACTCTTTTAAAAATTAAATCATTTATGACTCAATTATGAACGTTTTACTGAATGAATTTATGAGCCTTATTATACTTTATTAATTCTAAGTGGTTTATGAATTATTAATTTTGTAATTAGGACCACATTTTCCAAAATTGTTACCAATTAATTTGTATTCATTTTATAAATGTATGCACAAATTCAAAATTCACGGTGTTCCAATCGAACTGAAACCAATTCAAAATGCTGTAATTTTTTTACAGTATTTATTGATGAAATTTATTGAACCAAATCAATTTATGTTTCCGATATGGCCACCTTGGGATGTCCATATCCGATGGCCTTCAAACATCCAATGAAACCATTGCAACCTGCCTGCCGGTATTTTTACCCATGCTCGGCGAATCTCTTGTTTGAGATGGTCGACACTTTGGTATTTTTTCGTGCCAACCTTACCGAAATATTTGTCTACCCAGAGATTTAGTGCTCCCTCTAAAATAATTTCTCGATAATTTCGCGCATTTGCTTTTTACCCCACGGTCGATGAATACAAGCGGAGAGCGCCCATCGGCCGTTACAGCGGTCCACATCATCGCCATCCGATGCTCCAAATTTTCAGCAGACCTCTCTGGCGAGTAAGCTTGATCATTTTGTTCGTTCACATGTTGATCAATAACAAATGTTGATCAGAGAACACAATGTTCGGAATTCCACCACTTTCGGCCAAACGGATCAACTTTTTGGTTCTTTCGAGTAAAACTTTTTCTTAGGTAATTTTTGAAAGTTGTACGGCTTTAGTATAAGCTCATGATGCAATATTCGTTACAAGCTTCAGCTCACGACCCAACATTCTGCCACTGTATCGTGGTTTTCGTTCAATTCGCTTGAGAACTCACCACATCCATGGCGTTTCGCAATGCAGCCAGTATCGTTGTAACGTATTATGGTACAATAAACGTCAAACTTTTTTTTATAGAAAACACAGACCAAAACGCTTTTGTGCGCTTGTAAACAATAGAATGAACTGTTTAAATATAACAGCTGTAGTACTATCAGTTTGAAAAGTGTCGTAGTGTGAAGTTGGTTTCGGTTGTTTTAGTTATATTTTTCAACAATTTTCAGAAGTTGATTTATTGAGTGTATAAGTATTATTTTATAAAAAACTATGACGAATCCAATTAAATTTGAATTTTTAAAATAATTGCCTCTTTCAACGTCAGTCCGCTTTCCGACTGTTTAGGATTCTTTATGGGCCGTATAGCGACACCATTGAAATTTCAACTTTATTTGAAGCAGATGATGTGAATTACCACAACGTAGAGAAGGAGGCTACCAGTGGCTACACAGAAAATAGAAGAAGCATATTCTTAACGTTGTATTGAGTCATCTTCAAATCACCTCTCACACGTGAATTCCTTCAAATCCTGCAACCCCAAACTAATTCAGTGTTGCATAGAAGACGTAAAATATCTTTGCAATTCGTTGAAAGTTTTTCTTTTTTTCTTTTCTAAAACTTTCTGCTGGATTTCCGTTTATAATTCCTTTTTACTTTATTTTACCAAACAATTCAATTTCCTTTTGGCTTTTCCGTTAATCGTAGTTATTATCTTACAGGAAGGTTTACAACATACTTTACTACCGCCTTTATTACGTGTGCCACAAAATTTATATCTACACCTTTTTTTTTGTTTTGTTTGCACTTTCACTCATTCTCTTACCCAAAACTATTACCATCTTCTATGAATTGTTTTTAATTTTGCCTTCTTTTCTTATTGCAACGTATGTGAATCAGATCAAAATTTTCATCAAGAGCATTAAATTGCATTTGCACATGGAAGAATAAGAAATCGACAATTTTTCGAGATAAAACAAAAGCAAGAAGAAATGAAAAAAAAATAACAAGAGTGCTTATGTGCAAATGTAGGCAGGTATATATAATACATTTGTAAATGTTGAAATGAAAAATCATGGTAATACCTAGAGAATAAAGAGAAACAGTGGAATTTATATGCATAACTTGGGTCAAAGAAGAAATGAAATCAATGGTGATAGTAGGTGAGTTTTAAGAAAAAATTGAAAATTCAAAAGCAATGTTCTGAGCATGAACACATTTTATGCTTGAAAAATGCTGGAAACTATGATAAAATGGCAAATTAATGAATCATCAGTGTGGAATAATATGATCATAGTGCTGGTGGTACATACAGCTGGATGTTGTAATATGAAATTGTATGTGGTATTGTGTGAATAGTGGCAGAAAAATTTATTAGTCCAGCAAGAGCAATAACAATGTTGATGATGGTTGAAACCAATCGGGAAAGCAGAGTCGGAGTAGAGTAGACCCTTCTTACCGACAAGACAGTTAGATAGAAACTACTGCTGGCTTGGCTGGGTGGAGTTGTTTGTGTCGCAACAGCAAAGAGCATTGCTTAGTGTGGTTTCCGTATTGTTATATTAGTGGGTGTGTGTGTGTGTGTATGACAAATAATTGCGCAATAAATGGAGTATAGAATTCAAAAAGACTGACGATTTACATATTTCTTTTTTTTCATATTTTTTTCTACCATTTTTAAGCTGAATTCAATTTTTTTTTCAACAGACTCTTCATTTTCATGCCAATTCAGTAATGCAACAGTAATTTTTTCCCACCGTCATCATCATCATTATGAACCTCAGAGTTAAGCAGTATCGGTAGCAGCATCAGCGTTCTCTATCTTATATGCTCTTTGACTGCTTTTTTACAATCGATTTAATTTGTTCAAAAACGATTTTCTCACAACTTGCTTTTGTGCTTTTACTTATTTTTTTCCTCATTCGTTCTATGTATATAAGGTTTGTATGTGTGTGTGTGTGTGTGTATGTTTACTGGCATTGTTATTTGCGGAAATTCAATTTGTCCAACTGTCAATTTTTCATTATTGCAAATTTATCATTTTAAAGTGATGGAAATATATTGGTTTCGTTGATGAAGTACCTATATACTTGCACATCAGCAAAATTTATTTTCATCAATACTAACATATATACAATACTCGTAGTTACTGAAATTGGCATTTGTGTCTTCTACATATATCTGTAAGTGATAAAATGTGTATTTGATGATATTAAACAGATTTAAGATTGAAATACGGAATTTGTGTAAATAATTATATTAATTGAAAATAATTATGTAATATAGAATCTCAAGTATATCGTATCTCATTGTATCAGACTTTCTGATTACTTTCGAGGCTTTGAAAAAAAGCACTTTTCTACATTATTAAGTGGCATTTTTAACAATAATTTATTTTCACAACCATATATATAAGCTGGAGAATTCCGGCAAAGCCCATTAAATTGAATATATACACTAAACATAATATTTTTGTATGGGAGGTAGGCGTGGTTTTCATCGAATTACACCCATTTTTACATATGTTCATTCTGTGATGAGAGTAACTTTATATACCAAGTTTTACTTCGATATCTACATATTTTCGTACGTAAAGTGTGAAAAACACATTCAACAACCTACTTTTGTATGGGAGGTAGGCGTGATGCTGATCCAATTTCGCATATTTTCACATACGTTCATTCTGTGACGAAATTAACTCTACATGCCAAATTTCAGTTCGATAACTATATATTTTCGTAAGTAAAGTGTGAAAAACACATTAATGAACATACTTTTGTATGAGTGGTAGGCGTGATTTTCATCTGATTTCGACCATTTACGAATATGTCTATTTTATGCTCTGTGTAACTTCACACATGGAGTTCTATTTTTTAGTTTAGGGCGTAAAGTGTGAAAAACACATTCGAGAACATACTTTTGTATGGGAGGTAGGCGTGGTTTTCATCTGATTTTGCCTATACACGGACTTGGTCATTCGTTGGCAAAAATAATCTTATGTACGAATTTTCAGCTCGGGAGCTCTACAATTACGACAGTTATAGTGATACACATATTTTTGTGATTTTGATTTCGTGATTTCGATCAAAATTATATATACTTTTTCATATCTGTCACCTTTGTTTGTGGGTTTTGCAATCGATTAAACGAACGAGTATAAAAATGCTGTATTCTCATGCGACAATGGATGCCACAGCTCAGTTGGTTACTTCGTTAACCTCTTGTGCATGCGATCCACATTTCGGAATGTAATTGAATTGTCCTTCTTACTTTTGTCATACTTCTCAGAATGACAAATAATTTGATCTTTCAGCCTATTTGGCAAAACAAATTTCCGACAGTATTAACTTTCCTTGAAAAAGCTCCTGAAAGAGCTCTGCGACAAATGTCAGCAAAAGAGTTACCACGAAGGCTCTGTAGATTAATCAATCAGAGATCTGATATAAGTACACTAATAAAATTGGTATATTCAAGTCGTGACCAGTAATAATTGGTGCAAGTGAATACTCATAGCAATGCAAGAAAATCCTATTATTCGCTCCCACCAAAAGATAATAATACTCGTACACGAATGTGTCCCCCTTGGTGACAGGCTCATAATCTGATTTGGCTCACTTGTTCGTGTAAGAGGAAAATAAGTAGGTTCAATGAGTTGAGTAATAATTTGTGTTATGCTTTGAGCAGTTTGCTATACACTTGTTTGGGTTTGAAAGTGTTTTCTGGTTGATGTTGTGCATTGATGCAGAAGAACAAATATTAATTAATAAATAAATGAAATAAATACATAATATTAATTAATATAAATATCAATAATTAAGAAGAAAGCGAAATTGAAAATGACTCCAATGACATTCTATTGAGCTCTTCGTGTTTCTTGGTGGTGTGAGTGATCTTAGCATAACGTGATCTGAGTGATCTGAGCTCTTCGTGGTTCTTGGTGTTGTGAGTGATCTGAGAATAGCGTGATCTGAGTGATCTGTACTCTTGGTGTTTCTTGGTGTTCTGAGTGATCTGAGCACTGCGGTTCGCACGGTTCATATCTGCAAAGAATTTACTCTTAGTTCGGACACTAAATATGTGTGCATATGTAAATGAGTATGCGTGGACATGAATGGAAGTTCTTCTTTTACGTCGGTTGCCTTTTATATTTTGTTTCAAAAGTATGAAAATGCACTTGATTATCATCAAAAATAGTTTTTTTTGTTTTTCAAAGTATTTTTCATGAAGGTTTTTACACTTTTGTATGCGCTCAAATCAATTGTCGAAGCACTTTTGCCACTCCGACTGAGACACCTCCAAAACATAGTTTTTGTTGGTTTTGGCTTCAAACAGCACAAATAGCTCCTCTATATCAAATCGTCCTGAGTACGGTTATGCTAAAAAATGTCAAACTTTCCAATGGATATGTCAGATTTGACTAAAACGTACTAGATCATATCTACGTACTCATATACATTAATACTCTTTTTTGTGTTAGTCAATCAATGACTTAAAAATATAATAATTGCAGTTCTCTGGTCATAATCACCTTATAATCACCTTTCAAACGCACTAGTAGGTATGCTCTATCCACAGTTTTCAAACTTTGCGTTTTTCACTCATTAATTTTTTCGAAATAAAATTCGAAATTGTCATTAAAAAGCCTATGTAATGCTTTAGAAAAATAAATTTTTTTAAAACTGATTTTTGGTATTCCAAATCGTCTAATACAATAAAAAAATAAATAAATATGTGGCACTTAAATAAAGCCCCAAAGGGCTCATTGGCCGAGCTTCTCTTCCATTACTGTTGTGCGTCTTAAATTTGGACAGTATTAGAAGGGACCTACTTATTTTAACCGGTTCCGAACGGCAGAACACTTGTGACATCACTTTTTCTGAGCTTTGTTCTTTTAGAAGCTTTTTCATGGCAAGTTGTTACTGTCGGAAGAATTGCCAATTGCTTGCCGACAGGTGAGTACCATTCGAAAGAAAAATCTTATCGATATTAAATTTGTTATGCATCAGCCGGGGATTGAACCACGACCTACAGAACAGAAGCCGAGCATACTAACCACTGAGCTACGGCATCCAGTATACAATATACAATATATATATATATATATTTTTTTTTTTTTCCTTATTCACTCCTCTCGGGAGCATAGGGCCTCAACAAGACTCTTCCATCGTACACGGCTCGGTGCTGTTATTTTTGCGCCGTCCCATGTTGTGTTGTCATCAGCTAGCTCTCGCAATATTGACCTGCTCCAAGTATTTTTTGGTCGACCGCGATCTCTGCTTCCTTGTGGGTTCCAGTCGAGTGGGTTGACGAAAGTTTGTAGATTTTGTGTGATGGTGTTAGAGATCAGCCATGTTTCACTTCCGTACAACAATACTGACTTCATACATGAGCTGAATATTCGCAGTTTTGTGCTCCTGGAGATTCGCGAGCTCGCCCACACTGCATGCAGTCGCCCGAACGCCGCCCTTGCTTTGTTTTACCTACAGTTGACATGACATCTTCATTAGCTCCGCCGTCTGCCGTATTAAGGCAGCCGAGGTAACAGAAGCTTTCAAGAAATTCCACCGGGCATCTGTCTATCATTATATGGCATGCGTTTTTGTGATAGCCATATCATAGCCTTGGTATTGGCGATGTTGACCTCCAGTCCGACAGTACGTGCCAACGCGACTAAGCTGTCCGCCTTCGCTTTTTACCATTAAAACTTTTTCATTCTCAAGCGCTATCAAATTATGCTGCCACCATTATTTATAATATCTAGTAATTCACTCTATTAAATAATCTAACAATACCTTTACTTATTTAGTAGTCTCCACCATTATTATGCTGCTGTATAAAACTTAATTCTTCAACACTTAAGTAAGTAACACTAATATAAGAGAAGAGTATACCTATATTTTATCTATGGAAACGAAATATGCAAGAAAATTCAATGACAATAATTTCAATACAATGGCAGCCATAGAAGATAACAGCTAATTAAGTAGCGTATTTAAACATGGCTTACATAAAATACGCAACAGACAAAAAACCGAAAAGTAGAAGACGAAGAAGAATTACAATTACCTATTTTTTGCGGATTCGCACAACAACCAAGAGTTAATTTCATTAGACACATTCAATTTGCACAATAAACAACAATAAGCAGAAAAATAGCAACATCAAGAGACAAGAGAAAAAGATTAGTTGTACATATTTACACAGTTATACGAAGGAAGGTTGAGTTTTGTGTGCGATTGTACTTGCGTACAGAAAGTCAAGTCAAGTCTCAGAGAAACGTATGATCTCCCACAACACTCTTCGTCCTCTATTTAATTACTCTATAGATTTTGAATAGAAAAGTCATTCATCCAGGCCGAGCCAACTAGCCAGACAATGTAACTAATTAATCACTTTATGTTTGTCATCTCTCTCATGGCGTACAAGAATGTGTGTGTGTGTGTGTGTGTGTTGCTGTTTGTATTGCTAAATTTAAGCTCTAAAATATCATTACAACCAAACAGACTGTTAATGGTTTATTCGAAGTGTATACAGCAAACAAGCACTCACACTACCTGCAACTGGGCCAGTCTGAGATAAGTTCGAGGGAAAGTATGTATAAATTCATCTAAATTAATGTCATATTTTTAGTTGTTTGAACAAAATTTCCAAATAATCAAAAAGCAATCCCAAAGGCATTATTTATTATATTTAGTACACAAGTATGTATGTGTGTATCTATAAACTTCAAAATTCATAGGCATGTCAATAGAACAAATGAATAGGATAGATAAATGGATCAATGGATGATAGATTTGAGTGTGCCTGTGTGGACTTCAAGCCTATTTTATATTGTATACATAATTACGAGTGTCTGTATGTGTAGGAGTTTTAATGCTTTTCATTGTTTTATCATCATTGTCAGCATTATCATCATCAGAGTAGTTGTTGTTATTCATGTCATTATTATTGTTGTTATAATGAAATTTTCAATCTCATTAATTTGACAATAAACGCATAATATATATACTTATGCGACGATATAAGAGCAGCAGCCAACACAGCAATATCAAATGTTTATGCCAACAGTCAATCATCTATCATTGATTCTGCCAAGTGGGGCTTATTTATGTTGTTGTTGTTGATTTGTTACCTAAATATATCAACGCAAATATTACACATAGAAGTACCCCAAATTATATTTCGAAAAAAAAAAACACCGAGATATGCGATTTTTATCATCCCCAATCATTGTTAGCTCTATTTTTTCGTCAGCTAAAACGTTCGAACAGAGGGCGACAAGTTAAGCATAAAGCAAGCAGCACGAAGCAGATAGGCAAACATGTAGTTAGTCAGGTATACTATTTATATATTGCAATAATTTGATGTTTTCATCGTTAAAATATTTCAGCATCATTTGCTACGCAGATAAGCAAGAAGACCATGAACAACAACATTTCATTTTAACGGAATGTGGAAATGTGTATATAACAAGTCGATCATTTATCAAACAACATAGAGAAAGGTATTTCCTCTTCATTTTAATAATAGTAAAAAAAAATTCCATTCGATAGAAGAACTTACCCTAAACCTCTCTCCATTGATTGTAATACGAGTATGAGTTAACAGAATATTTGAAAGGATTAGAAATAATACTATATTCAAGATGATTATGAAAAGTATTTATGTTTAGAATAAATTATACATTATCAAATATCGTCATTATTTTGAAAATGAATAATGAAACATAGTTCTTTGTGTCATACAATAAATATAAATAAATCACCCAAATAATTGACATTTAATATTTTTTGCCTCAGGAACAATAATTTTTTGAGTGCCATTTATTTAATTTTGCTAAAGAAATTATTAAGGAAAATTTTCGCTTTCGAGAAAAATACGAATTAAAGCAATGTCTCAGCAAAAACAACATTACTAACATTGCAGACATGTATTCAAAAACATACTTTTGTATGAGAGGTAGGCGTGGTTTTTTTCCGATATCGATCATTCTCAAATTCATCCATTTAATAGTAAATATAAATGTAACAAGTTTTAGCTTGATAGCTCTGAATTTTACGTGCATAAATTGTAAAAATATACTTTCGAAAACATACTTTTGTATGGGAGATAGGCGTGGTTTTGGTCCGATAGCATCCATTCGCAAACTCATCCAATAAATAGTAAATATAACTGTCCATGCCAAGTTTCAGCTTCATAGCTTTGTAATTTCGTAAAAAAAAGTGTGAAAATATACATTCGAAAACATTCTTTTATATGAGAAGTAAGCGTAGTTTTGATCTAATTACACCCATTCTCAAAGTAGTCAGTTCTTTAGTAAATATAACAGTTTTTATCAAGTTTCAGCTTCATAGCATTGTATTTTCGTAAACAAAGTGTGATAATATATATTCGAAAACATGCTTTTATATGAGAAGTATCAGTAGTTTTGATCGGATTCCACCAATTCTCAAACTGATTTATTCATTAGCCAATGTAATCGTATGGATCAAGTTTCAGCTCCATAGCTTTATATTTTCATGCACAATCTGGAAAAATATACATTCGAAAACATATTTTTGTATGGAAGATGGATGTGGTTTTGATGATTGGTGCAAACCCATTCTGAAATGCATTCATTTAATAGCAAATATAACTTCGTATGTAAAAAGTTTCAGCACCATACCTTGGAATTTTCGTTCGAAAAGTGTGAAATTTTCAATTCGAATATTTTTGTATGGGAGGTCAACGAGGTCTTTTGATCCGATTTCATTCATTCTCAAACTAGTGCCTTTATTATCAAATACTATTGCATATACAAAATCTCAGCTCTATAGCTTTGTAATTTCGTCATTATATACTGAAAATATAGTTCGAAGTAAGAGAAAATACGCCATATTTTACAGTTTTTCTTGGATAAAGGCGAAAATGTAAGCCAGACGGCTGAAAATGTGAATAGTGTTTATGTTTCTGATACTGTAACAGCCAATCACGTGCAAATTTGGTTTCGTCGATTCCGTTCCAGTGATTTTGATATGAAAGATGCAAGGTCAATTGCCGAAAATATCGATAAAATAATAGAAATCGTTGAATCTGACCGTCATGGAAGCACTGTTTCTATTGCCCAGGATCTAAACATTGCACAAAAAACCGTTTGGAACCATTTAAATAAGGCTGGATACAAAAAGAAGCTCGATGTATGGGTGCCACACAAGTTAACGCAAACAAATCCTTATGGACCGAACTTCCATCTGCAAATCGCTGTTGAATCGCAACAAAATTGATACGTTTCTGAAGCGGATGGTTACTAGTGATGCGCGGTGAACCGGCGCAAACGGTGGCCAAGTCGGGATTGACGGTTAGGAAGGTTTTGCTATGTGTTTGGTGGTATTGGCAGGGAATCATCTACTATGAGCTGCTCCCCTACGGCCAAACTCTTAATTCGGACCTGTACTGTCAACAATTGCACCGTCTAAAGGAAACAATCGGCCAAAAGTGGCCAGCTTTGGCCAATAGGAGAGGAATTGTGTTCCATCAGGACAACGCCAGGCCACACACATTGATATTTGGGAGGTTCTTATGCATCCACCTTATAGTCCGGAACTGGCACCAAGTGATTACTACCTGTTCCTGTCTATGGCGAATGATTTTGCTAGTGAAAAATTCGCCTCAAGAGAAGCTTGTGAAAATCGACTGTCCCAGTTTTTTGCCAATAGGGACGAGGGTGTTTATGAGAGTGGCATTATGAAATTACCTTCAAAATGGCAACAAGTTATCGAACAGAATGGTGCATATTTGACCTAAATCGGATCATTCTAACTATGCTAAATAAAACCCTTAATTTAATACAAAAATAATGGAATTCTTTTTACTAGACCTTATATTATCACCTCGATTTAATATACATTAAATTGAGTACCTTAAATTTTTATGTACATATAATAATTACAAAAAAATAACAAACAGGATTTTGCTTTCTCTGCATTCTTACTCAATCCAATAGAAGTTTCTAAAAAATCCAGTGAATAGTACAAAATGCGATAGCTTCATAATATTTCATTTGATTGGCAATCCATGGAATTCTATTGTTCCACATATATGTTACTATGTGTGTCTATAACACAAATTATGATAATTTCCATTAATATTTCTCCTATTCTCTCTCAATCACACTGGCATCAGCTCGATTTCTCATTTCCTATATGTCACATTGTACGGACAATAAATTTTAAACAACATTTCATTATCCTGAAAAATATGGGTGAATGAAAAAAATATACAAAACATTATTCTTCGCACACCTAAACAAAAAAAAAAAAACAGTTAGCCTTCAACTCTCTAAAAGCAAATATTTCTTAAATTACAAGCACAAAACCATAAACAATTCGTTACGACTCTGATCAATCAGTTATGTACAAGTGTGCGTGTGTGTGTGTATGTGTGTTTATACCAGCAAAACAACAACAACAACAACAAAACAATTGTGCTCAACAGTATAGGCAACAGTAGTAGCAGCAGCAGCAACATTACATGCATACTTTCCATGTTACATACATTTGTACACAGTTGACATATTGTGGCATCTTCTACAGATCATTAATCTTACTTCTGCGTGAGTGTTTGTACGCTATGGGTTTGTGTGAGTGTTTGTACGCGTTATTTTCGTCGTTTTGCAAAACAAAAAGTAGAGAAAAACACCAAAAACTTCCATTTATTTTGCCCACGAGCTTGCTCCAATTACTTATACTCATTGTTTCTATCAAATAACCCAACACTACACCCACTCAGCCGCTACAACGAAACGAAATGAAATATTTATTTTATCCGCCACATCACTTGAGTTCTTCAATGAACTGCTCTGTCGTTTTTAGTTGCCATACTGGCGGTATATATCCTCTGTTGATTGCTTCTATGCAATTTTCGACTAAATGGTGTGAAATCAAGAGAAAGACAAATTTCTTTCAGCATTTCCATCATCATTGATTATTTTGCACTGATGATAATGCCCTTATCTAGCCAATATTCCCGTTACTCAACTCTCGTTCACATTTACTCTATTTGCTATTATTAACAGCCAGCGTACTATAGTCACCATCATCAACAGCAGTAGCTACTATTGGTACTCCAGTGTAGACACACACACACACACACATACATCCTTGCTGCTCATACGTATGTACTTGTAAAGCATATAAGTATGCTTATAGAAATATTCAATGTCACTGCTATTGTTGTTGTTCGGTTGGTGAAATTAAAAGAAATCGCTGGTAGCGTGAAAAAGGATGCACACAAACAAATCAACTTATATCAAATGTTGTGTGAGTGTGTGTTTGAGTGTTTTCGTAATTTATCATTGCCACTACTGTCACTATTAGTGGTAAATAGAGTAGAGTAGCGTCAAATATGTATAACAACAACAACAACAACAACAACAAGAGCAATGACTGTAATGAAAATATCGCTATGGCAGGTAGTTGAGTGTACCTTTATACACAAAATTGTTGCTAAATACACCACATTTTGTGTAGAAAATGCATGTCCCTACAAAAATATGTTGTTAGAAGGTGATAAATGGCGCTGCAATAAGGTCAAAATGTTTGAAAATGCCGAAAAATCGACAAATGGCACCACGGCTGCCCAGATGTAATTCCGTAGAGAGGTCTGTATGACAAACGCCCCTTTAATATTTTGTACTCAATATTTTTCCTGAGCATATTTACTCCTATCTGCCTTCTTTAGGAGATTACCTACGAATTTTACGCTTTTATAAAATTCCCTCTGCACCTCGACTAGCCTTAATCCTTAATTTTCATCACCTAATATTTTTCCTTATTTTTCCCTATCCCCGATCAGAGGTTTTTTCATAGAAAATTTACGTTTTCATGAAACTCACTCGTACTGCTTTCAGAATGTCCCTAGAGCGTTAAAATATATGACCTACCCTCATTCAATTTTTTTACCACAACATTTGCCCAAACATATTAGGCCCTCAGGGGGAGTCCCTACAAATTTATCCCAAAAATTGATGAAAATCGAAAGATGACCAGAAATCACCTACAACGCAGATAAATGTAACACCGGCTTCCATCCCCGCCTACCTCTACTGTTTACGTAGTCTGCCATGCAAAATTCACGCGAAAACATATAAGAATCGAAAAATAATACGATAGCTGCACAGAAATAAACTGTAAAGGAATCAAATGTAAGGCCAACACCTTTTAGCTTTACATTTCCAAAATTTTTCTAGAACAAACTTACTCTCTACCTTCACCAATTAAAGAAAATGCCATGCAAAGTGAACGAAAAAAATTAAAAATTTACATTACTAGGAATCAAAAGTTGAACCTTCATTAATATTTTTCTACAATATTTATTCCTAAAAATTCAGCTAGAAAATTCACCTTGTATTGTATATAATCCAAACGCATTCACCAAACCCTCAAAGCGGTTAAATATATGACCAGCCCTCATTCATTTTGTCACATCAACTCTTCCCCCAACACGCTAATCCACTATCTTCACATTTAAGACGGCGCCCTTACAAAAATGGCAACGAAAATACTGCATCTCTAATTAACACAATATAATAATAGCTTAATAATAATAATTTTGTTATTATTTAAGATTAGGAATGAACAACTTCTTAATTTTTGTTTTTATTATTTTTCGGCTTTTTCGGCAATATCGTTGAAAACATGTACCGTAGCTCGGTGTTTAGTCCGTTGGTCTTCTGATCTGTAGGTCGTGGGTTCTGTCCTCGGCTGAAGTACAACTTCATATCGAAATGATTTTTCTTTTGAACGGTGCCCACCTGTTGGCAAGCAATTGGCAATTCTTTCCGGAGTAACAATTTGCCATGAAAACGCATCTAAAAGAGTTTTGTGACGAAGCTCAGAAAATGTGATTCCATAAGGGTTCTGCCGTTTAGAATCAGCTAATACAGTATTTCCCAATAAGGATGATTGAATTTTGAGTTTGTGGACGCCATATTTGTTCTCGGTCGTTGGTCCGTTGGTCTTCTGATCTGTAGGTCGTGGGTTCAGTCCTCCGCTGAAGTACAACTTTATATAGAAAAGATTTTTCTTTCTGCCGTACAGAACCAACTAATACTGTGCTTCCCAATAGGGATGATCGAATTTTGACAACTTATGGAAGCCATATGTGTTCTTTAATTTTTGACACTTGATGTTATTTGTGTTCAGTAAAGCCCGAGATTTCATCAAGGATAAATTCATGTTATCACAACATGTGGAAATTGTCTAAATGGACTATTTTCTATGAGGTTATGTTAAATCACAGGTTTATCATTATTGACGAGGTTGAAGCCAACATACGAGCCACAATAACCGCCACACAACCGGAAATAATGCACAGTCATCGAAAATTGGAGTGACCATGATAAGCCATTGCAAGTACAAGGTGCACCAACTATGTATTAAGACTCGAACCATATCTCAGCAACCAATCACGACATCAATGTGTGAGCACATGAGTTTTGAAGCTTCAACCTTCTTCTACTAACTGTCAAAATTTCATGGCATTTGGTTGACATTTAATGTTTATTGACATTAATTGAAATTTTAACATGAAATTTAACATTTAATTTAACACACAGCACTCATTGTTCGTCAATTAAATCGATGTAACAAGTGTATTGAATCAGGAGGAGAATATTTCGAATAAATAAACCGAAAAATTAGCAGATATCGTGTTTTAATTGTGTTTTCTAGAGGCAGTCTGTATACATAATTGTCGCACCTTGTACGATATTTTGTTTAAATCATAAATTGCATAAAATATACATACCATCTAATAAAAGCAAAATTTACCAAATTTGGCTAAATTGTATGTGTTTTATCTCTGAAATTTCACGAATAGAAAATTAATACTAATTGCTTATAACATAGGTATAGACACGTATGCAATATCTAATTCAGAGAATGAACAGCAGAGAATTCATATTAACATTACCATAAACTTTTGTTGGCATGCATGTATGCAAATTTTCCTCAAATTTTTATTTAGCAGATATTATATTTTGCAATTAAACTTTTAAATAATAAACTTTTTAATACAACTACGATATTCAAAAAAAGCTTTATGGATATGAAAACGTAAAGCAAAACTTATTTAGCAGTAAAATCAAATACAACATTTTACATGCACAACTTTAGAACAATATTTGCTAGTCAATATTGCTATTTCTATTATTATTGTATTGCATATCAGTAATCAAGAGTTGTGAATTGAAAACAAAATTGTTTCCGATTTGTTTACGAAAATTGCAATTTTAATGAGCTTACATAATTTGGAAAATATCTATTCACAATACTAGCAATATAAAATTTGCATTTTCATCAACGTAATAACTTTTTAATGTTCATTACTTAGTTACACACGAGTAGATAAATAATGTTGATTTTATATATTTTTTATTACTTTTTTTTTTCATTTCAGAAGAAATTTAGAACTTCACAAAAAATGATAACAGCGACTACGTTAATAGCTATCAACATTATACAGCATGATTTGCAAAAATATGGATAATCTTTTAATGAAGATTAAAGAAAAAAAAACGTGTTTTAATCATCATAGAGAATAACAATAAAATGAAATAAAATCGCCTATAACATTTAATTAATGTTTGGAATAAAAACTGTCTTGTCATCCATTACAAAGAATTGTGATTTGTATATTCAATAAAAAATTCATCGTAATTTTTTAAGTGTTTTATTTCGTTTAATAGAAAGAATTCACAAAAATTCTATAACCATTGGAGAGAGCTTGAAAAGGAAAAGAGATATACTGAAAAGAGTATTCCTGGACCTGTGAACAATTTTATCTATATTGAAAGTTTAATATGAAAAAATTTTCCCACTGCTGTTTTATTTAGATTATAACGATTGAAGATGATAGGCAACCGATTTCCGGATATCGCAAACTAAAGATGCAAGGCATTTGTTTACGTATCATCATCATATAAACGCCAATGTATGGAAAACGGTTAGGAACTACTCCATATTTGCTTCCAACAAAATGTAAAAATTGCACTTTTTGTCCGGTTTTGTAAGATTTAATCTCATAGTTCGAAAATTGTAAAAAATATTTTACCAAGACATCAGCAAAAAGTTGTCTGTAGATTTCATTGAAGCACCTTGAATGTTTCCTATATTATTGAATATTCCACTTAATAATATGTCGCACGAGTTTTGATATACGTGTGATTCGCGATAGAAAATACGACGAAAACCCTTTAATAAATGTTCATAAATGTCAAATCTCTCTTGGTGTGACCAGATACAACCTTAAGCTAATCCGCAAACTGATTTTGACAGCGCTGTGTCCGTCTTTGTTTATGATTTGTGAATTTGGAAAACTAAATTTCGAGTTTTTCGAAAAATCTTTTGAAGCAGTGTTCTTAGTTTGTCACCATCGTGGCCACAAAACTAAGCATTGCAGCGACTGCCAAAGTAATGAAAAAGTCGAAGTCATTCGTCCAGCATTGGATGGAGCAATGGAAACGTTAAAAAAATGTAAACGACCATCCCAACATCAAACCAAATGTAGCAACAAGATCAGCAGTTTGTTCACTTCTTTGAGCAAAACCCCGGCACTTCAGAGTGTCAAGCCGTCCAATGCTTCCGTAGTCGTAATAAACAGGCATCGCAGTCAACAATACGAAGAAGATTATTGCAACATCAGTTAAGATATCGTTCCATAATGCAAAAACCTTTGTTGGCTGATATTCATATCGAAAAACGCATATATTGGGCAGCTGAATATTTACACATCGATTGGAGCAAAGTTATTTACACTGATGAATTGTTATTTTGATATTGAATCCATTGGCTCGTACTTGGTGAGCCCAAACATTTTCGATTAGGTTTGCATCAGGGTACTGGGATGGGCAATCCATCGTTTTCCTTCCAATCAGTACCCACTACGGCACCCAGTAACTCAGTGGTTAGTGCGTTGGCCTTCTGATCTGTAGGTCGTGGGTTCAACAAGCATAACAAAATTTCATAGTGAAAAGATTTTCCTTTCGAACGGTACCCACCTGCCGGCAGGAATTGGCAATTCTTCCGGCAGTAACAATTTACCAAAAATGCTTCTTAAAAGAGCTCTGTGACAAAACTAAGTTAAAGTGATGTCACAAGGGTTCTGTCGTTCGGAACCGGCTAATATGAGTAGGTCTTTTTTAATGCTGTCCAAATTTAACACGCACAACAGTATTGGAAGAGAATCTCAGTGGTATCACAATGGGCCTTTCTGGCCTAAGTGTGTCGTCTCAGAGAGAGGGCAGCCATATAACCTAACCTTCCACTCAGTACATAGGCGACTTCCAGGCTTTGGTACCCAGACGCGATTATTTTTCCATACAGCTTCCGTGCAGATGGTAATAAGCCTTTTTGGTAAAGTTTTAACATTTTTGAGGTGTTCAAGTTTTCGGTAAAACATGTCCAAACTCAAAACCCTTTGCAGAAAAACAGTGATAAACATGAACCATTTCAGGGTGCTTAACCGTTCTCTGCACAATTTTAACACCTTTTTCTGACCAAAAACATTTTTTTCCCTTGTTTAACCAAAAAGAAGATTCATCGGTGGAAATTATTTTAGTCCAGTGACGATTAATATTTTCCTTTGCCCAGTGCAAACGTTTATTCTATATGTTTTTGTGACAATAAAGGTTTGTTGCGTACACTATTGTAAATTATGTTTTTTACTTTAAGTCTTAAGGTAAGTTTTTTTTTTTGTGCTCCTCTCAAGGTAATTGAAGGATATTTTAAAAAAAATATTGGCAACTGCCCTATCCTCCCGCGGCGAAGTCTTCCGTTTTGAAATTCCAGTCAACTCGCAGCGATGACGATCTTGTAACAAAAGTACGGGTCGCCACCATATACTTGGCAGCCTGCTCTGCGGTCCATTTCGGCCCCTGCGTATGCTTCGTCAAGAAGTACGCTTCAACACGTCTTTTATATATAGCGCTCATTGCAAAAACAGCTCAAATAATTAAATACTTTCACACAACTTGTATAAAATTGAATTCTCAAACTTCACAACAGTTAAACAAAACCAGCTGATGTATGTATCGTCATGTGTCATCATTACACAGGGTGTAACAGATGATCGTTTTTTTAATGAACAGACTGTATATTGATCGTATTCACAAGAATACTGACTATGCGAACGTATGCGAATAAGTTTTACGGCACGGGAAACCACGATTGCCTTCTGTTGGAAGACAATAATCCAAAACACATCTCATGGAAAGGACGACAAGAGGTTCATCACATGATTTAGCCCCCACAGTCACCAGATTGCAATACAATAGAAAACGTTTGGGCCATTGTCAAGGCCAGGCTCCAGAGAAAAGTACTCAGAAATATGAAGCAGCTCGGCGCTTTCATTCAACGCTAATGGCACCGAACTACGAGAAGGTTTTGAGTCGAAGTATGCCTAGCCTCTGCGCCCGATTTATAGAGAATCAAGGAGAGTGGTTAGAATATTGATATTATTATGCATTGGCCAATAGAACAATAAAGCATTTCATTATTTCCCACTACTTCTACCGTGAAACACACTAAATAATTCACAGCACAACCAAGTCTAGAAGCGATGTCTTTTACTCAACCTTCGCAAAATTTATTGCTAGCCATAAACCAATTTCGGCTGTAAGTGTATTAATTTTATTAATTCAACATTCTTAATGACACATTAGCAAATAGTAAGCAGCATATGACATTGTACTTGCAACAAAGTTGACTTACTGAAACAAATGAAGAAAACGGTGAAAAATACCTGATAAACGAAGAGCAATTATAATATATTTCAAAATGACCGAGTGGAAAGCAATAAACTTCAAGCTTCAAAATTAAACGAAAATAATGTGATGTGGCAAATATACGTTTCAGGTACTTATTTCTTTTATATTTACTTTCTTTGTCATTATATTATAAGCAATTTACCAACAGTCAAGTGTGAATAACAATTTGTTCCTTTAATTTATTGTTTCCTTCCCATAATTTTCTGGTTTTTATTTTTTGTTTTATTTCGTTTTATTTGTGTGCTTTTTTTCGCAATAAAAGACATGAACACAATTTCACTTTTTTTTTCACAGACACAAACATATAGACATATATGCACTCATACACGTGGATACAAAAAATAAATACGTATAAGCATGCATAAGTAAATAATAAGTAGGTAGCACTAGCATACATACATACATGTTCATTTTGAATTACTTTACGCTTGACAGGAAACCATAGCAAAAACAAAAAATATATATAAGTGTAAGCGTTTGTTATTCTCGTTTGTTTATTTATTTCTTTTATTTTTTTTTTTACCCATAACACATATTCATTTCAAATTTATTTCCACTTCACAGTACACTACTATTGCTACAGCTGCTGGTGTTGGTGCTTTTAATTTATGGTGCATGTTACGTGTGACTGCTAATGATGCTAGAGAGTAAGGCTGTTGATGCTTTTCGCAGCATTTCGCATTTTCTCTTTTTTGTTTTTTTTTTTGTAAACTTTCTCGCTATTATTGCCACATCATATTATGGTTTTTATCTATTTACTTTTTGAAAATTGTCATTTTCTATTTTCTCCACTCATCAATTTTTCAAACAAAAAATGTCTCTGCTTTCAACCATTTGTATTCGGTAATAATATTCATATAATGATTGTCTTCGTAACGCAGGCAGACGTAACGCGAGCTGTTAAGGAGCGGTATAGAGAGAAAAGGAGTGCAGAGAGACGTCTTTTCAGGCGCAAGAAGAGGGAGTTGGAAAGACGCGAGTGTGAGGAGATAGAGATGTGTACCGACAAGAATGAGACTCGAAAATTCTTTGAAAAGATCAAGCGCCTGAGTGGAGGTTTAAATCCCGGAGCCTCTTCTTGTCGTGATGGAAATGGGAATCTGGTTACGGATGTCCAGAGTGTACTGAGCCTATGGAGGGAACACTTCTCCACGTTACTGAATGGCGATGCTACGAACAATTCCGCCAGTGGAGGAGAATGCCCGATAACCCCAATTACAGATGATGGTGTTGATGTTCCACCACCCGACTATGACGAGGTTGAAACGGCCATTTTAAGGCTGAAGAACAACAAAGCTGCAGGTGCTGATGGCCTGCCTGCCGAGTTGTTTAAGACCGGAGGCGATGAGCTGCTCACCCGCATGCACCAGCTCATAAGCAGAATATGGTCGGATGAAAGCATGCCTGATGATTGGAGGCTCAGTGTTCTCTGTCCTGTACATAAAAAAGGAGACCCCACAATTTGCGCCAACTACCGTGGAATAAGTCTCCTGAGCATCGCGTACAAGGTTCTATCGAGCGTACTCTGTGAAAGATTGAAGCCTATGCTCAGCAACCTGATTGGACCTTATCAGTGTGGCTTCAGACCTGGTAAATCCACCATCGACCAGATTTTCACACTGCGCCAAATCCTGGAGAAGACCCAAGAAAAACAGATCGACACACACCACCTATTTGTTGATTATAAAGCCGCTTTCGACAGTCCGGTAAGGGATTACCTCTACGCAACAATGTCTGAGTTCGGTATTCCTGCAAAGCTCATTCGACTTTGTAGAATGACACTGCATAACTCCCGTTGTGCAGTGAAAATTGGGAAGGACCTCTCCGCACCGTTTAATACCGAACGGGGTTTCAGACAAGGTGATTCGTTATCGTGCGACTTCTTCAATCTTATTATGGAGAAAATAATACGAGCTGCTGATCTACGACATAATGGCACTATCTTCAACAAAAGTGTCATGCTGTTAGCGTATGCCGACGATATTGACATAATTGGCATGAACACGCGAGCAGTCAGTGCAGCATTCTCAGAGTTGGAAAGAGAGTCGCGTCGGATGGGTCTCACGGTGAACGAGGGCAAGACGAAGTATCTAGTGTCAACAAACAAAGAGTCCCGGCGTCTTGGACAGCACGTCACTGTTGACAACTACGCTTTTGAAGTAGTAAGGGACTTTGTCTATCTTGGAACCAGCATTAACAGCAGTAATGACGTCAGCTTGGAGATCATGCGTAGGATAACTCTTGCTAACAGGTGTTACTTTGGGCTGAGTAAGCAATTGAGAAGTCGAGCCCTCTCTCGAAGAACGAAAACTACACTCTACAAGTCTCTCATCATGCCTGTCCTAACATATGGCGCTGAAGCCTGGACAATTTCCACCTCGGATGAGCGAATACTTGGAGTTTTCGAGAGAAAAGTCCTACGCAAGATCTTTGGACCTATTTGCGTTGGTGGCGAGTACCGAATAAGGTACAACCATGAGCTGTACGAGCTGTATGCCGATATTGACATAGTAAAGCGCATCAAAATCCAGCGGCTGCGCTGGCTAGGTCATGTCGAGCGAATGGAAGAACACGCTCCAGCTAAGAAGGTGTTATATTCGGAACCCGCTGGAGGACGACGCAAAAGAGGAAGACCAAACCTCCGGTGGAAAGACCAAGTACTGGAGAACCTGACGGCGCTTGGAATTTCTAACTGGCGCCAGCTAGCGAAGAACAGAGATGACTGGCGAAGCATATTATTTTCGGCCTAAATCGATATTCGGTTGTTATGGCCACATAAGTAAGTAAGTAATGATTGTCTTCTTAGCTCATCTAATTGACTTGTGTCATTATTGTATTTCAACTTGAAATTACGTATTAATACAATATGTGTTGGCAACTAGTTAAATATACAGACAGTATATGCGTTTAAATATATACTATACATAGGCAACATTTTAATAAAGACGTCACAAAGACTCATTGTACGTATGTGAGTTGGAAAAAGAAGAACGATATTCGAAAATAGCATTTATAAATAAATAATTGAATTAACGAATTCAAAGAGGTATGTAATAAGATTTAATGCATTTCTCATGTTATTCATCTCATTATAAATTAATACGATAACATCACTCAAAATCTACTTACCATTTTGATGAATCCACAAATGATGGTATATGATAAATGCAATTTCAATTAATCTGCAAGAGAGAAAAATAAATTATTCAATTATATGTCAAATATCCAGAGGGAAATATTCCTTAATATTACAATGATTTAAATCGTGTTGACATAATTATTATTTATTTATTAAATTATCTTCATCTCAATAAAAATGGATATAAATATTTAGGCTGTTGGCGAGGAATCAAAAAAAAAAAGAATTATTAATTTAGAATGTGATTGTTAACATTCAATTAAAAGTATATATCTTGCAAGATGATATATGGACAATTTTGATCAAAGAACTTCATATAACTATCGGTTGCGATTACTTGATAGCTTCATCAGAAATTCATCTTGATATAACAACGATCAACATCAACAAGACCTTAATATAAACCTTCATTAAACTGGATGTATTCTGAAACACCACTACTATTTTTATATTAAATTAATTAAAGCGTAAATTATCTAATTTTTTACTCAATATGCGTAGTATAATATTCGCTTTTAATTAGCTTTAGCAATGCAATAATAGAATCAAGCAGCCAGTAGGTACTTAATTGTTCGGATTAATAAAGGCAATTTAATAAATTGAATTATAATCATTTTCACAATATTAATGATTTAAACTATTGCTATTTGTAACCCACAGAATAAATGTTTACATAGCTCTTCCTGTGGAAGTACATATCATATCATCTTACGAGTTCAAATAAATGTGTACATATCGTAGAAAGAAGAAAAACAATTTGTTATTTATTGAACAATTAAATATAATTTTAGAATGCAATTTTCTATAGAGAAACTATGATTGTGCACTACTTAACAATATACATATATACATGCACTATTACTACGTCTTGTAGGCAAAATGGCATTTAATTCATTTTTAGCCATTGTTGTTTTACAAAAACACACACAAATGTGTTAAATGTTTGAGATTATAAAAAATTATGATTATTTCATTAGCATATTTATTCAAATGCAAAAGCTTTTAATTTATAATTAAATAAGAACATGAATACACACACGACTTAACTCAACTATACAGACACACAATACATGAATAATAGCTGAACATAGTGTATGTGTAGCATCATTTATTAATTATTACACTAATATAATTATATGATCATGTAAAATGTTATTGAAATAGGTTATTATGTTAATGTGCTAGTAAGTACCTGAACTTATGTACATTTGTTGCTGTTTTTGGTATTGTTGTAGCATATGTACTTTAATATATTCATAATCACCAATTATATGCTTGGTTACAACACTTTAGATATATAAAATTAACACACATATTCATACTAGCATTCATACACGTATTTGTAAGTATATGTCGTACGAATGAATTAAGTCAAGTCAATGTAATATAATATATTTCTAAGCCAAAATATGTATAATTTATGTGTTTGTGTATGAGTGGCATTCACAAATGTTGTTGCCTTAATTTACTTTTATTGTTTAATTGACACAATGCCTGCAACATACGCCTCATTCCAACCTTCACCAGTCGACACCAATGTACACATACACATTATGCCAACCACAATTTGTTGATGATGTTGCGGCAATGGTTGGGTTATACTATACTCAAATCAAAAGAACTTTTTTTTTTATAATTCATTCTCCAAGTAATCCATTAAGAATTTACGCACACACACACACACACATTTCTATGCACACAAAATACAAACTACCATGTACTAAATGCTCGTATCATGACTAGTGAGAGATGTGATCCATACATGTACATAGGAACAAAGTGATTTAATGTCGATGTGGTTCATATATAGTGTTTATCGTTGAGAAAAAGTAGCAAATATAGAAAAATGACATCATTGTAAGGTAAACTTTGTGCATATTGGGCCAATTTCTATATGGTATACCACGTGGTTATATACATGTATGAACATGGAGCACAGCATGCATATACATACGATTATGTGTGCCTACAAATTATAAGTATATAATCGTATACGTGCATGCATTTGACAACATTTAGTAACATACTTAAATAAATTAATTGGTGAAACATGCCCGGTGGGAAAATTAATTAATTTTTATGAACAAATTGTTATACATTTTAATGAATTAATACTCAATTATTTTGTTTGAAAATACATGAATAACATTTTTTCATTTTCACTATCGAAACGTTATAAAATATTGCCAAAGATAGTATAGGACAGTGAAAAAGGCAATGCTTTGTATTTAGTGGAACTCGAAGGGCATTGTAAATCGTCAACTGTAGTATGTCGCTCAAATAATTGATTTTGAAATTTCATACGAATAACAAGCGCAACTAACACATATAAAAAGGCATGCAATGACCCATACGGGTGATAACTAGAGGGTTAAAATGTACCGTGAAAATAATCCTCGGAAAATGTTAATATAGGTCTCCGAAGACAAGAACTTTCCTAAATATAATTTTACATATGATTTTTCAAATTCTATGATTCTACTTTTAACCGAAACAGCCAAATTTCAAACTACTATAAAAAAATTGTGACGTAGTGGAGCAGAAAGGGATTAATGCTTTTGTTACTCTAGTCAAATGCTATTGTTTGAGACTAGTTTGCTTCACCCCCCACCGAGACAATGATCCTCAAATTGTGGCATGCAGCTATCACACGATTTTTAAAAATAAAGTACTTAAAGCCTATATTCGTTTTTTACATGTTACCTATTAGTCGTACAAGTTATTTGTCTTTGGTGACCCTTAATGAAATTTTCTGGAGAATATTTTTGTGGAAGACTTTAACCCTTGACCTCCTCCCAAATGTTGATTTTTAATGAATTTTTCGAAAGAAAAGGTCCAAAATGATCCATACGGGTGGTAATGAGAGGGTTAAAATGTTCTGAGAAAATAATCATCGGAAAATGTTAATAGAGGTCTCTGAAGACAAGAACTAAATGTAATTTTACATATGATTTTTCAAATTCCTTGATTCTACTTTAGATCGAAAAAGCCAAATTTTAAACTACTGTAAAAAATTGGGACGTAGTGATGTAGGGCTTTTATTACTGAAGTTAAATGCTATCGTTTGAGTCTGGTTTGATACACCCCCGAGATAATTATCTTCAAATTGTGGCATAGAGTAACTCAAATTACAACAACTTAAAGGACAACAACAAATCACACAAACAGTGCCTAATACGTTGAGGTAAAGCTGCTGCTGTGCAATGCTTGCATTTAAACTAATCCTATTATATTGAGTTGGCAACTAAAAAATTGCCGAAATATTTGCCAATGTTTTGATACACAAATTCACCCCATACTATCGTCTTCTAACAAAAAAATATGTACAATTCGCTTCTTGAAATCGGCACTTACTTAGTTGCCAATCCAATAGAAATAATATTACTATTATTATTAGTACTAAAATCATGAAGAACATTTTTATATTACTGCATTTGAAAGACATATAGCTGATGCATTGATAATAGTAATCGAATTTCAATTATCAACATCATTTCATCGATATGATTTCAATATCAAATTGTTTGTAATCTGCGGTGCTAGCAATGACATTAAAAACTATAGATATAATATGATTCAATTGCAAGTGAAATTTAAGCAATTACACGTAATTCAAATCAAAATAGTGAATACGATGATAATGAGAAAATAAAATACAGACACACATACATATTTCATATTACTAATGTTAATGCTTCAAGCATCAGCAAAGTTTTAGCAGCTATATGTTAATATAATATAATGATGATAGATGCTGATAGATATTTGCGTTACCTCAATGCATACATAAACTAATAGTAGTAAATTTTCGTGTGAATGCAATCTAAATAAAATTTCAATTCGCTATTAAAATTAAATGTCACTTATATTTGATCAATAATGTGGAACAGAATGCTTGGGGTGTTGAAAAATGCTTATTTTGACCTGATTAAGTGGCTAGAGTTCGAATCAGTTCGCTGATAAAATTGCCAAATAAAATATCCAACATTCAGAGCTAATTGCATATTGCATTGGCCAAACCGACGACCTTAGGAAGGGTATGTGAAAACACTAACCTATGAGCTATGGTGACACCTCTTGCAAAAACGATTGATTTTTATTTATTCCGAAAAAGTTAATGTTTTTAATTTTTCTGTACTGTACTTTCAAGTATTTCAGTTTGTATTTTGTATTGTGGTGTTATCAACTGAATGTATTACTTCCTATATCAATTGATGTAATAATTCAAAAGAGTAATAAATTAAATTTAATTATTACAATATTTACATAAAAATAATTAAAGATATACTCATATTTATAATTAGTAAAAAGGTATACATTTTTAATTCAACTGTAGCGACAAGCTCAAGTAAATTAAAACATTTACGTTGTAGTGAAAATTTATGCAAAATTTATATAAGAATATTTGTATGTGAACAGTTAAAGTAAAAAGTATTAATATAGAACAAAAAAAAAAACGATGATAACAGCTACAACAAGGACATCGTTGTAAGAAAATAAGATTAGAATACTTCAGAGCCAGAACATTGATGAGGGCAGGAGCAGGAACACAGAAGTATAAGCATCAGTAGTAGTACAGAGTAGCTTAATCATAACAAGTTATATGGCCGCACGATAGCGACGATAAAGAACAAGAAAGAAGCTATCAAAAGCGAGCAAGATGCCCTAGAAGATGATGAGTTTGAATGAAATCAACGATGAACATATTTTCATTTATGATGAGAGCAAAAGAACAACAACAACAACAACAAACAAAGGACAACGTGAAGTAGAAAGATGGCACATGCTGTGTCACAACAGCAGCACCAGTAGCAACACCATCAGCGGTAATATGAACAGAGTAGCTAACATCCATGAATAAATATTCTTTATAAGATTGTGATAGAAATAATAACGTTGAATATTAATGACATTAAAGCAGGAAGTTGGAAATGACGATGACAAAGCAATGAAGAGAATTGATATTGAGTTAGAGGAGTAAGTAAAATCATATTTAAAAAAAAATGACGACAACGACAACGCCGACAATGATGACAGCAACCGCGCAATTGAAGAGAATTTAAATTAGAGCAATAAAGGTTAAAGTGCATGCTAGCTTACTAAATGAAATACGAGTAGTAGAATGTAATACAAGTAATACATATTTCCAGTTTGTCAAAGATAATTTTTGATGAAATTGTAAAATTTACATATTTTTTCGCCGGTCACTTGGGTGCTCACTTTTTCACGCATTTTAATATCTGCGACATAAATGCGTATAAATAGAATGTGAAATGTGACTATGTGGGCAAATACCTGATATCTATGGCATTAATTAAAAAATAGTATTTCCCTTCATATTTTCATAATATCATTTCAATCTTCTGACCATCACAGAGCATCTAACGGCATTTACTGTGTGAATAATAGTTACTTGTTAAATAATGTCAAAACAATATGAGCAACTGATTTCACAACCATTACTACTACCATCACTATTGTGAGTAATATGTACTAGTAGTACTATTTACTATGATGATAATCCGCCTAGCAGCTAGCTTCTATTGTTGTCATTCACATAACACCATTTACAAGCAACAGCAACAGCAACAGCAACCACCACCAACAACAACACTACATGCAAATCTATATTTACATAAAATGACAGTTGGGAAATAAAAACGGAAACAGGAATAACATTTTCTTCTTCTTGTTGTTGTTGTTAGATTGCTTCACTGTAACTGACACCTAATGTTGACCTAGTTCTCATTGGATATTGTCGCTGTACTCTTTATTTTTTTTTTTTTGTTTCGTTGGTATTTGTAACAAAAGACAACATTATGAATGCAGATGATATGAATGAACATTTATAATAAACACACACACAAATACACATACATATATACTCATGTACATACACATATACATTTAAATTTATTATTTGTATGCAATGCTACTGCTGTTGCTGTTCTGCGTGTAGTAAGAGTGTCAAGCTTTATGTGATAAAAAGTTAAACAAAAAAGATATTACGTATGTGCGTATAAAATAGATTAACTATAATGAAAATGTGTATTGGGATTTATAAAATAGAATAATTTCATGTAAATTTATATATACGAGACCTACTGGTATAACAATGGAAATTTCATAAACATAAAGTTCAAAATGTCTATCTATTTTTTTTTTTTTTTCAGTGTCGAAAGAAAGGTGTAATATACAACGAACCCGTATTGATTCAAAAATATTTTACGTGTACGCTGAGTTGAGTCATCATACTATAAAACTGATTAAAAACACACTTGGTATGAGACAGAAATTTGGGACACCATATTGCTACTAATAATTCGTTGTATATCAATTTTTTAAGAGATGAATAAAATTTACGTCATTGCATGTCATTTAGTTTTAAACAGAAGCAAAATGATGCTAAAACAACGATATTGATCAATTCAACTTATGGTGATGAGTTCATATGGCATGAAATAGTTAGAAAGTGATTTGCAAGATTTCGTGATGGAAATTTTAGTTTTGAGAATAATCCACGTAATGGTGATCCACGAAAGAAGGTTATGGACGAAGAAATTCAAACTTTACTCGATGAAAAACCACGTCAAACTGAAAATTAACTTGCAACACAGTTAGAGGTAACACAGCAAGCAATTTGGATTCGATTGTATGCAATGGGAATGATCCAGAAGAAAGGAAAATGTGTCCCATAAAAGAAAAATCGAAGAATTGACATCTTCATTCATTTGCTTTCACGATACAAAATCATCACAAGTACGAGGACGATCCAGTTTCAAGGCGCCACGTTGTTAAAAATTTTTTTTGGGCCATCTAAAGGTAACGACCTCAGTGAATTTGTAAACATGGAAAAAATTGGTCACCGTTATGTATTTCAATACTTTTATTCGAAAGGTCTCAGTCCAACGAATATTAAAGCCGAACCTGATTCTACTCTGGGGGAGTCTGTTCCTTCGTTTACGACCATAAAATATTGGGTGGCAGAGTTTAAACGAGGTAGTACGAGCTGCCAAGACGAACACCGTTGTGGTCGACCAATTGAGGTGGCCACGCCAGAAACGGTTAAGAAAATCCACAAAATGGTATTGGATGATCGCCGGCTGAAGTGCGTGAGCTATGTGAAATTACAGGCATTTCAAAAAGTGCTATACATCGTATATTGGCAGAAAATTTAGAGATGAAAAGCGCTGTGTGTGGTGGTATTGAAAGGGAGCCATTTTCTGGAACCTGGTACAAACTGTTACAGCTGAATGTTATCAACAACAGATGGGCAAATCAAAAATGTCGGTCTGGAAAAAATATCCTTTACTGGCCAAGGAAGTCGAAAAGTAGTATTGCTGTATGACAACGTTCATTCACATACTGCAAAACCAACCCTGGAGCTCACCTACTCCTTATGCAGGGCTCGGCTGCTTACGACTACTACTTATTCAGATCAATGCTGTCTCATTTAGCTGACCAGCGGTTTCTAAAGTTGAAGATATAAGAAATTACTAGATTACTGTTCTGCTTCGACCCCATCAAGTCTCTATCACGAGGGCATTCAGCATTTACTCGATAAATTGCAAACGAAAAAAAAAAAATTGCATAATTATATTATATTTCAATAGAATTTCTTTAGAGCCATTTTTACAGTACCAAGTTAAATCATAGAATAAAGTTATTCTATGAGTTAACTTGCTACTGTGCAAATGGCTCTAAGTGGTTACAAATATCTGATGAAAGTGAATATATGTACCCTTGCACTTGTGCAGAGTATACAAATTTTCTTTCAAAGAAGCCTTTAATAAATGATTAAATATGTGCAACATTTAAATATATTTAAGTTAAATATAGAATAGAGCCTTTTTATATTTGGAGAAATGTGTCAAAAGTTTTATACAAATTAATATATACCTAAAGCCAGCCAGCTTTTCCCACCAGGGAATACATATGCACACACATAGCCCATACATCCGACTATATATTTGTGTATGTATAAAAATATGCACATATACCATACATAGGGTATTTAGTGGCATTAGTACAGATGATAAATGGAAATATATTTCCATTATACTTGTATTGCTATTGCTACTACTACTGCCACTGTTCCTATTGTTTCTTTATATATAATTATTGTTGTGGTGCAGTGTTATGGCATGTTTGCGAAAAGTTTTTCAATTTTCTTTCTATTATTTTGTTACAATATTTTTTGAATTTTTTTCTTTTTTTCTCTCTTTTTTGTATCCTCATTTCCACGAATAGTAAGATATTCAATTATTATATTTGACATTTTTATTATAGACAATTTTTGAAAAGTATTTTTTTTCCTTTTTTGTGTTCTTTTTAAGCTGTCAAGTTGGAAGAAAAAAAAAAATATTTTTGCCAATACATGTCACAATTTCCGACACACGATACATTAAAAAATACAGGTACGTGTACGAGAATAGGGATGTGCACATAACCAGCAATTCAAAATACAAATGCTTTAATACAGAGCACATTTCAAGACTTTCTCGTTAAAAAGAATGATGTTACACATATTCATCTTTTTATAAACAGGTATAGTAAAGAGATATACAATAGTACGCTCGTAAAGGCTTCGTAGTATGAAGAGTTTCGGAAGCACACCATTTACCGCTGGGTGGTTGTATATAACATACATCTATATATGCAATATATGACATTTGTGACTGACATGTTTGTCACATACGATATTGACAGTTGACATTAAATGGTTGGTTTAAATAATTTTGTAGTTATAGCCAACATACTCATACACACATCCATACTATATTGTGTTTCCATGAATTGTATTTGTAAGTGGTTAAGAAAGTGCATATGAGTTATGGATGAGATATGGATGATGTCAATTAAGATGTATGCATGTAAATATATAGATATTTATGAAAGGTACGTATCTATTAGGTTAGGTATCTATTAAACTGAATAGTCGATATATCTAACTACTTATGGGAGTGAAAATGACTAATATTGTAATATAATCTTAAAGTGTAACTCTTCATCAGTGTTTGATATTTGCTTGTATAATAATTAATGTACTTTTTTATACCCTGCATAATGCAATATGCAAGGTATATTCATTTCGGTCAGATGTTTGTGTCCACTTGAAGGAATCACCGGAGAATTGACATAGATATATATTCGTGATCAATTTTCGATTTAACGATGTCCTTCCGTCCGTCCGTCTGTCTGTCACCTGGCTGGTTCGCACGATAACTTGAGGAAATATTGAGCAAATTTGACGAAATTTGGCACAAGTAACCTATGATATACGGGTGGTGCCGTAGCTCAGTGGTTAGTGTGTTCGCCTTCTGATCTGTAGGTCGTGGGTTCAATCCCCGGCAGATTCATAACAAATTTAATATCGAAAAGATTTTTCTTTCGAATGGTACCCACCTGTCGGCAAGCAATTGGCAATTCTTCCGACAGTAACAACTTGCCATGAAAAAGCTTCTTAAAGAACTCTGTGACAAAGCTCAGAAAAAGTGATGTCACAAGTGTTCTGCCATTCGGAACCGGCTAATATAAGTAGGTCCCTTCTAATACTGTCCAAATTTAAGACGCACAACAGTAATGGAAGAGAAGCTCGGCCAATGAGTCCTTTGGGGCTTTAAGTGCCACATATTTATTTATTTTTAACCTATGATCCAAGGGTACGGAGGGGATTGATATTGGGCATGATCGGTCAATAGCCACGCCTACACAAAGCATTCAAAGCGACTAACCTCGGAATTTTCAAAATCTTTAACTTGCTATAACTCACATAATATACCACTTGGTACAACAATATTTGGCACATATAGTTATATTATACTACCATATCACCTCCCCAAAGTGGGTGAGCCACACCTACTTTTTAGCTGAGCTCTCGTACAAAGTGTCTGTACTTCTTTTAAATTGAAACAGCTGTAACTTCTACAATCTTCTGTCCAGAATCACCATAATTGACACTTAGATTAACATGGTAGTCGGAAATAATATGGCACAAAATCAGTTTGCCACGCCCACTCCTTTTTGGGTCTCCCATACAAAGTTGCGGAAATTTAAAAAAATGTTACCGGTTATAACTTGCAAACTATTTAGCGTAGAACAACCAGATTGAAGGTGTGTATTAGTATTGTAAGAGCAAATATACCCACAAGAAATGGGCCAGCCACGTCCATTATTTATATTGGCTCCCATACAGGATGACTGAATTTCTTTTAAATTGAGATAGCTGCAGCTTCTGCAATCTTCTGTCTAGAATAACCATAATTGACACTTAGATTAACATGGTAGTCGGAAAAAATCTGGCAAAAAATCAGCGTACCACGCCCACTTCTTAATGGGGCTACCATACAGAGTTGCGAAAATTTTAAAAAATTTAAACCGCTATAACTTACGAACTATTCAACGTAGGACAAACAAATTTAAGGTGTGGATTAATATTGGATTTACAAGAAAGAGGTAAGCCACGGCAACTTTTTATAGAGTTCCCATACGTCCCATAAGTCTCGGATTTATCTTAAAAACCTCCTTTAAATTATCCCTTTTAGAACTCGATTAACATACAAAGTATTTCGTCAAAGTCAACCATATTTCGGGTGTAAATTAGTAGTATATGCAAAAATTGGTTTTCAAAAATCTCCTTACAGTCGGCTGGGGCCGACCAAACTATACCCTGCATATGAAGATTTATATATAAAAAGTTTACTCGAATATCCAACTTTTCTTTTATTTCCACTTTTCAAGAAACAATTTTTGCATATACTACTAATTTACACCCGAAATATGGTTGACTTTGACGAAGTAAAAGGATTTTAAGATAATTTCGAGGCTTAGTATGGGAGCTATATAAAAAGTGGGCGTGGCTTACCACTTTCTAGTAAATCCAATTAATTTTTCAATGTTAATCCACACCTTAAATTTGGTGTCCTACGTTGAATAGTTTCTAAGTTATGGTGGTTAACAATTTTTTTTAATTTCCTCAACTTTGTATGGGAGCCCCAATAAGAAGTGGGCGTGGTACGCTGATTTTTTGCCAGATTATTTCCGACTACCATATTAATCTAAACGTCAATTATAGTTATTCTAGCCAGAAGATTGCAGAAGTTACAGCTATTTCAATTTAAAAACAAATTCGGTCATTTTGTATGGGGGCAACTATAAACAGTGGGGGTGGCCAGTCCATTTCCTGTGAGTCTAGTTGCTCTTAAAATACTAATCTATATCTTAAATCTGGTTGTTCTGCGCTGAATAGTTTGCAAGTTATGATGGTTAACTTTCTCTTAATTTCCGTAACTTTGTATGGAAACCCCAAGAAAGAGTGCGCGTGGCACACTGATTTTTTTGCAGGTTATTTCCGACTACCATATTAATCTAAACGTCAATTATAGTTATTCTAGCCAGAAGATTGCAGAAGTTACAGCTGTTTCAATTTAAAAGAAATTCGGTCATTTTGTATGGGGGCTACGATAAACAGTGGGCGTGGTGCGCCCATTTTCTGTGAGCCTAGTTGCTCGTACAATACTAATCCACACCTTAAATCTCGTTATTCTACGCTGAATAGTTTGCAAGTTATAACCGGTAACATTTTTTTTAATTTCCGCAACTTTGTATGGGAGACCCAAAAAGGAGTGGGCGTGGCACATTGATTTTCTGCCATATTATTTCTGACTGCCGTGTTAATCTGTGTCAATTATGGTTATTCTAGACAGAAGATTGTAGGAGTTACAGCAGTTTCAATTTAAAAGAAGTACAGACACTTTGTATGGGAGCTACGCTAGAAAGTAGGCGTGGCTCACCCACTTTTGGCGAGGTTATATAGTAGTAAAATATAACTCTATGTGCAAAATATTGTTGTCCCAAGTGGTATATTATGTGAGTTATAGCAAGTTAAAGATTTTGCAAATTTCGAGGTTAGTCGCTTTGAATGCTTGGTGTGGGCGTGGTTATTGACCGATCATGCCCAATATCAATCCCCTCCGTACCCTTGGATCATAGATTACTTATGCCAAATTTCATCGAAATAGCTCAATATTTACTCAAGTTATCGTGCGAACCAGCCAGGTGACAGACAGACGGACGGACGGACGGACGGACGGACGGACGGACATCGTTAAATCGAAAATTTAATCGACGCTGATCACGAATATATATCCATGTCTATATCTCCGGAGATTCCTTCAAGTGGACACAAACATCTGACCGAAATGAATATACCATGCATATTGCATTATGCAGGGTATAAAAAGTGGAAATAAAAGAAAAAGATGGATATTAGAGTAAACTTTTTATATATATATCTACGTATGCAGGGTATAATTTGGTAGGCCCCAACCGATTGTAAGGAGATTTTTTTCATTTTATCTTCATACTCAACAGACGATAGTTATTTGTGAACAATTTAGCAATTCTCTGAATTATGCTTATATCACTAATTCTTAAAATATTCAATATACTATATATATTCAATACATATTAAATTATATAAAATTATAATTACTGGATTATATAATTATTATCAAAATTTAATTAAAACAAATAAAATATAAATTATCCTTTTCATGTAAAGCCACGAGCCTATAAAAATATTAATGAAATAAACATTATTTGTCAATACCTTTTAATGGATAAATCTAATTAACTGCTTCTAGAAAAATTTCAATGTATACTAGGGTCATACCGAAAGTTCGTAGCCCTTAAATTTTATCCAACAACTAACTTTACTTTCAGCAAGACTAACATTATTGCTTGAGAATCAAAGTTTTTGTGTTTTTAATGCAAATGAATTCAATGACAGTGCAATTTAGAGTGTTATTCTTAAGGGGGGGTAAGGGATAAGCAGATTCGGAAAATCGATTTTTTTCTTTTTCATTTTCCAAGACAACGAGATTGCTGCCGGGTTTTACGATACCGATTCGAACGTAATCGTCGATTCTGAAATTATGTGGTTTTAAGTGTGACTGATGAGGAAACTTACTTTAATTTATGCATGTGATACAAAACTTTCAAACACTCGCGACAATGGGTGTTTGAAAATGAATTAAATACAACAAGAGTAAATTTGAAGCATAATCATGAAAATAGTTTCTTCATAGAGACACCTTTAATCCAGAATGGTACACCAAGAATTGTTTGCAAATTGTCATCAGTAAAATACAATCAAAGCTTCAATCATAATGTGTAGAAATTATTGCTCACCAACCTTACAGTCAAGACCAAGATTTTTTAAATTTATTTTCCAATTATCAAGGATAATTTAAGTGAAATATAATTTAATACGGCTGAAGGAATAGTAAAAAAATATTTGATTGCTGAGATGTCTTGGAAGAATTGTTATAAAAAAAGGTTCATAATCATGGACTAATTGTACTCAATTAAAAATAGCCTATTTGGACATATTCATTTGATTTCTTTTTAGATTACAACTTTCGGTAACACCTATAAATTTTTTTATATTATATTAATCGAGTTTTATACATGTATTGAAATTTTTCAAACGAAATTGTACGTACTATTTATTTATATCAATACAGTGACAAAGTATTGATATGAATAAATACATTTTTTTTACAAAGAAAAACAATTCAACAAAACAACCAATTAAAAAAAAAATTATAGAAAATAATGAAATAATTATTCTATACTACCATACAATGTGCCTCAATATATGTAAGCATGCATTTTGGTTGCTATGAGAAAAACCACAAATAAAAAATTAATTAAAAACCATACACATCAACAACATCATCATCAACAACAAACAGGAACAACAATTAATTAAAAAGTTATACAAACGCAAACAAAAAATAATTGTGTGCATTTGATTTTATTGTGTGAATGTATATGATTTCTTTTGTTTTTGTTTATATTTATTTTCATCTCTTTTTAGGTACACAAGTATATTATATTATTTATATATATATACGTTTATATACCTACAACTTATGTATAGATGGATTTTCCATCATGGGATTCACATACATATGTGTATGAATTAAAAACAATCACGCTTATGTGAGCAAATACAAGCAATTATCATACTGTCTATATATATATGCTTATAATATTTGTATTTATTGAAATATTAAATATAATAGAGTAAAAACGAATATTTCATAGCATTTTCTAATGTCTGATGCAGTCAGTTCGTTTGAATTTACTACACAATATTTCAATGTGTATGTACCTACAATATTTAAATGTACTTCACAATATGACACACCAAATACTAGGAATTAAAAAAATGGATGGGCTTTTTTGTTTTGTAATCCACATGAGATGAGTCGATGACAATTGCTTGCAACTGTCAAACATTACGGGGGAAAAAAATATCGCGCTGTCCAAGAATATCCCTCCATCCCCTAGTATCTGTACTAAATGCAAGACTTCATAAAAGTGCAAAGAGGTATTTCATTAATTTTTTCTCTGTAAATTATTATAGAAAAAAAAATTAATTCAACAGAATAAATAATTATAAAATCGCAATTAATTATATTAAAATTTCCGTTGCACAAAACTAACAAAACAAAAAAAAAACATAATTTTTATATAGTAATACCACCTGCAACAGTATATAGTAAAGCTAACAGTATAGTAAATCAATATAAATAAAATGGCTTCATACGATTGATGTACTTTCATGGAAAAAAGCTGTTATTTAGCTATGGAAAGACATTATTATGCTTTCCATTATATGCGAATTTATGAAATGTATGCCTACAATTTTTTTTGTTTAAACTTTAAAAACTTTAATTCGTTGCTTTTTTTTTTTGGGAAAATAAGAAATATGTTTTCCCGAAGTGGTTCATAATTTGAATGCAAAAATTCGTAATATATTGTACTATAAGAACGATATTACAATCTCATGCCAACATCTCTCTGACGTATGAGTAACAAATAATTGCATATCAAAAATTACACATCACTCATACGTCACGGGGTATGATTGATATAAAAATCAATAAATATCTTATAACAATAATAAAAAGAAATGGCAGAGTAAGAGAGAGTATGAAAGTAATACATCCATTTTTTAGCGCAAACATTTTTCTTTTCCACCACCACATCATCATATCTGAATCATTACGAAGTCAACTTAAATTCTATTTAATATTCTAAGATGAATTCGTTCTATCTAATGTTCTTGATTATAAAAATGTATAGTATAGATATATAGTACATTTATATTGTGGGTGTTTAAGAAAGAGATGTGATTTTTATTAAGAAAATGTGATAGCTTGAAGATCAGAATGGATACAATACTTGTTAAATAACTAAGGTAGGATAGTATGACATGTCATTCGACTATGGAAAATCGCCAGTATTGGTATGGTTCTTTAGCATTACAAAAATTGCATCGACTTAATCTTTCATGTAGCTTCAAATGTAAAAGTTTAAATAAATTTGTTTTATTAAAAAATAGCAAATTGAGAAGTTTATGGAATAATCTTATCAAATTTTTCAACTTACGGCTCTTTTGCGTATGCACATAATCGGAATGGTAAAAAAAAAGAGTCGGAGAGTTCACAAGCTTAATTTTTATTGCACGTCAATTATGAAATTGCCAAAATTTTCGCATAATATTATATTTACCAAATCCATTCGAAAGTTTCAATTTTTCATTTAAAATTGAACAAGGTCATTTCGTTTCTTTTTTCAGATTTTAGTTTTCTTGTAAGATTTGAAAATCTGTATTATTTCTAAATTGAAGTATTTTCGAAATAATGAAAACTGAAAATTTACGAAAATTTTGAACTTTTTTGAAAATATGCTTTTGAATTTAAGTCACTCGAATTTCAGAGATGTTGTTTTTCTTTATTGGAATATACAATCATACTCACTAATGTACTCCGACCAATTTTAGATATCTAAATACTATTTTTAACGAAAGAAAACTACGATCAAACCTTTTGTGTAATTCGAAAAGTTCTATACAATCATGCTGTTAAGAATAAAAAAACTGAAATTTTTTTATCCAAGATTCGTGTTTTTTTTTCGATCTCAGAAGAATTTTCAAGTTTTATATAAGCTTAAATACGATTTATAGCTCAAAAAAAAATATAAGCTGGGAAATATTTTTCTTATCCTAAAAGTATGCCGTCATGCAGAAACCTAACAAATAGTACACGTTAAATACTATATTCATAATAAATGGAAATAATTGCAATTAAAATGCTTTCACTTTTCAAAATAGGGGATTCCAATATGATTTAAATAAAAATACTAAGATGATCCATATTTCTATATTTCTGCGGCAACTGAATTATATTATCCAGTTTAATTGCCGATAAACCCAGGTAGGTTCGAAGAGTTTCTTTCTGACATCATTTTTTAGTTCATCCAAGTGGATCCCATATATCCGCAATTTAATCATAAATAAAAGCATAAAAAAATAACTCCAAATTCAAAATGACTACTATTTTTAAAGCACCCGTTATGTAATGTAAAAAAAAAATATTATATTAATACAAAAATATAACCAAAACAAAAAAAAAGTCAAATAATACACAAAGCAAAAAATCGTTATAAAAAATGTCATATGATTGCTGCTGATGACGTTTGGTTGGCTGGTTGGTTGTTTCGTTTATTTGTTTGTCATGGGTGTTACTTCTAATGATTTAAAAAGTATAAGAAAAATAAGAAATGAAAAACAAAACAAAAAACCAATATTGTAAAAGTAAACACAGTTTTGTGTGTGTGTGTATGTATGTATATACATATGTCGACATATGTATGTACATAGTAGCGCATGTCTCTCATTCTCAATGTACACAGCTGACAACAGCAGCCATATGTGGTTGCTTAAAACAGTAGTAACGGTATATCAGAGTAACTCGTATTAATATGAGACGGTTATGATTTCATACATATGTTTGTTTAAAGTACAGAACAGGATATAATACACAACAAGCAGGCAGTCAACAATACAGAAAAATAAAAAAAATGAAATGTAAAAGAATAATACAAGTAACAAGCTTATGGCACAGTATGACAATCTGACAGCTCGAACTCCGTATGAACATATGTACTATGTACATATATATAGTTGAACGAGCCACAGAATCAGCACCAACGACTATGACAATGACAATGAGAATATGGCATAACTTAAAGTTAATATGATGATTCTCTTCATACAGATATGTATATATTTATGCGTATAAAATTAAATGGAAACGACTTGTGATAACTATATACATCGAAAAAAACACTACATTTTAAAGCTTATAAAATTTTTTTTGAACAAACAATAAAATAAAACGAAAAGAAAGAAAAGGAAAAAAATGATAAAAAGAACTGAGAAGAGTGTAAACAAATAACAAACTTAAGACATAAATGCGCACATAACGTATTTTTTTTTTAAGCAAACTCCGTGTCTAAAGAAATAGCGAGTATAAATAAATATAACTTAATTTATTTATACATTTGATTTTGTTGATTTTATTCGCATTTGTTGTTTTCTTTTCATTTCAGTTGTCTTTCAGTTGTGTGGAAAATCTCATTTTTGATTTCTTTTTCCCGATCTCGTTTTTAGCTGATGTGTAAGTGTGTCTATTTAAAATATTGTTTGTTTTGCATATTTTACTCCTATTTTCTTGTTTTTTTCTACTTCGTCGTCATCATTTTTCCCCCATTCTGTAAATGCATTGTACTGTGTGGCATTATACATTAAAATCTCATTAGTCTGCAATGTTTTCTTGTATGAAATTTCTTTCATTCTTTTTTTGCCTTTAAATTCTCATATTTCCTTCTTTCGTATTTGTTTGAAATTTTCTCTATCGCAAACAATTTAATATTGTCCTTTGCAGAAAGCTTATTGCTGGTTACAGTATACGTAGAATATACAAAAGGAAATATATGTACGTAATGTAAGGATTTAAAGGACGATGAATATTTACATTTGTAATAAATCTGTAAATATGAAACGTTTAATATTTTTTTTACGAGAATCAATGGCACTATATGTACAAAATAGTATGTAGTATAAGATGTTGAATGGATGAAAAAAAAAATGCATTAATATTTATTTTAAAGAAAATAATTTAATATGATTATTATATTAAAAATGTTCTATAGAAAACTATAATAATAACGCCTTAAAATTGATTTATTCACGATTATTTTTAGAAATTTTCATTCGTGCAATTTGTGTGAATAATAATTCTCATTTAGTTTAAATTGAAATTGTTATAACAGCGTGAGTACCCAAAGAACATTTTGTTTTACAAGATTATCCTCTACAATATTCGCATACATTCTACTTAATTCTTTCTTGCTGAAAAGCATTTATAATTATATGATTTTTCTATTGTTCCTATGCCAACCATGTCATTCTTACAAAAGCTGAGGATATATCATTTAACAATGCCCAAAATATCCGCATGGTTAGCAGCTATTCTTTAAAAGAAATTATGCAAAATCTCAAACCAGAAATTCAGATTCACTATGATTCAAATTCAGAATGATTCGGTGTGAGATAATATCCATAATAAGACAACAATACTTTGACTACTGATGCAAATTGCTGAAGTTTGAAATTGATACATAAACAACAGCACATTTGCATTTGCTGCCGGCTATATGTAGACAAGAATATTTTGCACATTTGTTAATTATGTATTCATGTATTCGTGTATTCATGTTTTTTGAAAAAACGAAGCCAATTGAGCTTCTAGTAGGACAAACGACTACTATGTCCTATAATATTTACCTTCATCCTTAACCGCGGACAAATACAAAGGTTAATAACCTGCCATATAATGAGAAAAAGTCCATAGATTTTCATTTATTTAAAGTCATGAAAGAAATAGCAATGTTTCAAGATTTTATTTTGTACAATAAAGGAAAAAAAAAAAGCAAAGGAAGTCCAAATCATAATATGCACATTCATATGTGAGAAATACATATGGGACTATTATACATCGTTCAACATAAAGTTTCGTGTTATTTTTTGCTGCATTTCTCTGCCTTGTCATAGAATTTGTATACTTGAAAAATTATTCAACTGTCGTTATGCTGGTTATGTGGCATGCTTGATTTCAAAGTGGTTCTTGTGTTGGCTGTTAACCTCAGCCTCTAGCATTCTTGTTGGTGTTATTGTGAAAATTATTATTATTATTATAATTATTTTTATATTTATGAAGTACATTTCAGTTAACAAATATTATACATAGGAATTTACATATGAATACATAAGTTCACACCGTGTATTCACATTTGTATTAGAGAGGGTCCCATAAGACAAGTAACACTTCAATGTCTAGACCGACGATATGTAATAATGTAAATGCTGTAAATGACATGAATGTTCATGATGGATTTGCACACACACACACATACTCGTGAGTATCTTTAAAATACTCTGCGGTGAATTTAGAATATCACCCTATGAGATTAGTTCTAGACTGGACGTATTGTAGCTGAATTGAGAAAATATGAATTAGAACAATTTATCGCGAATCGTTGCAAGAATGTTTTCATAATTAAGCTATGATGCTAGAGATATATAATATTCTCTATTATTTTCTTAAAAATAAATTCTAATTCTTCCACACAATAACCGGTAACCAAATTTACCTTAAACACCTACATAGTATATAAATATATTCTATGGAGATATGTTTACTGTTCTGCGAGTTTATGCTCTTGTTTTATTTTTAATTCATATTTCCTACAAATTTAATTTCAACATTCTGTTAGATCATCCTCATCTTCTGGTAGATGGATTCTAAGTATAATTTCCATTTATTTTTTTCACAAGTACCATTTTGAGGTTTGTGTTACATATATAACAACGCGTCAAAAGTGCGCAACGGAAATGATATGCAAACAGTAAAAAAATATAATTTTAGAAATGTGCGTGTAGAGACGTCATCAGACGACACTGCTACTATTGTTTATCCAATAATTAAAGTAATGATTACGAGGAGCATAGTCGTAATGTTGGCGGGGATAATCATAATGATGATTATAATGATAATGATGACAATTTATTGTTAACTGATACAAGAAATTGCTTATATTTTATATGTTTTTCTTTAATTTGAAACTTTCAGCATTGTTTTCTGTGGAATTTTTGTTGAAATCTATTTATACTTAGAATTCATAGACTGCAAAAATAAAATAATTGTAGGTATTTTAATTAATTGCTATACTTTTGACGTTTTGTGAAATATTTTGTTACTTCTCCAATGCTATATCTGTTTCATATTATCATTATTGCTATACTATTTCCACCAACATATACATCGATTTTTAAGTTAAGCATAAAAGAAATTCTATTGGCCGAATTTTAATTAAATTTTAGTGAAATCATAAAAATACATTGCACACACATAGGTTCTAAAGAGCATTAGCTAAGCTTCTTTTTAGGTATGTAATTTAGACAGCACCAAAAGTAACCAGTTCTTTTATATTTTGTCACAGAACCAATTAGTTGTCAAATTTCAGGAATTGCATATTGCAAAAGGTTACGAATTGTTTTGTGTCTATCGATTAATTTTAAAGGATTTTTTCACAAAAATATTACTTTACTTCAATAACAAAATATATGAAGACATTATTCAAAGTATTTGTCATCGTTAGCTATGGCTTGTTCCCCATCTTTCTGGTAGCATATGTACAGATAACATCACCATAACATCACAGATAAGATCACCTAAAAATGTTTTCTCTCCACGCATCATGGCAGGTTATCCTTTTACAGAAACTAACGTCTCTTCCTTTTTAGAGGAACCGTATCAAATGGAGTTAAGTATAAAAACAGTTACTAAAAGTGAAATAGCCACCACAATCAGTAGATTAAAAGACCATAAAATACTGAAAAATACTGAAATAACTACCTGATAAGGCTTTGACCTTTATAATTTCCTGGCACAGTGGAAGGTTGCTGAGATCAATATGGTTCTCAAACCAGGGAAACTAGGCGAGGAAGTAAAGTCTTACCGACCCATCAGTCTTCTCCCAATCATGTTAAAACTATTTGAAATTTTATTCCTGCAACGTCTAATGATAATAATTGAGCACAGAAAATTAATTCCAAGACACCAATTTGGCTTTAGAAAAAAGCATTCCACAATTGAGCAAGTCCAAAGGCTGGTTGAAAAAATTCAAACAGCGCTCTATAGAAAAGAATTCTGCTCAACAGTCTTTTTGTATATATTCCAAGCCTTTGACAGAGTATGGCACCAAGGCCTGTTATTCAAAGTGAAAAAGATGTAGCCTTTGAACGCTTATTTGCTTATAAAAGCATATCTTCATAAACGGCTGTTCTACGTGAAATTTCCCCCTTTCACTCAATCCAAGTCGGAGTTCCATAAGGCAGTGTGTTAGGTTCAATTCTTTACCTGCTTTTTACTTCCGATTTACCTACAACTGATCATGTTCTTACTGGAACTTTTACCGATGACACTGCTATTATCACGACTGGAACGAGTCCCATAGTAGTATCATTCAAGCTCCAAAACGGTCTCGATCGAATTTCTACTTGATTGAAGAATTGGCGACTGAAAGTTAAGGAGACGAAATTAACCCACATAACATTTACTACGAGGAGAGATACATGTGGACAGACGACTAACGTGGAGAGCACACATTTTTGATAAAAGGAAAGCTCTTGGTATACAATTCCGCAGCATGTATTGGCGACAACAATCACACCCAAATGAGCTTGCCGCTACTCTGATGAGATCATCGCGAACCTTTTCAAGGCTGAAAAGGAAAATACCGCTACAGCTTGTGTCATAGCTCCCACAACATTAAAATAATTTATTAGAGAAGGATGTTCCACAGAGAACATACCTTCCACATGTTATTATCTGCGATAACTTTCCTTAGTTTTAGTCAAATTTTTGTAAAATGTCGATTATTGTATTTAGACAGCCTACAAATTTATTAAATATGAAAAATTATGGATTCCGTCACAAAATAACTGCAAATTTTTGAGACCAAAAATGAATCAAGCCAATTTCGGATAACCCGTACTGAAGGATATTCCAGGAAGGGTATTCTGCATCGATCGAAATAAATGATGGGCAGACGGGGCAATGTCTGGGCTATAAAGCGGATAAGGTAAAACTTCCTAGCCGCTGTTTGCCAAATAATTTTTAATCGGTCTTGCAACATGAGGACGAGTGTTGTCATGATGGAATATTGTAGACCCGCGTCTAGTCGCATATTCTGGTCATTTTTCGGCGATTCTTATCTTCAAAAGAATCAATTGTGGTAGGTACAGGTCCCCTATGATCGTCTAATCCTATTTCAGCAGCTTATAATGCAACACACTCTTTTGATCCTACCAAATACTTTTGAGCTATGAATATTTTGCTTTGCTGTTGAATTCGGTGGTTGGCCGTGCTTCACATATGATTTCTTGCGCTTCGGGTTGTCGTAATTAATCCATTGTTGTTCACCAAAAAGAATCCGATGCAAAAACGACTTCTCTTTGCATCGCTGGAGCAACATTTCTAACATGCAAAATCAGTTTTCAACATTTTTTGGTGTCAGTTCATTTGGCACTCAATTTCCTTGCTTTTTGAATCAATCCTTTAGACGTTCGGACATTAAGTCACTTCCAAGGATTCTGCGAGATTTTTTTTTTTGCGCTTAACAACAATCTTGGTCAAGTAGTGTTTCCAATTCTTCATCTTCAAACTTTCTTGGCTGACCAGGCCTCTCTTTGTCTTCTGTGTTGAAAACGCTACTTCTGAACCCTCTGAAATAGTATTCACAAGTTGAAATCGATGGAGTATGCACACCATAAGCTTTCTGTAATGTACGACGACTTTCAAAACTTGGTACAAAACTCGACTCACAAGTTGAAATCGATGGAGCATGCACACCATAAGCTCACACCAGTATAGACTACGCCATCTTTCGTAAATACTTTAAAATGAATCAATAGTCCCAATAATTTAGTCACCAACATCAAGTACTAAAAATGATATTTAATGCTGAAAATTACCCCTTTTCATATTCTCTTTAATCATACATTTAATGTAAATATCTAAACACATATGTTGCACTGTTATTCATAATAAATATAGTCCCTCAATACACTAACAAGGAAATGACATAATAAAATGGCACCATGTTCACTATGTTTAGGACTTCATTTTTCAGAGAGAGATAGAGAGAGAGGGAAAGAGAAAGTATTAAATTACTATACTAAGTATGAAAAGTATGTGTAAATTTTATAGTGTACTTAATAGTAATGGCAATTACGAATTATGATATCTCATATATAAAAATGTCATATTGTTATAATCATAAATTTTATAAATTACACATCCACAGATGGTATATGCATGCAAGTAAATTCATATATTGTATGTTTAAAAAGTCAAATTGGCACAATGGCAATGGCAATTGATCGTATGTATGTAGCAACGATAGTTGCAAATATAACATGAAATAATGAAATGAAAGCATGAAAGCCATAGAAAAGGATATGCATACATATGCAAGTAGAAATGCAATAGTATTTCGTACAGCAATAATATTGTTACACTATTGCGTGTGTTTACATAGACGTGTTATCGCAATAACTGATATGGTTGGCTTTTATTAGGATATTGCACTTGCCTGTGTAAACGCTTGTAAATCCATACACGATACCACATAAAGAAATGTATTATTCAGTGTATTTGTTGATTGTTATTATGGTTAGTAATACACTTTGATCAAAATTATTTAATTTAAAACACTTAAATAGAGCGTACATTAAAACATTTCAATATTATTCGCAATTGCACTTTACTTTAATTAATGACAGTAGTAATTATATTTTCATTGCTCTTATTGCTGATGTTGTCGATGACATTTTTCACTTTTCGCAGAACTTTTACATTGCATCAACACTTGATGAAAATATCACTTAAAACGTGTCATATATATATTTACGTTATGATATCAAAACACAGTGACATATTACGGTAAGCAACCGAGCAGAGCAGAGGTTACAACGCCCAAATGAATACATACACTTGTGTTTAAACTTGCTGAATTTATTTAATTACATTTAAGAGAAACAACATTACATTACATCCTTCAAACGCACACACACACACACATACTGCAACATTTTGTGTTGCGAATTTTTAATAAACGACACGTGATATTTTAAGGAAAATTGTTTGTACATTTTTGTGTTTTTAAATTAAAAAACGATGCAAAAAGAATAATTAATTCAACGATTTATATGAAAAAATTCAATACATAATTAAATTTAAAATAACATTTTTCATTCCATATACATTTTATAATGTACATGTTCATCAGACTTGTCCGAGAGCCTAACAGGAATTTCAGGAAGTGACTATTCTTATGGGCCTGAAATTTCTTGCAACACCAATAGAATATATGTACAATAGCAAAATATTTAAAATGATTTTGCAACAATATTCTGATTCTCGTAAAACTTGCGTATTCTTCTATCAGGAAGATATGACAGCAAAAACAGTCAGAGATGAAATTCCATGAGAGGAAATTCACTCAATGAAACACGATTTTCATCAATAAAACAGTATTCGAAAAACTTGAACCACTCTAATTTATATACCCACATAATGAAATAAATTGTCAAAATGAAAAAAAAAACTGCTTAAATTAACCTACTTTTTTAGTAGAGCCCTTTGTTTCTCAGTCTGTAGCTACTTTTACATATCATTTTGTTTATATATTTATCCTTTGTGTCATTTCTCATTGTAGACACTCCCATCTACTTTTTTTTGTTGCAATTAACCGCAACAATACAGCATACTGTGAGACATAACTGTCATATACATACATACATAGAGGTCACTCAGTCACTCATTTTCATTGACCCATAAATACTAATTGATAAAAATATGCAATCATTTAAGAAAATTAATTAAATTCATTTTTTTTTTTTGTATAATTTCTTTTGCTGTAGGTTTTATTTCATGTTAATTAATTTTGTCATTTTCCTACAGAATATTAAATACTTACATTGCAGTTGTGTAAAAAAAAATGTGAGATAATAAAACAATAGACAGTTGTATAATTACCTGAAAAGAAAGAAGAAGAAAAAAAGAACATTAGTAATTAATTACAATTAATTGCATATGCTAGAATGGAAAATAGAAAATTATAATACTAAACAAATACATATTGGGTTGTCGAAAAATGTATAACGCATTGTTAGATTGACTAATATGAATGTATATGGTAGAATAAAATTTTATCTCTGTTATATTGGCCACTTTTAGGTATAAGAATATTTTCAAAGCTGCATGAACCACTTCTGACCCTCATCCTGATCCAGTAAAACGCTATAAGTATTTCAAAGGTCTGCCCTGCATTCTTCTTAGATATAATTGAGTAGCACATGACAAAAATGAACAAATTGGTTCACAACTTCAAATATGTTTTTAAAAAAAATCACAAATTACTTATTAGAGAGAAGCTATAAATTAGAAATTTCATAATTTCTAATCGAATTTTTTTCTTCATTTATTTTTTGTTTGTAATGAAAATTGCTATCTTTATGCTTCTCTAAATATCATGTGATTTTTCCTTTTATACATTTTCTACGATTTTCTACAAATGCCAATGTGTTAAATTCCAATTATATTTTACATTCCATTGTATTTTCCAACCAAGTTAAAACAACAAAAAATATGGTTACGTTGAAAAGCAAAACAAGCACACGAAAAATGGAAGAAAAATCAAATAGAAATTAAAAATGTAATATCAGTTAGTTCTATCATTTCATCGGTGAACACGTTCAGCATATGTTTCTTCATAAATATGAAATTAAATCAATTAACAAAGCATTTTATTAAATTTAACAATTTTCTAAAACATATCACAAAGAAAAATCAATCCGAAGAAACCAAATCGATGCTATAATTTTTTAAATTACTCACACATTATCACCGTTCATAGATATGAAATAGTAAAAAAAAAAACTTCAATTCAATTCTCATATAATTTAAATATTCAATTAAAATAATATCATATTTATCATAGCATTATATATTACAAATTGCATAAAATTACATTATTTCTCACCTAAAAATATGCTACGATTTTTTGTTTGCTTGTCTTCCAAGAAAATTTCATATATGCAAATAATATTTGAGAATTCCTCACTTAAAATGCCATTGTTGATCACAGAATACTTTGAACAAGTTGTAATAAAATGTCAACAACTAAAAATTTCACAAACACACACACACATATACACTCCACACCAAACCACAATAGCGACAACTTGCTAGTTTTTCATACAAAAAAAAATATGTTACAAAGAATTTTTATGAATAAAAAAGTTTGAAAACAAACATGAATAAGCAAATAATAATAATAATAATAATAATAGAATGATATGCTATTTTCCAAACAATGAAACATAGAAATGATATCAAAAGCAACAACAATGCATTCCACAAATACTTCAAATTTATAAATGAATGAATGAACATTTTGTAACTACACTGTTTGTTGTTGTTATTGTTGTTTTCGTTCGTATTGTGTTGATGCTATTGTTATTGTTGTTGTTGTTGTTGTTGTAAAATAGTTATCTCCAAACTATTTTCATCTGCTGTAGCAGCGGCAAAAATGACATCATCATAAGATTTATGCTTTCAGCTACCATGCATAAAATGTTTGTACTATGTTCAAATTCGTGCATGAAAGTAATGCAGCAAAAAAAACAAAAACAGAGAATACGCATAGAAAACAACAAAATTTTACAACTATTCTTACATACTATAATAGTTATTAGCCCTGAGCAAACAAATGTACGCGTTTACGCCCCAACATATGCAATGCTATCCTCAGTAAAAGTTGCGAGGTATGAAAACCACCACAAGCACTTTGTTTACCTTTGTTCTATGTGTTTGTATTTTTTTGTGAATTCTATATAGTACATGCTTAGTACGTTTTTTCTTCACTCACACAAATACATACAAATACTTTAGCATAAACAATATATGCCAGCAGTAGCATTATGCAACTAATGTCCTTATGAGTTTCTCCCGCAATGACGCTAATGTTACGAGTAGTGCATACAACAGATTATACTGCATTCTTATGTGTAGGTGGATAGTTATTAGTTATATTACCTTGAAACAGTACGTAGGTAGTTAAAGAGTCACACACATATATAGTACTTACACCTACGTAAGTGCATATGATGATATAAATTTAATTCTTTGTGAATTTGCCATATTCTTTACTTGATTACTTTTTTTGTTATTGTTCTCTTTTCTCTCCTCTTTCACCATTTATTATTGTTTTTATTACCACTATGGGATGCGTTAAATTTGGCCCAATGCATTTTTTATAATCTTACAGTTTACATTATAAACTCGGGCCATTGCATTGTAATGGAAATGGTAAACGTATAATAAAAGAAATAAAGTTTATTATATCAAACTGAAAAATGAAATGAAGCAATTTCCTTACAATGTAAATGGCAGTCAACAATTTAGATTATTTATTACTTCAAAGGTAACAATTTGCTATACTTGGTATTTGATCGAGAGCCAAAATTTAGTTATATTATACTTGAGAATGTTTATAATTTTGAAATCAAATCTTACGTTAAAGAGTGCATATAAATTCATGAAAATTTAAGCATCAGAAAGGTTTATTTTTTCCAAGTATGACATTTTTCTACATAATGAAATAAATTGAAAATATTCCGAATCCCTTTCGCATCATGTGGAGGTGTAGAGCATAGGGTATCTATTTTGCCAGTACCTGTGGCTTTTTATTTGCTTCCCAATACAAAGTTACAAGCAAATACTTCAGGACAAATGAAGTAATTCGAAAATCAATTCAAAGAAAATATTTCAATTCAATATGGAGAAAAGATTACAATTACAAAATCAAAAGACTTCTTTTAAGAAAAATTTGTAGAAAAATTATGTTTTGAAATAAAAAGGTTCATAAAATTCCACAATTATTCAAAATTATACAAAATGTTGCATGTTCTTAATCACTTCACATACAATATTTCATACAGAAATCTCACGAACGAATACAACAGCATAATTTCTATGCACAAACAGAATAACATACGACTACGAGTATAATATAATATAACTTGTCCTAGTCATATATAATACTTTACGTAAATGAATTTAGGAACGTGTGTAAGTATTGCATATATATAAAAATTTATATTTTGCACATTTGAATATCCATATTTACGAGCATCCTTGACTTGAGAACATACCAAAAGTGTATGTACGACAGAATAAACAGTGAACCATACAGATACAATATATACATTTGTACGTACATACAATATATTGTGTATACAAAATATAACAAATGTGTATATAACTTTTTCTTTTTCGAACGTAACAATGCCGAAATATGATTGTGATTATATATATATTGTATGATATATGAGCGAATCTATGTGTCTGTTTTCATTTGTATGCGTATTGGTGGTACATGCTGAAGTACGAGTTTGTGCCATGCCAAATGGCATAAATTTTAAATTAATTTATGCAATATATTGAAAATACAAACAAGGAGAGCAAAATGCAGACCATTATGAATGTTCTTTTTTTTTAATATTTTCTTGAAATTCATTCATTATTCCAATTGATATGCATCAATCAATCAATGGGAAATGGGACAAAACCAAAGATGATCTTACAATGGGCTTTTGATGATTTATTTATACCTTGCAAGTAAAGGTATAAAAATGTCCTGCGGCTGGGCCAATCAAAAATGCGATTGTCTTATGCAGAATACAGCGGAAGTCATCGCGTTATAAATTTTTAATTTATTACCGCGAATTGTATGTACGAAATAGGAGTGGCTTGCTGATTTCATGTCAGCTTATTTCCGACTATAATGTTAATCTAAACGTCAAAAATGCTGTTTTGGGCAGAATACCGCTCGCCAATTTCTTGCAATATTATTATATAGTATAACATAAATCTACATGTAAAATTTTGTTGTTCTAGATGGTATATTAAATTATTGCAAGATAAAAACAATTTCTTTTGCTGAGGCTGGTCACTTTGATTGCTCCATATGAGCGTAGACGATGATCGAACATGCCCATTCTCAATTCCGTAGATCAAATTTTGTCTAAATATCTCAATATTTCTTGAAGTTATTTTGAGAACCAGGCAGCTGATTAGACAGATAGACGGATAGATGGACAGATTTCGCTAAATCGACTTTTTAGGCGACGCTGATCAGGAATGAAATACTTTTCTTCGAAGAATCTTTAAGGAATATCAAAAATGGCTATGTAACTATAATGTCAGCTATTTTTAAAGGGTCCTTAAGGATTAAAAATAATTATTAAGTATATATTTTTTAATTTTTCTCAATGAGATCATAAAAAATCGACCAAATTGATCCGGAAAAAATGCAAATTTGGCATTATTTCGAAAAATGTGTTACTTTATAAATTTATCATTTCATTTTAGTATTCAGTATGAGATTTTATATAAGTAATGTAAGTCAAATTGTATAGATAAAATGTAATGACGTCAGCCTGGAGATCATGCGTAGGATAACTCTTGCTAACAGGTGTTACTTTGCGCTGAGTAAGCAATTGAGTAGTGAAGTCCTCTCTCGAAGATCGAAAATCACTCTCTACAAGTCCCTCATTATTCCTGTCCTAACATATGGCGCAGAAGTCTGGACGATTTCCACCACGGATGAGAGGAAACTTTGAGTTTTCGAGAGAAAAGTTCTGCGCAGGATTTTCGGACCAATTTGCGTATCTAATAAGGCACAACGATAAGCTGTACGCTGACATGGACATAGTCAGGCGAATCAAAATCCAGCGGCTGCGCTGTCTAGATCATGTCGAGCAAATGGAGCAAGGCGCTCCAGGGAAGAGGGTATTTAATTCGGCAGCCGCTGGAGGACGCAGAAGAAGAGGAAGACTAAACCTCCGTTGGAAGGACCAAGTGTTGGGTAACTGGCGGCGCTTGGAATATCTAATTGGCGCCAGCAAGCGAAGAACAGAGAAGACTGGCGCCACTTTACATGTTCGGCCTAAATCGGTCATCGGTTATTATGGCCACATAAGAAGAAGAAGAATGTAAATCAAATGTCATGTCTACAAAAATTTCTTTCAACTTTTAAGCTTTCGTAAATCTTTATATTTATATTTTTGCTCAATTAATGTAGTCAATTGATTATTTTCATTTATTCACTCAAGAATAAAAATTCGAGAATTTTACGCTTTTTTACGCTGGTATAAAAATTAATGCCTGAATTTTTCACTTCTTGACAAAAAAAAAAACTCAACACATAATATACAAAAGTGAAATGCAATTTATTAATAGGATAAATTCAACTTAAAATTAAAGTGCCAAGAGAGCCGTTTCAATATATTCGTATATATCATTTAATAAACCTGAAAGAGAGAAAATATTGAACATACCATTTTCATATTTTCGCGACCATTCCATACATTCATACATATGCACATACATATTTAATTTATTTCATTCATTTATACATTCAGATCCATATGTGTGAGCATCATAATAAAAAAACAAACAAAAAAAACACAAATACTCATATTATTTCAGTCGCATAACGAACAACATTGACAAACACCAACAGTTTGTCCGTCTGCAAGCATGACTGTCAGTCATTCACTCACTCACTCACTCAATCCCATTAATGTCAATAAAATGATGAGAATGCATAAAAGTATACAAATAAAATTGTAATGTAAATAAAAATAAAGAAACAATAACAAAGCTACATATTACAATGGTGAAGATTTTTTTTTTATTGATTTTCATCAATATACATATTTTATGTATGAGCATTCGAGCTATTGAGTACTATACTATAAACCTTCTGTGATGTACATATGAACTGGTATAGGATTAATAAATAAATATATGCTATTTGATACTTTGTAATGTTTAAGTACTTAAAATACTGCTATCACCCAAAGTAATTCTAAAGCGTATTTCATTGAAAGCTGACAAACTGGGACGAGGTGGAACATGGAAGTAAATTACCCATTTTCTATTCTTCGATGAATTCACAAAATTTTTGGGGTATTCTTAAATTTCATTTCGACACCTTACTCTTCCTCTCCGCTTATTAAACAGAAATAAAGAAAATTTATAGGTAGCACTAAAGTGCTATACACTCTCATCGCCAACCTACTTACTTACCTCTACCTATCTTCCTACTATTGTGTATATTATATTAATGCGTCTATTAAATACCACATATACTTAAGTAAGACAGTATACGTCATAGTACCAACTTTTCTTAGTGTTTAAATTTTATTTCATCCATTCATTCATTCGTTCATTCAATTCTTTTCATACAATGTATGAAAATATACAATTTCTACCATGACCGTCAACAAAAGGCAGCTTCACAATCATGGAACCACCAGCGACCACCAATCATTCAGTTAACTAACTAACTAACAACTACCATCATCGAGCTTGCTTGTTGCCAACAAATGAAAATTTATATATGAAAAATTGTCATAGTGTAACGTACGAATGTATGTACGAGTATATAAACCCTTTTCTGCGTAATATTTTCTCGCATACAAATACATAATTTTTATGTGATATCATAAATTTTTATATTTGCTTTTTGGTTGAAACGTTTTCATTTATGCTTTTAATTTTCATTTTATATGATCTTTTATTTGCTGCTGCTGTGCTCTTTTCATATCTCAGCAATGATTCTAGTACTGCTGGTGCTGCTCATAAATATTTGCTGCTGATGATAATAATGACTGGAGTATGACTGGGTATGATGCCAATTGACCATACCATACAGACATACAATTATACCCAAAAAGCATTAAATTTTCTTATTGCCCCGTAAACTATATGCGATTTTTCCAAGATATAAATTATTGCAAAAGGAAATTGTTAGTGACAAATTTTATTGCTTCATAGCATAGTGTAAATAATTGTGGTTGAAAGGTATAAAAAAAAATTTCTAATAATAATCATAATAATAAAATGAAATCATCATTGAATGCACAGGAAAAAAATAAACAAATTAAATAATAATATAAATTAATATTTTCAAAATAAAATTTCATAATTTCATATTGTAGGGATAATTTTTTGGCAACTATTTTGTAACTATCAAATCTATTATTATTCACTATTCATAAACTCTCAGGTCGATGGTCTACAACTGACAGTTCAATCAAGTAAATATAATTTCTTCAGTTGTCAGGGTTATTCGAAAACTTTAAAAAAATAAATAAATATGTGGCACTTAAAGCCCCAAAGGGCTCATTGGCCGAGCTTCTCTTCTATTACTGTTGTGCGTCTTAAATTTTGGACAGTATTAGAATGGACCTACTTATTTTAGCCGGTTCCGAACGGCAGAACACTTCGAAAACTTTAGTGGATTTATTATTTGTCTTTTTATTTATTAGAAATTAAAGTTACTACTCGTATGTAATAATTGTAAATTTTTATTTTCATATTCTTCTGTTCACACTGATTTGTCTAAATATTTACGCATAAATATGTACTTTAATTCGTATTTAATAAAGTACTTATTGAACCAACTAATGAACTCAAACACTGTTTACTCTAATAATGTACAATAAATACGTTGTAAGGGGAACCAATTTTTTTTCTTTTATATACAATATATACGTACACACTCATACATATAGTATGTATATGTACCACTTAATACATAGTACTTATGCAAATTCTCTGTAATATTATTGTTAAGTGCGTACTTTTCATTCACACACAGACACACATATACAGAGTTATAATCATTTAGTATTTATTTCAATACATATATTTATATTGATATGCATGTATGTATGTATGTACCTAAGTATATATGCCATAATCTGCTATTATGTCTAATGATTCTTGTTAACTTTTGAAATTGTGTCGTTATTGCAAATTATTACTGCATCAATGCGAATTAAGTTAAGATTTTTTTTTTTATTTTTATTTTGCTCATATGCTCTTTATATCCTGTATTAAACAAGTACAAGTATGTAATAGTAGACACATTGTTCTCACCATAATCGGATAAATTACGCATAAAATATCGATATAGAAACAGTGGAACAAGCTACATAAAAAAGAATCATTATAACAGGTAGGGAAACTTCAAATATAAAAAAAAATGAAGAAAACTTCCGGCTGCAGACAAATCAAATGCACATTTTCAGAAAAACAAACAGGTTATCTTTCTAATGATGCTTCCACGGTAGACTTAGTGATTGTCGAAATATTTTTGATAAGGGAAAACAATGTCCTTTATGCAATAATGTCGAAAATATAAAATTAGAAATGCCTAAATTTTTGCAATAATGTCAAAGAAAGCAAAATTGTTTTGGCTGAAGCATAAAAAATTTGATATCGAAAAGATTTTTCTTTCGAGCGGTACGCAATTGGCATTTCTTCCGTCAGTAACAATTTGCCTTGAAAAAGCTTCTAAAAGAACTCTGTGACAAAGCTCAGAAAAAGTGATGTCGCAACAGTTCTGCCATTCGGAACCGGCTAAAATAAGTAGGTCCCTTCTAATACTGTCCAAAATTTAACACGGACACCAGTAATGGAAGAGAAGCTTGGCTAAAAAGCCCTTCGGGGCCTTAAGTATTACATATTTATTTTATTTATAAAACATAAAATTATGTTTGTGCAGCCGACGGTCCAAATTGAAATCTTTTTGAATAAAAAATATTTTTCAGAAAAAGAAAATTGAATAACACCGCTTGCATCCCAAAAAAACCCGTCATGACTTATTTGGCTTCCTTAGTCTTCTTCAGTGCATGTTCACCTGGAGAGGTCTATCGCTTTGATTGTTCCTTAGTCTCAGTTGTGTTGTAATGAATTCTCACTTCGTCCAAGGTTACGAAACGGTGCAAAAAATTCATACGGTTTTCGGTTGAACATCTCCCAACAATCCTTTGAAGTGCTCACACGATTGCGTTTTTTTTTTTTTTGTCAATCGTGAGCACACACGGCACCCATCTTGCGGATAGCTTTTTCATGTCCAAATATTTATGTAAAATATGGTAAACCTGCTCAGTTGAGATGCCTCTACAGCCTCAGTCAGCTCACGTACTTTCAGTCTTCGATCTTCTAATATGATTCCATGGACTTTATCGATAATTTCTGACGTGTCAACCTCTTTTAGGAGACCTAAACATTTGGCATAAATTGTTACACTCGATTTATAAACGTTTAATCTTATAACACTCAAATTGAAAATAAAAATTGTACAATAGCCCAAGGCCCTTTTTAAATTATTTGTCGGCAAGGAGTTACTGGATTATTGTTTACGAAAACTACCTTTTTAAAACTTCAATAAAGCTGTCAGCGAAACAACACATTATCATTGCTTGAAAAACAATTTACTTTATAATTTAGCCAGTTTGCTCCATTGTCGTCTCAGCCATTTAATTCGTCTGTAGATTTTTTTGTGATTTTTATTATTATTTTTTTTTTTCGTCTGTTTGCTTATATTGCATTCAATAAAATCAATAATCCGTATGACAATTGTGAAATGAAAGCAGCATCTGAACAATAATAAAAATGGTAACAATAATAACAACAATATCGAAAAGAATCAGTAACAATAGTAACAATAACAATAACAAAGTCAACACAATCAATGATGTATAAACAGCAGCAGCAGCAATGGTAGCATAGAAAAGGCAATACCTAAATACTAATAGAAATGGAAGGAGAATGGACCTAAACCAAACCATCCAGCCAAGCAATAATAACAATGGTAAAGAGCCTATTAAACAATGTTAGCAAGTTTGTGGTGTTGTTGTGGTTCATGTGAAGTTGCATATATGTAACTATATATAGTACATATATGCGTATGTATAGGTAGGCATATATATGTATGTATAATAGGTAGTTATTGCATGTTTCTGTGTATATGTATTGTGCGTTATTTAATCCTTTTCACATGTACAGGCGCATTCATTCCTACATGCAGTAATAATACGCCTATGTACGGATTATTGTATGTTATGATATGCTAGAACTGTATTGAAAATCGAAAAACAACAAAACAATTGCTCTTTTTAAATATACAAAATGTTGTGCTTCTCTTTTTTTTTTATTTTATCCCTCTTTATCGTACATTTGAAGGAAGGTACAATGAACGAAAAATTGAAAAAAAAAAAAAGTGTATAGAAATAATTTTTTTATGTGTAAAGGAATGATGTATAGAATTGTATACGGCCATTAAACTTTTGATATGTTATACATGTATTAGTCTATGTGTATGAATGTATATGCGATAGTGTACAGAAGCATCATCGTACTCATACCTTATACTGGTATTTGTATATGAATTAACAAAAAAAAGAGAAAACTTTTCACATTCCATTTAAAATGATTCTCGTTAAAGAAAAGCATTAAAAAGCACACGGAAAGAATGAATGAACGAATGAGTGAATGCATAAACAACAAAATACGAATTATAATGTATTTTCACACAGACCTACAGTCGTACAGTATGTCCAATGAGCAGGGAAAAACTAACCAACAACAAAGTGATATTCAGAGAAAAAAAACATAACGAAATTCAATGGAAACAATTGTGGCAATGCTTTCAAACAAAATTTGTTGGTTTTTAACGATTATGCTATTGTGAAATTTTGAGTTTTTCTTTTACATTTTTGCTCTCAAATATTTTTCCCCCATTTATTCAATATTTACAAGTTGAAACTATTGTATATAAAATAGGCATATTCGTAGTGCTTACAATATTAATGCAAATGGGGGAAAAAGATGCATACAAATTTTCGGACAAATATTTTATTTACATACATTCATTAAAGATACAGAATAAAAAAGATATTTATCATAAATAAATTGCCAACAAATATATGGTGAATATTTTAAAAGTGGAAACAAACATGTGAAAAACTTTAATCACTACATTGCATGAAAAACTATTTGATTGATGAAAACATTTTGTCCAAATCTCTTATAATACTAATAACATTGTGAATATAATTTTTATAAACAATTTGAAATCACAATTAAGCCTTAAGCCTTTCCCGATTTCCAGTGTAGTAGCGCATCCCATTTTGCTGCTTTTACATTATTTTCAAAAATTATTACATATTTTTATTTTCGATAGAATTATAAAAAAGACTGAATTTTAAAATATTGTACTAATACGATTATGTATGCTGCCAATAACGTTCAATTACCATTAACATGCACGTATTTTCATGCGATTACTGTTGATTATCGCATAGTGGAATTTTTGCGCAAACAATTTAAACGGATTATAAATTAAGCTTAATAAAAATTTCACAATTAAATCAAATAATAATTTAAAAGAGAATAAAAATCAATTAATAACAACTGAAATCCAATTAGATTAAGAGCAATATTAAAAAAAATTGTTCAAATAATTCCAAAAGAGAATAATAATAGATAATGATAATTAAATTCAAAATATAACTCAGGTTTCATTTAATAATAACATTAAATAATATTAACAAAAAAAAACAATTGTGAATGTATAGATTCAATATTAAAAAGCTTTTGTTATGACAATTCTTTCTTTTAGAAATTCTACAAAAAATAATTTTTAATAATTCTTCATGCGTACTACTAATTAATTGGCAAGCATCAATACAAAATTGAAGCTGAATGTTCTTTTGTTTTAAATGTTCTGAAACGGACGAAATTTCATATAATGGGATGGTATGGCGTAGTGGCGTAGCCAGTAAAGGGGATAAGGGGGAAAAAGAAAAATAATAATATATATTAAATATATAAAATATATTAAATAATAGATATTTAAAAATCGTTCATTAAAATTTGTTTGTTCTACATCTTTTTCAATAAATCCCCCCCTTGTCAAAATCCTGGATACGCATATACCTGGATAGGTAATTATAAAGTTCGTATCAAAAATTATCCGAAGCGACTTGTTGAAAACGAATAATCATGAATAATTACCGTATATTGACTAAGAAAAGGTTCTACATCTAGATATCGAATTCCTAATTCCAATTAAACATAAAAAATGATTTTAAACAAATTAAAAAAAAAAAATTAATAGACAAATTATAAGTTATATTAAGTTGCCACTTCGATCCAAGTTCCAAACAAGATTTATTTATTCATACGGCGACCAATTGTCGATAATTCACCCACACAAAATGCCATAAAAAGACTTCTGAATGAGCTATGTGCAAAACTTCAGAAATAGTAATATCGTAGAATTAGAATCGAACCATATAAGTAGGTCCTCTTCAATAATGTCCAAATTCTTGAATTTTAATGGATTACATTTCCTTCAATTATTCCATGCGTTTTTCATCAGTTCATCAGTTCATCATCGCTGTAATTCTTCTTTTCATCAATAGCTGTTTGATTTCACGATTGAACTCTGTTAAATTGTTGTTTTTTTTTTCAAATATAAAATTAATTTGTAATGTTTGCCTTTATTCTCTTTCATTTTAAATTGTATAAAAATTTACATATTTTGTTAAATTAAAAACAAACACAATCTTTTTACGACCAATTACATCTTAAACTTATTCAGAAAATCTGCAAAAATCCAGTATTTCATAATCCACAACGTGATATAATTTATTTACAATTTTTGTTTTTTCATTGTCATACAAAAATATCTTTTAGAAAAATTCCATAACTTATGAGCTACAATTCAATGCGCAATAAGCACTTTTTATAATAATTTTTTATTATTTATTTATTTTTGTTATTTTTTTTTTTTTGTACAAAAGCACTCATTACATTCTGTGATTTTCTATTATACAGCGCGTTCAAATTTAATTCAAAACAATAGCTTTTAATTCAAGATCAATTATATTGAACTTGTTGGTTGAGAGGCTTGTCTGAAGTGATTTTACTTTTTTTTTTTTTTTTTGTGTGTGTCACTGTAAAATTTGTAGGTATATTCATGTGTGGGCGCCATAAATATCATATGCAGCTATATGCAAGGACAAATAAAATAATAAAATTAAATTGATGCTTAATTGAAGTAACGATTACATACGTGTGTGTGTATATGTGTGATCAAAAAGTTTATGCAGCTGAACCGTCGTCGACATCAACTGCTGGAATCACGCCAAGAGAATCAAAAATTTGGCGATACAGAAGCGTCAATTCACCATTTGAAGAACTTCTTGACATCACCGGAATATCGTTTGGGTCGATTTAATAGATTTTAAAATAACAATTGGAATCTGGAGGCTTTTACTATCGTTTAGGTTGAAAAGACTCTTATTTGTCAGCTATCCTGAAGAAGAGAGGCGTGCTAACATCTATGAAGAGATATTTTCCGACACTAAACCAGTCATGAAATACATCATCACGGGCGATGAGTCTTGAATCTACACCTACGACCCAGTAACATTCTACCAAATGAGCGAATATAATGCCAAAGTTAATGAAAGATCGAAAAAATTGCATTAAAACAACCACGACCATTTGAACAAATTTTTTCGATTTCTTGCTTCAATTCCACAATATACATTTCAAAATTTGCACAAACTTTCTGACCTCAGCAGTGTATTTCTATTTAACTCAAATCAGCAAAGTCATCTATTCATCATCATTAATTTTAATTAATATTGTGTTTAGAATAATATATATGGCTCATAAATAATTGATCATTATATGAGTGTGTGTGTGTATGTAATAAACAAAATATGTATGTGTTGTACAATAATTAGTTACCACGTTCGTAAAATGTTGTCAGTACAATATTTAATATTTAAATTTGTTTCAAACTCAAATTTAATTTATCTTTAAAATAAATCACAAACAAACAACATGAAGCATATATTTACATACAAGTGCATATAAATTATAAGTCATAAGTATGTAAAATTTTGCAAAAAAATTTTTTTTCTTTTTTGTAACTATTATATTATATTCTCCCCTTTTTTTTTTTGGTGCACTACCATACATACCAAAAATAAAAACATAACCGAAAATTTGGTTATCAAAAACTGCCAGCTACAGAAATACATGTGGTAGGCATGAATAATGAGAGTATATACATTTTTCACAAAAAAAAAAACACACACACACATACACACATTACATATGTATTATTTATGACAAAAAGTTGTCAGTGTTAGTCAATGTTATTTTTGCATAATACAATATATGTATATACCACTATACACGAGTAGCAAAGTATGCATTTTGCATCACTGCAATGGTAATTTTTAATTTTTTTTTTCATTTTAGTTGGTTGCATACACAAGCCAAAACAACATGCTACACATGCCACTAACAAGAGAAGCATCATCATTAGCATCCCACATTATGCCATACACTTATTGTATGGACAAAAAAATCAATGCAACTAAATATGTTATGCACTGTAGTTAGTTCTTTTTTTTTTTTGTTTTTTTTTGTATACATAAATGTATGTTCTTCATTGAAATAAATTGTTAAATAATGAAGTGAACTTTTGTAACAAAAATAAACCAAAAAATAATCACAACAACTAAAAGTTGTAAGTAAATGAATTATAGAATATGCAAATATAATTGATTGGGACCCTAATGACTCAGAACTTTCAGCTATGCAGCTGAGAGCGATAATTTGTATTTGAAGGCTTGCAATTTGGAATTTGAACATTGTGAATTAATTTTGGACTATAATTTGATCATATAAAGTGTAGTAAAAACAAATCCATTATTTTTCCAATAGATGGTTTTAGTAATCTGTATCTCGCGTTGTACAAGTTCGATCGGGTTACGCTGGATGGCGTTAGAAAGATAGGATTTCGTATTAAATAAACTTTCTAGGCAGTTTTGTGATTGCTTGACTCAGTATTGTTTGAGCACACGTCAAAGATGGACACCAGTAAAGAGAATATACGCCATATTTTACAGTTTTTCTTCGATAAAAGCGAAAACGCAAGCCAGACGGCTGAAAATGTGAATAGTGTTCATAGTCCTGATACTGTAACAGCGCATCACGTGCAATTTTGGTTTCGCACCACGCTCTGGAAGGCTAATTGTCGAAAATATCGATAATTGAGTCTGACCGCCTTGTAAGCACTGTTTCTATTGCCCAGGAGCTAAACATTGCACGTTTAGAACCATTTAAATAAGGTTGGATACAAAAAGAAGCTCGATGTATGGGTGCCACAGGAGTTAACACAAAAAAACATCATGGACTGAATTTCCATTTCTGAATCGCTGCTGAATCGCAACAAAATCGATCCATTTCTGAAGCGGATGGTTACTGGTGATAAAAAGTGGGTCACTTACGACAACGTCAAGCGAAAACGATCGTGGTCGAATCGCGGTGATCCGGCGCAAACGGTGGCCAAGCCAGGATCGACGGTCGGGAAGGTTTTGCTATGTGTTTGGTGGGACTGGCAGGGAATCATATACTATGAGCTGCTCCCCTACGGCCAAACTATTAATTCGGACCTTTACTGTCAACAATTTGACCGTCTGAAGGAAGCAATCGCCCAGAAGCGGTCAGCTTTGGCCAATAGGAGAGGAATTGTGTTCCATCACGACAACGCCAGGCCAGACACATCGATAGTGACTCGCTAGAAACTTCGGGAGCTTGGTTGGGAGGTTCTTATGCATACACCTTATAGTCCGGACATGGCACCAAGTGATTACTACCTGTCCAGGCTGTGGCGAATGATTTTGCTGGTGAAATCGGATCATTCTAACTATGCTAAATAAAACCTTCAATTTAATGCAAAAATAATGGATTTCTTTTTACTAGACCTTATATACGCATCATACTCTTAGATTAATTTTAAATGGCAAACAAATAAGAAATTTTAATAAAAGAGAATTGTGAAAATACATATAATAAATAGCACAAAAATAACAACCACAAAAAAAATGTATCTATTTAAAAGGGAAACTCATAGTAATCAACTTATCATCAGATTAAAACACTTTCATATTAAATATTGTACATTCGTGTGTACTTAAATAATATTTACACATTCACATAGACACTTTGACGACAGCAAAGCATTTCATAATCTCATCTCTGGCATGTCATACATGCTATGACAATATTTGATATACGTAAGTATGTAACTACATATCATATCAATATTCACTGACCACATCCATATTTATGGTGATACGTACAACATACGTATGGCATCATCATAGAAACACGTAAACAAAAACACAAATATAATTTGTGTGCCACCAACATGCCACCATCATGTTATGATGCATTGGACAACCAGCATTCGGATATTGCTATTACAATGTACACACACACACACACACACACATGTCTATATATATATAAGTTGTGCTTAAAATACAATGTAAACACACAACATACCACATACCACCCATATGTCAAACATATTAGAGATGTCATGGTCAGAAATACATGCATAAATAACCAAAAAACACAAAAACAAAAACTTTTACCAAAAATACCTTGGATTTAGAACAAGAGCAAATGGGAGTGCAGTAACATATGGTCATAGGGTAAAACGACTGAAAGCTGAAACCATGAAATGTATATCCAAAAAACAAAAAAATAACTAAATATTGTAAATTTAGAGAAAAGTTAAAAATATTTGTGGTGTAACATGAAAATAAAACACACACACACACATCGACACAAAAACAGAAACATTTGAAGAAATTGAGAAATTCTTGAAAATTAATTTAAAATATTGTACGGTCGAGTGTGTTTATATATAAATGGCAGGAATTTACAACAAAATGAAATAGAAAAATATTAAAATTAAATATATATGAAAAAGGTTCACATCAAAAATGTTACCAGAGTGTGCCTAAGCTGGTATTAAATGAAAAATCATTTTTTGTTCATTTCAATCCAACACTTATCACTTCAACTAAGTGTAACAAACACTCAGTTAAATTGACTTGACAAATAATTGAGTAGAAACATTTCATAATACATTACCTTCTGCATACTCGCACGTACTTTTGGGATATTTTAAACAACCTAAAGTTAGTTAGTGAATGCCAAATGCAACAATAAACCCGTATATATTCCTTTGAGTGCAAAAATTAATCGGTTTGGTGAATTTAGATGGGTTAGATGGACGAGCTCCTCTCGCTCGCTCTCTCTCTCTCTCTCTGGAAGGCCAAAAGAAGCTACGAATGTGGAAAACGCCAAGCAAGTCCATCAAATCGTTTTGAGTGATCAAAAAGTGACTTAGTTGAGACCGCGGGTATTTCAAAAGAGATGAAAAATATATCGGCGCGATTGGTGCCGCGTGTGCTGATCATCGACCCGAAACGTCGGCGCAATCGAGCAGACATTTTTCAACTTTTTGTGACGATTGATGAAACATTGGTTCATTACCATACCCCTCCAAGTCCAATAGGCAGTCTGCAGAGTGGCTGAAAAGCCACGAAATCCGATCAAAGCGACCAAAGGACCAATGCACGACAGGGAAGGTTTTGAATTTCGATTTTTTGGGATGCACATGGCATAATCTTCATCGATATTATGCAAAAGGGAAGAACAGTTGAACAAACTGAACCCCGAAATCAAGAAAAAACGGCCTCGTATGGCGAAGAAAAAGGTTAAGTATCATAATGATAACGCACCAGCACGCACCCCTTTGAAAACGACGGCCAAATTGGACCAATTACGATTCGAATTGGTTGCTCACACACCATATTCTCCAGACTTGGCTTCCAGTGACTATTATCTGTTCCCAAACACCTCCACGAATGCAGTGGGTGCCATAGTTCAATGGTTAGTGTGTTGGCCTTCTGAACTGTAGGTCGTGATTTCAATTCCCGGCTGAAGCATAACAAATTTAATATCGAAAAGGTTTTCCTTTCGAACGGTACCCACCTGTCAGCAAGCAATTTGTAATTCTTCCGGCACTTGTAATTTGCCATGAAAGAGCTTCTAAAAAGAACTCTGTGGCAAAGCTCAGAAAAAGTGTTGTCACAAAGGTTCTGCCGTCCGTAACCGGCTACAATAAGTAGGTCCTTCTAATACTGTCCAAAATTTAACACGCACAACAGTAATGGAAGAGAAGTTTGGCCAAAGAGGCCTTCGGGGCTTTAAATGCCACATATTTATTTATTTTTACCACCTCCACGGAAAGAGACTCAGATCGAATGAAAAAGTCATCGTGAAAACCGAGTCATATTTCGAAGGCTTGGACATTTTGTACTACAGAAAGGGCATCGAAATGTTGAAAAGTTGCTATACCGAGTGTAGTGCTCTCGCAGGCAACTATGTTGTGGAATATATAAAAAACGATTGTTTTCCTTAAAAATCTCGGGACTTTTCAGCCTATGTAATAGATCACGCAAGCAAACATTTTTCAAAATATTTTCGCCATATTCACAAATGAGCACAATGAGGAAAAAGGGGTTCGAATTCATTTACAAATGAGTGAAGTACGACGTTATTTTCTTGTGAAAAATACATTTTCATGACTAATTTAATTCTTGTGATATTTTTCAAAAAATTACCCCTGTATTCGACGTGTCTGCTAAATATTATGATGAAGATATTACCAACCGTAATGTACACCAAAATATTTATAGTCACGTATATAGGAGCAAACAAATTAGCTAAATTATAAAATTTTTTGTAAACGCGTTCATATATAAATGTGGTTTGATGGTTTTGTGTAGACGTAGTTTTAATCATGGCTAAATAAGTGGTAACAAACACAGCTGTTGGAAGTTTTTGAGATGAACAAATAATGGTAAACACGTGCAAACGCCAACACATTTAGAAATTCAGAATATGCAGGTAGGTATACACATAAATATACTTATTACTTAAAATTTTCACAAATTCTTCATTTATTGTCGAATTCTATAAAAGTTTAACCTAGAGCGGCTTCTAAACCTTAAGCTTATTATATGACGTTTGTGTTGTTTATTTTATTTTAATTTTATTTTATTTATTACTATTTCTTTTTTTTTTATGAGATAATTTTTTACGTATTTACTTTTGTCCTTGACTACTTGACTACGACCAAATAACTCGATTTCTATAAATGTATACAGACATACATGTGTACTTATATGTGTGTTTGCAATGCTTTGGCATCTGTTGATAATGGATTCATATTTATTATTTTTCAACTGCGCACATTCTTATTATTATATTACATATTTTATAGAGTAAAATTATTTTGAAATTTAATATCATAAGTTGGAGAAAAGTATGTAAGTACATAGATAATGCTGTCTCGAATTATGTTGTTGTTGTTGTTTTTTTATTACATCAATTGAAGTAGGTAGATATATATATATAGGCACATATTAGTTTTCAGTCGATATCAAATAAAATTATATATATAAGTGTGTATGAGAGAGATGGGGTGCCAGGTGAGCTCGTTCCAACGGTGGTAACTCCTTGTCTGTAGGTGTTGGTGAGGTGGTGATTGTCGTGTTGGTTGTAGATTTGAAGTTGTTGCTGCACATATAAAGTAATTTACACAGTAACGCACTCACTTTTTCATTTTAATGTATAACAATTTGAATTTATTGTTCGATAATGTTTGTGTATGTGTCTTAATTTAATTTACATTAGTTTTTATTTAGCTATTGTACAATGCTTATTATAGGAGAGAGAACGGGGAGATAAAAAAGTCGCGCACACGGTTCTGTCCTCTTGTAGATATAATTTGAGAATGATAATAAAAAACGACGTTAACATGACAACGAACAGTTGGTAAAACCAATGTTGCCAACACACTCAAAAATAAAAGAAAACCAAACTTGCAGAGCAGTGTGCGCGTATTTCATTCTGGCGTAGACATTCCGCCCCCCTTGCAGGAATACTGCAAAGGACACGAAAGATCTACCCCAGAGAGAGAGAGAGAGAGAGAAGAAGAGGAGTTGTACAGTGGTAGTAATATTATATATAACCTTAAAACTAATACAATTCATTTAGCTTAAACTACGAAGTCTGGAATGATCCAATCCAAGCGGCAATCAAATGAGGAACACTGCACGGAGTGCATATCACAATCGTAATGGTATATCAATGATGTTCAACAAAAATTGAAAAAAAAAAACATTTCGAGAGGAATAATAACTGTTCAATGCGGTGGGATGTTGATTGATGAATATGTTGAATGTTGAATATTGACTGCAGAGTGTTGATTGTTGAATAATTAATACTGAATGTTGATTGTTGTTTAAATCACTGGCTGTTGATAGCTGAATGTTGACACTTCTCAATGCGATAAGAACGATCTTGTAAAGATTTTGATCACCTCTGTATTTAGAGTAGTGATCTGTTTCTGGGTGCTTCGAAGATATCGAACGTGTGGTTTCTTAAAGTACTCTTCCTTCCATCGTAGACCAGCATAAAGGCTGGTCGTAAGCCAGACATAAGAGAATGGCATGCCAACGTAATTGTCTAACCAAACTAAAGGATCTCGAGTTGGGGTAAGTCACATAAAAGAGCATAGATCACAACGGTTGTGACAGTGAGTTTCTCCGATATTGATTCCATATAATTGAGCTTCAAAGCCCTTAGCGCTTGCTGCTTTTACGATCCTGAGAATACTTCACATATAGTTAAGAAATTCTGATATTCTCGGCTCGTAGAGCACGAAAGTGAAAAAAAGTGGGGATGCCAGATTGGCGGGATTTTCGGAGATGGAAATGCTTTTGACGATGTCTAGACTCAGCTAAAATCCAAATGAGTTTCGGGTTCGTGACCGTATGATGGTTGACTTCGTTTATGAACATGTAGCAATTAGTGTACTATATTTAACACCTCAGATTTTTCATACGCATGTACGCTATGCCACTGCATAGTTACCTTGACGTTCCGCCGAAATCTGACAATCGGATAGTTTAATTAGAGTTTGCTGAACACAATGAAAGAAGAATGCATATTACGGTCCGATTCGTAGAATCTGACGAAACATTGCTACATAATAAGGGTGTGGCTTCTGTCAATCAGTACGAGCCACATTCGCACGTTAACGTTTCCACTCTTATAAATTTGTGGGGGCAATATTAGGCTGTATCGAGTGCTTTGGGATTCGGGTACGATTTATATCACTGATAAAACTAGAGTGACGAGTGGAAAATACCTCTTTAGATGGGGTAGAAGTGGTCGACTTCTCTGAAGGGAGTTGCATTTTGGATTGGCAAGATCTGGAAGATCTAAGCTTCTCTGTTCGAGAAGAAGTTTGGAAATCTTGGCGATTGTGCTTTATGTTCGGATTTTGAGGTAATCGATGAAGCACGGAGTGGTGTCGTCTTCCACAAATACGGCATGAGAACTTGCTATGGCACTCTGTAAGAGTATGCGATGTTGCCAAGCAGTTGACGCATAAATTGCACTTTCGCACAAGGGATATTCTCTCGTAAACTGTAAGTTTTGAGAGCTTCGTGCATGTTCGCAGGTGGTGGTTACCTCTACATAATTGACAACATGCTTTAGTAGATATTCCATCGGATGAATCAATTGACTTCTCGTTTGAATTAAAGTTGCCAGGAGTTTTGGAATAATGTTGTTTGTTGCTTCCTGTTTGATACATGTCGCATGAACCACCAAAGGACGAATTGGAACTGTTCGGGAATTGACACCGTTTGATTTCAGTGTAGAATGACAAGATCCTTTTATGGCATTGCTTTTCCCGATTTTTGTCTGAGTGGATTGAACTGATGGACGGGGTATGCTGTTTCTCGTTGGTGACAGCTTGTCGCTGAGGATCAGACGACTGGCGAGAAACTACACCTGATGGCGCAGTTGGAGTTGTGATAGTAAATGGATCGCGACTAGTACTGAACGTGTTATGAAGCCTATGAAGCAATGAATGATGCCGTTTTCTACATGCGGAGCATGTGAATCGGCTAGTGCAATTGCCGATATCATGTGAGTTGGCGAAACAATTTGTACATAGTTTGTTTCTTTTCACAATTGAAAGACGCTTATCTACTGAGAGTTTGAGGAATTCAGAGCAAACACGTAGTGAATGTGCTTTCCTACACAGCGGACAATTATGATGTGCAATTGTCGTGCGAAATGTATTCAGCCTTCGAGAATTTGCTGGAGTTGTAGTATGCCGCTTGAAAGATTCCAATAAGCCGGGTTGTCGATTTGGTGCCTGGTTGAATTGACGATTTTGTGGTTGGCTGGGTTGCCGAGAGCCACTTCGTATGTCCAACACCGATTCAAGCGTCTGAAAACGTTCTGTCAGGAAGGCATCAAAGTCACTCCAATTTGGGATTTTACGTTTGTCCTTGATAGATTGTTCCCACAGACACAGGGTGGTATCGGGGAGTTTTGTGGAACACAAATACACAACAATTGCATCCCAATGACTTGTGTCAACGTTCAACAACTTCAAGTTTATGATGCAATCATTTATCGTACGCTGTAAGCGCTTTATGTGAGAACCGGTTTCTTGCACAATTGGCTGCAAATTGAAAAGTGTTTTCAATTGAATGTTGATAAGGATACGCGTGTTCTCAAACCGTTCCTCCAGATTCTGCCATGCTATTGAGAAGCCATCGTTAGTCAACGGAGTTGACTTAATTATACTATATGCTTCTCCACTGGTTTTTTGTAATAAATGATACAATTTCTCAACCGGGGACAATCGGGGATTGTTTCGATATAGGGCCGTGAACATGTCTCGGAAACTTGGCCACGAAACATAATCACCAGAAAAACATGGGGTGTCACATGGAGGAAGTTGTACAGCGGGAAACGAATAGTTGTGAGAGGGACCCTCAGCAGGAGGAGTTGAACTTGCGGGATTTGCCACCTTAGCGTCAAGCTCGTGTAGCTGAGCGTTGATGGCCGAGAAGCATTGGACATAAGCGGTTTTGCACCTTTTATATGTCTCCTTGATTTGAACAAATCCATCACCAACATCGTCCCTTCCGATTGAAAAATATGCATCTTTACACTCGTTCCATAGGGCTTGAAACTCCTTTTCTTGAGCTTCCAGAAAAAATCGGTCATGGATATCAGCAAAAACCGTCTGGAAATTTGTTTTAAAATCGATGATCTCCTCTGCGGCTGCATTGAATAGCTTTAAAGCTGACATTTTCATGCGTAATTCGTAGAATCACAGAAAAACCGAGAGAAAAATGCTGGTGAATCTGGAAATAAGCCTGTTTACACAACTTATCAAAACAAATATGGTTTGCCAAAATGTGCCCAGCAAGATATTAATCCGAAAGACGTAGTCTTAAACAGTAAAGTGTGCAAACTTATAAAAAAATGCGATATTTATGTATAAAAGTACACTTACGTAATATGTACAAGTTAATATTCGGCCGGGACCAGATAAAAGTTTGGCAAACACTGATTATTACTTCCCTCAACTTGTATTTTTTTTTTATTTCGCACAACAAAAATCAATTATATTATTTGTTCGCACTGTAGCAACTTAGGGCCGATAGTGACTACTTTTCTCCCTGGGTGTTTTCCCAATAGAAAAGACAGTGTACAATTGTTGTTACAATTATATTCCTTGTATATAAGCACCAGCCAATGTAAATATATTTTGTTGTTAATGTACATAAGCGAAACAAAGAGTAGGGAGAACGAGATTAAGCAACAATATACAGTACCGCTATACTTTTAATCAAATGCAGGTACCTACGCCGAGACAAATCAATATATTTTGTTGTTGCGTATGTAATACGTTTTATTGCCTAATTTTGGGTGTACCTGTTGTTGTTTGTTTATGCATATACGAACAAATGTAGATTTAATGCAAGTGACGAGTATTTATACCACCAGCAATAGGTAATAGCATGTGAATTTGTATTGCATTGCATATAAAGCAAGCACAATTATTACAAAAAGAGTATGTATGTATGTCTATACCGCAACAGTCGAGATTAATTCGTAAGAAGAGACAAAACAAATCCAAAAACAAACAGCTGACCTGTACTTTTGATCTTTATAGTAAGGAATATGAAATTACCATCAACAAAATGTTGTTTTTGGCAAATTTTGTTTTAGAAACGAGGAAACGAGGTAGAAGTATTATTTTTGTTTTGCTAAACAACATATACTTAATGTTTTGCTTTATAATATTTCGGTACTAGCAACAATCGTGTAAACCGCGAAGACAGTCAAGATATATGAAAATAAGGGAGGCTAATTAATGTGTACGTAGTACAACAAAATACCTTTCTTATTGAGATAGAAATAATAATTACAATAACGTAGTTATTGCAATATATTTCATGTGCCGAAGTAAACGAATGCGTCGATATGGCCAATATCAACAGCAACAATAACTCTTGGAAAAGAGTTGTTTTTTTTTTTTTTATTATTATTTTCAAGTTTTTATACGTAGTATATTTAAGAAGAAAAAAGTACATACATATGTAACATATGCACTCAAATAAAGTACATATAAAATTTGTATATATATTATATGTCTATTATAATGTTCGATATTTATTGGGAAAGTATTTCCACAATAAATACGCAAGTAGATTTGAAAGGAAAGTATTTCCTACTACCTGCAGGCAAGATTGTCTCTTACCAACGTTGCGAGCCGATCCGGCTCGAAGGACCAAAAAATGTGTATGAGAGAGATGGGGTGCCAGGTGAGCTCGTTCCAACGGTGGTAACTCCTTGTCTGTAGGTGTTGGTGAGGTGGTGATTGTCGTGTTGGTTGTAGATTTGAAGTTGTTGCTGATATAGATTGCACATATAAAGTAATTTACACAGTAACGCACTCACTTTTTCATTTTAATGTATAACAATTTGAATTTATTGTTCGATAATGTTTGTGTATGTGTCTTAATTTAATTTACATTAGTTTTTATTTAGCTATTGTACAATGCTTATTATAGGAGAGAGAACGGGGAGATAAAAAAGTCGCGCACACGGTTCTGTCCTCTTGTAGATATAATTTGAGAATGATAATAAAAAACGACGTTAACATGACAACGAACAGTTGGTAAAACCAATGTTGCCAACACACTCAAAAATAAAAGAAAACCAAACTTGCAGAGCAGTGTGCGCGTATTTCATTCTGGCGTAGACAATAAGCTTATGACAATTTCATTGGAATTGCTCTTCATTTAAAATATACTTATTTATTTATTTATTTTTTGTTGTTGTCTTTTTACACATGCATATGCTTACGAACTCCTAGTCGTACTACATATGTATATCTATACAAATTTTGCGATGAGAGCAGACAAACTGGCGAGAGAAAAATATTGAATGGAAAATTTATATTCTAATATCAAGCCTAGACAGGTGAAATGTATTAAATGACATATTGTATTAAATTTTAAATATGTTGTAGGTTTATACATATTTTTTTTAATTGTCATATATTAGGAATTAATAATAATTAATGTTTATTAAATAAAAATATTATTATTATTATTAAATTATTTTTTTTTAATGTTTATTAAAATTCTTATTATTTGGATATTTGGAAAATTGGTACATTTTAATTAAACAAACCCGTAATAGAAGCTTTCAAAACATCTGCATTTATTCACTATAGTTTGCACTTTTATATTGGTTTTGATTATATTTTGAAATTGTTAAGATTTTGAAAAATTAATATTCAATTAGTTCAATGCAATTTGCAATGCAATTTGAAGACCATAGAACCCATATATTGGGTGTTCGAAAAAAAACTAGGTTACAAATTTGACCAAAAATAAATCATCTCTTTGTTATATTTGAAACGAGCTTTACTAAATCAAATATGTGCCATTTTGATCGCTAATTTTTTTCGATTTTTGAAGTAAACCCATTATTCCATCTGTGTACAACTTCCGGGTTTTCTGAGTGAAAAACTGATCCAAGTGCGTTTTGCAGGCCTCTACGGAATTTAAATTTAAACAATTAAGAGAGTTCTGCAGAGGTCGAAACAAATGATAATCTGAAAGCGCAGAATCAATCGTTTGACCGGGTTGTAGAAAATCATAATGAACAATTTTAATTCCAATCCCACCATACACACAGCACACATCTTTATTGGTGTCAATCTTGGCTTTGCCATCGTATACCCATGACGTTTATCGAACTGCCAAAAGTTAATATTGGGCCGTATACGCAACACTTAATTATGAAACATCAATATTACTCATACTTTCACAATACATACAAAGCATATTTTAAAGATCTGTGAGAATTTTGGAATGTTTTTATTATATATACCAACAAAAATACAAAGAAAAAAATACTTCACACGAAGCGTGGTTTCTTCTTTAAGCACTTTACTCCACATAAACCGCAAAAATAATCATGTTACTTTGTTGCAAATATATTATAGTATGTGAGTGGCATCAACTATTTGCAAGTTAATGCAACATTGTTTCAAAACAATAGCATCAGTGAAGCTACAACAACAAGAACAACAACAGACACTAATGAATAAAATACGATAGCAAATTGTGTGGTGATAATAAACTTAGCAACATTACAATCCAAACAAACAAATGTACATATATACCAAGTACTTTGTACAGCTGATGTTGTTTATGCTTACAGTATACCACAGACTTTTCCAACACGCACACTGAATCATAATAACAGACAATAGTTATATATATGTATTTACGTGTATAAATGTGATAATGTTGCAAATGAGGATATAGTCGGTGGAAGAAAATATAATAAATCTACATTTATATGTGCATAGAGACGAGAATGTGTATGCCATACATATAAATAAACCACATAGACACATACAATGTGCAACAATATATGCTTTAGATGGCAAAAACCAACCACAACAACAACTACAACTACCCTTATTAGAAATATTTCCATTGCAGCATATTAACAATATAATAAACAAGCACCTGCAACGGAAATTTCGCTTGATGCCTTCCCCCCTCAGTCTCTGGATTTCTAGAAACCACCTCACGGATGAACATTAAAATAAATTTAAAAAAATAACAATAAAAATTCAGAAAAGAATTAAAAATACAAATTCCACTTTGTTGCAATAAAACAAAAGCACAAATGCGCAACAAAGACACACAAACACACCGCATAGAATTTCAGAGAATATTGCAAAATGCAGCTTAATTAAATTCAACGTGAACAATGTGTCAATTATGTACGTTTGAAACGCTTGTATATATGTAGTACATACTACACACCAACGCATACTCATGCATGTACAAAGTATTATATCTATGTATATGTATTATTTGCATATAATACATAGACATACACTTACTAACGAGCAAATTACACCCTGAGGGCATTTTTGCGCAGTTTCCACAAACAAATTTATGTATATATATATATATCATTTTATTTGTTGATAAGCCATCCAATGCATTCGTAACATTGCCATACTATACTGTGACGATAAAAACGATGACGAATAAATAAATAAAAGCATGGATGGATGATGATTGACATCAGTACATGTGCGGGTTAACAGAGTTAATGAGTAATTGTAAATGAGACAGTACGGTGAGGAAACTCACTGCCATAATAGAAATGAATGAGTCAAAGGAACATAAGTAATTGGATTATTTTTCCAAGAAAAGTTATAAATTTTAATCAAATCTATAATCAAAAAAATATTGTTTTTAATTTAATTTCAAATTTTTGTTGATATTTTAAAATTTCCATAAGTGCATAAGCAGTGAGAAAATAGTAATGCATAGTTTTTACATTTACTACGAATTAAAGACAATTATTTTTGCCATTTTGCACAAGCATTGCTTGTAGCAATAAACAGTGGGCTATGATGTATCAAAACTGCTCTCTCATGCATTCACTTTCAATTTTTAGCGGGTCGTAAAAGGTGTATATGTGCGATTATTATTTACGTAGTACATTCGCGTCTGAAATATATAGTTGTCCATAGTTACATATTATCCAGAACCTATTATATAGGATGTTGAGTGAATGAAAAAATAACATAAAACGAAAAAAACCTGTACACCCTCATACACTCATGCATTCATTCTATTTAATTAGAATCGTCGAAATTCTGTGCTACTTAACGTACGCCGAACACATTTGTTTCACATTTTAAATTCTCTTTGTTTATGATCCAAAATTCTATGCTGCAAAATTAAATTGCACACCCACTAAGAGAGCCCACAATATATAGCAAAATGTAAAAACAAAATTATATTCAAATTACACCGACAAAGCAAAAATATTACACATTTAGTCGCATTTCTATTAGAGAATTTATAGAAAGAGGGAAATAATATCATTACCACCACAATATAGACAGATGATGAAATATGAATGTATGAAAATAATATTCTATATCCGCAAAAAAATTACACGCGCAGCTGTGGATAACAAATTATCAACTGTGAGTGAGAGAATGAGGTGGTGTATTGGTCATAATTTTGAACGAAAAATTCTATAAATTCAACCATATCTAGATATATACACACACACACATGCCACATTTGGTATTACTACAATATTTTTCTGTGTTAAATTGAAATAGGAACAGAATCAAGCCTCTATAAATCATCAGCGATTTTCTGGCAGCAAATTTTTACATTCCGAAAATATCTCAATGACCCGGCTACAGATTGATACATCGAATACCCTGAGATACCGCTAGCAGCATTCAATCTTTATATCTTTATTATCAAATTCTTTAAATATTAGCAATTTATTTTTTATAATTATTTTACAAGCACATTGATGCTCTTCAAGAATTACTAATTAAATAAACCACAGTAGGAGATATAAATTGAAATCAAGTCAATTAAATTTTTACAAAAAGTTTTCTCAATCACATTGAGTTGATTATTTGCAAATAACTAATATACTAATATTTATATTTACAAATTTATTAAAATGAAATTGTAAAACTTAATTATTTATTTATTTACATAAGCAAATTGGTATACATATATGTATAATAGGTATATAATATTGCAATTGGGTATATTTCATATTAAGTTTGTATCATGCTCAATAAATTTCAATTAAAATTTTTCCATAATTCAGCAATAATATCATTACAAAGGCAAAATAAAAGATGAAATAGGAAAAATATGCAAATAGCCAAATGTACATGAAGAAATGAATAATATTTTTGTTTTTCAAAATCATTGCATTTGGTTTTATGTACTCTTTTATATACGGATGAATATGAATATGTGCCTGGTATATTTTCTTCAAGTAATTCAAATAAATTTTAAACATAAAATAAAGAGAATTTTTGATTGTCGTAAATATGTCATTACAAAATAATTATAAATATTTTATATAATTGCAAAAAAGTTTATTGTACATATTAGTATTAACAACAAAGAAAATAAGTAAATTTCAGTAGCAATTGTTGTGATATATGAAATATCTACTCCATGTACATTAAGGTGAATCGCTCCACATACAAAAAAAAAAAAAAATAAGTTTCAAAATTTCACTCCTAGTGTGAAAGATTCAGTGGACAAAAAAATTGTTTTTTCTTAACCCTTTTAGAACCGCCAAAATAGATTCCTTATCATAGTGCAGTTGTTAGTTGTCCGAATGTTGAAAGTGATAACTCGTTAAAAAGGGGCTGAGGGATGGCTATAATTGCTGTGTATTTGCTTTGAAATTGTACCAGCCCTTAAAAAATCATATTCATTTCATTTAATTCTACCACCCTAATAAAAAAAATTTTCCACCATAAAATTAAAGTCCCTTAAAATAAATGCAATTTTCCCTTACTGTTAACTGTGAAAATAAAGGAGTAATAACGAAATTAAACTTTCATTTAAATTTCAATTTACGGGCCCCAATTTCAAAGGAAATATATCAAGAATTATAGTCCTTTTCAATAAGCTGTAATTTTTTAAAATCAGACAATTGTTTGTTCCAGGAACTCCTCAACATGATCTTTCAAAGTACGGGTGAAATTTTGGAACTTTTTTTCATGATCCATCCTAATATACATATTTCTCCTAAAAAATATAATTGGAAACACCCATTACTTCTCTCACTACTCTACTGTGCATACATTTCATCGTGTTCTAGTCTAGAGACAAACCGTCTTTACCGATGGGCCCATTTTATGTAGCTCAGAGCTGAGGATATAATGACCTGTAAGCAATCTCACATCAGATTTGTGAAGCATAGTCATTTAAGAATTTTTATTATGTGATTCTGAGTTTAAAAGTGTACAACTAGAAATTTCATACGAATATAAAAAGAGCCACAATGTTAATTCGAAAAAAAGGATTATACAGAATTTCACTACTTTAGACTTTCGAAGTCAAAGAACAAATTTGCATTGAGGCTGTGTAGTAAAATCTGAATAATTTTATTTTAGAGATTATTTCCAATTTTTTAATACACAAATTATTTTAATTTTAAATGTCATCGTTTCTTTATAATTCTCCGAGTCGGGACGCTAAGGGATTAGCATATTCGGCGATTCAATTCAAAGTGATGATGCAAGAGTTCTACATTTCGCAATTGGATTTTATAAATGTCTTGCAGTACAATGCAAGTAAAACACTCACATTATCACCGTAAAAGAGAGCTTTCATCTATTTATTTTTCTATTTTTTGTAGACAGACAAGAATAGATTTTATACTTAAAGACTTATTTTATGACAGAGTAATCTTATAATGGAAATTGTATATGGCAAAAAAAAAATGTATATACATCCGTAAATGTCAATAACAACTATAAAAATTACGATGGCCAAAACAAATAACAATACCATTTGTAGTCAACACATGAATAACAGCAGTTGAATAACAAAGAGGAATATTATTTAAAACAATTATTTATTATAATACAATAATTTAAAAGGAAATTCCAAACAAACATATACAGCAATATAAGCACCAACCCCACTAGAAATTTAACAAAATATTACCGGATCTTTCTTTTAACGGACTCGTTATGAAGAATTTAGACATAGCAACAAACAACAGTCTTATTGAAAGCACTTTATATGAAAGAGTGTTATGTTAATTACATAGAACTAATGATAAGCTCTACTAAAAGGTCTCATTATGAAAGCGGTTACATTGAATTTGACATAATGCATACATCCATCTACGTCTTTTAGATCGAGATACTTAATTCAACAATGATTTCAGTAAAATCCTCCATACAATCTAAACTAATCGTTTACGACATTGAAGACTTCGGAATTCGATTCAAATATCTTTCCACTGAACGATTTTTCACCTTGATATACACAAAGTAGTAACAGGGGACAACATTTGATAAATGCGATGGATGCGGCAACAATTCACTTCTTATGGCAGCCGCATATTATGAATAATAGCTCCAGCACATATGAATAATAAAGCTTTAAATAATGCATGAGTTAATAAATGGAAAAAAGCTAATTTATAAAATCCTATAGAAAGAATTCTTATTATTAATCCTAATTGACTCAAAGTTGATAAAGCAATAATTTTTTTTAAATCAAATTCAAAATTAGCTCCTAACCCCGCTATAAACATAGTTAAACCAGATAATAATAATAAAAACTGACCCAATCAAGAATCAATTAATAATATATTAAATCGAATTAATAAATAAACTCCAGCAGTTACAAGAGTAGATGAATGAACCAATGCAGAAACTGGAGTAGGAGCAGCTATTGCTGCAGGAAGTCAAGAAGAAAATGGAATCTGCGTGTTTTACCACTGGGCATATATAAGGTAGATATAAAAATGCTCTCATATGGATATGTGCTCATACAACTGTTGTAGTACTACGTAAGTATACAAAAATTCTAAATGTAAATTGAAAATTCAATTTAAATTCCATTGAAATAAATGAAATATATGTGTAAATAAAGCGAATAAAAAAATATTGTACAAATATGCTCATGCATGCACACAGATATGCAGATGGAATTGCATATTCGCGCACATGCGTATACTCGTATGCATACATACGTACGCACGTACACATATGTACATGCATATCTCTAAAAGAACACATAACTTGGTACCGCTTCCTTTAGACATTGTTTTAGTTTAGTAGAAAAATATGCAAGGAGAAGAAAAAGAAGACGAATTCGAATGCGCGTACGTGCATCTATGTTTTATGTACCGATGTGTATGAGTCACATGTTTGTGCAATTGTAATCGGAAACGGAAATTGAAATAAATGCAGCTAGCGTACACTTACTAGCATTTCATTTTATTTTCTCGATAATATTATACAACTTGCATACAAACACTTCAGCTCACACATGCAAACATATGTATGTGTTTCCACCTATCAAGAACATTTTGCCTTTCAACTAAATCAATAATATACATATATGCATATACGTTATGAAGCTTAAAATAGTATGATTTAATAAAAAAAATCGTTGAAATTTTGACGCTCTGACTATTCTGGTGTATAATTTATAGCAGTTTGAAATGAGTCATATTTGTAGCAACTAGTCAGAACTGCATTTATGTGTGCATCTGTTGTGTATATTATTTATATATTTTGTATATAACACATCTGAATATTGCTCGGTACTAATGATAAGTTACAGTAGAGCACTTCTATTAAAAACTGATTCAATACGCTTACAAAAATGTTTTTTTTAGAATCAAAGTATTAGCTATCAGTTATTTTTTTTCCCCACAAAAATAATTTTTTTTTAATTTTTCACAGTATTTATGGAGGCAAAATGATTCTAACTCAGAATGAAAGACATTGATCCATATAGTAAAACCTTCAAATCTTTTTTTATGGCCATATTGCAATTTTTTTCACGAGTGTTTTTAGTATAAGTCGAAAAAAGGGTTAAAATACATATCGGAGCGAAATGTGTAGTTTGTATATATACAGTAAAATTTCAAGAGGGATAATTTTGTAGAACATTGTAACCCGTTGGTTCACTCACGAAAGGGTCATTTTGACCCCTTATTAGGAGAGTCTAAATAAAATAGCATTTGGGAGGTCGCTAGGGGGTTAAAATGTTCCAGAAAATTATTCGCCGGAAAATTTCACAGAGGGTTATCTCAAACAAAATCTCTATACAAAGAACGTTAAACCGCATAGAAAACAAAAAACCAATATGTCCCCTTGAAGTATGCAACTTTTTATACATTCTTTCATAATATGTTCATAAATATAATTTTAGCTCTTTTTGAGGGTGATTTGATTACATTGTGTTCACCTGCAACAAATCAATTAATAATTATTTTACGATATCAATGAAACTTTGAAATAAAATTTTTTTAGAAAAAATATGCATTTGAAGTTACTGTTAGTATTGAGACCTTGAATTAGTTTAGGGGGATTTTCATTAGATGCCGTAACTTGTACATTTGCCATCGCACCATTAACTATATTCACTTTAAAGTGCCACTATTAGGTTTTCAGTATCTGTCATTTCGTAAAATTGTAAAAAACCAATTTTTATGGGAAGTTTTGCTTTTCATGTTCAATTCAAAGAAAAGTGCCGCTGAGAGTTACCGATTGCTGTTGGAAATTTTGAAGGAATATTTTATATCAATTTAAATGTGTAAGTACTGATTTCGTCGTTTTAAAAGTGGTGTTTTTGACATTGAAAACAAAGAACGTTCGGGGCAACCAAAAAAACTGCAAGATAAAGAATTGACAACTTTATTGGACAAAGATTCATGTCAAACGCAGAAAGAGTTAGCAAAATAAATAGTGGTTAACGAATCAAGCATTTCCAAACGTTTAAAAGCAATGGGAAGGATTCAAAAGTAAGGAAATTGGGTCACATACGAATTGAACCCGAAAGATGTTAATATCAACATGTCGACTTCTTCCGACACGGAATCCATATGCTGCCAGAAAAATGTGAAAAAAATCATAGCCAACGATGGACGTGGGTGCCGTAGCTCAGTGGTTAGTGTGTTCGCCTTCTGATCTGTAGGTCGTGGTTCAATACCCGGCTGATGCATAACAAATTTAATATCGAAAATATTTTTCTTTCGAACGGTACCCACCTGTCGGCAAGCAATTGGCAATTCTTCCGACAGTAACAACTTGCCATGAAAAAGCTTCTAAAAAAAGAACTCTGTGACAAAGCTCAGAAAAAGTGATGTCACAAGTGTTCTGCCGTTCGGAACCAGCTAAAATAAGTAGGTCCATTCTAACACTGTCCAAAAATTTAAGACGCACAACAGTAATGGAAGAGAAGCTCGGCCAATGAGCCCTTTAGGGCTTTAAGTGACACATATTTATTTTTTTTATTTAACGATGGACAATACTTTGAATAATGTTCAAATTCATTTTGTCATTGAAATAAAGGTTTAAAAATAAAAATAAAAAAAAACACTCAAAACTACTTCAAGGCAACAACATCAAATATGGAGTACCCTGTTATTATAATTTCGCAATAGCTCACTGGGAATTATGTTGTTGTTGTTCAATTGCTAAATTTCTGTACAGACACATTTATTTATGTATTTACCCAATGTTATTTATTAAATATTACGTGAATCGAATGAAAATAATAAAATTGTTTTTCTGAAATTAAAAAAAAAAATGTGGATTCATCATCATTGAGTATTTTGCACACACTAATGATCACATACATATAAGTAGCATGAAAAAATATGTATTTCGCACATATATTTATATTTTTTTAAGTTACTTTTGTTCGTAATACATTTAAAAATAAAATTAATATCTTAATATAGTGTTTCAAAAGTTTTCGAACTGGTGGTATCAAGTTGGATTACGCAGTGATGCGATCTATAAACTTATGATTGACACGAAATCCAAAAACCCGGCGAGAGTATTGGAGAATGTATTGGGCGTACTTGCCATACTTATTTTCTCTATTGTGACTTGGAGTACCTCATGTGCGCTAGCTTTATTTTTGTTGATGAAATGACTCTTCTAAAATGTCAAAATATGCGCAAAAGTGAAAAAAGTTAAACTTAAATGCCAGTAGATGACAAACCTGTGCAGAGCTACTGAGCACCATATCTCAAACTTTTAAAACGCACTACGTACATATTTAAGTATAGTACGAATAAATATTGTCTACTCATTTCATTTTGATTACGTGATCTAAATAATGTATTTTTATTTGAACTACAATATCGAATAAATCAATAAATAATTCACATTACATAAATATTGAAAATAAATTGAAATAAGTAAAATTTGTAAACAATTAATAGTAACTACAAATGAGTAATACTCTACTTGTACATATGTAGATGAATAAATGTATGAATTATAAAAATAGAATAGATATTCAGGTAAGTATATTTTTTTTTATAATTTGTGCAAATCGTTTTTTTTTTCTCATTTTTATTTTTGTTTTTATTTTTATTTCATTTTTTTTTTTTGTGTTTTTGCATTACTGGTTTTGATGTTGTTATTTGTCTCCTCAATTGTGTCGTTTAAATATATACATATATATGCGGGTCACATGTTCGAATAGGGTACAAGTTCATTTTATTCAATTAAATCTGAAAAATCATTATACAAAATTTTAATTAAAGATCTAATCACAATCTCATCTTCACCACTAATTATATTGTTTTCAAACTGAAGAGTTTCTGTTTAGATTTTATGATAGTCCGTTTCAAAACAATTTGATTTCAATTTCCGAGCCAGTATGCATTTTAAAGGAGTTACCAAACTCTCGGACTTGCCAATCTTAAGAAGATCCCGAAACTGTAAATGTAAAATATCCAAGCCTCAATAGTTTTATTTGATTACATGTCGAAGATTAGATGCAAAACTATGGGTTATTTTTTGCGGGGACCTTATAATAGTTTATCATGAATATTTAGAGGTCCAAAGATCTTGCGTAGGTCTTTTCTCTCGGAAACTCTGAGCATTCTCTCATCTGAGGTGGAAATTATTCTAGCATCGGCACCATATGTAAGGACAGGCACGATAAGAGACTTGTAAAGTGTCGTTTTCGTTTCTCTAGAGAGGGATCGACCTCTCAATTGTTCACTTTGCCCAAAGTAGCACCTATTGGCAAAAGCGATCTTTCGCATTATCACCAGGCTGACGTCATTACCGGTGTTATTGCTGGCTCCAATATAGAGAAAATCCTTCACTACTTCAAAAGCATAGTTACCAACGTACTGTCCAAGACTCCGAGAGTCTTTGTTTGTTGACACTAGGTACTTCGTCTTGCCCTCGTTGACCGTAAGACCCATTCGATGCGACTCTCTTTCCAAATCTGAAAATGCTGCACTGACTACCCGCATGTTCATACCGACCGGGGAGAGGTCCTTCCCAATTTTCACTCGATTGTAGATTTATCAGGTGGTGTTTTCGCCACATAAGTATCTAAGTGTCTCAACCAGTTGGGGCTAGTGCAATCCTTGTAGAACTCATCGCAAGTCAACTCCGTGGACGTCATATAGTTTGTCCTAAGCGCTACGTGGTGGTACCTTCATTCTATAATCCATCACAAAAAAACTCTCAACCAATGAAAATCTACACAAGCCTCGCCGCTAGATTTATATACTGTTAAATTGTGTATGAATACAATTTATTTATTTAATATTGTACTATATTGTTTCTAGTTTTATTGAAATGTCTATAATTCACACATTTCCAGTAAAAAAATATAAATATGTGGCACTTAAAGCCCCAAAGGTCTCGTTGGCCGAGCTTCTCTTCCATTACTGTTGTGCGTGTAAATTTTGGATAGTATTAGAAGGGACATACTTACTTTAACCGGTACCGTTCGAAAGAAAAATCTTTTCGATATGAAATTTGTTATGCTTCTGCCGGGGATTGGACCCACGATCTACAGATCAGAAGGCCAACGCACTAAACCATTAGGCCCGGCACACATTTCCACTATCATAACATAATTTCGATGATTTATTGTAATATACGAGTACTCGTATTAACTGATTTTAGTAGGTGGGTATTACAGAAATATATTTATATTAATATATACTACCACAATATAGTCCAAATGATTTGAAACACACTATACAAGTATATATATATACATAAATATATACATATGTATAAATATCATTGTACGTATTTTGTTACTGTTATGGCAAATAAATGCAACAAGTTAACCTTGAATTTGGTCGTTGAATTTTACAAGACAAGATGTAAAAAAAAAAAATAGAAAAAAGAAAAACAAAACGAAAAGATATGTGTGTGTATCAAAAGATATTATATATTTGAATATATTTCTTTTTTGTTTATTTGTGTCATTATTAAGCATTTACTTTTGGAATTGAGTCTTGAGTTGTGTTTTATTTAAAATTTTAATCATTTGTTATAATTTCTTTGCTTCTATTTATTTTTGATTATCTGTCTCATGAAAACAATGTAGTATGAAATATAAATTAGCATTTTTTAAAAACAAACCTTATATTTAATTTACATCTCATCCCATTTATTATTTGAAATCATCACTGGAAAAATACACAGAAGTGTTCAAATAAAAATAAAACACAAACTAAAAGTAAAGACATAAAATTAAATAAATAAATATCAAGTAAAAGCAAAAATGAAAAAAATCATTACGATATTCATAATTTTCAAATACACCCATAAATAATAATATATGCAATTAATTGAAATTATATTACAATTTATTAATTGATTCTATTTTTTCAATTATCCCAATTTTTAAACCTGATGCTATATTCCAAAATAAAGCAAATAAATAAATACCAACGCCTTACTGAATATTGCAGATATTCATTTGATATTTTCCCAATATTTTTTGTTAATTTGGATTATATTTTTTTATACTTTTCTTTCTCGTTTGTATTGAATATTGCATTATTCACATGGGTACAATTTTTGTATTGCAATTTACTATATTACTCTATAGGGAGTAATTTGCAATACGAATACAATACACTGTATTAATTACACAAAATTATACATGTAATTCATCGAGAGATAAAAAGTTTAAGTGCCAAATTTTCAGGTAACACCAAAGAGTCTTTGGAAACAATCATTAAAAGGCTTTTAGTGGACGTTTAGTGGATCCTCAAAAATACGTAAGATATGTCATAAAATTTCTTGCTAGCATTTCCATGTGATGATTTTCTACACTACAAAATGAAAATCAAATCAACTGAAAACTGACAAATAAATGTATGATGTACTAGTAGTAATTTTTTTCTTGTAGCCCAACACTTCACCCAAATATATTTACTCCACATCTTCACCTACTATTGGAGGCACGGATACAAAATTGATGTGTTTATAGAATTGGCCCCATCTTTCCGAGGTTTGGATTGCCACCTTCCAAAACATATTATAAAAAATGTAATTAAATTGTTAACAAACAAAAGAACTGTGAATACATAGATATGCTTTAAATTATTGTAATATTACTTAGTACATATTAATTTAATTGAAACCAACAAAAAGAGCCATTTATATATTAAAACCAATTCAGTAGAGGGATTGCTACATTTTTTGAGCAAAAAAGTGAAGTAAATAAAAGAGGAAAAGAATCATGATTCATTCAGTGAGCGTGTTGTGAATAAAAATTACATTGACCACATATACACAATAATATGCAATATAATATTACATTTATATATATATTGCATATATATATATATATATATATATATATATATATATATATATATATTTATATATATATATATATATATATATATATATATATATATATATTTATATATATATATATATATATATATATATATATATATATTTATATATATATATATATATTTATATATATATATAAATATATATATATATATATATGTATATATATATATATGTATATATATATATATATATATATATATATATATATTTATATATATATATATATATATATATATATATATATTTATATATATATATATATAAATGTGTATATATATATGTATATATATATAAATGTATATATATATATATATATATATATGTATATAAATCTATATATCTATATATATATATATATATATATATATACATATATATATATATATATATTTATATATATATATATTTATACATATTTATATATATATATATATATATATATATATTTATATATATATATATATATATTTATATATATATATATATATATATATATTTATATATATATATATATATTTATATATATATATATATATATTTATATATATATATATATATATATATATATATGTATATTTATATATATATATATATATATATATATATATATGTATATATATATATATATATATTTATATATATATATATATATATATATATATTTATATATATAAATATATATATAGATTTATATATATATATATATATATATATATATAGATTTATATATATATATATATATATACATATATATATATATACATATATATATATATATATATATATATAGATATATAGATTTATATACATATATATATATATATATATACATATATATATACACATTTATATATATATATATATATATATATATATATATATATATATATCTATATATATATATATATATATATATATATATATATATATATATATTTATATATTTTTTTATATATATATATATTTTTTTTATTGAGAATGCAAATATTAAGTACAAATAAGTAAATATGCCAGAGGGAGTGTCTCAATCTATTCGTGTCTAGTTACTTTTTATAGCATCATATTATTAATGACATGAAAGTTATTTTGTAAATTAGCAAATAAATTGACCTTTAATCTAATTTTCGAATCTTGAACACACGCAAAAAATTTAAGTATTTTTTAAAAATCTGTACATCTGATGATATCATAAGTGTGTCCAAAATTCGAATAGTAATTATTTAATAGTTATTTATTTTTTTTTCTGTTTCTTTTTTCTTTTTATTATGATCTACCCTTTTATATGCTTTTAAATTTACGATTAGAATTTGCGTGTTTTGAAAATTTTTCAAATTATTATTTGTAATTAGACACTGCAGCATTGTATTTACTTTGTTGAACTATTGTACTTTAGGTTATTGATTTGTTTCAACAGTTTACTAAATCCAATTTGTTTCGTACCCTTGTGGTTCTGTTTTTTTTTAATAAAAAACACAATATAATTATAATATTTACTGACATAATTAATAAAGAAATATTAAAATATAAAAATATGCTCAATGATTTTTTGTAATTTTCAATGTTATTGGTGGAATAATAAAAACGCTTTAAGGAATTATAAAAATGAAATTTTACTATTATTATTTCTGTTGATATCGCAGCTGAACTACTTCATATGCAAAATGTAAAGTAGGTTTATTCTTTCAAACGGTGTCGAACTATCGGCAAATAATGAGCTTCAAACAAATTTGACAAAATTCAGAAATAATTACTCAGAATACTGCAACCATCCAGAATTGACTAGTACAAGTAGGATTCTTCGTATATTATCAATTAACACTACATTAAGATTACAATAGAAGTTCGCCCAGTTTAAAAATAATTTTTAAATTTTCTAGCTACTAAAAATAGCTTCTATAAAAATATAACAGAAAAATAAAATGATGCTGTTAATCTAAAACACACATAAAAAGTATTAAATTAAATTTTCTGTAAATAACAACAATTAAGTTAAGACAAAGTAAATTTAACGAAAGAATAATATAAGCCTTAGTGCATGTGCACAACACACAAAATCAGAATACAATCTTAATTAACACAATTAAATTAATTTCAATAACAAGAAAAAACAATAGAAGAAGAGTATGTAAAAATATTTATTAGCGGTATTCACGTGGTAGAGCTACTGCTCGGAAATAATTAGTAAATATATTTTTCTTATAAATTAACATCTTACCACTACCAACATCGATTATTTGGATTCATGCAACGAAACCTAAATAAAGTGTAAATAAACAACAGTTACGCACAGAGTTGCATTTCCCTCGGATGAATTAGCTAATCAGATCTACTGTGTTTCTGTATTCTATTTTTGTTTAGAGTAAAACCATTTTTAAGCTGCCAAAATTCATCGTGAATTCCGCTACTATGAAAACACATAAAACAATGAAGAACACCGCCATAAAATAATATCTCAGAGTAATGTTATTATGAGAAGGAAAAAAATACAATATAAAAATTCCATATACGATGCCAATGACAACGACAAGTCATAATAAAAACAAAGAAATGTCGGAAATATCATACATATTCCAAATGGCAGACACATACTCATAAATACACACAATATATGATCGACACGTCAAGGAAGTACATTTTCTTAGATTATGTTTTGTTATTGTATACTATACATAGTTATACATTGTATATACTTTTCCTTTAATTTATTTTGCATTTTATTTATAATCATTATTATTATGCGCATTTAATATGAATTTTTTGTTTTTGTGCATTGCGCTTTATTTATTTGCAAACGATTGTGACAATCGTCATCTCATTATTATTATTATTAGCGTCATCAACATTATCATAATTATAATCAAAGTGCACACCTCGACCATCAGACGACACAATTTCATGGTTTCTCAACAACCATTCAACGAGTTCATTAACGTGTCTGCTGTTGCATTTTAACAAGATGACGATATTTAAAAGACAACAAGAAAAAGCAAAAGGAAAAGTAAAAATATTATGTTTAAATAAAGAAATTATACAGTAGAAGTAGTTGTATTTGTTTGTTTTTTTGAATTTATATTTATTTTATTTATTTATGATGCCATCCTTCATTTTGCTTCGTTTGAAAAACACATTTTATGACATCACCCATCAACATTATTAGAGAAGAAGCAGCATTCTGGTTTTATTTTTTTTTTTTATTTATTCCTTTTTGTATTTTCAACCAAGCCAAATACGAAAGCAATAAAAAATCAAATGAAAAAATTAATTTCCATAAGTTTATATTTATGGAAAGACTTGCAAATCTGTCCAACCAGCAAACCAACTAAGTGACCGAATAACAATTTTGTAGCTAATAAAGTAAACATGTTTAGAAAATTATTTGTGTAAAAGACTTAGTGTACTAAAGCCATAAATGCAATTATTTTGCAAATAATTTATTTATGAAGATTAATTCAGCTCTGATTGGTTAAATGGGTAGGAATTGGACAATAACCGCGCGGTAATTCAATGGGCCTCCTTCGGCCTAAGTGAACTCTCTCATTGAGAGGGCTACCACACTAAACTAACCTAACCTAACCTAACCTAACCTAACCATATGTATATACATGTGTATATATATAAACATTCGTGTTTATATGCATAAATAAAACGTAAACTAACCACGAGCTCTAATAGCCTCTTTAATAGCAAATATGCACATCATGTTAACATGCCTACTACACACATTTGTAGCTTCATACGTACATATTTGCTTCTAATAATTATCTGGTTCTTTCATACCATATGCTAATATGCACTATATACATACGATATATTGATATACAAAAACATATGTATACAAACATCTGTACGAAACATTTGTAATATACATTTTGGTGTAGTATTAATTACGTAGTATTAAATGGTTTTTTGGTTTTTAATTATCGTGTCGAAATTTTTTTAAATGCGGGTGGAAGTTTTTATTTGTTTTTTCGTTTTCTTCTTCTTTCATAAAAATGAGGCAATAAAATTGTATTTTTAATTATATACAGATTTTGCCATAAAAAACGACGATAAATTCTTTAAAGTGGATCTCATTTAGAGTGGATTTTTTCACAAATATCAAAATTTTGTACTTTCTACTGACGCACTCTTGTTAGGAAAAAATTGCTAAAAAGCTCTGTGACAAAGGTTAGTAAATATAATGTCACACAAGTTGTATGTATCATTCGGAATTGATCAATTAAACATATATTGTATAAATGTTCTCCTATAAAGTAGCTAAAAGTATAGTAAATGTTTGTAAGCAGAAAAAAAGTTTTTAGAATTTCATTAAATCATCATAAAAATGCGGTTATATGAAAACCTTGCTACATTTACAAGTGCCATTAGAGAAAATATAAAAATACATACATATAACCATTTTTAATTTGCTATTATTAATCAAATATTCATATCATACCAAATGACCTTCATTCTTGCCAAAAATATATTCATCATTCATTCAGTCATATTTACAGTAAATAGTACCTCCTACCTACATAAATAATTATCAATAAATAATTAACAAATAATTGAATATATTGTCATCAATTATCGTATAACATACAATACACGCTAATGACAGCATAATCCCACCCTGATCGACAGGCGATCATGCAAGAGCATATTTATGGTACCTATATACAAAATACTTATTCGAAAATATAAGTCAAAGTGTGTGTGAGTGTAACACACTCACATTTCTAAAATTGAATCAAATTGAAACCTGTTGTTGTTACTTTCACGCGGCTCTCGCTCGTTTCGTTGTATCATTTTTTTTTTTTTCGTTTTTTCACAAAATACAAGATTTCACTCAACACCGCCATCATCAGAGTTATTGCAGCATTTCAGTCAGTTAGTCAATTCAATACAGACATTTCTTTCTTTCATGGTCTTTCGATAGATTTTATTTTGTTGTCGTGAGTATTATATGGCATGTATGTGTGTCTATATTATTTTGAAACACACACACACATACAACACTAACATACATACTGCAACATTTCATTGACCTTAAAAAAAAAACAAAACAAAAAAATATAAACTATAAACCAGAAAGAAATCTATAATGATTTTGGTAATGAACATTCCTTATTTGTACAACCCCATACACGTGTATGAAAATCTTCATGGGTGCTTGTACGGTTGCACGGGTGATGACATCTTTAATACATGTAATAATTATCTTTTTTATTTGTTTTTATTTTATATAGTGTCATAAAAAATTAAACACCTTCTTATGCCGATGCATTGTTGTTATATTAAATCACGTCAATTTAGTGAATGAGGTTAACGTACTCGTTACTGACAACATCGTCATTGGCGTCATTGCCATTGTTATATGCATTTACGTACAATAAAATTGCACCCATAAAAAATGCACAAAGTTTATAAAGATTTATAAATATTATAAATACTTCTACGCTAAGAATTATCGACTTAAAGTCACGTTGTCATTGCTATCATTACATCAATGTTATTGATTATATAATATATTCTTTTTTTATCTTTAACTTTATCTTTAAATCACATCTGATATGACACATTTCATGGTAGAATGTATTATTCATGAGTACATCGTAATTATATGTATATGTATGTATTCGATAATCTGTCAATCATGGCAAAATTCTATGAGAAATACGAATGCGTAGCCGTCAAATTCGATTAAACGTTTAATCAAACAATCTGATTAATCAGAACCCTGATTAAAAGCTATAATTTTAATTTTTGAAAGAATAATTTATATTATGCTTAATCAAAATCGAATAATTGATTAATCATAGTTTTAATTAATCACATTGTTTGATTATCCGTTTAATCATACAATCCGATTATTTTGTCATTGGTCTTCACATAGAAGAAACTTTATAAATATTATTATCATAAAAAATTCATGAAAATAAAAATTTTCATCAGTAAAGTAAATCATTGGAAGAGTACCAAAAAATTATTTTTTTTCAATTTCTATTTAAAGAAAATTTAAACAAATCAGAGTTGAACTTTCTGTGTTTGGTATTTTTTTGTTAATGTTAGTTTTCAAGTGTAATTTTTTCAGTAATTTTAGTGATTCTGAAACATTGGCTATAAAAATGGACTTTCAATGGACCAATTTCTACCAACGGTGTGCATCTCTTCCACCGTTTTAGAAAGTAAATTTTAGCGGTTCAAAATTTAAAATATTTCTCGATTTTATAGGGGACCTACATTAGATAATGGATGTGGCTTGCCAAATTCTCCTAAAACTGGTTATTCTTACAATACTAATCAACTCCTTAAATATGGTTGTCCTCCGCAGAGTATTTCGTAAGTTCTCTTGAATTTAAAAAAATGATTATTTAGTGTTGCAACTTTGTACGGTGATTTGATAATTCCTGGACAATTTTTTTCTGACTGCAATATTCATCTAAGTGTCAAATATGGTTGTACTCTGTAGAAGACTGTCGAAATTACAGCCTTTTAGTGTTTAGGCACTTTGTATAGAAGCTCCTATAAACAGTTGACATGGCTCGCCCATTTACAGCGCAAATATTGGGCAGTATAACATTCATCTGAAAGTCGAATATTGTTGTGCTCGATGGGTTAATAAGTGAGTTATAGCAAGTTAAATATTTTGTTTTTTGCTTTTATTCCGAGGTTAGACTCTTTGATTGCCCCGTATGAGCATCTCAGTTGACGATCGTGCCCTTTATCAATCCCCTTACTCTTGGAACCAATATTTCGTCAAGTTATTGTTTAAAACAGTCAAGTGACCGACGAACTATGGGCTGACACACACCGTTAAATCAACTATTTAGGCGACGGAGATCAAACACTGCGAACCTTCCTTCAAGTATTTACAAAAGTCTAAGCGAAATGAATATGACATGTTTTTGTACAGGCATTGTGCCAATTTCTGCCGTTCGGAACCGGCTAAAATAAGTAGGTCCCCTCTAATACAGTCCAATATTTAACACGCACAACAAGTTCGGCCAAAGAGCCCTTCGGGGCTTTAAGTGCCACATATTTTATTTTTTTTATTGTGGCTATTTCGTAACAAAGATAAATTTAAATTACTGCATTCTTAATTTTACTGCCTAAAAATATGCTGTAATAATCATTTTTAGGATTTCATGTATGACAAATAGCGGCACGAGTACTATTGTCGAATGCATCAATGTCGAAACAAGTACGATAATGTCGAAAAAAATGTTTAATGTATATTCCAGCACCATTTAAAAAAATTCTTATGGAATGGTGTTCAAATGACAAAGAAATTGTCAGAATATTAGAAATTTAAGAAATGCAACAATGTCGAAACAAATACAATATAAGTGAATTTTAATTTTCGACAATATTGTAAAAATTTTCTGCAATAATGTCGAAATGAAATGTTGTAGTTTATTACAATTTCAACATTACCGCATTACATTTTGGCAATATTGCAAAATAATTTTTTATTTTTATTAAAATTTTTCGACATTAATGCACTCTACGATAAATAAATTGGTAAGAATATGTATTACAACAGTAGAAAATCAAAAAACCAATTTGTTTACTTCTTCAGTGAGTAATCAATTGAAATTATAGTCAGTTATATCCATAGCAGAATAGATTGGTAAGAGCATTATTTTGTATGTATAAATGCAATTGTAGATAATACTAGCAACTAGGTAGTACAAAAACAATGTTGTAAATAATATAAATATACATACAATCACGCATGCGCAACATTATACATCCAAAATAAAATTATACAAAAATTCAAAGTCGCAAAAGAAAACACAAAATTTAAACAATTAGCATTGTATACAATAAATGACAATTACATATAGAATAATTAAAAAATAAGCATACAAATACACAGGTACAATGTTTCGATATATTTATATCTGTATCTATGTACTCGTATATATGTATGTATGTGAAAATTGGGTGACTTGTGTAAATTTACAAAATGTTAATTGCAATAAATCGTCACGCTTTATGCATCGCATCAGCAACATACTAACGTCGGTAACATAACTGATTGCAAGCAGATTGCAACAAAATTGTATGTGTGTATAAAACAAAAATTGGGAAAAAAAAATTAAAATAAAAAAAATGAGATGTGTATGTATGTACATATATGCAAAAAGGAAAAGTAGGGCAATTTTATTTGTATTTGCTTACTTATAAAACAACTGTGCGGCATACATTGCAGTATTGCCTAGCTACTGCATTGTAATGCCAATGAGCCAATGAGTACTAGTTGTAAGTACACATATGTATATATGCACAACACACCAGAGCCAGTTGGGAAGCCTCATTGGTGTTATACGAAAGCATGCAATATTCGCTTGCTACCATTTTCATAATTTCTATAGGGAGTTGTACCATCTATGCTGTACTATATGCATGCATTTAGTGCCATGTGGTTATATTAACATCTCCACACACATACACACATACATACATAAGTACACACATACATACATATAGTAATTGCCAGAATGCTTATCTATTCTGCAATATGCAACAACATACTAAATGATGCATACTACTCTATTGTCGTATGCATGCAACTGCAGTTGGAATACAAGCTGCACTAAATAGCATAGAGCGACGACGACGACGATTACGAAGACGACGACGACGACAACAAATAAATGTATGGCATTCATTTTCATTTACACTTCACCAAAATGGCACATACAATTGTACATATATATAGTCGTAAATACATACGAACATATACCTATCGAAGTAGTTCTTGCCTGCAGTCATTCTCAGCAGTCGTCGTCGTCGTTAAGTACTTAAAGATTCTATGCAATCGACAACACATTGTGGTTGCTACTGTAAAAGTATGTGTATGTGTGTGTGTGAGTATGAACTTTTTCTTACTATTCGAATACTTGAATATCAGCCACTAGTTACATATATGACGCTTTTGGTTCTTTGCACGAATTGCACTTCTACATTTGATAAGTTTTTGTAGTTTGGCAACTTTAGTAATAATTTTAAATTATTGTAGTTTCAATAGTTTTGCCTTTATATTATTGTATATGCGGGTATTGTGCTTTATCAGAAAATGTGTTATATTCATAAATTTTTTTTTCCTTCTGTATATAAATATAAATTATTTTTCGACATTCTATACAAGATTTGGATTTCATACTTTTCCGAATTTTAGAAAAACTTATTCATGTAATAAATTTAACATTTGTAGACATAAAAATCAGCTGTCAATTTTCAATTTAATTTTTGTCGGCTTGTTTCATGTAAGTAGATGGATCAACTCCAACTCAACTGCATATATCGTTGTTACATTGAATATCTCAAAAATTATTTAATTGTATTATCGTACTTAATAACTAATTTCAAAGCACTTCTAGACTAATAAAGGGTTATCCATTTCGCGGTTTCAAAAGTATAGGGCTAGAATTCGACATCTGTCAAACTGAGTTGTTAAAACAATTTCTTTCTTTTTCAGTTCAAAGTCTGACATTTGCGAAAATGGATCGCTTAACTATCGCACAACGCATTAAAATTGTAAAAACCTACTACAAAAATTGTGATTCTGCCACAGCCACATATCGTGCTTTAAGAGGAGATTATGGTTTACATAATCGTCCAACTACGCAAGCAATTGGCAAAATTGTGAAGAAATATGAAGAGACTGGATCGGTTACAGATATTGTAAGGCCTGTGCATCATCGTTTCGCTCGTACCACCGAAAATATCGCTGCTGTAAGTGAAAGTGTTGCCGAAGACCCGAATGTGTCGATTCCTCGTCGTTCTCAGGAATTAGGACTGTCTTACGGCACATTATGGCGTATTTTGTATTTGGATATACAACTACATCTATATAAAATCCAGCTCACACAACAACTGAAGCCAGCTGACCATTCACAACGTCGAATGGGTGCTTGAACAACAGGCGGTGGACGGCGATTTTTCGAACAAAATTTTCTTCAGCGACGAAGAACATTTCTCACTCGGTGGGTATGTTAACAAACAAAATTGTCGTATTTGGGGTTCTGAGAATCCTCAAGTAATTGAAGAGAGGCCACAACATCCACAAAAAGTCACTGCTTGGTGCGCTCTTTGGTCCGGAGGTGTGATGGGACCATACTTCTTTGAAAACGACGATGTAACGACTGTCACCGTCAATTCGGAGCATTATGGTCATATGATAACCGACTTTTTTTTGCCTGCTATTGAAGAATACGACTTAGAGAATATGTGGTTTCAACAAGACGGTGCCACATGCCACACAACTCGAGCGAATATGGCTTTATTGCAAGAGAAATTTTCTGGCCGCGTAATTTCTCGTCGTGGCGATATCAAGTGGCCACCAAGATCATGCGATTTGACACCGCTTGACTTTTTTTTGTGGGGCTACGCGAAAGACCGTGTTTATGCAGATAAACCTTTAACTCTTGAGCACCTAAAAACCAACATTCGTCACGTTATGGCTGAGATACCGCCCAATATGTGTCAAAAAGTGGTCGAAAATTACCTCAAAAGAATCGATGCTTGCAACAATTCGCGTGGTGGTCATTTAAATGATGTAGTATTTCACACATAACGTCAACGTTCAGACTTTATAATAAAAAAGAAATATCATGATAAAAAATATTTCATATGTGTTTTATTTACATTTACTTTTGAAACCGCAAAATGGATAACCCTTTATAATCGCATAGAATTCCAAACTACGTCAACTTCTCCAGTACTTGGTCTTTCCACCGGAGGTTAAATCTGCCTCTTCTGTGTCATCTACCAGTGGTTTCCGAAAATAACACATTCTAGCCGAAACGTGTTCTTCGATTCGCTCGACATGACCTAGCCAGCGCACCCGCTGTATTTTAATGCGCTTTACTATGGCAATGTAGGCAAATAGCTTATACCGTTCATGGCTGTACCTTGTTCGATACTCGCCATCAACGCAACTAGGTCCAAAGATCTTGCTTAGGTATTTTCTCTTCAAAACTCCGAGTATTCTCTCATCTGAGCTGGAAATTGTCCAAGCTTCGGCGCGGTATGTAAGGACAGGCAGACAGACATGATGAGAGACATGTATAGTGCGGTTTTCGTTTCTCGAGAGAAGGTTCGACTTCACATTTGCTTACTTAGCCCACAATAACACCTGTTAGCAAGAGTGATCCTTCATAATATCTCCAGGATGACATCATTACTGGTGTTAATACTGGTTTCATGATAGTAGTTCCAAATGCCGTGCTGTCCCAGATGCCGGGACTCTTTGTTTGTTGACACTAGGTACTTCGCCTTATCCACGTTCCCAGTAAGACTCATACGACGCGACTTTCTTTCCAACTTTGAGAATACTGCACTGACTACCCGCGTGTTCATGCCGATTATAACAATATCATAGGCATACGCCAACAGCATGACACTTTTGTTGAAGTTAGTACCATTATGGCATAGATCAGCCGCTGGTATTATATTCTCCATAACAAGATTAAAAAAGACGCACGATAACGAATCACCTTGTCTCAAACCCAGTTCGGTATTAAAATGCAGGAAATTGTCGTTTCCAATTTTCACTCCACAACTGGAATTATAGAGTGTCATTCTGCAAAAACGAATGAGCTTTGCAGGAATAGCGAACGCACACATTGTTGTGTAGAGGTTATCCCTTACCGGGCTGTCGAAAACGGCTTTATAATCACCAAACAGATAGTGTGTGTTGATCTGCTTTTCGTGGGTCTTCACCAGGATTTGGCGCAGTGTGAAAATCTGGTCGATGGTAGATTTACCAGGTCTGAAGCCGCACTGTTAAGGTCCAATCAGGTTGTTAAAGATAGGCTTCAACCTTTTACACAGTACGCTTGATAGGACCTTGTATGAGATACTAAGAAAACTTATACCACGATAGTTGGCGCAAATTGTGAAGTCTCCTATTTTATAAACGGGACAGAGAACACTGAGCCTCCAATCATCGGGTATGCTTTCATCCGACCATATTCTGCTTATGGGCTGATGCATGCTGATGATGTTAAACAACTCAGCAGGAAGGGCATCAGCTCAGATTTATTGTTTTTCAGTCTGTCTGACCTCGCCATGGTCGTGTGATTGAGCATCTACAACATCATCCGTGATTGAGAAATTAGGAATTATGTAATTCTGGTCCGTCAATGTCAAATTCGGTACAGTAGCTGTCTTCGACTGGCACTAGCGCTTAAGGCGAGAATAATTGAATTTGATTTCTAAAGAATTTCTATAACAATTGATCAGTGTTATGAGTGTGAATTTCGTCTGTGTACTTGCACTTGAAAACACATATACCATCTATTATTCTACACTTCAGCTGTAGAATCCATAATAGGAGCCGTTGTTCTCACATTTCCAATATATATAGTACATATAATTACTTATTGGACAAAAGCAAACAAACAAACAAATGTGAATATTATATTAATTCTATATTTACAAGCTGTGTAAACAATTTTGATTTATGTACAATTTTCATCATCATACAGGTACGTACGTTCAAAAGATTGACTATGTACTCGTACATTATTATTAGTCTATATATGTATAATAATTTCTATTTATTGACATGCTATGTATTACTATTAGATATTCATAAGTATGGGTAGAGTAAAATCGTATATGTTAACATAAATTATATCTTAGAACAGTGCCGACCAAGAAAAAAATACATGGAGTCAAATAATATTATAATATAAAATTTACGCGCACACTTTGAGAGTCATTTGACACAATTACTCTAAGAAAAGGAACTCAAAAACAACAATCTATAAGTGATCGATTTCTATTTGTTTTTAAAGAGACGTTAAATTTTCGTGTTTATTGTAAATAGTCAAATTCAGCAGAAGAATACCGACATGTTCATTTTTATTTTATACATTTTAAATCCATTCACCATTGGCTGCTATTGATCTTATGTGCAAATCTAGTGTATTAGAATTATACGAATTAATTATTATTTATATTGCAATCCTATCCTATCCATAGAGATATTCATTACATCATATTGCGTGTTTGTTTTCAAATCGAGTTGTCACGATTTTAATAAAGGTAGGCACTTACGGATTTACATTTATTTAATTTACATTTATTAAAAAAAAATTAAAAAATTATATTGTACTTATATTCATTATTTATAATTTTTTATTAAACTTCTCACACATCATAGCTACATTAAAACAATGCTAACCTTCATTTTATCTTGTTTGATTTGGACAACAAATGAACATATTTACGATATTGCATGTTAATATTTTCTATGATATAATTCTTCTAGTACCTATACAATATTTAAACTGGGTCAACAAGTTTTTTTCCCTTCCATTTTGACTATGTATATATAATATATGTTTGTCATGATTGACGTTATACAATAGAATTATGTAAAATAAGCAATTGTTTAACTTTAATATTTAAATAGTTACTCACTTAATTTGTGTGTGTGTGTTTTTTTTTTCTCAAACAATCTTCTGGAATATACTTAACAAGAATATAATGGCGTTTTAAAGTGCTTACCTGAAAGAAACAACAAAAAAGAGGATAAAAAAATTTTTTTATAAATATTTCTTTAACAATGTGTAAGTATTCATTAAAAATTTTAACATGTATATGAAAGAAAAAATGAAAAAAAAAAACAAGTTATTCATTTAATAAAAGATTCAAATTGTTTGTCTAGATACATATGTATACTTGCATGAATACATGTGTATATTTAAAAAAAAAAATGCTAAAATTAAAAATAAGAATATAATAGAAAATATTCAAAAAAAACCGGTAAAATTATTATTATTAATTATAATTAATATTCAATTATTCCGACTTATTATAAAGGCATATCGTATTAAAAACGAAACAAAAAAAAAAATAATAACAGTACGATACCAAAAACTGGTGTAATAAAATAACAATAATTTATTACAAGACGAATATTGAGAATTTAAAAATAACAATTGTTTTCAAAATGTATTTTTATAATTTTAAATTCAATTTAATTTATAAACTCATTTCTTTGTGGTTAAATTATTTATTATTATAATGTATTATATTTACTTACAATACTTTCAGTGCAAAGATCATGAAATTAAATTTTAAAATAGCATTTTTGTGGTTAAATTTTTTGCCGGTATTTGCTACCGGTTATTTTATTTTTATTATTATTAATTTTTTTTTCTTTAAAGAAATGTATTATTATTATTTTACTATGTATTTACTATAATCTATTAATTATCATTATTTGTCGTTTACTTCATTTTCAAATATATACACACATTGTTCGCTCAGTTAAACCATACTTTGATAAGTTTGCAAAAACAAGTACAGGACAATAACCTTCCACGTATTTACAAGTAAGCCAGCGAATGTAATTGTAATCATGTTGAAACTATTCATCCATTTAGTATACGGACAAAGCTCGCAACATATGTAACCATATAGATACATGTGTATAGTAAATAATACACTTTCTAAAGAGAAATCTTACTAATAATTGCCAATACATTTATCATTGTACAATGACACTGCCTTATATGTATGTACGTTTAAAGTATACGATGTAATGCTTCATTCCATTGCACTAAGCGTTGCATTGCACTTACAATTAAAGTATATGCATTTCAAAGTCGTCGACAAAAATAATAATAATAATACAAATAATGTATTCATAATATCAACAATATATATTAAATAAATAAAAAAAAAAAGAGCGATTATAAAAGAAAGTAAATAATCTACGTACACAAATAATAACAACAATGTGTGTATAGTAAACAACATTGCAAATCACGTCACGTCAAGTAAATCCAACTGCTTACGTGCACGTAAGCGAGTATAAGGTTGAGTATGGGAAAGCACACATATACGTTAGATACATCATTATTGTGTCGAGTTATTATGCTACGATTTAAAAACATAAAGATGTACTGAAGATGTGTTCAGCTAAAAAAGCTTGCATCCTCATATTCTCCAAGAAATATGTGGTACACGAGATTTTCGTAATATATAAAATCAAAATAATTTATATTTGTAAACATTTTCATTCCGGGCCACCATTTGTAATCCAGCACCAGCGAAGTCTGTTTCATTATTTGCCGATCCCAATGATTGTCAAGTTTAGCGGGCCAAAATATTGTACGTTGGGAAAATATGGTGGCATTAAAAGTACAAAATTAAAAATTTTTATGGGGCCTTGAATTAGTTTTGAGCGATATTTTTTTCCGTTTTAACCTTTTATTTAAATAACAAAATAAATTTATACATTATTCAAAGTATTGTCCATCATTAGCTACGGCTTTTTCCCCATCTGTTAGCATACTAATTCCGTGTCATTGATTTAGCAGTGTTTATCGTGAGCACCTGCCATTATGGCCTTATCTCACGACGCACAAAGCGTAATGTATCAGATTGAAGCGTTGATAAGCGCCCCGCAGGATTGGAAAATCAGAAACCAACCTCTAGGTTCCTACGGTACCAATTGGGGCACGTTGAATGGACGTACTACCCTCCTTGGTAGGGATCGAGGCCTACCTAAAACCTCTTCTGATCTAAGGGGTCAGCACCCTGGTTGCAATGCAACTCCACATCGGGTACCCCACGCCTTATGACGTGGACCCGCGTTTTCTTTGGGTTACCTCAACCACCACGAAAACCTCCCCGAAGGGCCATTCCCAACGATCAGGTTGGAGGGATGCCAACCTGATCACCGGTGGTACCAAATTTAGTCCTTTGGTAAGACCTCGTAGCCGAAGCTACTACCAGTGTCAGCCCCATTCGGCTCCGGACTGGTAGCCGGGAACTAATTCCGTGTCGAAAGAAATCGATATGCTTTGAGGCAATCCTTATATCGAATCAATTTTTGGTTTTTTTGTAAAAATGGAAGCGCTGTTCTTCCAGGCCGTATGTCATCGATCGAAACAAGTGGCAATCGGTAGGAACTATGCCTGGGCTATACGACGAGTGGGGTAAAACTTCCCATTTCAGCGGTCCGAAGTATGTTTGAACGACTTCAGCAACATGTAGACGAACATTGTCATGTTACAAAATTACGTTGTCGTATCTTTCGAGGTATTGTGGCAGTTTTTAATTCAATGCTCAGATCAAACTAATCAATTGTGTTCAATAAAGCCAACCGGTGATGGTTTCATTCGGTTTTAGCTGATCATAATAAACAACACCGAGCTGATCCCACTAAATACAGAACATTAGCTTATGACCATGAATATTTCCCTATGACGTTGATGATGAAAGTTTGCTGGGCATAAACCCATGATTTTTTTCGCTTCAGGTTATCACAATGGATCTTTTTCTCATCACATTGAAGCAATTGTGCGCAAGTGAAAAATCCAACATCTTTCGGCTTCAATGCGTATAGGATACAATATACTTGCTTTTGAATCATTCCCATATCTTTTAAATGCTTACAAACGATTGATTCGTAAACTACTAATGTTGCTGGCAATTTTTTAAGCGTTTGACGCGAATCTTCGTCCAATAAAACCGGCAATTCATCATCTTCAAACTTTCTTATTTTCAAGCCCGAACGTTCTTTATCTTCAATGTCGAAATCACAAATTTTAACACAACGAAACCGATATGCAATATTCTCTGTTAGTTTCCAACTGCAATCGATGACTTTCAGCGGCAATATTTTGGAAAATTAAACATGAAAAGCAAAACTTCCCGCAAATGTTGTTTTGTTGGGTCAAAGGCGAAATGTTTGAAGCTCAATAAAGATTGGTTATTTACACTTTTCCGAATTGAATACAGTTACATTAACAAAAGCCGTAATATCTTTTGATCTACTACGTCACAATTTTTCTACAATGATTTAAATTTTGACTTTTTAGGTCAAAAAAGTAGAAGCTGGAAATTTAAAATATCAAATGAAAAATTACATAGGGGACAGTTCTTGTCTTGAGAAAACTATATTAAAATTCTCCGAGGATTATTTTCTCTGAACATTTTAACCCTCTAACTACCACCCGTATGGGTAATATTGGAACTTTTTTCGAAAAATCTATTAAAAGTCAACATTTGGGAGGAGGTTAAGGGTGTAAGGTCTTCGACAAGAAGACAAATAATTTATACGAGTTATGGGTAACTTGTAAAAAACGAATTATGGTTATAATTGCATATATTGCATCGTGTGATAGTTCCACGTAACAATGTGAAGGTCCCTGTCTCGGGGGTTTGAGCCAAACCAGTCGCAAACGATAGCATTTGACTTCAATAACAAAATCCCTAATCCTTTTCTACTCCACTACGTCACTATTTTTATTTGCAGTGGTTTAAAATTTTGCTTTTTTTTTTTTGGTCCAAAGTAGAATTATAAAAGTTGAAAAATCATATGTAAAATAACATTTAGGATAGCTCTTGTCTTTCGAGACCTATATTAAAATTCTACGAGAATTATTTCTATATATACTTGGATTGTTCATCACTTGAATTTCTACTAAATTAAGTACAACTCTGCTCTAGTGTCAACTATTTAGATTTTTATGATGATGAAATTAAAAATCTATAAATATGTTTCTGATAAAATTTGCAATAAACTAGCAACAAATCATAATTTACTATAGAATTTTTATAAACGTATTACTTGTTCGCCACCTAACCTAACCTTAACCTCAACAACACACTCGTTCATCCTTGATATACATAGATCCTTTTGAAAACCATCACTGTGACAGACAGACATTCACTACGTAAAATTTATGATGCGAAGAGAATAATAACAAAAATACATAAACTCTTATAAAAACAACAACAACATCAGTCACACTACTCTACAATATGCCACATAGCTTAAAATATTGCACCACTATGCAGTCGCAATATACTTACATTAGTACTCTTACGTAGAGCTGAAGCGTGATGAAGCGTTTCTAATGAGCTCAATCTGCATTTAACAATGGGAGAGTATAATAAAAAGAGGGTAGCGCACTAAGAGGTTGCAAAAAAGTATTCCACAAGTGCAATACACAACAACAACATATTGTAACATCTTCAAGGCAAACAACAAAAGTGTTTTGAAAGGAGCTCTTGCTGCTGCTGCTGCTGCTGCTGCTGCTGCTGCTGCTGCTGCTGCTGCTGCTGCTGCTGCTGCTGCTGCTGCTACTTGCTTGATGCTGGATAATATAATACTCGTAATAATGCACCAACTTTGTGTATTTAGTGGGAAATGGTATTATACAGCATGTTAAAAATGTGTGAAAGAGAGAGAGAGAAAGATAGTGAATGGAACAGTGGTATTAACAAACAGCCCACCACACTTAGTATCCATAATGATATTCAGCTGTTGATGTTGTTGCAACAACTTTATATATGCACATAGACAACGACAATGACAAAATTGAAACAAATGAAAACAATGAGTGCACTATAAAATCGTGGGTGTGTCTATTAAGTTTACACAAGAGGCAGAGAGTAACAAACAAGCTGTTTAATTAGAGAAACACTGTATGCGGTATTTTACATGTTGTATTGTCTGCTACAATATTTTATGCCAACAGTTCTGTTGCAAAGATTACAATAGGTGGTGGGGAGTAGTCTTCAACAGAAATAAATGCAAACATTTCGCATATATATATATATAAAGTTACACAAAACAACCGTAATTCACCACTAGTCACAACAACAACAACAACAGCGACAAAAGCAGCTGTCAACGCATTGTAACTGCATTGGCATTGTCGTTCGTTGTCATGACTTGGAATGCGTATAAGCAGCATAGCAGCAGTGACAGCCAATTGTTAGCGATAATGAAACGGAAGCTGTCTTCTGAAAATCGACAACGGTGATGGCGACATCGATGAAGGCGACAATGCTTTTATCCCATTCATTTACAAGATTACTTATCTTATAAAGAGCAATAAAAGGAAAGTTTTATCAAAGGTTTCAGTTTGCTAATGCTGAAGCCTTTTGTATGCTAGGTGGACGCAGTTAATATGTGGTAACGCCCATTATGAAATACACTACTTGCTTATTACTAAAAATTGTTGTATTTGCTCAGTTTCAGCCGTATAGTTTGTTTGGACCGTTTGCCATATTTCTGGCAGAAACATTATCCCAACGCTGTAGAGTTTTCGGAATTTCCGTTAAAAAAACTAAAACTGGACCAGTCAATCATCATATACCTCTACCGAGAGGCAGTGTAACCAGAGCAACACCATTCTCAGTGTCAGTCCTTACATTGTATATCTTCACTTTGCTTCTACTATGATCTTTTTCACACTACAGACAAGGTAGTGTATCGCAGATGGTAATTTTTTTTTTTTAAATGCTACCAAAACTATAGAAAAATTAAAAATGCAAACGCTTCAATAGGTCAACTATGAAAATACAGCAATTACGACCAAGCAGTGGTGGTGGTGTCTCAAAATCATGTAGTAAGAAATGAGCCTGTTACTTTTTCCCAAAATAAAATATATTTTATATGAAAGTATGTGTACATAATTACATATATGCAAGAATACAAGTACACGAAATGCATATTATGGATTTCATGCAGCTACTTGTATCTACTTGAATGCGCATATTTTACAATAGCTGCTTGCATGCTGCTGCTTTCAGCATTATTATTATTTTTTTGTTGTAAACTTTTGTTTATAAATTCAAGTTGAAGAAATTGTAAAAGTTTTTTTTTATACAACACCAACAGCAACAACATTTAACAGTCTCTATGCTATACAACATCTATACGGCATCTTATGGCGGCGATGATGATGATGATGATGATGATGATGATGATGATGATGGTACGATATTACAAAGAGATTGTGGTTGTTGGATAGAATTTTCAATGCTGATGATCGCTTGCAAGTCTCTATAAAATGCATATGCACAATTGCATTTTTATATATTCTTTTAGAGTATTTAAATAATTTTAAGCATTTATGCATTAAGAAATTAAGTATGTATAGTACATATAATATATAATACAATATGCATAAAGTACTATAAGTTGCATTTCAACATTTTCTTAATTATACAATACTTGTAGGTATTATTATGGTATTATTTAGTTAATTGCTTATTATTTATTTATTCATTATGTGTTCATTTACATTTACTTAGGCATATTGAAAGAGAACGATACAGAGAGTAAAATGTAAATAAAATACTATACATTTAAATAATTGATGTAACACTTGTTTTAATATGAAATGTTTAATTACACATATTTACTGATATAGGAGGAAAATAGTATAGGGAAGCGTTTTAGTCGGTCTGGATCGACTTAATTATACTTTGTACTTGGAAAAAGACGATTGAAGAAGGTAGGTATATAAAATTGAGGACCATCTTAATGTGGAATAATAAAATAGACTCTGAAAATAATAAATTTCTCATAATGCCCATACTTATTTCGAGACTTTTCACTACTAAAATATCAACTCATATATGTATGTAGTATCAGATATGGTTGCCATACTTTTGTCAAGAGTATAGATATATTTTTGTTTAAATATTCATTAAATCACCGAAGAAAACAAATTCAAATACCATATTTTACTTTTTGACCCTTGTATATTATGTACATATAACATTTCTTTGAGGACGTCAAACAAAACTAGTAATTAACAACTTTTCAAATAAATATCAAAAGGATAATAATAAAAATAAAGAGGATAAAATATATGGTATGAACTTATCTTTATTTATCAGAGGCAGCAGTTATTATATTGGTGTTCGAAAAAGTTCAGTAACAAATTGTCGGTAGATTGCTCTAAAATATGACATCTCTGGTAATATAAATTGATTATAGGTTAGGACGGGTTATGTGGCTGCCCTCTCTCTGAGAGGACACACTTAGGCCAGAAAGGCCCATTGTGATACCACCGAGCTTCTCTTCCAATACTGTTGTGCGTGTTAAATTTGGACAAATTGTTACTGCCGGAAAAATTGTCAATTCTTGCCGGCAGGTGGGTACCGTTCAAAAGAAAAATTTTTTCGATATTAAATTTTGTTATGTTTCAGCTGGAGATTGATCCAACGACCTACAGATCAGACGCCTTCTGTGGCTATACTATAGCTTGTTCAAAAGGTGACATTTTAAGCTTCATTGTGTTAGAAGACATTATTAAAATCGCAGTATTCTGTGAAAAGTTATCTACGTTTAAAAATGAGTGAACATTCGGAACACTATTTTGCTTTTATATTATAGAAGAGGTAAGAATGCGTCGTAGGATGCTGAATTTGTTTGCTCATTTTCGATCTGATAATTTTGATGCTGTGATGCTGTGTATCAGGTGGGATTGGAAGGGAATTGTTCATTATGATTTTCTACAACCCGGTCAAACGATTGATTATGATCTCTACTGTCAACAATTAATGAGATTAAAACAAACAATTCAATTAAAATGGTCAGAATTGAACAGAAAAGGTGTTGTGTTGCATCATGACAACGCCACACCATACACATCTTTGAAGACCCGGCAAAAACTGAGACAGCTTGGCTGGGAAGTTTTGATGCATCCGCCATATAGCCCGGATCTTGCACCTTCAGCAGATTATCATTTGTGTCGATCTCTTCAGAACTCTTTTAATGGTGTAAATTTTAATTCCGTAGAGGTTTACAAAATGCACTTGGAATAGTTTTGCGCTCAGAAAACCCAAAATTTCTACACAGATGGAATAATGGCTTTATTCCAAACATGGTAAAAGGTTATTGATCAAAACGGCACATATTTGATTTAATAAAGCACGTTTCAAATATAAGAAACGAGTGTTTCATTTTTGGTCAAATTTGTAACCAAACTTTTTCAAATACCCAATATTTACTCTGTGCATTCGTAACTATGTAGGTATATGTAGATCGTAGAATCTATTGTACTTATATATACATTTGTTGATTTATTTAATTATTTTGTTAAATTAAAATAATAACCTTGCTTGAGGGTAAATACCAACCCATTATAAAAACATAGCAATAAAGTATTTAAATATTTTCAGAATTTTTTAAATAAATATTTTCATATCTCACCATTGAGCCGAAAATAAATATAATAATAACAATAATACGCCAAATACCACACTCACTCACACTCATAGTCATAGAGTTAATAACGAGAAGGTACGAATGTACTTAATAAGTAGGTACGTAAGTATTAATTAATATATACATTATATGTAATTACCAAGTATGTATGTTATAAAACAAAAAATTCTCTTCAAATATTAACATTAAATACACAATATTATACTTCGTAGTTATTAAGTTAGTCAATCTCATATTGGAATGGAGGAAAGTCGTGGCAAATTTTTATGGTGGTTGACATGACTCATTTATTAATATATACAATATAGTTTTATAAAAGAATCGACATTTGCCAAATCAGAAGATAGACATACATTCAAAACATGATGTTGATGGTAATACACCGTATACTTTCACGATAGAAGCGCAACAAACTCTATCGGTATCATAAAATGTTTGCAAAATTGTGAATTATGTTAGTAGTGAAAAATATGTCGTGGTACCATAAACCCAATATACATATAGGCGATTTATAAAAAGAATGAATGCTTATTTGTATTTAATTCTTTTAAATACTCACAATAATAAATAATGACTTTCCAGATTCACATCGACAGAAAATTTGTAAAACTTGACCCTTCACCAGTTTTGCAACTATTTATTATGAATTAATATAACAATTAATCATATTACTAAATATCATATTAATCATGACAATAATAGAGTAGTTAGTATTAGATGTTTAATAAAAAACTAACGAGTTACTCATACTCGGAAGATGAGTCAGAATATTTATCTTAATTGTTTAGATGTACAATAAGGTGGTTGGTTAATTAATAAATTAGTTTTCTCGTTGCTCTCGTAGGGGTAAAAATATTCAAAGTGATAAAAAAAAACTAAAAAATAGAAAGTTACGCTCTGATGCGCTTAGATCAACGACACTGCCGAAGGAAGCTTGAAACAATTTTGGCTTCACATCGTCTCCGCCAATGGCAATGAGTATGTATCACACGCAAAAACATAGTCTATAAATATGAAATCATTACAATCATTAGTTTAAAATTGAGAGACTCATCCGAAAACGTAAAAGTGTACTTAACACAGTATAGTAAATAATAATTATGGAGCTTTTCACATACCACCTTTAGTTCAAACATTCAATATGCGGTATGTCAATTGTAGCAATATGCTAAAAAGCATTGTAAAAGGGGCATTCATGTTAAATATTTACCATAGATTTTATTTATTTAATTTTTTTTTTTTATTTTCATATATATGACCTAGAAATCAATTAACATCAAATTTATTATTTTTTTTTTTCAACAGCAATAATAATAATAAAAAAATATAAAATTTGAATACAATTTGTCAATAACATCATAATAAGTATTTGGCTTAAATTTCAATTGAAATTTATGTAATTGCGCAGAAGAAATCCAATTCAAATTGATTTTCAATTTCTCAAATATTATAATTGTGCCATTCAAATTGAAAATGTGCTTTGAATTTTGCTTGAATCAAATTATTTTATTTTGTAATTGGTTTTAATTTACTATTGAATATTTGAATTTGTTTATTTTTTATTGAACTGCATACATAGTACACCAATATCAGCAAGAGCAATAATAAGAAAGAAAAAAAACTCTTTATAATAATTATTATTGTTTAATTTCATTAAATGGCGCTTTTGCATAAATACGTATAGCAAATATAAAGGTTGACACAATGTTGTAGAAAATATGTTATTTTCATTGCTACTACGCTACGTTATTATAATTGCCCTATTGTTATTGGTAGCAATTTGTTTTGATTGCATAATCATAACAACGGCAGTAGCAGCAATAGCGGCAATTAATGTTGACTTTAACTAATTACTATATATATAGATGTGTGTGTGTGTGTGTACGAGCACACTATGTAGTATATACAGTAGGAAACAATAGTCCATGTACACCACACCAAAAAAATAATTATGATTTACTTGGATGTAGTAATACCAAAAAGCTTTCTGCACGCCAAAAAAAAGCCATTGTGACATTTATAAATGTCACGTATAGCTGGAACTTCTAGCTTAGCCTTTAATCTAATAGAATACCTCAATATTTGACTTGGTCTGAATATATCAAATAATACTCCTTTAAGTGGAATCGGATCCAAGTCGGTGAAATATTTTTTTAATAAGGAGTACAAGGGTTATGTTGTGAAGATTTATTAATAAATTCTGTAGAAAACAAACATTGACATTGTCATAATTGACAGTTACAATGACAGTCATCAGCCAATGGTATCATAAGTAAACTCACATAGTGTAATAAAAAGATCATCATTAATTATGCTTAATTTCATATTTAAAAACCTTTCGAAATGTCCATATACTTTTGTTCACTACTGTACTGTACTATACTGTACTGTAATAATATCTAAGCTGCCAAATACCATTATTGGACCATGATGGAAAAAATTACGTTTATATTTTCATTTAATTAAATTATTATCTGTATAATTATTATATGTAACAACTTAATTATATTGAGTTTAATGAATAATTCAATATTAATTATAATTTTTTGAAATTATTTTCATTTATAATTTAATCATTTAAATTATATTTTTAGGTGACTTGATAAAATATTATCGAAAAAAAAATTATGTGAATATTTTCTTTATTACTTACTAGTATTGCAGCTTCAATATAACAGCAAAATACATAAATTTTCTACGTACGCACATATTTATATTATAAACAGTACCCTTGACATTAATTGCCATTTCAATAAAGACAAATAAAAATTTATAAGTACCTACTGCTAAAATGAAAAAAATCAACAAAACGACACTATGGCGAATTCATAATATTTTGTATATTTAATGAGTCATATAGTTGAAGCTACTCATTAAATCCAACATTTTACTGTTTGAAAGAAAAAAATTATAATAATAAATAAATGAACATTTTGCAATTTTGAGGTGGTCGATACTTTAATTATACTACTTCGTTTTTTTACAATTTATTTTTCCTCTACTGAAAATAGTACTATAATTTCGAATTATTTGAAACATCGTAGTTATTTGAAAACATTTCGATGGCCGATAGAATACTTCAGCGTTAACCGAAACTTCAACTTTGAAAAACTCAAGTGACAACTGACGAAGTGACGAAGTAAAACACCAAGATTATTAATAGAATTCACAATCAATTTTAGTTATCCAAGTATTGACTGAGAAAAAAATTAAACATTTCACAATATTCTTATACTTTTCTACATCACTCTGGGATAGCACTTCATATAGCGGTTCATGTCTCGACACACAATGAAATAGGGCCCATTTTGATTAGCTAAGATTAGGATTCACCTTACTGGCAGGTTTTCTATACTATACGCTTATATTTACGCCAACATCACAATTATTGCCAATTATTTGGACAATTTTCGAAAGTGTTTAAAATGAAGTTTGATGTGGGCATTTGTTAAAAGAACTGTTTTCTACCGCATATGTTGCCTATTAAATTTTATGACAAATGCGGACATTAACTTTTATCGATTCGATAACGGTTTGAGAAAACTGCACTTAATTTCTTAAAATATACGGGCTTTATTTCACAAATTGAATCAAATTTTTCATTATCACTTTTACAAGAATTACTTTCAAACAAACCCTGTTTAAAAACTTATTTCTTTAAGATTTACTTTATAACTGTAAATTTTTCTAAACTTGATCATGGTAACAAGGGCCTAAATGGAAATAGGCCCAAATATTTTATTTAATTAGTTTCGAAAAAGGGTTTTCCTTACTAATCTTCATATATTGAGCAAATCAGTAAGCATATAAAATCATAGCTGCTAATATACATTTGAAAGTGAGTGCCGTAGCTCAGTGGTTAGTGCGTGGGCATTCTAATTCATAGGTCGTGGATTTAATCCTCGGCTAAGGGAACTTTTAATATCGAAAATATTTTTCTTACGAGTGGTGCGGTGCGCATCTGTTGTCAATTAATTGGCAATTTTTCTGGCAGTAACAATTTGCCATGAAATATGCTTCTTAAATGATTCTGTCACATGCCTCAGGAAAAGTAATGTCACGAGGGTTCTGCCTTTCGAAACCGGCTAAAATAAGCAGGTCCCTGGTAATACTTTTCAAATTTAACACGCACACACAGCACAGCATTGGAAGAGAAGCTGGGCGGTATTACAAGCCCTATTATATGTCCTCTTTGAGAAGGAGCAGGCCACAATCATCTAACCTAACATACATTTTAAAGCATTTGATTTAAGCCCTTTTTCATGGTGTGATGAAATATAAAAAATAAAAATAAAAAATAGTTAGAAGTTAGAGTTGTGTTGGCGTCCTCTATGGATTCTATGTGCGCTAAAGCTGAAGCACATATTATGAGAATATGAGAAATGGGAAATGTGAGAAATATTGAACTTTACTCTTAGCCTATTATGTAACGTTCTCATTAATTAGATTCAACAGACATTTCGGACCATTTCATCTGTACCCTTGATTCTGCGGTTGTCAGTTGAGCTCTTCAAATCATTTATAATAAAGAAGAAATTATAAGATATGAATTATAAAACTGAATCATTCCATTTTATAATAGTGTGTTGCAGGGAGAAACCAAACCTATCCAAACCCACTGACTTGTATCAGGCAGCAACAATATTTGTATCTTGAGTGATAGACAAGCTGCCATTAGAACTCAGCGCAGATTTTGCTTTAAATCGAAAACCGCCATAGTAGGAATATTTTGAAAGTCGTACTGGAAGGAGAAGCTGCCACTCTTACATAACCTATTGCAGCGTCCTTATACCATCTACATGCTATTAATCGTTTGGCGGAGCAATCTGATTAATCAAAATACTAACTATTCGATTAATAATAATTTTGATTATTCAGAAAATATTTCACTTGTAACTCTTCTTGTATTGTAGAATAATATTATTCTGATTAATCAAATAATTTTTGATTAATCAGATTATTTTGATTAATTTTTGATTAATCAAAATTATGATTAATTGATATATTGATATTTTCTATGTTTCGTTGTATACTTTTACAACACACCAATATGATCGAAATAATTTATCAGTAAGAAAGTATGTAGCAATTGTTTCGTAATTTATTGAGAACTTTAAATTGTTATGAAAACGAATCATATTACGTGTAATTAAAAACTCTTCGTTTTATTGTGCAATGGATTATACTACATACTTCTTATTCTCACTTTGCAAAAACAATTATCTTCCATTGCTAAGCTGCTATTTATTCTGTACTGTAATACAATAGTATTGTGTAAAATTTTCAATTACTCATTATTTGAAAAACTTAATTTTTCCTTTAAAAGTATGAAAATAATTAATGGAAATTAAGCTTCATTTTCAATTTATATTTCGTTTAAGATATGACAAAAGAAAAACAAAAGTAAAGAAAAAAGTGATACATAAAACCATATATATAATTACTTGAATGAGTATGAGAGCTCATGAGTATTTGAGTGCGGAAGCGTACGTATATCTTTTTAAATAACAAAATACACAGATGCGAAAAAACACCAAATGTAAGAAAATAAAGGAATAAAAATAAAAAAATGTATATTAAAAAATCAGGTTAAGAAGCATATTTATCTTCGCTTATATTTTTATGATGCTTTCGTTAAAGAAGGCAGCTAGCTTAACAGTGTTGCGTATGCAAAAATTATAATGACGATGTCCGGCGACAACTCTTTCTTTGTGTAAGCAACAACAATTTTTGTTTTTTTGGAGTTTAAATATGAAGGATTGCGACAACTAGAAAGACAACAAGACCATTGAAAAATCGCTTGTGAAATACTTCAGAACAAAAAATTTTTTTACATCGGATTAATACTATAGATACTATAAGAATCCCAAAACAAACAACATCTTGGGTACAGTAAGGTAAACCTGGTGGTCCATCGAAATCAAAGCGAAATATGATCCATATATATTGTAGGATATGAAAGATGTGCTATATTATCAGCAGCAGAACTCGCCTTAAACTATCACTGGCATTGTTTACCGACGACAACGAATACGATTGAAAGGTGCTATTGAAGAAAAATGACCACAATGGGTGAATGCACCTAACAACTTGATTTTCCACTATAATGCAATTTTTTTAGTCACTCATTATTCTACTTGAACACACGACCGATTTCAGTGATTTTATTGTATGTTTATCATTTTCTCAAACCTTAAAACCGCTTTTCTACCTAATCATTTTACATAACACGCACAACACTATTGGAAGAGAAGCTCACTGGTATCACAATGGACCTTTTTTGGCCTAAATGTGTCCTCTCAGAGAGAGGGCAGCCTCATAACCTAACCTAACCGATTACGTGTATATGTTTTCATTTAAGGTTTGTAACACCACAAGCATTATTATGTATAAATATTTTCACTACCGATATTATTATTATTATTTTCTTTTCATTTCACAAGAAATCAATTTATTTTCAAATTTCAATTTGTATTTTCTAAAGATAAATAAATATTGTATAGTTCATCATATTTACTATTTCATAGTTTCATATTCGTATGTTTAGTAATGTGTTACGTTTTTTATTTTCACTTACAATAATTTATTTGAGCTATTCTAAAACTGTCAACACAACAATATGTGCACAACAAATCGATTAGGGTCAAATAGCAACAAACCGTCCTCTACCACCATACCATACAGGATTAAGCTGAGTTTTGATCGTAAAAGGAAAATGCATCAGCAAAATAGTATTTATATTTTTCATTTTTTGTTTTCTCTCTCACTCAACCTCTCCCTTTGGTTTTTCAATTTGCCAATGGCCAATATTGATATTGGCAATCGCTGACAGTAGTTTTAAGGTAAAGGCGCCTAAAAATTGGTTTTGTTTTTTTTTTTCGTTTTATTGTTATTGATTTTAAATTGAATTTTAGTTTAGGCATTTGAAAAATTGGCCACAAACCAAATATATGTAGAATATATGGATAAAAAAAATACCATATGCAAGTTTTTATACCCTGCTTAATGTAATATGCCAGGTATATTCATTTCGGTCAGATGTTTGTAACCACTTGAGGGAATCTCCGGAGGTATAGAAAAAAATATATATTCGTGATCAGCGTCGCTTCAATTTTCGATTTAACGTCCGTCCGTCACCTGGCTGGATCGCACGATAACTTAAGCAAATATTGAGCTATATTGACTAAATTAGGCATAAGTAACCTGTGATCCAAGGGTACGGAGGGGGATTGATATTGGGCATGATCAGTCAGATACTACGCCCACACCAAGCATTCAAAGTGACTAAACTCGAAATTTTCAAAATTTTTAACTTGCTATAACTCACTTAATATACAATCTAGAACAACAATAATTGGTACATGGAGTTATGTTACAGTGTTACATAATCCTGCCAAAACTGGGCGAGCCACGCCCTCTTTTTATAGTAGCTCCCATACAAAGTGCCTGAACTTATTTTAAATTTATACCGCTGTAATTTCGGCAATCTTCTGTCTCGAAAAACCATAATAGACACTTAAATTAATTTGATCGTTGGCAATAATCCGGTAAAAACTCAACATGCCACGCCCACTTCTTAATATGATTCCCATACAAAGTCGAGGAAATTAGAATAAAATATTAATCGCCATAACTTACAAAAAATATTCATCGTAGAACAACCATATTTAAGCTGTAAATTAGCATTGTAGGGATAACTAGATTTAGAAGAAATGGGCAAGCCCACTATTTCTAGTAGTTCTCATACAAAATGACCGAATTCTTTTAAATTTAAACCGCTATAACTTCGGTAATTTTTTGCCTAGAGCAACCATAATTACCACTTAAATTAACATTGTAGTTAGAAATAAGATGGCGTAAAATCAGAATGCCACGCCCACTTCTTTATGTGGCCCCCATACAAAGAGGAGGAAATTAAACAAAACTTTTGAAGCGCCATAACTTACAAACTATTTAGCATAGAATAACCAGATTTAAGGTGTACATCAGAATTGTAAGTATAACTAGATTTACATGAAATACACGAACCACGCCTACCGCTTATAATAGCTCCCATACAAAATGACCGAATTTCTTTTAAATTTAAACCGCTGTAACTTTGGAAGTTTCTTGCCTAGGGCAAATACAATTAGTACTTGGATTAATGTGGTAGTCGGAAACGATGTGGCATGAAAGCAGCATGCCACGCCCACTTCTTAATGGGGCTATCATACAAAAGTGCGAAAATTAAAAAAAAATTAAACCGCTATATCCTACGAACTATTCAGCGTAGGACAACCAAATTTAAGGTGTCGATTATATTGCAAAGATAATCAGATTTAAAAGAAAGAGGCACGCCACGTCCACTTTTTATATAGCCTCGGAATCATCTTAAACTTTAAAACACCCATAACTTATAGAATACATATTCAGGTGTATATTAGCATTATAGGCAGAAATTATTCCCAAAAAAATTTGTGTGGCACACCCACTTCTTAATATAGAAAAAGATGGATATGCGAGCAAACTTTTTATATACGAGTATATATCTTCATATGAAGGGTATAATTTGATCGGCCCCAGCCGACGATAAGATCATTTTGTTTTATCTTTCATTTCGCAATTTTTATGAATTTATTTTAAAGAAAACTTGTTTTAAACAATTTGTTAAAATCTTCGCCAGCCTATTAGTTGCAACTATCAACACATCATTAATATAGGAATACTTATTTATCATTGAACAATAGCGCAATAACAACTTACATGTACATGATGTATTAAATTAAAGCTCAAAGTGCAACTTTTAATGACGTGTCTTTGGTTTTTACCTGTTTCTTCTATCTCTAAATATATCATCGACCAACCATTTAAGTACAAATGTTCAATTTTTTTATTTTTTTTTCTGTTTATGAAAAACGTCATTTTTTCTTCGTGCTTTTATTAATGTAGAAAAAAACCGGTATTGCAATAATTCTTAATTGTTGCGGTTGTCATTTTTTTAATTTAATTTCTATAATTTGTATGTCATTTTATACGATGGTGCAGCAAACTAGCAATGTTAATTCTAGAAGCTCTGAGAATAACAATAAAACAGCTGCAACTGTAACAACAATTTCAATATAAACACATGTACATAGTATTAAGAATAGCCTAGAATCGCAATGACTAACAACAGGGCCTGTGGTCAAAATGTAATAAGCACCTATTACAAATGTAAAGATGAGAAAAATTGATTAATTTCATATAGATTTTTCGAAAAGGTTGCAATTTTTTTTTTATGTTCAAATAATTTGCTATTATCTTGAGAGCTGTTCGAACACGTGGTGAAATTTCTTGCGAGGAGACTGTGCTTACGGAAATCTTCTTTCATCGTCTTATGTACTACCACTGTTTATATATTATGACCGTAGAAAATGACGCTTATCGTAGATTGACCAGCGGCCCTTTAAGTATTATAATGTATAATTAATTCTAAATAAAGAATTACATAAATTTAGACGGTTTGAATATATTAAAAACACGTACATAACAATAGATGTTATAAATAAAGTAAAAAAAAAAAAACAAAACCAAGTCTTTAGAAATTGCAATTACACTTACAAATAGTATTGAAGCTAAATAGCACCTGGGTGTGAAATGAATAACATTCTTATTATTATTGTGTATTTAATAAATGTATTTTTTAAATAACTTATTTTATTATTTATTTTACAATATTTATAAATACATTTTATGACCACAATTCATGAATTCGAAACCATTATTTTTCACACATGCAATTTCTACATTCCTAAATCGAAATTCTATAATGCAGAGTATATCAAATTAATTGAATTACACCATTCATAAGATATATTTTTGATTTGAAACCGCTCCCTTACAATTAACATTGTTATCATGGAATCATTTTCGAATTATAAGGAAGAAATCAATGGAAACCTTTGCCAACATACTCGTAAATGCTCCATATAATGCTTGAAATTTTATCAAATGTTCACAGTGTCATGTCATGCTGATATATGTAATCGTATTTCGAAACAAGCTTACACCTAGTCAAGTCATAAATATTGGTATACCACTAAACGCATTCATTACGAATGCAATATTGGGCGCATACATTTCACCTTCACTGGGATTTGACAGTTGACGTTTATGCTTCATTGCCATGTAAAAAGTTTTTGACATCAATTGTTTACAACCATGAAATGGGGCGACATCGAAAATCGTATTGTTGTAGTTGGCCTACTAAAATGGAAAATGGGAAAAAGCGATGTCTTTCGGACGTTGCGACCGCTTGGAATCACTCGTGCGAACTCCGAAGGCGATCAAAGCCGTGAAGAAACGAATCGACCGAAAACCGCTGCGAAAACAGAAAATCGGTCGCGGGAAATGTAAATTTCGCAAAAATCCATATGTTTGAAGATTTGGGACTCAGCACGTACAAGCGTCACACTGTACACTTGCTCACGGCCGCATTGTTCGATAAACAGAATGATCGTGTGTATGCTCGGTCATCCAGAGAAGCATCCCAACTCATCCCAAGGATCCGAAGATGCCACCATCCCGCGTGTCAAGGCAAAAACGACTCAACTCCGGACTTCATATCAACGGATGGTTTGGCAGATGGTAGTCCAGACCTCATCCCGTTCAAATACAAGTTGTGGTCCGTATTAGAGGGCATAGCTTTCTCTACTTAACACCCAAATATTGAGTTGTTTAAGCAACCTCCCTTGTCCGTGCAGTGGACAACTTCCCCATGTATGAAATGCGTCTTCCGATCAATGATCATCTCAAGTCGTGCTTGAAGACAAATGGAAGTAATTTCGAATAAGTTATTCTAAGATTTGTAGCCATTGATTAACCCAATAAAAGGTAAATAAAAGTTTTGAAAAATATTAATTCGTTTTCATTTGGCGTCGATTTTTTCTGTGTACCAATCTTTATGACTTGACTAGGTATATACTCGTATATATATATATATAGAGTTGATTATTTCAATATTATTATATATTTAATACCTTATAAAACATACCCAATTATGCGCACAATACAAAACAATATAAGGTGTGGTTGAATTAAAAAGGAAAGGCTCAATGAGAATTTCTTGCTGTTTTTGTTTTTGTTTATCTTGTTTCCCAACATGTAACACCGCGCCATTTATACAATATATTATAAATATTTATTTTTGGTGCAAATAAAGAAATTAGTTCAAAATAACATTAACAACAAATATTGATAAACTCCAAAAACGTCAATAATCATCATCACCATCATCATTATCAACAACAGCAAGACCAATATGCCGAATGATGAAATTAGGTTGAAAATTTTGCACACAAAATACATATTTACATATGTGCTTACATATGGGTATAATAATATTCCATATAAAATAGTATTTCTCCTCACAAACGGCAAAAAATCACCACATACATACATACAATTACTGCAATTTGAGTTAAGCGCAAATAGTAGTAAATATGGTAGGTACATATAAAGATGAAAGAACAGCACGCATACTCAACGATATTGAGTTTAAGTTTTGAATTTTCATTTTCAATTGGATTTCACCAGAAAAGCAGGCAACAAAGAAAAACGATTTACGAAAATTGAAACACTGTTTTGTATGTATGTATCTATGGATGAGTATATCCAAGAGTTTTGGTTTCTATCTTGCATTATAGATAATGGAACCAGTCATGCAATGTCAGTGGTACTACTTCTTTTGGAATAAATGGTTCGGTTTCCATTATTCTTTCACATGATTCACTGTTTGCATTTTATAACGCTTGCCACTGAAGACAATTTCGAAATGATTTCGTTTTTTCTTTTCCCAATAACTTGAAGAGACGTTAGATATTCAAGCATTAGCTTAACTGACATGTTAACTGTCATCATAACTCACTCTTTATATAACTAACTACAAGGTACAATTGACTCTCGCATAGACTGTAGGGTATTGAAATGATATAGTACATATGTATAAGTATTTGTGTGTATGTAATGTTACCATACAAATACACTTGAAAAAAAAACGACTTTCTACCAACCTATTTATTAAAGTGTTGAGGAAGGTAATGGCAGCTATAGCTCGAGATGATAGTAAGCATATGTGGAATATTGCAACATTGATACAGTTTGTATGTGTCTGTATGTATAGGTGCTGCAAAAAAATGTTGAATATATATTTTAGGTCAAAAGAAAATAAAGAAGATAAAAATAAAAACAAAAGAAATAAATAAATGCATCAGTTGGAAGCGATAAGCACTGATTGTACAGGTACCATACATGCATTTATTGTAACACCTCCACTAGTAGACAATACAAAGTATACTCAGCTACAATACTTACGTATTGTACATATGTAATATAGTATAAAATAAAAGTGTAATACATAGAAAATAAAAAGAAAAGCACTTCCTTATTTTGCTGTACAGAATTGCTCTCAATAATAACACATTCTCGAATAACAAAGAAATGGTTAAAATAAGAATAGAAAACTTACGATGACAATGACAATAATAATCATCTTGATGTTCCGATGACAATAACGATAATGATGATCAAGTCTTCAACCGAAAGTAATAATGAATTCAGATCCAATTGTATTCGCTGCTTTGATGTAAGTACTGTAGCTCAGTGGTTATTCTGACCTGTAGGTCGTGGGCCCAATCCCCGGCTGAAGTATAACAATAATTTGATATCGAAAAGATTTCTCTTTCGAACAGTACCCACCTGCCGGCAAGAATTGGTAAAATGCCGGTACCGAATGGCAGAACTCTTGCGACATCACTTTTTCTAAGCTTTGTCACAGAGTTCTATTAGAAGCTTTTTCATGGCAAATTGTTACTGCCGGAAGAATTGTCAATTACTCGCCGACAGGTGGGTACCGTTAAAAAAAAAACTCTTTTCGATAACTCCGAACAATCCGACTACAAGATGAAGTTTTTCCTGATTGATTCGAATTTTTTTCTGACAAGAATTTGATGAAGACAAATTGCACTATAACTTTTAAACGAAAGTACTTAAACGTAGAAAACAGCAATCATTACGAATAATCAAACAGTCATTAAGGTAAAACAATCATATCAGATGGACTGAAATTTGTTTCGTGAATGAATAATCAACAGACCATTATATGAAAATAAGTCGAGATGACCTTCAAAAGATCTCAGCTCAAAAAATCCAAGAAATCGATTCACAACCGAATGATGTGAAACTTAAAATAAATTTAATGAAATGCAATAAATTGAGCATAAAGTCCAAGTAATTGCATACATCATATTCAAACAGTACCCTAGATATGACTATGTAAAGCATTCATTTGCAATATTTCACACTTGCAACACATAAGCATTACTGACAGCTCACATTAAGAATAATACAAGACCATATTGTAAGTTTAGCAATAGATTATTGAAGCTAAATGCTTTTCAATGCATAACAAAGTTGGCAACACCGGCACGAAAGGTACAAAAAATTATAATGAAATGAACATGGCATATATATTTAGGTATGCTATCGACGATTGAATGGCTGTCATGATGAAATAAATTAGTAAATATTCATTGAATACAATCGACGCCACGTAAATAAAATCGGTTGACCAATGATATTGGTTACCATTATAAAAATATCTAATACAGTTGCACTCATTTCTGGAAAAAAATCCAAACCAAAGAAATACTCAAAAAATATATAGAAAAAAAGAATATGAAAATATACAATTTTAATTAAAATTTAAATGTGGTCGAACGCATTGCACTGACTAACTAATGTAGAACACATCATCATTATCATCATCAGGTAACAACACCATCAACAGACCGAGACATCATTGTAAATATAAAATTGTTGAATTCGGTAGCATATCTGATACAAGTAAAATAAAGACAAAACAAAAGAATATGTTGAACATGGTATATTTAGGCTACATTAACAACTCTACCCTATCACACCAACCACACTTCCATTATTACTACCACTACTACACTTTGTTTAATGTTGCTTCTGTTAATATTGTATTTGGCAAGAATTTATTGAGGTCATCTGTTGTCTCTTATACTTATACGACTATGTATGCATTTAATGCAGTCTTCTCTGGTACATAGTTAAACATTCATACCTATTAGAGAGCTGCATGAATGCGTTTGCTTACACCTTCATAGTAGCTCTCTTTCATTCTCTCTTAGCAAATATGAATTAGAATGAATAGAATAGATATAGAATCGAATGGACTACTCTACTTGCTTAATATTAATTACTCTCACTGATTCTCATATTGCAAATATTCTACATGATTTGAGGATATAGAGAATGACCGAAAAACCAAATGCATTCATGCAGATCTTTAATACCGATAACTAGTTGCATTGTATATTTGGGGATATTGCTGTATTGAAATACTCATTCATTTCTTTTTTATTTTATTTTATTTTTGTATATCCTTTTGTATATCTTTAAATGTTGTAGTATATTGTAAATATATGTGTGTGTATGTATCAAAAAGGACAGAAAATTAAACATAAAAGTACAAAATAATATAAAACAAAAACAAGATTTTCCATTCATCAAAATTAAGTAGGCATTAATATTAATTTTTTATTTTTATGTATACTCAATTTTGGGTCAAAATTTTATAAACAACAAATAAGTAGGTACAACATATAAATGTTAAATAAACCTATTAAATATTTTCCTATACATAAAATAAGAAATATCATCTTCTATAGTTCTTCATAAAATAATAATAATGTTTACAGACATATTGTACATATTACGTTATATTACATAAACCGAACACCCTGCTTGCATTGCGAAATGATTTTCTTAATGAGAATGTGTGTGAGAAATACATAGAAATATATGACACTTCCCCATTCATTTTTGCTAATCAAAAGAACGTACTTACTACTTATCTTAATACCTTAAGAAGGCTCCCCTACAAAATGAACTGAGGAAACACCCGAAAATAGACAGACGCCTTTATTGCCCTGAAATCACCCCTAGTGCGGTGAAATTTATGACCGACCCTTATTAATTATTCTGATCCAACAGTTTCCTCATATACTTATCATTTAACTTCAATCATTAGTGATCGACATTATGTTTGACCCTTCTATGGTCACCTCAAGAGTATATGATGCGTTTAAGTACGCCTTTAATGCAACCAACTCCAGGCAATTGGTTAAGGCATTTTTTCGAGTAGCGCTAGTTGTATATTCTGTCATTATGCCGTTTTGTCGTGTGACTTACATTAGGATTCAATGGAAATATTCCACTTTTTCGTAAGCAAGTCGTGATATTAATTTCAACTTCGCTTGGACCAATTTTGTGGGCGATTCTTTCAAATACAAAAGGGACAAGTGCTTTTGGAAACCACTGTAAACGATGAAACCCTTAACGCCGCATTATTTATATAAAAGGTACGCATTGTCAATGTCACTATTTCAATTCCTTCAGCTACAGTGCATAGATTGGGTGCTTCAACAACATGATGGTTTTTCACATTTCGAATTTCTTTAAGCGATGAGGGTCATTTCTCGTTTCGGCGATGTGGATTGACCACCAAGATCGTGCGATTAATCACCGTTGGTTTTTTTTTTTTGTGAGGCTACGCAAAGGATCGTGTTGATGCGGATAATCCTCAAACTCTTGACGCTTGAAAACAAACATCAGCGAAATTATGGCCGAGATATTGTACAATATGTTCCGGAGAGTCACTTAAAATTACTTCTCAAGGGCCCGTGAGTGACATTTGAATGATATTGTATTTTACATGGGAAAGTCCAAACACACACAGAACTGTGTTTTATTTACTTTCGGAACTCCAAAATGGATATACTTGATTAAAATTGGTTTTCAATGAAGAAAAATTGTGGTAAAAAATGTTGCTAAAAACCGAAAATTCCTTTCATATGACGTAATAATAATGATTAATAAAATTGTAGTTATTTATGACTTTAAAATTTTATAGGTCATCATTAAAATATTTTAGAAAAAATTAGATTTGAAAGTAAACAATTTTTAAAGCATTTTATTTGGCCATTTCAAAGTTTACTATTTATTTACAGTGTTTTGTTATGATGTTCGACTGTTGCAAACTGAAAATTAATTGTTTTGATCAACAATAAAATTTCATAAAAATTTCTCTTATCACTATTGTATTAATATTTCAAAAAATTATATTTTTTAATTCTATATTTATATTGTCAATCATAATTTGTTATTGTTGATTAATTTATTTGTTTATGAAGTTATCATTTTTAAATATTCCCATATTGTTTCTATTGTTGCGGCAATTTCAAAGTCACATTATAAGAGGTAATATCACATTATATGGTAATCCATAATTGAACATCTTTGCATGACTTTATCGCTTATCTTATACTCAGAAATCTATACAATTAGCTTCTGGGCAATCTCTGCAAATTGTTATTAAAACGTAATTACTATTCATTGAGTGCAATAATTATAGATTAGATATATTTAATATACTGCAAATGTTAATTGGTCACTACATGACATATGTTAGTTAAGTATTTTAAACGTTCATAATTGGTAATACTTAATATTTAAGATATTATTATGTTTTATTGCTGGTAAAAAAAAAAAAACCCAAAAAATTTTTAAAGCATATTTAAGTGAATTGACATGATATGATTTAATCTAAGTAGTTATAAAGATTTAAGAAATTTTATACAAAAGAATTGATACGCAAAATGTATTATAAAATAAAGGAAATAATAATTTAATAAAAAGAAACACTTCCTGAATAAAATGTCATACATATTTTCATGATTTAAGTATTCTCATCTAAAAATATGTCAAATTTATTTATGAATTTTCATATAATATTTTTCTTCATATTATGGCAAATTTTGTGAAAGCAACAAAAATAAAAAACAGAGCAAATATTACAAAAATAAAAATTCACACCTTTCTAAATGAGTCAGCAAAAACAAGAATAAAACGAATAAACTATAAATGTATAGCCAATATAGTTAGTATATGCATAGTTGACAGTATAAACCAGTTGAGTGTATAAACCACATATACCATCTCAGATACCGTCAACTATACTATGCATATACTAACTATATTGGTTATACATTTATAGTTTATTTGTTTTATTCTTGTTTTGCGTTTTTTTTTCTCTCTCTTTTATTGGCAAAATGACAAAACAAAAAACTATATAAAATTGATCAAGTCATCAATTTGAATCATCATCATCATCATCACCATTATCATGCCAACGCTGACCATAACGACGATGAGAATAAAATTAATATAAAAAAAAAGTTAAAAATCGAATTGTGATGAGTAATGATTATCACAAAAAATTAATAGAAAATCTATTTTCTCTATACTAAATATAGAACAAATAGAAGATGACAAAATGTTTTGTCAAAAACAGTACACAAATAAACACATACGCTATTTTAAGCATTTGAAATTGATAAGAAATTCAATTAGCTGATAACCCAATATTAGAGATTCTTGAAAATTATTCAATTGTCTATTTTTAAAAGTGTGTGTATACGAGCACCATAAGCACATTGGTACTCATAAATCAGAGTAACGAAAACAATATCATATAATATTTGACATTAATGTTCTGTCAACTAGAATTTATTTTTAAATCATTTATTATAGATTGTTGAAAAATACAAATTATATAGATAATAAAATTATATTATTTACGTGATATACTTACATAGTGAAATATATGAAATTATATCATTTTATTTTGTACTTTTGCAATCTGTACATATAGTCTTACCTGAAATAAAAGAAGAAACAAAATTTATTATACAAATTGTGACTTGATATAAAGAAAATTATACAGGAGTTATATTCAATATTTTGTATCATTGTTCGCTAATGCGACATAGCTGACCAATGGATGAAATCAGCTCCTCTTAAAGTAATGTGTTGGGAATTCCGAAAAAAAATAATATGTATCAGAGCACATATAAAATTATAAAATTAAGTCATTAAATGGTTCATTCAAAATTTTAAGCGACAATAAATCTTTAATAATACATCTAAGAATATTTGCATTAATACATCAAGGAAGGAATGTAATTGTATTTCAATAAGAGAAATAAAAATTAAATTGAAATCAAAACGAAATTTTTAAAAATATACATTTATAAATAATGAAACATTAATGTATACATAAATATACACTACTATAAATATAACTGTTAAAAATGTTGTACGTACACAATATTCCAACCATTAAATGGTACAAAATTTAATTGTGATTTTTTTTTTTTTTTTGACAAACATCAGTGTGTTTTAAAAAAATAAATCATATAAAAAATATAAATGCAAATAACTATATAGTGGAATACCAAGTATGCATACACAAAAACAAACAAAAATAATAAATAATAAATAACAAAAATTCAACTTTTCTATTGACATTTTACTGTATACCATATGTACATATTTCCCAATTTATTTATTTATTTGTATTCTCTCTATACCAACACATGCACATGCAAAATATTTGCAATTGAAAATATGTACAATATTAAAATTGAATTTACATTGTTTACATTTCTATCTTATGTTTTTGACACAGTACATATGTTTTGGTTGATTTTAATTTGTACAATTACAAATATTTATTTCAAACTACTTTTTTTTTTTTGGTAATTTATTTAACTAATTATTTTTTATGATTTTTATTTCGTTTTGTGGTTATTCATTTACAGAATTCATATTTATACTATTTAGTAAACTTTATTAAATTCTCTTTAATGTTTTTTCCTCTCAATGCACGTGGCCTTAATGATCGGTTAATTAAAAGAGGCTTTAAAATTTTGTTACCAGAAGCGTTGCTACACAATAAAAATGTTACCCGATCTTTAGCAACTTTAAAACCACTAGCAGTCTTTTCGGATTTTGCTATAAAAGTTCTGGAAGGCATTTTTTTCCAGAACAAACCCGTTTCATCGGCATTGAAAATTTGGTCGGGGACATAGCCCCCATCTTCAATTACTTTGGCTAGTTCTGCTGGAAAGATTTTAGCTGCCTTTTCATCTGCTGATGCGATTTCTCCTTTAATTTTTAAATTATGAAATGCGTTTCTTTTAAGAAATCCTGTTAGCCATCCATCACTAGCAGTAAACTCCTTTCTCCTACCTTGACGACTTGTTGATGGCTCCGATATCTGCAGTTGCTTATAAATTCGCAGTGACTTCTGCTTTATAATATTTCCATCTACAGGTATTCTCTTTTGCAATAAATCCTCAATCCAAAACACTACACATTTTTCCATTTTTACTAACACTTCATCTCTAATGTATGACGATGTTTTGGAACTATGTTTTGATGTACTGATGACAGATTTTCGTATTTCATTCTCATTTTTCTTAATGGTCCTGATAGTAGCTTCGTTTAAGTCAAATTTCTTGCCCACAGATGTTGAACCTTCACCTTTTGCCAGACAGTCCAAGATTTTTAATTTTACTTCCAAAGAAATGGCTTGCCTTTTACGAATCTTTGAAATTTTGGACATTTTGTTAACTGTAGTAAGGGCAAAAATTATATTTTTAAAGCTTAACTAAAAATTTATATAGAATACCTTTTTTCACTTATTAAGGTCAAAAATGTTCAAATCACGAACAATTGATAAAAAATTGCGAGCAATAAACTTTAAACACTTTATCTAAGCAATATTTTATTTAAATATTATGCGAACAAAATACGAAGGAAGAGTTATTGAATAAGGGGATTTCCCTGTTACTACTATGTATTGTAACGAAATCAGCAATGGTGCCAAGTTGTTCATTTCAGCAATGGTGCCAAGTGCCAAACAAGACAAGACAGTGATTTTCAAACCGTAATAGATTAAAAATATTTACAAAAAAATTATTTTTTTTCAACCGTGTAAATTCAAATCCGTGTAAAAAGAAACCGTGTAAAAAAAGAGTTGGGTGTATTACGTGAAAAAATTAAAATTAATTATTATTTTTAGATTTGTATTTTTTTAATCTTTTTTAAAAATTTTTGTTTGATTTAAATTTTTTTACTCTATCGAAAAAATTACTTTTTGTTTTTCATTATTGAAGAATAAAAATAATTTTTTGATTTTTATTTTTTTCCCCCATAAATAAAACTCAAAACATCATACAGCTTTGTTGTTGTGAGCATGGTGAAATTTTTTTTTGTTTCGACCTCGTCTGCCAATCAACAATAAAAAATAGAAATCAATAACATAAAGAACTGAGTAGATTTATTTACTACTATATCTGTATTGGAATATATAATACCCAAGTATATGGTTTCAAAAAATTTTCTGATCCAGACATCGCCGAATTTTAAAATTTTTCGTTCTGAAAAAGATATAATCCTTCCTGAGCTTCAACGGCCTGGATTATATTTTGTGTTGGCTCATTTGTCCACGATGAAGTAATTCGTGGCTTCTTCCTTTTCTTACTAGAGGATATTGATGCACTTGCTTAAGTGGAATTCATTGAATTATCAATAATTGCAAACATCGTCTGAATCCATTTCAATTATTTCTAAAAATTCTAAATATTTTAATATATTAATAACATTTAATAATAAATGTATACAAAAATTAATTAATTTCAGCGAAGACTTACTTCACGTTATTTTCCTTTGAACTTCTTCTTTGGTAAACAGTTATTTTGAAATATCGGTGCAGGTTGCACTCGGTACATTTTTTACAGTATAATTGCTGGATGTTGGGTAAAGGAGTGTTCACATTATCGGCACATCAGGGTTGATTTCGATCGTGCATAGTCAGCATGATTTCGGCGAAGATTGTCTCATTTTGAAAAATTGTGAGTGTTCACATTATCGGCACACGAGAATCGTCGCATTGCATCGATAGTGGGATCTTAGCTTTAGGAATATAAAATATAAATGTTTACCTGCATCTTTTTTAAAAGCAATTCCGTTTGACAGGCCATAAGGTTAACCCAGAATAAAAGCGGACGACGGGTAGCCGCTGTAAAAATTAAAGCTTACACAATCATATGTAATAACCAGAGACCACAAATAATGATTATTTTTAAAAATTCAAATGAAAAAATCAACATTTTCTACATGTCGGTGAACACAGCTGAGTACATCAAAATGATACTGATTAAACGCTGAATTGGAACCACCAAAAATTTTTATATTTTGAGTATTACGTGAAAAAATTAAAATTAATTATTATTTTTAGATTTGTATTTTTTTAATCTTTTTTAAAAATTTTTGTTTGATTTAAATTTTTTTACTCTATCGAAAAAATTACTTTTTGTTTTTCATTATTGAAGAATAAAAATTATTTTTTGAGTTTTATTTTTTTGCTCAGGAATAAAAATAATTTTTTGAATTGAATTTTTTTTGTTCGGGAATAAAAATTAAATTTTCCCCCATAAATAAAACTCAAAACATCATACAGCTTTGTTGTTGTGAGCATGGTGAAATTTTTTTTTGTTTCGACCTCGTCTGCCATTCAACAATGAAAAATAGAAATCAATAACATAAAGAACTGAGTAGATTTATTTACTACTATATCTGTATTGGAATATATAATACACAAGTATATGGTTTCAAAAAATTTTCTGATCCAGACATCGTCGTATTTTAAACTTTTTCGTTCTGAAAAACATGCAAATGTTGACCTATTACAAATAGTTTTATATTAGAAAGATATAATCCTTCCTGAGTTTCAACGGCCTGGATTATATTTTGTGTTGGCTTATTTGTCCACGATGAAGTAATTCGTGGCTTCTTCCTTTTCTTACTAGAGGATATTGATGCACTTGCTTAAGTGGAATTCATTGAATTATCAATAATTGCAAACATCGTCTGAATCCATTTCAATTATTTCTAAAAATTCTAAATATTTTAATATATTAATAACATTTAATAATGTATACAAAAATTAATTAATTTCAGCGAAGACTTACTTCACGTTATTTTCCTTTGAACTTCTTCTTTGGTAAACAGTTATTTTGAAATATCGGTGCAGGTTGCACTCGGTACATTTTTTACAGTATAATTGCTGGATGTTGGGTAAAGGAGTGTTCACATTATCGGCACATCAGGGTTGATTTCGATCGTGCATAGTCAGCTTGATTTCGGCGAAGATTGTCTCATTTTGAAAAATTGTGAGTGTTCACATTATCGGCACACGAGAATCGTCGCATTGCACCGATAGTGGGATCTTAGCTTTAGGAATATAAAATATAAATGTTTACCTGCCATAAGGTTAACCCAGAATAAAAGCGGACGACGGGTAGCTGCTGTAAAAATTAAAGCTTACACAATCATATGTAATAACCAGAGACCACAAATAATGATTATTTTTAAAAATTCAAATGAAAAAATCAACATTTTCTACATGTCGGTGAACACAGCTGAGTACATCAAAATGATACTGATTAAACGCTGAATTGGAACCACCAAAAATTTTTATTTTATGAATATTGCATGAAAAAATTAAAATTAATTATTATTTTTAGATTTGTATTTTTTTAATATTTTATAAAAGTTATTGTTTGATTAAAATTTTTTTACTCTATCGAAAAAATTACCTTTTGTTTTTCATTATTGAAGAATAAAAATTATTTTTTGAGGTTTATTTTTTTGCTCAGGAATAAAAATTATTTTTTGAATTGAATTTTTTTTTGTTCGGGAATAAAAACTAAATTTTGATTTTTATTTTTTTCCCCCATAAAAAAACTCAAAACATCATACAGCTTTGTGGTTGTGAGCATGGTGAAATTTTTTTTTTGTTTCGATCTCGTCTGCCAATCAACAATAACAAATAAAAAACAATAACAACATAAAGAACTGAGTAGATTTAATAACTACTATATCTGTATTGGAATATATAATACACAAGTACAGTAGACGTCCATTTATACGAATGATATAGTGTCAGGGCTGTTCGTAATATCGGAAAATTCGTATTACTGGACCTAAATATTTTTGAATATTTCAACCAAAAAAACACCATTTCTTGCTTCCATAAATTCAATACATATTTTTATTTTTTTTTAAACGAAAAAATCGAACTTAGAGATTAATTCATAAGCATATACCGAATATCCACTATTCAAGAAAATCAAATTATCTTTAGGGACAAGTTATGTGTTAAAAAAGTCAGTAATTATTACATATTAAAAAAATCAGTCATCAAAGATTGACGGTTATTTGCCCGTAAACCCATTTCTACTGCTTCTTGTTGAAGTTCTCTTAGTAAAAGCGTTTTTGTACAGCCAATATTGTTCTGAACTGCCCATTGAATGCAAGTGTGAAAACAGTTTGCAGCTTCCATATGTTTGATGGTCTGTTCAGTGCCAAGTGAAGTTATGTCTTCATCGTCGCTGCAATCGAATGGAACAGACTCGTTGATAATGTCCCTATTCCAATCTATCAAATCGCTAGCAGTGAACGCCATATCTGGAAAAGCATTATCTAGTACATTTATTGCACTTCTCATAGCAGAAATCTCCTCACTTTGCCTAAGGACTGAAAGTGGAATATCGTCTTCATCATCGTACTCTTCGGAGTTGAATATTTTTTTCCAGCATTTCTTTAGGGAGTCGCTTGAAACTTTCTTCCAGGCCGCAGCAACCAGGGACACAGCTTCAAATAAGGTAAAATTTTTTAAGCAAACCACTAAATTTTCCTGCGATGCCACCAATTTGGACAGCAAACCACTTCGATAATGTAGCTTCAATAGTCTAATGGCATTTTGGTCCATCGGTTGGATCAATGGTGTCACATTTGGAGGCAAAAACATTACCCATATTTTTCCATCTTCGGTCTCCTTTATAAGCTCCTCCGCAAGTGGATGACTTGGTGCATTATCCAACAATAAAAGAGCCTTTTTTGGAAGGCTTTTGCTTTCTAGAAATTCTTCAACCTGAAAAATGAGACATTTGCAAATGTAACGTTATGACAATCAGGCCTGTTCCGAAACTCACATCGTCATAAAAAAAATGGGGATTACGGACAAATCCCCACGATTTCATGCAGGTGCGGATTTCGTAATAGGCCACAATAAGTTTTTCGAACCAACCTGTGGAACAAAAATGTCGAAAAACCACTTTTTAAAAAGTAATGCATTCATCCATGCCGACGTGGAGTTATCATAGTTAACTGGCAAGATCTTGTTTCGGAATGACCTGGGCTGTTTAGATTTGCCAATGACGAAAGGTTTAATCTTCTTTGTTCCCTCAGCATTAGCACAAACAAGAACCGTTATTCTCTCCTTTGATAGTTTGCGACCAGGAGCAGTTTTTTCCCCTGAGTGAACATAGGTCTTATTCGGCAACATTTTCCAGTAGAGACCAGTTTCATCTGCATTGAATACTGCCTCATGTGAGAGTTGGTGCTCTTCTATGACTTCTGACAATTTTTTAAGGAATGGCGCCACAAGTTGTTCCGACGAAGACAACTTTTCGCCACATTCCTTAAGCAATCTTATACCATACCGCTTCTTGAATTTTGTGAACCAACCTTCACTTGCCAAAAATGTGCCGTCATAATATTTCTTGTGGAATTCCAGAGCTTTAGTTCTTAATTGCATAGCGCTTACCGTAATGTATGAGTTTCGTTGCTCTATGAACCATTGATGAAGTGCGTCTTCCATTCTCGGAAACTCTCCTTTTTTCATAGTAAATCGGTTTTTTGTATTGCTTGCAGAGTTGTTTAAAAGTTCACTTCTTTGTTTTTTTATTGTACATATGGTCGATTTAGATAACTTGTACTTGGCAGATATCTCCCACAATGCTTTTCCTTCCTCACAATCCGCAAGAATATTTAGTTTCTCTTTTAAAGGAATTCTTCTTTTTGAATTCATTTTAACTTTTCACTTATGTATCACCACCAAAAAATACTTTTTTAAGCCAAGTTGTCGCAAAATACGTGTGTGTGTATGGCAATTCGTAAAATAAAGGAAAAACAATCAGACAACAAAGTCAAAGCCTACCAAGAAGCATAGTTCAAATTCAAATATGTACATACATAAAAAATGTCATTCGTATTATCGAACAGAAAATTTCACCACCATTCGTATTATAGAATGGATAATGAGGAAAATATGGCATTCGTAAGATTGGATATTCGTGGAACCGACAGTTCGTGTAATTGGACGTCTACTGTATATGGATTCAACAAATTTTTTGATCCAGACATCGTCGAATTTTCAAATTTTTCGTTCTGAAAAATATGCAAATTTTGTTGACCTATTACAAATAGTCTTATATTAGAAAGATATAATCTGAAAGATAAAATAAAATTTCCAGTCAGTCAATTACTTAAAATTTCAAATCGGCCAACTACAACCACAAAAATTGAAAATCAGTATAATATACATAAATTATGTAAATATTAATTCATTTTTAGAAACAAAATTTATTCCAAAATATCAGGTGATAAATTGCATCTAAGATCACTTAAAACCAGCTTCAGTGCAGAGAATGACCGTTCAACACTAACTTGGATAGCTGGAACACTATGAACGATTTGTGATAAAGACCATACGTATGGGTATATGTGTCGTTTATCGTTCCAATATTCCATTATTTCAACGCCTAATTCGACAGGTTTTGGTGCAAAGTTCTCAATTTTATTTATTGCTTTTCGCAATTCTTCATCCTTTGACTCATCGCTAGATTCTTTATCAGATGGAGATACGAGGTGCCCTCTTAAAATAATTTTCCCGAATGAACTTCGAGAGAGTACTCCACCATCGTTTTGACTTCCTAGCGCACCAACATCTACGAACGTAAAAGCGTAGTTTGCATCGCATGCAGCTATTAACACAATACTGTAATTTTTTTTTGTAATTAAAGTATAAAGAACCGCAATATTGATGTGCTTGCCATCAATGGCTCCAAGGCAATGCGGCATTCCCGTTTTAATGTAGAACCTGAAAAATGTAGAGCTACAAAAGAAAAATGAATTAGTTAATACAGAAGCCCAAAAGTCCACAACAAACCTGTCGGAGATTTTTTTTCATTCATAGTCATTGGGCTGAGTAACGTATATGCTGTGGAGTTCTATCCATAAGGCATTGCAGGTATCATAAATTATTTCTGTTATACTCGACACTCCCATTTTGTTCGATCACACAAGAAATTGTGAGCTGCACCCTTGCGATAAGTACCTGTAATGAGATTATTCATCTTGTTACCACTTTCTTACCGTTCTGTATAAGTTACTTACATTAATGTTGGCGGTCTTCTGGAAAAACGCTGGATTCTTTCTTTTATTAATGCCAAAAGAGTATGGAACATAGGAACACTCATTCTTGTCGCCTTAAAAAAGTGTTCTTCGCCGTTCATCTTTATTTCCAAAAAACAAGTTGTATGAAATCCCAATTTATTTCGGGTGATATTTACTGGACGCACCAACCATCTCCATAACCGCTTCCTCATCTTAATATACATCTTGTACATCGAATACATGATTGTAATAATTTATATTATTTTCACAGGTATGGAAATGTTCGCATACATTTTTATTTCAAGCAATCACGTCACCCTCGTTCGCCGCAATTGTATTTGCTCGGACAGATTTCACGCCGGCAACTGAACCGCTGTTCTCTTACCGTCATCCGCTTTTATTCTGGGTTTTAACCTATACTTCTCATTATTTCCATTTTCGAGTTCACTTTTTAGAATTTCTATTTTGCCATCTCGAGCCTGTGCTGTCTGTAACTGGAAATCTATACCTTCACTATTCACAGTTGCAACCGCGTTTTCACAATCTTTTTCACATCTGCTTAAAGCGTCGACGGGAGCCATTTTTACCCCCGCACGATGTGGAATGGTATAAGTATTAAAAAAAACATTTTCAAAGAAATATTTTGATTTTTCTTAGAAGATCATTTATATATTAAGGTATTCAAAAATCACATTTTAAAAGAAAACCGGAGTTTTCTTAGAGAGATCAATTAATCAAGACAAAACTTAAAAACAAATGTGCATTGCATGTTAATTCTGTAATGGAAATCATATTTTAAAACAAAATCATCATATCCGAAGTATAAATAGTGTTGTTCCGATGCGACCAAGTACTCGATACCAGTACTCACAAAAAATATCGATAAAAAGTATCGATGCTAAAAAAATATCGAGCTCAAGTACTCGATAACTACTTGTATCGTACTCATTCAAAAAAATCAAATTTTGTTAAACAGAATTTTTTTTATATACAGTAAATTCCGGATATAAGAGCAGAGCAAAATGCTCAAAATTCGAATACTTTATCCGGGGAAGTCTTTTATGAAAATCCCGGTTAATAGAAGTTTTGAGGCTTATACGAAAAACCCGCTTAAAGAACCTTATTGGGCTTATACACAAATTCCGCCTTATGAAACATCCGCTTTCATAGAACAATTCTGCATACACAACGTACTCGTATTATTAAAACCAATTATGTATGTATTTGTATTTTTTAATGTATGTATGTATGTTCAAAAAATGATAAATTCATATTTATACATAAGTAAGTTCATAAAAAAAAACAATAGTAATGTAAGGAACAAGTAAGATCTTTGTTATATGAACACATTTGATTATATAAGAACATTGTACATCTGTGTAACGTACATGAGATCAATTTTTGTAAAAATCACATTTTTTTAAAAAAGTTTGTTATTTTAGATTGGAATGTCATCTCATTCTCTAAAATATCTCCTTCCATGCTCTCCAATTCAGCAGCGAATTTGTTTTTGGGCAAAAAGTGTGCTCTAAGGCTCTGAATGCAATAGAGAACCTCTGGAATCGATGGTGGTTTTGGAATTTCTTCAATATTTTCTTCTTCTCCGGACCCGTCGCTGTCACTTTCAGTAAGATCGCCTGTCGCATCAACAATTGCATCGACAATGCATGAATCCGCTAAATCACCAAAGCACGCAATGTCGTCATCACACACAAGATATTCTTCGAATGCATTTCTCGTACTTTCGTCAGTTAGGTTCTGTGCGATTTTTGCTATTACAACGTTTGTATTTTCAAGTTGCTGATGGGTACGTGTAGTTATGAATTTTGCCTAAAGAAACAAAATAAATTCAATAAAATAAGTAAACATTGTATTGTAATGAACATACTTTTTTAAAACAATTTTGAATTGATGTTGGCATTACCATCCCAAAGCTGTGCTTAACCATATGCATCGCTTGGAATATAGTGAGAGATTTTGCGAATTCAGCCATTGTTTGTCCACGTTCAACTGCTGCAATCTGCTTGCGCATAATACTTTGCCTATAGTATGCCTTAAAGCAATGAATGATTCCCTGATCCAGGGGTTGAGTTATAGCTGTTGTATTCGGCGGTAAAAACTGAAGATTAATGTTTGTCCAAGTGTCGAAAATCTTATGGCAAGACGCATTGTCTACTAGCAAAACAATTTTCCGATTCTGCTCTCTCATTTGCGCATCCAACTTTGGTAAAACCTTACTCCATATGTCCTGAGTCATCCACGCTTTCTTGTTGGAGTAATACTTTAAAGGCAAAACCTTATTTTTAAAGCATCGTGGACTTTTCGACTTTCCAATGATAATAACGTCTTTAAAATCTCCTGTGGCATTGCAAATAAAAAGAAGCGTTAACCGGTCCTTGGATGATTTGAAACCTTTCACTTGCTGTCCTTTGTATGTTAACGTTTTTTGCGGTAATGCTTTAAAAAACAAGGCACTTTCATCAGCATTGAAGATATTCGCCTGATCATAGTCCGCTGTAATATTAGGAAGAGCTATGTCCAAAAATAATTCTGCATTTTCAGCATCAACGGAGCGTTCTTCGCCGTGAATTTTCCTTAATTGAATGCCATTGCGCTTTTGCAATCGCCAAAGCCATCCTGAAGTTGGCGTAAAATCTTTATTGAGCTGCACCGCAAACTGCTTGGCTTTCTCTAGCATCAATTTGGTAGAAATTGCTGCTCCCGGTGATCTCACTTGGTTGAACCACATCATTAACGCCTGCTCTACCTCAAATTCCTTACTGGGCCTCATCCGTTTGGTAGACGATTTGTATGTGGACGATTTGGCAGTAATTTCAGCTGCATTTCTTAAAATTTTGTTTAGTGCACTGGCGGAGCACCCATATTTCGAACACAATTGGAGTTTGGTAACTGTTTTGCTCTCACCGATAATTTTGATCTTTTCCTTTATTGAGAGTGTTTTTCTTTTATTTCTAACCATGCTGTAGAATAAAAATACTGTTTAGGCTTTGAAAAACATGTAAAATTATTTCACTTACATATTTTCGCAGTTGACCACTTGCCGCCATAACACAACAAACATATGTTTTAAAGCTACAAGGCAAAAGGTTGCCATGCCGCTAAAAAAAGACAAAATACATGCTGCCAAAAAAAGACAATACAATGCTGCCAAATTTTTTTTATCCGGGGATTTTTGTATGAATTTCTTGAAATGGTTCACACTTTTGCAACGTAATAAGCGGGTGGATTTTATAAGCGGGAATTACATTAACCGGGAATTTTCCTGTATATTGCTTATGGAGATTTTTCGTGACCTAATGTTGTTACCTTATAAGAGGGGAAACCCTTTAACCGGGGGGCTTATATCCAGAATTTACTGTACATATCTGAATATAAATATACATACGTATGTAAATACATATTTATTTATCAGTACAAATAACAGCGTAGTATTTTAAAGATGTACAAAAAGTAAAGTCTTTAGTTGAAAAATTCAGATTCGGATATACCGTTCAAGAAAAGAAGCTTATCAATGTGGGTAGGTGAAAGGCGGTTTCTTTTTTGCGAAACTATAGCTCCCGCTTTAGAAAACAGACGCTCACAGGGCACAGACGATGCCACGACGCAAAGATAGCTTCGAGCAAGTTTATATAAAATTGGAAAGTTACATTTCATTTCCTCCCAATCTGCAAGAGGGTCACTATTAAGTGGTGAAGTTGGCATAGCCAAATATTTCGAAAGCTCATCGGGATCTTTATGCCCTTTTTTGTGATCGTGGACCAATTCGCGATGATGTTCCCAAAAGTCGTACGATACTTCTTCAGGCTCATCGGATTCGCTGCTACTTAATGCCTCCCCCTTAACAAGGTCTCGAATTTTTTGCATAGCTTTAGAAAATGCAAGAGCGTCTTTAAAATGGATACGCTTGAATCTAGGATCCAAAATCGTAGCTATTGCAACGCCACTATGGTACTCAATTTGTCCGAATCGTTTTTGTAGTTCGAAAATTAAAGTTGTTTTCAATGCTATTAGAATGGACATGGCGCACTTTACTTTTTGAACTTGTGACATAAGACAGTTAACAATTGGAATTACTTTCGAAATGGAAATATAGTTTTCCGCAGAAGTTTCTCTGGTTGCAAATTCGAATGGTTTCAGCAAAAGCATTAACTGTTTTAAACACTGTAAACTGTTAAACTGTTGTAAAATATCCCATGTGTATATATATTCTAATAATTGCACAAAGAATGTTTAATACGAGGGCGGATTGATAATGAAGCTACCTAAGTAGGAAGAAAACATTTTTTTTTCAAAAACCATTAATTTCTCAACATAGTCTTCTTTTACTTCGACACACTTAGTAAGACGATATTCCAACTTTCCAACTTTCCAACCCCTCAAAATACGCGTTAGTTTCGGTAATCACTTCTTCGTTTGAGCTGAATCTTTTTCCTGCGAGCCATTTTTTCAAGTTTGGAAACTGGAAAAAGTCACTAGGAGCTAAATCTGGACTATAAGATGGATGATCAAGCTATTCGAAGTGTATTTCACGTAATTTTAGCATCGTATCTAATGCTGTGTGTACCGGTGCGTTGTTTTGAAGAAAGAGCACTTTTTTCTTCTTTAAATGTGGTCGTTTTTTCTTGATTGCATCATTCAATTGATCCAATAATGCACGATAATACTTTCCTGTGATTGTGGATCCTTTTTCAAGATAATCGATAAGCAATATTCCGAGTTCATCCCAAAATACAGTGGCCTTAACCTTGCCAGCCGGTTTCACTGCCTTCGCCTTCTTCGGAGCACTTCCACCAGCTTCCACCCATTGTTTCGATTGATTTTTTGGTTTCAGGTGTATAGTGGTGGATCCACGTTTCATCAACAGTTCTTAATCGACGCCAAAAATCAACAGGATTACGCTTTATCATGTCCAAACACCGCTGTGAAGTGGTCTCTCCAGCACCCATCTTGCTGATAGCTTTTTCATATGTAAATGTTCATGCAAAATGTTCAACACACATTCATATAAGATGTTTACCATTTCAACAATCTCACGCAACTTGACTCGGCGATCAGTCATAACGATTTTGAGGATTTTCTTGATATTTTCTTCAGTAACCACCTCTTTTGGCCTTCCTGTTGATGGTATTGTTGCAGTGCTTGTTCGGCCGCGTTTAAATTCAGCAATCCAATATTTTACCATGTAATCTGACGGAGCAGCCTCACCGTAATGTTTATCGAGCTTTTCTCTTGTCTCTTTCGCCGTTTTCCCTTTCAAATAATAGTGTTTAATCACTGCACGAAATTCGTTTTTTTCCATTTTTCAAGAAACACAAAATATGGTTACTTCAAACGACTACAACAAATAAACTAATTGATGAATTTGGGTGAAATTTTAACAGCTGACGTTTGACAGATCGAAATTTCAAAAAGTTTTTGTGTTTGTGCTGCATTTTTTCGTACTTAGGTAGCTTCATTATCAATCCGCCCTCGTATTTATGTAAAATACTATGCCTGCATAGAATTATTTTTCGCGGTGTGTCTACACTGCATTCGTATTTTCGTATGTGCAAATGAAACCAATAACTACTGCAGAAGTAAGTTTGAGAGCGATCTGTCATTTGTCATTTGAGCATTGTAACCGAATGACTGAAGACATGCTAAAGGCATTTGATGAGAGAGAGAGAGAGAGAGAGATTAGCAAAAAATAACCAGATCTTTAAAAGAGCGAATCGTAGATTTTGTACTGTCACGTAACCGAATTTTTGATACAAAAATACAACAAGTTTCATGGAACAACTATCACATTCCGTAGAGACGGCTCCGTGTGACTTTTTCTTGCACCCAAAACTTCTAATGTTACTTTGCGGAACACATTTTAAATTGTTTGAACTTATCAAAAATTAACTCAACATAAAATGAAACAACATAAAATAATGCTGAAAAATTACCTTAAAAGCCTTAAATAGGCCCTACTCTGATGGAAACTCAATAGGTTTTAATTGGAAATTTGTTTAATTTTTTTTTTTTGTCATTATTATTGTTATTGCATGAAAATTTGTTCAAACACTCAACTACTTAAAGGCGGTTACACCCACTCTTTGTAAGGGGTGTTCTTATTTAGAGTGAAGCAGTTTCCGATAAGAATAGAATCTAGTAACCCAAAAGTCGTTTGTATTCAGTAAGGTTGCAATTTCATCATGGAAACATTGACAACGTTTGCAAATATAGAAATTTTATTAAGAAAATCGTGATTCTGTCATACAAACTCAAAAATGGCTACATATCGCTAATTTTATTCAGTGATGTGGCTCATTTTTAGCTCAATGGGTATGTGAACAAGCAAAATTGTCGGATGTGGAGTGAAGACAATCCACAAGGAATTCTTCAGACACCATTACATCCACAAAAACTTACCGCTTGGTGCGATTTATGGGCTGTCGGAACCTCTGAACCATACTTCTTTAAAAACGCGGCAGGCAACAACGTAACTATCAATGACGATCGCTACAGAGCCGTGATAACTGACTATTTGAATCCCCAATTGCGTGGTACGAATGTAGAAGAGATATGGTTCCAGTAAGACGACGGTACATGCCATACATTGAACAAAAAAATCAATTTTTTGAGGGAACCATTTACCGTCCCCATATAATCTCTCGAAATTGAGCTGTGAACTATTCTACATGATCTTTCAATTTAACTCCTCTGGACTATTTTTGTGAAGGTATGTGAAAGGGCTAGTTCATACTGATAGACCTAATGAACCTGCTGATAAACTATTGCCGAGATTAGGCCACAATTACTTGAAAAAGTAACAGAATATTTGGCTTCCAGATTACATCACATTCGAGGCAGCCACAGCGGCCATATGCCCGAAATCATATTCAAACATAAATTCCATACAATTATCCGTCCAATAAAACCAATTTTTAGTACAGAATATTATATTTTGTTTACTACCTTTATAAAGCGCAGCGGATATGGAGAGCATCACAACATTCAATCACACACACACACCTCACGCCACACCAATCACACATCAAAAGCCACGTGCCCCAACTACAATGAGAAGAGGGCAAGGAGGCTTGTGAGTAGAGAGCCGTCACATACAAACTTATAGCGGTCTGAACAGGCCACTAGGCCATTGGTACACATGCAGAGAAAATGACGACATAACGATCATTGCGACAAAACGGTATTTTGTTTGCTACTTGAGCGATCAGGGTCGCAGCCATTCTACCTACCTATCTTACATTTTGTATTTTTTCTTTCTCAAAAAAAAAACCACACCCGTTATGTATGTATAAAAATGTCTATTCATTTATTATCTTATTTTCATTTAGTAAATACTATTGTTGTCAACAATATTCACAATTTTTATTTAGATAGCTTAGCATTTATATACACGTGAACACATCACACTACATTAAATAAGATTTATTACAATTGAATATGATTTGTACGACAATAACTAACGAGTTAATGTATAATTCAAACGTCTAGCGTAATTGTAGTACATACATATGTATATGTATGTATGAATGTATATCAGGATCGTAGCGAGAAAGCAGCAGTTGCGTAGCCAGGTGAAATCAAGGGGTTAGATCTCCCTTGGCCGATGGATTTGTTAAAAATGAAAATTAATAATATTTAGATATTTAAAAATCATTCGGTAAAATTATTGTTATACATCTTTTTCATCTACCCTTTCCCAAACACACACACTTCCCCCCCCCCTGGCCAAAATTCTAGCTACGCCACTGGAAATCAATCTATGAAATTCCAATCGCATTTTTAATAGAGGGATGTATTAATTTCATATTTGCGTTTTGTCTGCTACTTTCGAACGACTTTTATTTTCCGATCATCGATGTTTGTTATATGACTAATCGTAGAAACTTCAATGAATATGGTGACGATGTTAATTCTTCAAAATTCCAATTAGCATCAGAGATATTCAGACTTATTTTGTCGTCCACATTTTGCCATTTGTGATGAAATATTTAATATATGACAATCAGATATTGACTTAATGTATGACAGATTCTCAGATTGGACTACGTCTAATCGTTAACATATATTTCCAAAAACCACTATTTTGATTTAAAACAAGGTATACCTGCCTGCAGGGTTTAATATTCGAATGTATAAGACACATACCATATTAAACTGCATAACCTCCCTTGGCTACAACCCTGATATGTAATACATCTATTCTATGTTAAATATATATTACACAATAATGTACTAAATCAAAACAAACAATAAAAATAACTGAGTACATATATGTATTTTTTTTATTATACATACCATTACAATACTTAAAAAAACTGTACAAATTTGATTTGTCAACATATTTATATAAATAACACTTGTAAATGTATAATATAAAATGATGGTTTTTAAATATTATAACACAAAATATGCCACACGTATACATATGTCAAGTAGATCACCTAAAATAAATAAAACCAATTCCAGGCAGCAAAAAAAAAAAGCGGTCAGGTGCTAAAAGAGGATTTCCATATGAAATAATGGATTTATTAATTTTTTATAATTTTTTTTTTTTTTTTTGAAATATTTCTAACGTTTTTGAAATGTCAAAACCATTAACAAAAATGTCAGAAACTACAAACAAACAAGCATTATTAAATAAATCACAACAAAAAATCTATGAAATTTATTTTCAAAGTATCTAACTACTATTTATTGTATATGCACATATACAGGGCATTTCAATAGGAATGTACCAACTCATTTTATATGGCATTTATAACTTTTTTAAATTTAATTTATGCAAGTTATGTACAAATGGCAAATTTCAAATGTCAAATTGGCACTTGTCCGCATTACTCCAAAATAATCACATCCACAAAAGATATATTTATAAGAAAATTTAAAGAAAAAAATGAATAAATCAAATAAAATGTCCATCCATTACAGTGTACGTATTTACATTCACGAATAAAATGACAGTTGACAGCCGTCATTTAGTGGGCGTAGGCAGTTCTGGCTATAACAATAGCAACAATGATTGGCAGTGACATATGTTACGATATAAATAATAAAAATAATACACAAATACAATGATGAGTTGCGCATCTACATATGTGAGTTACTATTTGACGAATGACTATAGCTGTACACATACATACACACACGCATACAGATTTTTATTTTGGACAATACTGCAATTTATTATTTACACTTTTTTAATGGCATCTTACAATTATTAAAATAGCTAATTTGCTTATATATGTAGGTAAATGAAAATTGTAAATGCATTAATAAATGTAGCTTAAAATGAAGCTTCAGTGCATGTGCACTTACGTAAGCTTTATAGCATGAAATTGGATTGAAACCTTTCAATTACTCATTATATCAGCATTTACTTAATTTATACAATTTTACAATAGTTTCAAACGTATTATTGTTGGCTTGCATGTATAAAGGATTTTCACAATACAACTGTATATGAATTCTATGTTTCTGGCTTACCGTATTGGTTGTGTGGGTGTATCATATTTTTATTCAACGTGAAATTATGACAAGATTTTATAATACCTTGCAAATCATCTAAATATAATGAAAGATAATCAATATTCAAAACATTAATATATAAAAAAAAAGAAAGTCAAAGAATTTGATTAAGTCCTTGAAAATCATTATTCAAATTATCGATGGTAGTACTTATGTATTCCCTTATAAAATATTCATGTACACGTGTATATATGCAAGGATAAAGAATTGTTTTTCTTTATGATGCGTAAATGTGAGAATTTTGGGAATTTTGGCAAATATAGCGGCGACACTTACAGGCACAAATCATCCTACATATTCCACTTTGCAACCAGTTACATCCAGAGGAGTTTATATTGTACATTTATGATATAATGTGGAAATTACATATTCATTTAAGTATTTCAAAACTAAAATTTGTTTCCTAGTTACTATTATAGGGATATTCTAAAAATTTCGTGCTTAACCTCAAATTTGTTACAATTTTGTAAGCGCTACTTCTAACGGTGTATTCTAGCAACTTCACAACAAAGAAGTAATTATATTGTAACATACTTTAGGGATGATAATTAAAGGACAATGTTATATACATTTTGCATATGCTGATATAGACGAAAATGCCTAAAAGTATGCTGTATTTTTTAATAGGAATTTAGAATTTAATTACTCTTACAAAAATAACGTAATACAATTGAAATTTTTTATATTCCAAATTGAGTATCTAAGCTTATTACAAAAGTGCGTAGTGTGGCAAAAATTACACCCACTTGTAATCCACAAAATAAATAATAGAAATATTCTCCAATAAATAAATATAAATATTTCATTTATTCATACATAAATGTTTCATATTCATACGAGTAGATATTACGGTGTTGGCCGAAGATACTTGGCTTTATAACTACACTTCCGACATATTTGATTGGAATATGTAGTATTCAGAGAATATCAACGATGAAACGAATATATTTATTTATTTATGTCGCCATTACAAGCAAAAATCATCGCTAGTTAGCGCTAGTTAGAAATTCCAAGCTCTGTCAAGTTCTCCAGTACTTGGTCTTACCACTGGAGGTTAGGTCTGCCTCATCTGCCTCGTCCACCAGCGTGTTCCGAATATAGCACCTTCTTATCTGGAGCGTGTTCTTCCAATGGCTCGCCATGACCCAGCTAGCGCAGCCGTTGAATTTTATTGGGCTTTACTATGCCGGTGTTGGCATACAGCTCATACAGCTCATGGCTGTGCCTTATTCGATACTCAACGACAACACAATTAGGTCCAAAGCTCGAACGTAGTACTTTTTTCTGAGCTTCCTCTCATCTGAAATGAAAATTGTCCAATCTTCGGTATCATATGTAAGGACAGGCATGGCGTGAAACGCGTGGAGTGTGGTTTTCGATTGTTAAGTGAGGGCTCCACTTTTCAATTGCTTACTTAGCCCAATGTAGCACCTGTTAATAAAAGTGAAGCTTCACAATATCTCCACGCTGATGTCATTAATGATATTCCAAGATAGACAAAGTCCTTCATTACTTGAAAATCATAGTTATCAACAGTGATGTGCTGTTCAAGACGGCGGAACTCTTTTTTTGTTACCACTAGGGACTTCGTTTTGTCCTAGTTCAGCATAAAATCCATCCGACGCGACTCTCTTTCCAACTCTGAGAAATTTGCACTTATTGCTCACACGTATTCATGCCAATTAAGTCAAGATTCAAGAAGTTCGGTATTAAATGGTGGGGAGAGGCCCTTCCCAGTTTTCACTGCGATGCTAAGGAGACTTATACCAAGTTAGTTGATGGATATTATGGGGTCTCCTATCTCAGAGTTCAGGGTTCTCAGAGAGCACTAAGCCTTCAATTATCGGACATGCTGCATATAAGCTGGTGCATGCTTAAACAACATGAAAGGCAGACCATCTGAGCCTAGACACGTCCTTTCTGACCTCATCATAATCGGGTCTTGGAACATGTACACCATCATCCGTGATTGGGCAGTTCGAAATATCCACTTCCACTCACGAAATTCTTCGAAGTGTCACCATTCAATAATGTGGAAAAGTATTATCTTCATAAACTCAGTACACTCTTTTATCAAATTCCCATGTTTGTAACGACAGTAGGAAGCTCCGGGAGCTCCACGTAGCACCTGTACACAGGGTTTTTCTATAGGCGGGGTCTTTCTTTCTGGTAGCATCGTGATCCAGCATCGTGGTAGCATCGTGGTAGCATCGTGATAATAGCACTAATTCCTCAGAGGCTGCTACATCCTCTCCAGCAGTAGTCTTGGAGTGGGATATATGTGTCCTCCGTGCGCATGTATCATCAAGAGGGGGAGTGTTCTGCATAAACATATCCTTGGTTAAAGGTTCTACGTTGTGTTTGGGACCCACCACATCAGTGAAGTAATGTATGGGGAAAATATACGAATATTTTCCAACATATAAAAAGTATGAATGCTCGTGCAGTAGTCTGATACATTCAAATACATGTGTGCATAACTATTTTCAGAAATATAAATACCTATCTACATATTTACTTACTCGAATATTCCATAAATGGTGCTTTTGTTTTTCTAAACATTGCAATTTATTTGTTATTATTATAATTTGTATTTTAGATTTTTTTTTTCTTTTTTTTTTTTTTTTGAATAAATACATTTAAAATTAATTGCAAATTGAATTATTATAACAAGGAAACCAAAAAACATAACAAATACAATATAACACTGAATAGTAAAGACAAATAAGCAAAATGGATAATAAACAACAAATAAACAAATACAAAAAAAACAAATACAACACAATTATAAATATGCATTTTAGCAAATATGATTGTGTACAGTTTTTGCATGTTTACATAATTCTAGAGATCTCTAATAATATACATACAATAAAATACAATATATTGTACTGATAGGTACTCTCACACATTATTTCTTATTACACATTCACAAAAAAAAAATAATAACAATATTTATAATTCATAATATTAATTAATTATAATCTGATTAAAATATTATATTGTACTAAATATCTAATTTCATTCACTATGTCATTCCAACTAAATAGATCCATAAAATTAATTGCATTGAAATGTGTACAAAATATATTTGTATAATGGAAAACTTTTATATATTTAATCGTCTATTAGAAATCCCTTCAAATGCACATTTATTACAAATAATAATAAAATGTGTACAATGATCATCAAAATAGTCATATTATGCTACTACGTTACGTTCTAATCTAAACAAGTAAAAGATAAATCTAAAAAACACAATTAAAAAAGATTTTTATTCGTTTCTTTTTGTGTAATAAAATGTTATGAAGCAAATCTTTTTCGCAAGAGAAAAATCCCACAATTCAATCGTCATTAGTAGTGCCAAGTGTAAACAATTTTTAATGATCTGATAAGAGATTGTAATCACAACAATATAATATATAATATCATGTACTTGGTTGTTAACTGTATATTCGATAATAGCCACCATACAGTATTTGTTGGCTTCTCTAATACTAAATTACATAGAACTCTTTGTTTTGCTGTCTTCTAATTAAGATTCTATCCAGAATTAGATTATCTTTACCAACATTTTAATAATATAATACAAATAAGTCATGATCATTACAATTAATACACATCTTAAACTATATAATTTCATCAATTTCTAAACACAAAAAATATGCCGTCTATACATACAATAATTTTGACTTTGATTTTGAAAGCTTTTGCATCTAAATCATATTCATGTATTTTCATTTCAAATCCTTCAATCTTAATTACGCATGTATATTCGCATATAATCTCTCTGAACTTTGAGCAAAATACTATAAATTTATTTATATGTATATTGCCATTATATATAGTTATAATACAATTATTGCTAAATGCTCTTGCTCCAATATATAGTATTTTATGCCGGAAATATGATAGTATACAATGTGTACGTAGTAGCGCAAGGTTTTTCATGTGATTGTTTACTCATTTTTTTTTTTTCATTTTACTTAGTTAGTATTGCATTGTCAGCTGTTAACTGGATTATGTTTACATTAAAAAAAAAATTAAATTATGGAGTGCAACGAATTGATAATTATTTTACAACACAACGTTGAATAACCTCTCTCACATATAGATCATACATACATATGTATGTATGTATGAGGGTGGTCCCAAAACTACCCGACATAACAAAGAAAACACAACCAATTTGGGAAAATTTTTCTTTATTTCTCAACATAATCTCCTTTTAGCTCTATAAACTTTTCCCAGTGATATTCTATAGCTTCGATACCCTGTTTATAGTATGAATTGTCTAGCTCATTAAGATAGCCTTCGTTGGACACGATTCTTCACTTTCAGGCCACTGTTTTGACTCACCTTTTGTCTCAGGTGTGAAGTGGTGGACCCATGGTTACGAATCGACGCAAAAACTCGGCTTTATTACTGTGAAACATCGCCAAAAATTATATAGAAACATCTTCACTACGTTGTTTTTGTTCTATTGTGAGCAAATGCGGTACCCAACTTGCACACAGCTTTTTCATCTCTACATTGTCGGTCAATATACTATGTACAGCACTTTTTGAAATGCCTGCGATCATCCAATACCATTTTGTGGATTTTCTACACCGTTTCTGGCGTGGCCACCTCAATTGATCGACCACTACGATGTTTGTCTTGACAGCTCGTACGACCTCGTTTAAGATCTGCCACCCAATATTTTATGGTCATAAACGAAGGAGCAGACTCGCCCAGAGTAGAATCTAATTCGGCTTTAATATTCGTTGGACTGAGACCTTTTAAATGAAAGTATTGAATTGCATAACGGTGACCAATTTTTTCCATGTTTACAAATTCACTGAGCTCGTTAACTCCAAACGGCTCCAAAAAAAATACTAAACAACGTGGCGCCTTGAAACTTAAAACATATATTTTATAAAGTTGCCACTTTTCACCAAAGTAATTTTTTTTCAATTTTTTTATGTCAGGTCGGGTAGTTCTGGGACCGCCCTCGTATGTAAGTAAATATTCACATGCTGATGAAAATAATGATTTATACAAATAGTAGTATTTAGTTAATTAGCAACTGAGACCGAATTAAATTATCATTCTCAATCAATTTGACCAAGATTTCTATATAAAAAAAAACAATTTAAAAATGTGTTCGCATCAACTTCAGATCATTATACCAACCATCCCCAATGCATTGAGCTGAGTTAACGTTTACTTTTTTTGTCTGCCCTAAGATAATAATGTTCTTCACATATGGTCGTATTCCACCCACCCAACTTATTCATAGTAGAACAAACATCAACAATAAAATGAAACAAAAAAAAAATACATTTAGTAACTTAAAACCAACGGAAACGAAAACTTTATAAATACTTTATTCGCCCAAAACTTGCTTAAATGCTTATAGTTAATAACACAACACCAAGTAGAACTATATGCATGTATAGCAATACAAACACACTCACGTACACACACACATACAATATTATTTATACATTTTAAGCAAGTTTATTAATAATAATAATAACAATAACAATAACCATTATAATGGTTATCCAGACAGCAACAGAAAAGAAAAATATTGTCTATTATTACAACAATGTATATATACATTGGAGTATAAATAAGTTCGTGCGGATTTGATAATAAAATCTCGCTACTAGTTAATTCTTCCATTGTTTCATCTTGAAGTATCATCATTAGGCTTTCTTTTTCAATATCTGTCTTTTTGCTGAAGTGTAAACAGCATAGTTTCAGTGTGTTCCGAAAATGACAACTTTTATCGCGAATTATGTGTTTTTTCGGCGAGTTTTACTTGATTACTTTACTATAAAAAAAGGGCTGCCGCAAGTCATCGTATTTTAGGGAAAGTTTATGGCAACCATGCTTTAGCTGAACGAACGTTTCAGAAGTGGTTTGCACGATTTAAAAATGGCAATTATGATTTGGAAGACGAAAAACGACCCGGAGCCCCACCACAATTTGAGGATGAAGAATTGGAGGCAAGGCTCGATGAAAATCAATCACAAATGCAAGATGAACTCGCAAAAACACTTGGAGTCACTCGTCCAACCATTTTCCATCGTTTAAACACAATGCGAATGACCTGCAAAGTAGAAAATTGAGTGCCGTATGAACTGAAGCCAAGAGACGTCGAACGCAAAAAAGAAAAGGGTTTTTGCATCGAATTGTGACTGGTGATAAAAAGTGCGTCCATAACGATAATCCAAAGCGTCGGGTAACGTATGAATACTCCGGCCATGCCTAGTTATCGACGGCCAAGCCGAATATGCATGGTGAGAACATCATGCGGTATATATGGTAGATCTAGCTGGGTGTGGTGTATTATGAGCTATTTAAAATGGGTTAGACAAACATAGGGGACCCGTACCGACGACAATTGATACGTTTGAGCCGAGCATTGCAAGAAAAATGACCTCAGTACGGCGTTAAACACGACAAAGTTATTTTGCAACATGATAATGCTCGGCAACATGTTGCGGCGGTCGTTAGAACGTACTTAGAAAAGCTCAAATGGGAAGTGCTATCACACTCAGACATTATTCCGTACGATCGATGACACACGGCCTGGAAGAACAACGCTTCTTTTCTTACGACGAAGCTAAAAATTGGGTCGATTCATGGATTGCCTCGAAACATGTCAAGTAGTCAAGTAGTGGCTAGCGATAAACAATACTTGGAACATTGAATGTATAACCAATTTTTCACAATGAAATTTCAATTTTCGAATTTAAACCGTACGAACTTATTCATACTTCAATATGTATATAGAAATATACGATACATATGTATATATATATATATCAAATAACAGTTAAAACCGCATAGAGTCAAAATAAAGGTTATCTAGCAATTATTGTTATAGTTATGTTGGTGTTCAAACTACAAAATCGTGCAATATAATCAATATTACATATGTAGTTTATTCCATGATTGCAGCACAAAGTGTACATTCAGCTCAAACTACGTACATATATGTACAATACAACTTCTACTACAAGTTATGTATGTATATGTTAACTGCTATCACAATAGCATGAATCCAAATCACGGTTACTTTATGCCAGCATATAAAGTAAAACACTGATTTCTAGCATATCTGGTAATTTCGTTTGGAAACCTTGAATCATAAGCAAAGTATTGATTTGTCAAACTATGCAAATAACCCAATACTTCGGAAGGATATAAATCATTTAGTTCTAGATTGTGCAAAAAGTCATGGCATAATAAATAAGCATGCTCAATGTATGCAAATTTTCTTCAATGATTTTTATTTTTTATTATTCATAAACTATTGACTTTAAACAATATAAATTTTTCTTTAATTTATAACTTTTATCACTTAACTTAGAACAGGTCTCAGACTAACTACGCACTTGTACAATAAACCAGTTTTTGTTTTTTTATAAAAATAATTTCTACATATACAATATTTTTTATCTTCATAAATTAGATTTTATGTATTATCAATTAGATAGTTTGAAGTTAAAATAAGGAAATTTTGTAGCAAAAAATTCTTAAATATGCATACATATAGTACAGGGTATTTCAACATGGGGTGTCATGTTGAATTTTACATTATTTTTTCATGTGTCAACATACAACTGTCATTCGTTGACATTTGACAAAGATGAACTAGAGATTTTCAGATTTGGATCGAGACACGCTCGCATTGAAATAGTGAAAATTCACTCCAAATATCATAAACACGAAACAATCACATAAATTGGGCCTATCCAAAGTAACTTTGCACCTTATTTTGCATAAAGATTTTGGCCTACATGCTTATAAGGTGTAGTTGACACAAGAATTGAAGCCTTTAGATTATGGAAAGCGATGTACATTCGCTGATAGGTGCTGGAAATATATGAAGAAGATCATGATTTCTCAAACAAAATAATTCTGAGTGAATAAGCAAAACTGTCGCATTTGGAGCTCCGAAAATCCAAGAGAAATGGTCAAAAAACGATTCACAGTGAGCGACAGTTTGGTGCGCATTTTAGAGTGGCGGTGTCAGTGGACCATAGTTTTTTAAAAATGATGCTGGTGCGACCGTTTCAGTGAATGGATTTCGTTACCGAACGATATTGACTGACTTTTTTGTCCTGAGATTGATGCTATGGACGTGGATGACGATTATTTTCAACAGGACCACGTCACATGCCATACAGCTGGTGAATAAATTCTCTATTGCTTCGAAAAGTTCTCGGACGAGTGATTTCTCGAAATGAGAACTTTGAGTGGCCGCTCGGTCGTGCGACGTAACACCATTCGGCAGCAAATATTGAAACACTCAAAGACAATATTAAAGCTGTGCAGCCGCAATTATGCAATGGCCATATGCAAGAAGAGTCGCGGCGAACATTTTGCTGATATTGTGTTCCATTACTAATCTCAGAGTTCTTTGTACTTTAGATTAAAATAAAATTATCAGCTCTTTTCACAATAATATTTCGTTTTTTTTTTTATTTATTTAAAATAACATCTCTAGTTGAAAGACGCTGTACCTAATATACACACAACATTATGTTTAACGCAGTTATTATCTGGAAACTAGTTTTTCCTTAAGTTCTGTAGTTTTATAATTAGTTTTTAATTTTTTATTTTTAAATCTTGCTCGCATGACCTTATGTAATGGAAATTTTTAAATAAGTACGTAGTCCTTTTAATATCATCGAAATATGTCAATCCAATATATGAAATTGAATTAATATGTATTAAACAAATATTAAAATATGTACGATTAAAATAAAGCACACCGATGTACTTACTCTGATTCATACTATTTATTCATAATAAGGAACAGAATAGTGCTCAACCGATTCCTTTCTTCAAATTTTTATTACACCGTCGGAAACAGGTTTGCACACATGAGCAAGACTTATATATTCTGAAAGTAGATCTAAAAACAGATACCCGTGGCTGACGGTATTTCTAGGTCAATTCGTTGAAGTTATTTAGATGTAAAATTGTTTTTAATTTATATTACTCAAATAACCTTTTAATAACATATTCTTCCGAGTAAAAAATATAGATATTATAATGTAAAATTGCCTTCTTGATCCGAATATGATAAAATAAGAATAAAATGTTTTTATAACAACAAAATTTAGTTCAATCAAATAGGAGCTTATTTTCTCTCGGAATATTGCAAATATTATAACAGTTGGTAATTAATCGATACCACCCCTAATTGGTAATACAATCACCGTTATAAATTAGCAGCTGTGAATGGATCACAAGATTACAATTGAAGTGCTAACGTTCAACAAAAAAAAAAGCTTTTTAACAAAAAAATACAATTATTTGGCTCCAACGAACTGAACATTGATACAAGCCATGACATAGAAAAGAATACCAATATACCAACACTAAATGGGATCCGCGTACAAAATTTAAATTGGGTCCGTTTAGAATTGATCATACAACGTTTTGGGAGTCATGCAATGATATTCTATACCGCCTCTTCACAATAAGCTGGGTCTTATTCAGAATTTCGTTCGATCACTAGATATTAATAGCGAAACTTTTCAACTATTAAAAACAATTTGTCCAAAATTGAGTGGAGCAAATACCGAGTATGAGATGAAGTGCAGTACTTGAACTTGCTAAGTCTAGTAGAACCAAGGGGATGGAAAATTTTCATATCCATTGTCCGAAATATCCTTGGTAACAAAAGAACAGAAAACTAGTACCAAAAAATTATCGAAGAAATAATTTCTGCGAATCATGTGTCACTAAAAATTCATTTTCCCCATAACCATATGGATTTCTTCCCGCCCGATCTTGGTGATTTTAGTCAAGAGAATGACAAACGCTTCCGCCAAGATATCAAAACAATTAAGACGCGAGCGATATAAAGGAAAAGGCATTCGATACATGCTCGCAGAGCACTGATGGTCAGTTTGCCGTTCTCCTGAATCCTTCAATCGTCAGAAATATTCATCCAAAATTTATATCAAAATAAAATTTTATTTTATCTTATTTGGATTCAGAAGGAAATTTTACATTGGAATATTTTTATATAAACGTATAAGTAATATTACTTAAAAACAAATTTGCGTCTAGAAATCGTAAACGAATTGATGTAAAAAAACGTCCATGCACGGGCATCTTTTTTTTCGCTCTACTTTCAGAATATATAGGTCCCTCTCATACATTGTTACATAAACTTTGATACCTTCTAATATGTGATTTATCAATTGAAATTTCAAAATAATCATCTTTTAAAATGTTCTTATTATGTATATTAAATTTAAAATTTGTTTCTGGAGGTGGTCATACAAAACATACTGAATTTCATGCAAGTGGCCATGAATATGACAGAAATTGATGCAAAAATAGTCGTTGCAACTCTCACATAACCTATATACTTACTTCTCTATATAACTATTTACAGCACAGTAAAAATATAATACTTTTTATTGTAAGAATAAATGCATTTCTGACTGAGTCTCGAAAGTAAAACAAAAAATTTTTGATGAAAATTATATACAGAATATCAATTCCGTGCAATCTTTATTAAGACTAGATAAGCAGCCATAATTATAGCTTTTAGAATATGATGTTATTAAACTAATAAAATATGATATTTACTTATTATATTGTATATAAATATAAATACATACTTATCTTTCAATGTAATTATGATAAGAATGCAAAAAAATGGTTGTAAGTCAATAACTAAAGTAAAGAGTATCTTTTACTGATATCATTAAATTGTAGGTATATTAACTGTACTTGAAAAGTTACAAAATTCTCGTACTTTAGAAGTTTCTACTTCCACACAAGTTTGTACTATGTACAATCATCATAAAAATACTCGCAATTCACCTTATTTTGAATAGAAATTATCTTATAAGCAAATTCAACTATTTGCTGTATGTATATTATTATTACACCATCCGATTCTGAAAATATGCTTAAAACAGCACGTCAAACTTTTTGGATTTAGTTTTCAATTTCATCATCCAATTGAAGCGTCATCTATCTGTGAAATCGGTGAATTAATTTTTAACTTATAGTAGATATAAACTTTAAAATCAATTTTAAATTTTGCAGTGCCTCAGCAAATCGCTGAGACACCTATGTATATATTAAGCATATTTTCAGAATCAGTTGAAATTTTCTGATGTGTACTCCAGAAAGTTAGATTTTGTCGAACGGTGTTATTTATATAATAATATATTATTATTATATTATTATTTATAATTAACAAGAGAATGTCTTTAATTAATTATCCGATTAAATGTTTTTCATTTTTGAAAGACCTAATTAAAGGAATATATGTGTGTATGCGTGTGCCCCTTTGTAAACAAGTTCAATCAAATAGCCAACAAATGAGCATTAAAAAATATTTGAAACCAACAAATTTAATTAAATTCAAAATCAACAACATTCAATACCCAATCAACCAAAACACTTGGAAAATACTCTTTTCTGACTCATATTTACGAGTGTTTTACTCACATTTGAGCTCATAAACGAGTGTATAAGTGTTATTTCCTTCTTGGGTGGATCCTCTTTATGCATTCTCATTGTGAGTCATCGAATATTGCTAAATATGAAACATAAATGAGTCTTAAATATGGATCATAGAGGGCTTATACATAAGTAGAATGACCTATAAACTAAGACACCTTGAAAGAATTTAAAATTTTTAAAATAAAAGACAATCTATACCGACTTAGTTATTCATCGTACCCAAAATTACTGTTCACAATAACATCGGCTTTGTCCAGATGCAGACTTAACAAATATCACGCGTACCATTAGACTATAGTATCACCAGTTTAAGTGTCGTACGTTCAATACACGTGAGAGAATATGCTCGCACTCTTGGATGTAGGGTATAAAAATAAAAGGGTTCATCAAAATGATTACAGAGATAATTAGTGAATTCGTAATCACATATATATACATACATATATATATATATATATATATATATATATGGATATGAAGTTCATTATTAAGTTAGTACAATTTAAAATGAAATGAATGAGCTGAAATAATTACTTAAGGTCACGCTAAGGTAGAAGTACAACAAAAATTGCTGCGAGAAATTTATTACTTGTAGTTATCACACATTATCGTAATGGTGAGAAAATATATAATTATAAATTAATAAATAAAAAAAAAATACGAGTATTTATAGAAGTATGAAATGAATATATTATTTTAATCCAATAGAATTTTACTGCGCAAGTGTTGATGCATTTAGATAAGAGAAATAAAACAAAAATAACATTAGATAGATCAAACAAGGCTTTACTCTGCGCTTCAAGTTAAATATGCCAATACCATGTATAACAGGGGAAAGAGCGTTGGGTATAAAATTTCGGGCATGAACAGCTGATATCCAAAATGAAATATTTAAAATCGAAGTACAGAGAACCAAAATAACCGATACATATTTGGCAAACAAATTGCTTTTAAGCACCACACAAATTGAACCATATATTCAAATACTATTATAAGAAAGTTTTTGCAGCACCAGACGTCATACTTTTTCATTTTATTGCTTTTTGGTTAATAATTACTTTTTTCAATCCTCTATAGGTTGTCGCAACCGATATAAGAAATAAATCATATTCATATTTTTATTTGTTAATTAAAAAATTATGAGCCTAAAGAAGATGTCACTTAACTACTAGGGATCGCAGAAAAAATTGTTAAGTTTATTCTGTCCCATGTTATAAAAATGTTGCCCACCCTTGGTATATATCGCTGAGGATATCTGTATTATAGGTAAATCTCAAATTAATTTTTTTTTTTTTATTTTCAACTTAATTTATTAGACACTATTGTACAAATTATAAATATTATTAAATCAATTTCTAAAACAATTTGAGTTCAAAAGCGATTAGAATGTATGTACATACATATAATAAAATTAAAATACAAAAACATGTCAAGTGCGTAATTACGTAAATATCATGTAAGCGATAAAATTCGAAATGGGTATTTAATATGAGAATATATGTATATTGATAAATCAATACGTAAATGTGTATAGTATACGTATAGCGGTATTGTACATAGAAATGCGGAAAAATACTAAGTGCAAATAAGTTTAATTTAAAATTCCACGTATACATACATATGTTTATACATATTATATTCTCTTATATACATATGTTTATAATCATTTTATCGTATTGTTGTGAACATTTGCTGATTTTGTTGCTAATTTTCTCATATCAACTTGTTAACTTATTCTCGAAAAATCCAGTTTAAATGATATGATACAAATATAAAACCTAGATTGCCTGATTGCTTGCTTGCTTGCTTGCCTGCTCGTCAGCACGTTAAACTACTGAGTTAAGTATGCGTATAAATTCATGTCGGCCACAAATTATTTAGTATTCATCTCGAAAGATTAAGGAGATTTTTTTTTTTGTTAAGTATGTTTCTTTTTCTGTTTCTGTTTAACTAAATTATTCCTTTTTCTCTTATCAACATAGCCGCATATATACTCGTATGTAGGTATGAAGTATATTTATAATATAATAGTCACCGGTATGAAAATATTAAAATTCCACAAATAGTAAAACACAATAAGCTCAAAGCAAAATAATCAAAATTAAATGAATAAATTATACTACATACAACATGCGAGTGATAAACAAAAAAAAAAAAATAATTAACACAAATTGTTCGTTTTTTGATGATTTTGCTTCATAGTCATTGAGACCATTTACACAGATTAATGTATACATGTTGATACAAGATGTATGCATTTATTAACACGTACATTCGAAACTTAATTACATACACGTTAAAAATTATATATAAAAAAAAGTAATAATAACATAATAATAATACAGTAAAAAATTACAAAAAAAAATTTATTTCAACAATTCAATGTCAACAGGCAACTAAAAAAGAACAAACAAACAAAATAACACTACGCGCACATGAATAGACAATGTATAGCAAAGCAATTAGACTGGTGCATACGTAGCTACTACTGTAGATGTTAATATTTAAAATGCTTTTTAGAATTTTTACACATAACAATTAAGCCAAATGTTTTCTATATCAAAATCAAACTTGATTTAGAACAATCTGTATGTTGTCAAACATTCAACTCTGTATGAAGCTGCTTCGAAATCGTCATCTAAATAAAATATGTTTATGTAGTATTTAAAGCCCAAATGTTTAGCTACAATTCATGCATATAGAGAGCCACAATGTTAACTTGCTTGCCACTATTACTTCATATAAATTATATGAATTATCTGCATGAATAAAAATGACCGCCATATGATAATGATGTTGATGAATGAAAATGGCCAATTGCTAGATAAAAAATTTGCATGGCAAAATCTCAAGGTTTGCAAGATTTAATATGTTTAGTCTGTAATTTGAAGAGAAATGAAGAATGATAAGACCCTGAGGAATTCTCTCATGAATGACTAAGTAGTATCTTCAGCTCTTAAGTAATAAAATTATTGTGCAATAGAAGCATAAACGAAACTTGGTTAAGCTTCTCTCACAGTCACCAATATAAATCCCCTTACGCGAATGGTAGCTCTTCAATAAGATCACACTGCTGAGAAAATATACACATTGTGCGTTTGCGTTATAAAAACTATGACTCTAATATGATTTTTGATTATGATTATAATTGTATGTGTGATTATGAAGAAAAAAAACAACAAATTGAACTATTTGCCGACAATTTAATCATCCAAGGGCCGAGGTTTCATAAACCAAACACTGCAAAAAGCAAAGCAGACCAAAGCGATATCATCCATAGATAACATATTGATATATTGGGTTGGCAACTAAGTAATTGCCGATATCACATATTTTTTTCAATGATCTCAATTGCTGTTTGTGACACATTTATCTTCTCTGCTATCTCTCATACAGTTATTTGATGATCCGACTTGATTACGGATTTAATTTGATCATCATCAAGACCATCTGGTCAACCTGATCGTTGGTCATCTTTGAGTGCAAAATCTCCGAAACGGAATTTATCAAATCAATTCCAACACTGTCTTTCTTTTAATGGCGTTTTTTTTTTCTCGAAAAAAATTTTACCTTCTTAAATGGCAACAGTTTTCCAATGTTGCTCTCAAAAAAGCAAAACGCTGCCTTTTAGTACGAAAGAAGAAGAACAAAATAAAACCAGTTGGCAACACATCAGCTGTTCACGGCACTTGTCACTCTCACTATTCAGCGCCCACTTTTTTATATAGCTACAATACAAATTTCTTTTATGTTTAATACCAAGTCGTAGGATTATTGTGAACTTTAAAATCCCCATCTTTTTGTTTTTTTATAAAGCCCCAAAGGGCTCATTGGCCGAGCTTCTCTTCCATTACTGTTGTGCGTCTTTAATTTTGGACAATATTAGAAGGGACCTACTTATTTTAGCCGGTTCCGAACGGCAGAACACTTGTGACATCACTTTTTCTGAGCTTTGGCACAGAGTTCTTTAAGAAGCTTTTTCATGGCAAGTTGTTACTGTTGGAAGAATTGCCAATTGCTTGCCGACAGGTCGGTACCGTTCGAAAGAAAAATCTTATCGTTATTAAATTTGTTATGCATCAGTCGGGGATTGAACCACAACCTACAGATCAGAAGGCGAACACACTAACCACTGAGCTACGGCACCCATTTACAAAATATTATTAGATTATTAATATGAGCCGAAATTATTCCTCAAAATATTGGTGAGCCACGCCTACTTTTTAAATTAGCTCCCATACAAAGTAGTGCAAATAAAAAAAAAGATGAATATGCAAGCCAACTTGCAGGTTATAATTCGATCGAACCCGACCGACTATAATTTACATTTTTATTATTGTACATATATAGATTACTTGTATGATGCGTTTTGAAACATAATGCATTGTATATAGTTTGTAGTTTAAGCATATGGAAATGTAGAATTTTTCAAGTTTGCTTTGCAATTGACGTTTTAAATGTCAGCCAGGCTTGTTGGAATGTGACCAACGATTGTGCAATGATTGTATTTCTCGTTAGTGCTTTCGAAAAAAACAAAATGGGAATCATTCTTATATTAACAATTTAGATTTCATATAAAAATTCATATTTCAATGCATTTTTGAATTGAAAACTTAAGACTTTGCTGTTTTAAAAAGTCAACGCTGGCTATAGACGTCTCCGATACCATTGCACACAAATGTTGATACTTATTCATAATTATTTTACCCTAATAACTGTAAATTAGATGAACAAAAGAGGAAAAATTTTTTATAAAAAAAAAACCCATTTAAAATTATCATAGTAATAATTTATAATAATATAAATTATTAAGTGGCAACATAATTTGCAAATAATAATTATTATGACAGATTCATGACACCGGCACTGAGAGACCCTGCTGAAGAGAGCACTGCTGGAGAGCACAGGAGGAGGCAAGGCAATCGGAATATCGCCATTCTTGGAGCATAAAAGTAATGTGAAAAACATTTGCAAGTAGCATCAAAATTATATTTTTTTGCAATTTTTGTTTGACGTTGCTTTACTGCTTCCCCCTTCATTCGTAGAGTATAAATAATTACTCATTGGGATTGCGTTACCTCGTACCGTCATACCATGAGTAGTAAGTATAATAATAATCTCAACAAAAACAAAATGTTAACCAATTGATTTCATCAACTGAATGGAATACGAATATAGTAAAAATGTAGGTAGTATGTATGGTAAAAGGTTGTTTGGTTAGTTTCACAATATCTACACATTAAGGCAGAAAAAACAAAAAAACAAAAATAAACAAAAAATCAAACAAACAAAAAATTTTCAAAACAACCACAATAGCAAACAAGGGCGCTTAATACAGCAATGCACTTGCCGAGAGAGAGAGAGGCAGAGAGAAAGAGAGAGCTTCAGAGAGCAAAAATAAGTGTTATATGTAAAGAAAAATAACAGTTACAAATCGCAATATGAGTATATCGTCTTTATATACGTATTGAATGTAGTTAGTAGTAGTTTGTAATTGGACAAACATGTTTTATACGTAAAAATGTAGTAAATTGCATATATCTACACACACACACACACACACACACACATGTAACTTGTTATTGCTAGCGTGTTGATTTTTTCACACTCGAGCTGTTTATTCAAGTGTACGTACATATGTATGTACGTACAAGTGAGTATCTACATATGTATGTACTTATTTAATTTAAATGTTATTTACTTATTCACAAAGTGCATTCATATTATACTTGTACTCATGCCATCCATTTATAGTATAGTAGAGGGTACACATTGTAAATAAATATAAGTTACTTTTAACATTTTATTGGATATATTATTACCTATAATAAACACACAAACAATACGAAATAAATCAACATGTTCATATCTAAATAACTTCATATATTGCATGAACACAATTATTGATTAATAACAATTTAATATGAAAAATATATACTAAAAATTATATTTTAACTATAAATATCACGTGGAGTACGCGCATGCTATTCTTCGAAACAGCTGTTCCCTAATTGTTCTATAAAGTGGATAGTTATAACACTTTTGGAATTGTTTGCATTACTGCAAAACTTTGGGAAGAAATATAAAAAAAAAAATTATTACAAATTTATATTAGAGATTGCATACGATGTTTAAAAAAAAAGAATACTATTAAAAATATATTGGGACAAACAAAAAATCGATTGACTTTAACCGAACACGATTTTTTCATCATCGCAATAATAAAAGTAACAAAACCTGTTCTGTCAAAAAAAAAATAAATAAATAAATAAATAACTACCTATATACAGAAATGTATTTTTATACCATTATTGTTAACACCACCATTTAAATGGCAGCAAACCTAATAAGCGCAAAAGCAAAACAACAATAGCAAAAAAATGAAGCAAAAATAGAAACAAATTAAGAAATTAGAAAAAACGTAAATATATACAGTATGAAAAAATCAACGACTGAAATCAAGACAGAGTTTCAAACTATCAGTTAATTAAACCGTAGTACCAAGTACATAGTTGTAAAAATACATTTATACGAATTAAAATGCAAACCTGAACATTAACTTTACTCTCTTAATAAAATTTCGTACAGAAATATTTAAAAAATTATAGTTCAACAATGAGTGACATGAGAGTTGCTGTGTTGAACAAAATGTTAAGTATTTATGACGTAATTTTCTTTCTGAAATTTAACGGTATATAGCTCTGGTTTGCAGCAGATTTTAATTTGAGCATCAATAACTTCATGTGGAAATTAATTTTGTAAATTGCAATTGAACGGCAACACTACATGCATGTCAAAATGAATTCGCCGTGCGCATACACCAACGTTGTCTGTATTGTAGCGGATCGTAACAAAGTAAACAGAAATGGAATCGTAAAGGTTGCATATCGTAAATTTGACAGCTGCTAGTAAATCAATATCTAATGTGTGAAGGAGTACACGATGTTGCCATATTAAATATTTGGTTTTGACCGGTGAACGACGAAAAGGGACTCATATATGTTGTCTGGCTCAGTTAAACACCAAATTTTAATTTTTGAAATTCTAATCTTGTAAAATTGAAACACAAATTCAAAACCATAGTCGTATGAGAGCCCCATTAAAAAGTAGGCATGGCTTAGCATATTAATCAAAATGTCGATTATGGATGCTCTAGGAAGAAGTTATAGCAGTTTAAATTTAAAAGGAATTTTATAAGTTTTTATGGAAGCTACAGTATAACATAACACTACGTGACAAATATTGTAGTCCTAGATGGTATAAATAGTATATAAATAGTATATAAATGGTATAAATGTTCCGAGGTTAGCCACTTTGATTGCCGCATGTGGACATGACAGTTGATCTATCGTGCCCATTACCAATGCCGTCCGCACCCTTGGACCATAGGTTATTCACGCTAAATTTGGTGAAAATAACTCAATATATGCTCAAGTTATCGTGCGAACCAGCCAGGTGACAGACGAACGGGCGGGTTGAATCGAAAATTAAAGCGACGCTGATCTCGAAATTATATATTTTTCGATATCTCCAAATATTCATTCAAGTGGTTACATATATCTGACCGCAATAAATACACTATGCACCCATAAGAACAAATTAATTTTTGGGGTCTATTAAATCCTCGGAAACCCGCGCTATGAACCTTAGCTGGAGCGAAGTTAAGAGGCTGACACACCACAGATCTGAATGGAGGAAATTTGTTGTGGCCCTTTGTTCCTCCTTGGAACTATAGGATTTATATATATATTAAATCCTCTAACGGGATTTTTAATACGTTAAAATGTGACTTTTATGAAAGAATTTTTAGCTTACGCATTTTTCTAGTAAACGTGAAAAAAGAGTAGTCAACATGAAGGCTATATCCGCTTTTTGTAATATTTCTATTTAATCAATATATCTCGCAAGTATTATATAAAAAGAAGACGGTAAGCCTTTACGCGTGAACGTCATAATGCTTGCATTGATATTTGCCCCAACTAATATGAAATGCGAAATTGGAATTTTCATACATTTATTATTTGTTTAGGTGTTGAAAAAAATGCGGTTTGATATTTTACTTGACCTCATTTTTTAAGTTGTGTGTAGAACCGAAGTGTTTTTAATTTTATCCAAATAATCATTTTAAATGTTTTCTATTATTGCAGCTTCAATTTTGAAAGAAAAATTCGGGAAACTGTCAATTTCGAACAGTTTAAATATGAAACATTCAACATGTCGCAGATTTTTAATTTCTATTATCATTTTCAATTGAATTTTACTAAATAAATTGCTACCACTCTTTTTCTACAGTCGTTCATGCTCACGCCAATGTAAACGTAGTCTAAAAAAATTATTGTAAAATGTAAAAATTATAAATACATAATTGTATAATATAATTTTGCTTTTATTAAAATTAAAATTATTAGAATAATTTAAAAAAAAAGCTTACCTTTTATGCTGATTTTGTTACTATGTACTACTATTATATCTGTTTATTCCAATCAAAGTTGCAAATATCAGAAGTTTTTGAGACCACACTAACCACCTTTCATATAAAGCACAAATTTCTTCGTTTTTGACACTTTTATTGCTCTTGCGTTGTATTGTGTAGCACACTTTCTCTTCTTCTTTTTCTAGACTTTGTTTTGATTTGCACTTTCTTTGGACTTTTAACAAACAGCTGTCAAACGACAGCAAAAGAGAACAGATGTCACAATACAATGGGGAGAATGATAAACACAAAAGGAAATTGCATAAAAACACAGAAACTGGTGTTATTCATTTTTTGGTGGTTGGTGGGTGGGTTAAGCGATTGGCTGTTGATGGTGCTGATGGAGAGAAAAATGGTTAATTTTGCAAAAGCAAAACGTTAAAGCACACACTGATGGGGAATAATAAGAAGATACTTTCTTTTCGTTAAATACTTGATTATCTCTCTTTAGTGATTTCTAAATTTCTCACATCAAAAAGAGAGTACATAGCAGTATAAAATATGCACACGCGACGTTAACCACAGAAATAAAATATTAAATTGAGCCACAAACAAAAAGTACACTTTTTTCCTAAATAATACTTGGTTTGCTGTTGTATCACTATTATCTGTATCAAAATGGCAGTAACTCTTCCGTAAAAATGATACAGTTATTAAAATTTTATGATTTATATAAAATTTTAATTTTGTTTGCAATTGCTTGATTTATAATGATGCAATTTTCTAGTTGATTTCAAAACCAGCGCCCAAATAGCGCAATCAATATATATTAAGCAATAAAAGTTGCTTTGTGCGGCTGTTACTGCTACTGGTATTTCTAGCTGCTATTACTAATAATATTGCTATAGACGACGAGACTGGATTCTTCTTTTTTTCTTCAATTTTTTTGCAACAAAATAAGTAAATAAATTCTACAAATCGTGCACATACAATACAACACTGCAGATTTATTCCACTATTTCTTCTTCATCCGCATTTGTTACTGTTACTGCTTCTTCTTTAATTTTTGCAACATTTTCTTTTTTTTTTTCTGTGTTGTAACTTTACAACCAAAATTATTAAATTCTTAATTTTATATTTCTAACACAAATATAATCAAGTAAAATTTTAGTGTAATCGTATATTTAAGATTTAAACAAATTCATTTGTACACATAGTATATTTATACGTACACACGCACTCACTCACGTACGCGACATCTCAATCGTCAACAGCAGATTTGTTGTTGCTGGTGCTGCTGCTCCTGCTGACACGATTGTCTTGTCATCATCATTTCGATGAATGTTAAATTTTCTTCTTAGAAAATTTGTTTCGTTATTGTTGCATTTATTTGCATTAAACCGTAATTTCAAATGAATCACATTCGATTATTTTGCATTTTATATTTGTCGTTTTCGAAAACGAAAACACTTTAAAATCGCTGTTCGTTCTTCTCTACTATCTTTTTTACTAACTACTTGTCAATATTGAACACCCGTACTCCAATACCGTATTTTCTCGACTGAATACGATGTTATTTGTTGTTTCGCAAAATGTTTCTCATTGTCTGCCTCATTCGCTGTTGACAGCGCTACTCGCTGTAGTATAAACTCGTTTTGGTCTATGCATATCACGTATATACAATATCGTTGCTGTTGCTGCTGCGAGCAGACGCAGTGATGCCAGTCTTTTTTTCGTTTTTACAAAATTATTCTTAGCAATCGGAAAAAGAAAAAAATTCCACATAATTCGTTTGTAAAATAAAATTTGCGCCTTTAAATTCTAGTCAAACCGTAAGAAGTATCATCTTATTTTTGCCGGGAAAAGTAGAAATATATTAAATCCACCGAAACTTGGTGATATTTCATACGTTTACGTACAGAGAATAGTCGTCGTTAATCGCACCAAAAATATGAGTAGTGGTCTCACGTTATTTAAATTTGCATTGCATTTCTAGCGATATCTGAATTACGCAAGGAATAGTTAAATATAAAAGATTTCATATTCGATTAAATTCTACTTACTACTTTAAAGTAATTCTTTTTATTTTTTAGGTTAAATGTTTTACATAAATACTTTACCAGACGAGTATCAGGCAGGGTATCTCATACCCAGACAATAATTAAAAATTGTTTCTGTGTATCTTGTTTGTTGTTTGCGCATATCTCAAATGAAATGCCTTATTATATTTATAAGAGAAAAAAATTTATTGAGTTTAAATATGTTGATTTTTGCAAGCCCTTTTGATTTTGTTTCTATAATTTAATGGTTTATAAAAAGGGATAAATATATAATTAATATTTCGCTATTAAAACACTTTATTTTATTGAATTTCATAAATTACGATGTTAGGCACAAGTAAAAAATATTCATATGGTATATAAATTCGAGGGTATGCCAGACCCTGCGTGAGACATTTTTTTCACCTCATTCTCGCCGGGTTAAAATAAAAAAGTTAATTACCAAAATTACGCGTACATACGCACATTTGCCTTTAATGCAATTACCTTGCCCTCCTCTTCTTGATATTTTTGCTGCTACAAAATGAGTAAATTAATTTCTTTATATTCATTGCTTGTGATTTCTCTATATTTTCCATACTCAATGTTATGTTTTTCGACTTTCGTACTCTCTGGAGAGCATCGATTTTTTGTTTTGATTTTGTTGATTCAGTCTCTTTGCTTTTATTTTACATTTGTTTTCATTTCACTATTTATTGGTTTGTTTGTTTTGCAGTGCATATTTTATGATTGGTTGTGAAAATTCATTTTGAACTGTTATACGCATATATACAATTTTTTAAACTGTGCTATACTACTTTTTTGTGTTATCATTTAATAGCTTGCGCACAGTGGAATATAAGAGTAGAGGAATTGGATTATAATTTTGAATATCAGCTAGTTATAATTGATTATTGCTTTTTGCAAAAATTATTTTGAAAATAGATATATACAGCTGTTATCAACTAATTAGTAACGGCTACTTAAAAAAAAATATTTTGTAAATTAAAGCTATTTTTTTTTATTGCCAATAAGCATTTTAATAACATATATCTTCATTCAATAACACAAAAAGAAACGAAATAAGTTAAACAATTCAAGTATTAAAGAGAAATTAAAAGTTTTTTCTAACCACTTCATTTTTTTTTTTTTTTTTTTTTGAAACATCTAATCAGAAACGAAGCTTAAATTTACTTCAAATGTGAGAATCTGGACTTATTGGCTAATATTTCATGGGATAACCTTTTTTTTATGACAACTTGACATCGGCGCTGCATAGACTTGATTAAGCTTCGACATCGTTCGACTGGAATTTATTCCCAAGCCTTTTTAGCTTCTTCGAAGAGATGATCCAAATTCGTGATATTTTTACCACTAATTTCCTTTTTCAAGTCATTCCATAAATTTAAGTCTGCACTCAATGACGGCCATTCTAAAAGACGGATTGAATTGTCCTCAAAGAACGTTTTGATTAATTCAGCCGTATGTTTTGGGTCGTTATCTTACTGGAATCCCCAAATAACGGGCATGTTTTCTTCGGCCCATGTCAGCATAACATTTTGAAGAATCTCAACATATTTTCTTTCAATAAAGTACCATCAATTCGACAAAGCGGACCAACACCATTCCAGGAGAAGCATCCCCATACATTTATGGAGCGTCCGCCATGCTTAACGATCGGCGACACATATTTTGGGTCAAGTTCAGCATTTTCTGAGCGTCTAACATACATTCTACCATCTGGACCTATGCGATTAATTTTAGTTTCATCACTCCATACTATAAATTTCCATTGGTGTTCAGTCCAAGCTGCGTGTTCAAACGTCACCAAACGTTCCTTGCGTGCGATTCTTGCATGAAGGCCGGATTCAACCAAACAACGTACAACAGTACGTTTTGATGTAGAGACTCCGTAGTTCGAACGGATCTCCCGTTGAATGGCTGCAGAACTTTTTCTTGGGTCCATTTGTGATATTTGTTTTATTTTCTTGTCGATGAAATTCGATGTTTTGCGAGGTAGCTTCTTGCGTGGAACGTTCATATGAGTCTTATATTTTCGAAAATGACTAATAGCATTAAAAACCATCTCTTTCGAACATTTCATTTGATTTACAATTTCCTGATATGAAAATCCTGCGGCTTGAAGCTCAATTATTGCTTTTCTAAAGTCTGTAGTACAACTCTTCGTTTTACCCAATTATGTAAAATGTTTGTAGTTTAAATGTAACCAGATTCAACGTTTCTAATTACGTGTCACATTCAAAACGCACCGCAAGCAAAAAAATGAATTTTTTTTTTTTTTGCAAAAGCTAAAAAGAACTTGATGTAACAGGACATTTTTGAATGAAGGAAAGAAGAAGTGACTTAAAGCGAAAAAAAATTCAAACTGAAATCAAAGTTTGGTAGATCTAACGCGAGAAAAATATTTTAAAAGTATCGTTTCTAATTAGTTGACAACAGCTGTAAGTAGTTCCCTTCTAATTTAATTTTTTTTTTTATGTGGCACTTATAGATCCTGAAGGGCTCTTTGTCCGAGCTTATTTTAGCCGCCCGTTGTTTTATTCAAAGGTAACGTAAGGATACCTGATACCATTTATACTTTCCATGAACGTGCTTACATAAGACGGCCAAGCCTTAATAAATTTAAGAGAGATTTGGAAAGGAACGTAGAAGTCCTCGCGGAAGAAAAATAAGGACCTTGCAATGCATTATGTCATGCTGCTGTTTCCCACTGGCTAGGATCTAAAGCACTACGCAAACGATCAAATAAGCACGTCAATCACCAGTTTGTATTGCGAATTCGAAGTGTTCCTTTCTAATGTCGTAATGCTGATTTATTTCTATTGGCGTTTACTGCAATTTTGTCAAAAATACTCATCAAATTCAAAAATCAACCACACACTTAAGGCGTGTCGTCTTTTTGGCGCTTAAAGATCTCGGCAAATGTCATTAAAGATGCTAATTTTGGCACCAACACTCAGACAAACACTTGTGGAATTAAAAACAAAACAAAACACGGCTTTCCTATTATAAAGGGTTATCCATTTCGCGGTTTCAAAAGTATGGGGCTAGAATTCGACATCTGTCAAACTGAGTTGTTAAAACAATTTCTTTCTTTTTCAGTTCAAAGTCTGACATTTGCGAAAATGGATCGCTTAACTATCGCACAACGCATTAAAATTGTAAAAACCTACTACAAAAATGGTGATTCTGCCACAGCCACATGTCGTGCTTTAAGAGGAGATTATGGTTTACATAATCGTCCAACTACACAAGCAATTGGCAAAATTGTGAAGAAATATGAAGAGACTGGATCATTTACAGATATTGTAAGGCCTGTGCATCATCGATTCGCTCGTACCACCGAAAATATTGCTGCTGTAAGTGAAAGTGTTGCCGAAGACCCGAATGTGTCGATCCCTCGTAGTTCTCAGGAATTAGGACTGTCTTACGGCACATTATGGCGTATTTTGCATTTGGATCTACACCTACATCCATATAAAATCCAGCTCACACAACAACTGAAGCCAGCTGACCATTCACAACGTCGTAGATACGTCGAATGGGTGCTTGAACAACAGGCGGTGAACGGCGATTCTTCGAACAAGTTCGAAACAAAATTGTCGTATTTGGGGTTCTGAGAATCCTCAAGTAATTGAAGAGAGGCCACTACATCCACAAAAAGTCACTGCTTGGTGCGCTCTTTGGTCCGGAGGTGTGATTGGACCTTACTTCTTCGAAAACGACGATGGAACGACTGTCACTGTCAATTCGGAGCGTAATGGTCATATGATAACCGACTTTTTTTTGCCTGCTATTGAAGAATACGACTTGGAGAATATGTGGTTTCAACAAGACGGTGCCACATGCCACACAACTCGAGCGAATATGGCTTTATGGCTTCTTTTTGTGGGGCTACGCGAAAGACCGTGTTTATGCAGATAAACCCTTAACTCTTGAGCACCTAAAAACCAACATTCGTCACGTTATGGCTGAGATACCGCCCAATATGGGTCAAAAAGTGGTCGAAAATTACCTCAAAAGAATCGATGCTTGCAACAATTCGCGTGGTGGTCATTTAAATGATGTAGTATTTCACACATAATGTCAACTTTATAATAAAAAAGAAATATCATGATAAAAAATATTTTATATGTGTTTTATTTACATTTACTTTTGAAACCGCAAAATGGATAACCCTTTATTTGATAATTGATTTTGATTGTTAGACTGGTTTTTAACATAGCTCACGATGAACATTAGTGAATATGAATGTATTTATATAATTCATAAATAATTCAATATTATCTATGATTTAGCCGCATCAACAAATTCGAAAAACAATCAATCCTAGACATGCGTAACGAGACAGTACGTCAATTGTTTTTAATAAATATTTGCACTTCTTTTTTCAATATTTTTCTTTCTTTTCACACACAAATTTTTTGGTGGTTACTATGTGGTTTGTATACAAAATATATATATATTCAATATTACTTAACACCTATGCAATGTTGTATGTGAAAAAAAAAAACAAAATAAAAATACGTGAATAAATAACACTCATAAATTGCCACTAAGTATCATAAATAAAGAAGGAGAGTAGCATCATCATCATAATAATCATCACCATAAAACCACAAGTATTTCACTTGTTTTGAATTCATTTGCGCACATGTAGTTTTATAGTATATTTGTATATACGTACATAAATACATATACATGGATATATAGAAATGGAATTTAACACTATACTGATAAATATATCATGCTTGTGCAAATTTATAGTTCATAAATACATATATACGATACGATACATAGAGTAAATATATCGAAAATATATTTTCATATTAGCAAAATGTTTAATTCTTCTTCGCTATGTTCACACACATAGAACGTGCTATTTGGATCTACTATACATATATGACTTCACTTGCGTATATACCATGTGGTATAATTTTCACTATAGCGACTTTGTTTGAACTACAAATTATGATACAAATAAGTATTAAATATAATAATAAAGCGTTTCGAAAAAATTAACAACCTAAGGCGATCTTTTTGCCAACACGCCATTTATAATAAATAAACGACGTATCTACCTATATTCATGGATTTTTATACATTTTACATGAACTGTCATAGCAGAGATGAGCACACAAACAAGCGTATATGTATTTTATTTAATTTATTTTATTATTTTATTATTTTATTATTTTTTTTTTTTATATCATTTCATTATTGTTATATTGGTAATTCGAAAGGATTTTGTATTTTGTGTGAATACCCATAATAATTTAGGTTTGAATTTAATTGAATAAAGTGACTGATGATGTTAAATGAAAAAAAAAAAAATGCACCCTCTACGACTCCAATAAATTAGTGATGCACAGAACCGAGAAACCGTGTCCTTTAATGAACCGATCGAAAAACGGCTCTCACAGAACGTAAAATCTGCAGTGAAAGAAACAAAAACCGTTTACTCAGAAACGTCGTACGTTCAAGTACCACTGGTTCACACCTCAGTTCATGTATTTTATTTTTAATACATTTTATTCACATAATATACAAAATATTCAAAAATATACAAAGAAATTGAATTTTTAACTATTTCGATATGACCTATATTTCGTTTACCATTTTTTGAGAACCGGAACAGATCCGAATACCCAATTCTTCTTGTAACCGGACTATAGAGAATTGGTTTTTTAAATACTAGGAACTGTACATTACTACAATATAGTCGCCATTCGACCACGTCGTCAAGCAAGGTCCATTCAACTTAGCAGAATACGTAAATGCTTTGTACGGGAACAAAACGGAGTATTTCCGTATTCTTTCTATTACAACAACAACAATAAAGTCAGTTGTTGCCTGAAATAGGAATTCGTCTGCTCAATCGGATGTAACTATTTCTAAACATTTTTTATACTTTTGAGATATGGGACTAGTTTTGCTAATATAGACAATATTTTTGAATTATTCTTGAATAATATACAGTGAAGCGCACTTTCTAGGTTGTGAACCAAACCAGTCTCAAACGATCAGTAACAAAAGCCCTAATCCTTTTCTGCTTCAATACGTCACAATTTTTTTTTCACATTGGTTTAAAATTTGGACAAAAATGGAATCAAGGAATTTAAAAAATCATATGCAAAATTACATTTAAGATAGGTCTTGTCTTCCAAGACCCATATTAGAATTTTCCGAGGATTATTTTCTCGGAACATTTTAACCCTCTGACTACCATCCGTATGCGTAATTTTGGACCTCTTTTCGAAAAATCCACTAAAGTCAACATTTGGGAGGAGGTTAAGGGTTAAAGTCTTCGACAAAAATATTTTTCAGAAAATTTCAGCAAGGATCACCAAAGACAAATAACTTATACAAGTTATAGGTAACATGTAAAAAACGAATTTAGCTTTTTCGGTCAAAAGTAGAATCAAGAAATTTGAAAAATCATATGTAAAATTACATTTAAGATAATTCTTGTCTTCTAAGATCCATATTAAAAATTTCCAAGGATTATTTTCTCGGAACATTTTAACCTTCTAACTACCATCGATATAGGTCGTATGGACGTTTTTTTCGAAAAAATTCGTTAAAAGTCAGCTTTTGGTAAGAGATCAAGGGTTAAAACCTTTCATAAAAATATTCTCCAGAAGATTTTACTAAGAGTCACCAAAGACAAATAACTTTTACGAGTTATGACTTTATTTTTAAGAATCTTTTGCATAGTGTGATAGCTCCATGCCACAATTTGAGGGTCATTGTCTCGAGAGTGAAACAAACCAAACAATACCATTTGCCTAAAGTAACAAAAAATCGAATCCCCTTCTGCTCCACTACGTCACAATTGTTTTACAGTTTAAAAATTAAAAAAAAAATTTTTTTTGGTTAAAATTAGAATCATAAAATTTGAAAAATCATATATAAAATAGCATTTAGGATAACTCTTGTCTTCCGAAACCAATATTAAAATTCTCCGACGATTATTTTCGCGGAACATTTTAACCCTCTAGTTACAATTCGTAAAGGTTTGAGCCATTTTTATATGTGTTAGGGCCTTTTCGAACTGATTTCATATACAGTATCCCGGATATAACAAATTTTTACCCCAAATTACTACAATATTATTGTGATCGCTGGGAAATAATTTACAAATAACCTAACTAACTGATGGGGTAATGAGTGTCTTCGAGTGTATTTTAAACAAATTTCTTAGAGCAACAATCCAATATATCGTTATTTAGACGCAGTGTTTTGGGGTTTATTTTCTGGCCTTTCAACAAAATTAATTTTATTCAGTCTGATGCAATAAAGGCTAATATTATTGCTTATAATGATTCATATGTTAAAAAATCACTTTTATTTGACTACACCGTATAAAATTGTACTATCGTAATTAGATAAGTAAATTCGTGTCAACAATAGTCTCTTGATGAAAAGCTTATCTATTGTGCCATTAAATTAGTACACACGAGATTATTATTTCATACTAATCGTAAAAAATGTTAGTTGCAATCTATTTCAATTATAATTGTTTACACATCATCACAGTCACAGTCACCTTGACAATTCACGCATACTGGCAATAAAACGTATATTCATTTGATTTTCAGATCTTCGGAAATGTTAAACATTAATTGATTTATTTTCTTAAGTGTTTGATTCATTAAATATTCATGTGCTTTGGAGATTTTTCAATTAATTAAATAATTACACAGTGACGCAGTATAGTAAAACCTCCGAATCTTTTTGCATTCTCAGGTTTTCTTTTATAGCCATATTATAATTTGTTCATAAATTTAACTTTTTATTTACACAGACATAGTAGCAATTAAAATGTCTCCCAGACTATTATGTTTCTATGGCGTTTTCCAAGTCTTTGCTATGGACCAAGCTACCAAGCTACACAGATGATAAAAACCAGAGCGCTTACTCCCTAACAAATAACATTTTGAGTCGGTAGTCCAACACCGATCAATGCAGCATACGCTAAAGCTGTGAAGTAAAATTTAATCAATGAAGAATTTACATTCTCTACGTCTTAGTAGAGAAGATCTTTGAACTCTTGTAAAAGAAGTAAATGAGACCATTGCATCGTAAGCCTAATGACTCTCAGATGGGAGTTGCTTAATAAGAAAAAGGAAGATACGGTAAAATGCCTTCTCTGTCACTGTCAGAGTTTTAAAAATAAACGGAGCAAATACTTTGATGCCGCTTGCTTTTACTGCCTCGAGAAACTATCGGGAATGTGACTAATTAATATTCTTAATTTTTCTGTTATTTCAGGCTCAGAATTACAACCATCGGCTAAAGGGACTGAAGGGGGAGTAAGTATGATTATGTAAAATATTGAGTATGAAAAATTAATAATGTTCCGTCATATATTGAATCACACTTGAGGGACTCTGAGATCGGTGGTATCGGAATTTATGAAAACGTCAATCTCTAAGGGGTAGAAATAGGGAGTAGTAAGTATGTGGAATGCTTGGAGTTTTCGAGAGAAATGTCCTACGCAAGATCTTTGGACCTATTTGTGTTGGTGGTGATTACCGAATAAAGTGCAACCATGATCTGTACGAGCTGTATGCCGATATTGACATTTTTTGTTTGTTTTTTGTTTTGTTTTTTCCTTGTTCACTCCTCTTGGGAGCATAGGGCCTCAACAAGACTCTTCTATCGTACTGTGCTGTTATTTTTGCTATGTTTTGTTATAGTGGCTAGCTCGCGCACTATCGATCTACTACAGTTCCAGTTTAGTGCCATTCTTGTAATGCTATCTGAAGGTTTTTTTACCGTGTGACCATCGCCACTTTCTGTTTTTGGTTTGCAACAGGACTGGCTCTTCATTCGTTAGTCTCCACAGAGCGTCGTTGCTGATGGTGTTCGTCATTCGTTGACGAAAGTTTGTAGTTTTTGTGTGATGGTGTTTGAGATCAGCCATGTTTCACAATCGTAAAACAATACTGACTTCACACATTGAAATAGTAAAGCGGATCAAAATCCAGCGTCTGTGCTGGCTAGGTCATGTCAAGCGAATGAAAGAACACGCAACACCTAAGAAGTTGTATATTCGGAACCCATTGGAGGATGACGCAGAAGAGAAAGACCAAATACTGGAGAACCGGACGGCGCTTGGTATTTCTAACTGACACCAGCTAGCGAAGAACAGAGATGGCTGGCGGAGCATATTATATTCGGCCTAAATCGATATTCGGTTGTTATGGCCACATAATAAGAAAAGAAGTATGTGGAAAAATACGTCGAGGAGAAAAAATTTAATAAGACTCGGTCTTACATTTTAAATGGAGTATTTTAATTAATGTGTCACCAGTCATTTTTTTTTTGCAGCTAGGGACAAAATGTGTTCCGAACAAATGAAATCATTCATTATTTATTTATTATTATTTAAAATTCTACTTACCCTTTAACTCCATGAACAACTTTAAAAACGATTGTAAAATTTTTAGCTTACCTGAAAAAAGAGAAACAAAATGATAGCATTTATATGGAGAATTTTTATGTCAATTTTAATAGAAATATTTTAGATATAAATAATATTTTAAAGAAATCACAGTGTGTTTATTTGTTTGTTATTTATTTATTTATTTTATTTTATTATTTTTTTTTTTTTTTGTCAGCTCAAAATGCTTGGAATTGACTGAAAACTTTCTTGCATCCGTATAGTACAACAATTGCAATTGTTGAATTGCTGTTGACTGCTACAATCTAAGCCACATTAGCTGCCAGGCAAGAAATGGCAAACAGTAAACATTACAAACAAAATAATATCATAGTAATGATCAGAAGAAGAACAACAATTACAGGAAACAAAGTACTGAGAGACATCTTCTATAAATGTGACCAAAAAATATTTATATACGATGCTGCCGAAGAGTCGCCTCGAAGCTATTCCAAAATATGGACTTAAAAGTTAGACAGATAGAGAAATATGTATGTCAGAAAGATAGATTTGCGAAATGTAATAAAAGACAACATAAGGACAGCTGTCCTCAACAGGCATTCATTTAATATGGCACACAAACCTAAACACACCACAACGCTTGTCACATCTTGGCATTTTGCTCATAGTATATATTTGCAACAAGGAAAAATAAACTAAACTGCAATAGTAATAGCATGCAAGAGTACATATGTATATGCGTGTGTATGTGTATAGTAAACATTTTAACAAAAGTGCTGTTCAAGATGACACTAACATTGCCAACAATGATACTTACTATGTACATACGAGTATGTAGAGGACGTAGAAAGGAGTGTATACGAATCAAATGCAAAACCTTATCGAAGAAGAAAAGTGGATGATGAGACTGTGACGTTAAAGAAAAACATTTGAATCTGTGTAAATGCAGCCACAACGACAGCAAAAAAAAATAAATACTACATAAATGAGTGACATTAAGGGAAATTTGTTTTTGCAATTGTTTTGTCTTGTCTTGTCCATCTTCATCTTTAGAAAATAACAAAGGGTAGAGTTGTTCATGTCTACGCCGCATACAATCGCAGATTGTTAGCCTGTCTTATAATGCATACACTATGTATCGACTTTTGTGTAAGGATTTTTAAAGCAACATAATAGATTCTACAAAGAGGCTGTTTTTTCTAGAGCTTCGAAGTTAAAAAAGTTGTTTTTTTATATGAATTTTATCTAAATTTGCATTTAGTTCTGTATATGACCAGCACCAGGAGCACGGCAGCCTCCAGCGGGTGCGTCCATAGATCAGAGGCGGCCAAACTGGTAGGCCTTCTGGGGCAGGCAAAAAGATTATGGTTGTCGTGGGGGCTCTGTTGACACCGCGGGCATCGGTCTGAAGTTGTATCAGCCAGCCGGTGCATGTAGCAGTTCAGATAGATGCTCCACCCAGATCTTAGCTGCGTCAAAGTGGCACGAGCGGCTCTAGGCAGCTGTTGTTCGCAGTCCGCAATTGGCGGTGGGCGACCCATCAGCACAATGTTATGACTCTCGATGGCCGACTCCACTGCAGTCAATTCAGAGCTGCCCTATGCGTACTAGAGCTCAAATCATCGATCAGATGACGCACATGCCCATCAAAGGAACGTAAGCCACCACGGATGCTACGCGGGGGAGGGGCAAGCTGCGTTAAATGATTGTTGAGGTGTGATGGAAGGTGGCAGGAAAGAAGAAATTGCTGCGAAAGCAGTTCATTGTGTTCACGCCTTTTTAGCATTCGCGTTTTCTGATGTAGTTGATCTTCATACTCATACTGTGATGATGCGCCGCAAAGCAGTATTCTGCCGGGTTTGCAGAAGCCGCCAATCATAATCGCCGCGTGTCGATTATGATTGGCGTCCAAATTGAAGCAGCGTAGTTGATGATCGACCTGCTGAGGGTCTTATAGGTGATGAGCAGCGTCTCCTTGTCCTTCCACCAGCCAGTGCCAGCCAATACCTTAAGGACATTATTTCTGCTATGCAACCTTTGGATGGTGTATTCAACATGCGCATCAAAGGTCATGAGACTGTCATGAGTTCGGCCATCGGCAACCACCGAGAGGAAGGCTCCGAGCTCCTTATTCCAGGTGGAAAAGGTGATGTTATGAAGGCACCCGCCTCACTGGGGCCCAAGAATGTTATGCCCTATATAAAACCAAATACATCAGAGAAGTCCCACCACATAATCTAGATTTGTCTCATAAAATTATTTATTTGCCCTACGTTTGATTCTATAGTAAAATCATATCTCATTGCTTCTGTTGCCAGATTGGATGAGCTTTTTCACGTTTAAACCCTATTGGAAATACGACACTCTAAAAAAAGCACTCTTTATGTGAGAAGAAAAAACAACAACAACAAAATCCTAACTAGAATTGATATCTATATCTCTTTATGTCGCATAGAAACGATGTCCTTTCCTGGTCATTATGGTGTAAAATAGCAAAAAATAGTAACAACAAAACTATGACTCACACCATATAGCTAAGATAGTACATATGTATGTACATGTAAATAGTATTTATTCTTTGTCGAAAGCAGTCAGAGAAGAATTGTTGTTTGTTGTTCTGCAGTTAAAAGGTTTTCCATTATTCGGAAATGAATAACTATATACTTATTTACCCATTATACACAGTTGTATTGGATACTCATGTATGGGTAGTAAGTAGATTGAATATAGTAAAGAATAATATATAATACCTTGTAATTCTTTAATAAAATATCACAAGCAAAATGGAAGATATTGCTTATCTTAAGTTTGTTCATCTTTTCGATTAAAAAAAAAAAAAAATTGCAAAAAATCCCTTTTATTATGTAATTGATATTCTATTTTTGTAGTTAAGATATAATTTATTGGCTTATCTTTTTTTAGTTGTCATACACATTTAAGGTCATTTCAATTGTACAATAATATGTGGAATACAAAGGATTGAGAATGTTATGGAACGCATAGCTTCTAGCTGATTCATTTGTTTGCTTCTCTCTTCTTTCTATACAAAAAATTATTTGGTTATAAGAGATGAATAATATCTTTGAAGGATATCTCTTTAAAGATAATAACTAGCTTTCAAATTTAATTCATTAATAAAATGCTTATTGTTATTGTTGTTGTAACAAAAAAAACAATTTCAAAATCATGAATAGATATGCATGCTAGTTGGTTGAGTTGTTGTTTACCTCAACCAGCTCCAGAAAAACAGCAGCCTCCAGGGGTTGCGTCCAAAGTGCGGAAGTGGCCAATGTCGTAGTTCTTCTGTGGCAGGCGGAAAGATGACGGGTGTCGTTCGGGCTTTGATGGCACAGCCGGCATCGGTCCGGAATGGAATCAGCCACTACTCTTTCTTCTACTAGACGCTTTGCATAAAGATCAAAATCAACCGTTCGGGTCATCGTTAACGCCTCAGTAATACCCAGTGTCAAGAAACTATCTAAAGTATATAATGGTTTTAAATAGGTTTCTTTTCGTATGATTTATATGCCCATAAAAACTCAGATATCACTTTTGCCTACAACAAAGATATTGGGAGACTCTCATGGAATGTAGGTTTGTCTACTCTTTGTCTGTTTAGAGGGACCAATTCTATACTCTGTATAGAAGTAATAAGTTTATAATTATGTGGCACTGATAGGCTCCGATGAAAGAGCTGGTTTATGCTGATAAACTAACTACTTGCAAGCAACTTGATTTCCAAGCCGAGATTAGGCCACAATTACTTGAAACAGCGATCGAAATTTCCAGATTACGCCACGTTCAAGCCAGCTGCGGCGCCTTATGCCCGAAATCATATAATAAAGTTTAGTTCAGAATATTACATTTTATTTTTTTTTTTTTTTTTTTATATTTGAAATTGCTTCACTCTGTATTAGTCGATTCCGAACGGCAGAACCCTTGTAACATCACTCTTTTAGAAGCTTTTCCATTTCAAATTGATACTTCCGGAAAAATTGCCAATTGCTTGCCGACAGGTGGGTACCATTCGAAAGAAAAATCACTTCGATATTAATATATATTTGCATTTCCATAGGCACAGCCACGTTCACATTTAATATAGCTCTGATACAAAGTTATGGAATTTGTTTAAACTTTAATCGGCCATAAATATTAAATCTCCTATTTAGGAAAGCCACATTAAGTACGTAAATTAATATCGTAAAATGTGAATGATAATCCCATAACTTACTAAATCTTCCATCTGGAGAAACTAAATTTGGAATATGCATTAATATTGAAAGAACAAATAATTTCGCAAGAATTGGGCGAACTAGCCTTACAAAGTTACTGCTGGAAACCGTGCATGTACCCCTTAAAAAATGTGACACAGACACATTTTGATAAGAAATAAGTAAGGACAGGATTATGCAATAGATGGCCGTGGACGACCCAGTTGTTATATATAAAGTCTAGTAAAAAAAGATATTCATTAGCATAGTTAGAAGGATCTGATTTAGGTCAAATATGCACCGTTTTGTTCGATAACTTGTTGCCATTTCGAAGGTAATTTCATAATGCCACTCTCATAGAATAGAATTATTTTATTTTTTTTACTCTCATAGACACCCTCGTCCCTATTGGCAAAAAACTGCGACAGTCAATTTGCACAAGCTTTTCTTGAGGCGAATTTTTCACCAGCAAAATCATTTGCCATAGACAGAAACAGGTAGTAATCACTTGGTACCAGGTCCGGACTATAAGGTGAATGCATAAGAACCTCCCAACCAAGCTCCCGGAGCTTATGGCGAGTAACTATATACGTGTGTGACCTGGCGTTGTCCTGATGGAACACAATTCCTCTCCGATTGGCCAAAGCTGACCGCTTCTGCGTTATTGCTTCCTTCAGACGGTCCAATTGTTGACAGTACATGTCCGAATTAAGAGTTTGGCCGTAGGGGAGCAGCTCATAGTAGATGATTCCCTGCCAATCACACCAAACACATAGTAAAACCTTTCTGACCGTCAATCCTGGCTTGGCCACCGTTTGCGCCGGCTCACCGCGATTCAACCACCAACGTTGTCGCTTTACGTTGTCGAAAGTGACCCACTTTTCATCACCAGTAACCAACCGCTTCAGAAATGGATCGATTTTGTTGCGATTCAGCAGCGATTTGTAGATGGAAATTCGATCTATAAGGTTTTTTTTGCGTTAACTCGTATGGCACCCATACATCGCGCTTGTTTTTTTTATCCACCCTTATGGTTCCAAACGGTTTTTTGTGCAATGTTTAGCTCCTGGGCAATAAAAGCAGTGCTTACATGATGGTTAGACTCGACGATTCCCATCATTTTATCGATATTTTCGACAATTGGCCTTCCAGAGCATGGTGCATCTTTGACATCAAAATTGCCGGAACGGAATCGACGAAACCAAAATTGCCCTTGATTGGCTGTTACAATATCAGAGCCATAAACACTATTCACATTTTCAGCCATCTGGTCTGCGTTTTCGCCTTTATCGAGGAAAAACTGTAAAATATGGCGTATTTTCTCTTTACTGGTGTTCATCTTTGGCGCGTGCTCAAACAATGCTGAGACAAGCAATCACAAAACTGCCTAAAAAGTTTATTTAGTACGAAATCCTATCTTTCTAACGCCATATGGTGTAACCCGATCGCACTTATACAACGCGAGATACTGATTACTAAAGCCATCTATTGGAAAAATATATTTACTATACCTGATACTTTCCACACACTCCATATGTAGCGGCCATTGTGAGGCCATTTTTTATAACCCATTAACAAAGTCTATTTGCAGAAATTTGCATCTCTCGAACACTTAATTCTTAGGATATTAATTTATAGGCGAGATGTAATAAAATTATTTTTAAATACGTACATATTTTATTCTTTGTCGAACAATTTTCTATTACTAATTCTCTGCATTGTTTATAGATTTCATTATTATATTTACATATTCTATAAAGATATCATCTTACATTTTCTTCACGGCTATATTCATAAGAAGCACTTAATTATTAATACTTACTATATATTTATGAAATTGGTACATATGTATATTGTAGGTACGAATGTATATCTCATTTTTTGGTTATTAACTATGTACATACTATACATTTAAACGTTTTCATTTTATGTTGATGGGAATTTCGTTGTGGTTTTTTTTTTTTTTGTGCATACTTTATTCGTATTTTTTCTGTAATTTTTGTTCGTTCATTTTCAAAATTGTCCAGTATACACAACGATCTTCAAACCCATATATATACTTGTATATGTATTTTCACTCCTGTTGAAATACCAATGAATACCAACATGCTGAAATGTTCATCATTTTATTTATCTTATCGTTTATGATGATGATAGTTTGCCCTTTTATTCATTCTTTCATTTATTTAAGTATATACTCGTTCATTATGTTTTTTGTTTCTCTCTCTCTCACTCTCTGTATCTCTCATCAAAATTTATTTGACATTCTCTTTCATACTGGACACACGCCCAATCTTGTTAACGTTACATTCATCGTGTCTCTGTGTGTGTGTGTATGTTTGCTACTTGGTGTCGTAATTGTTGATGAAGTATTTTTCATTATCATTACCATCATTACAGGCTACCGATGACAACATGCATACATAGAGTATAAGTATAGCAAAAGCATAGTGGCAATATGTAATCAGTTCCGAATATATATTCTCATACCAAGCCATTCAACCAAGCCAGCCAAGCACAGAAATCGGTATTTCCCGTTTTTTTGTATGAAAATTTATTTTTATTGAAGTCATTTGCTGGCAAACTGCATCAGCAACAACAGCAAGAATCTCGATTAATGTTACAAATACCATTACGATGTTGTTGCCTGAAAATATTTTTACGATTTCGGTCTTGCTTTTACTGTGCAGAGATTGGCAAGGAAACAATTCTTTTATTTGTCCCCTTTAATAATTTAAAGCAAATAAAACTAAAGGTTAACTATTTTATTTTCTCTCTTTTTTTCTACTTCAGGTGGAAAACAACTATGTATGCGAAAGATAGTCATGAATTTATTGGGGGAGGTGGGTGTTAAGAGAAATAGCAATGTGTCCAGTTTTAAATCACAAATTTAACACCACTCGATTATTTTCTTTGGGACTAGTTACATTGCCAGTTCATAGCCTGTGCGAATAAGCCAGCGAATATATTCAATAATAATACAAATAATAACTTGCTTCAAATTTAAAGTCAAAGATCTTCAGGTCATCTTAAATAAGAAATCCCCTCAGTTTATATACTATCGCAAATGCATCGATGTTGTAATAAATAATTTTCTACTCATATATGATACCTTGTGATTATGGTATTCATAGAATTTTACCATTATAAAATAATCTCAAAATAGAAAAATGCTTACAGTAATAAAATATTTGAATAGAAATGCAGAGCTAAAGAAAATCAACAAGAACAATATACATACATATAGCATTTACCTCGAAGCTTATCCTTACCAAAGAAACGTACATGAGAAACTGGATATTAATCAATTCCTCGTTACAAATGTATGTTGGTGCTAAGAGATTGTTGCTGAAAATATGTACTTGAGACATTGCTACAATTTTAATATATGTACGAGTACATTAATATAAATGCGTATCTACATAAAATGCAGATAGGTCAAATTAAGTCTTCGGGAGAGAGAGAGATAGATAGAGAGGGAGATGAGACAGAAATATTGAGATATCAATGGATAACCAACTAACTATATAAAATGAAATCATTTTGAGTATGAGATTATGTATACTTTGGCCAATACAACGATGATGATATTTTAATGCGCCGATAATTCTTGGTTTTGACAAGAAATAAATTTAAGGAGATATGTTGTGATTGAAATTAATTCAATAATAATTTATTCAAATTGATAATATGCTAAAATGATGACAATCATAACTGAATAAGTATAATGAGGTGATTTATAAATTTTAGACTTAATACTTTAATTAAAATTAGAAGTATGATCTAAAGTAAAGTGAACTCACTGTGGACGTCTTATACTTTGTTCTACACACTATGTGATGGCACCTTCGTTCTGTATTGAGGGTGCCATCATGATGACGGAAGCCATGCTTTCAGTATGATGGACGTGAAATCGATCCGTTGCACCAACATCGATTCGGATCACTACCCTGTTGCAGCTAAGGAGCGACCACGACTACTGCACTCGACTATCGTATCTGCTTTTGTAGAACACAGTGGACACATATATCACATTCTACGACTGCTGCTGCGGAGGAGATAATCGGTTTTTACCGGTCTCTAAGAGTGTCAAGAGGCTACAACAGAGAAAGACGCCGCCTATAGAAACCCCCTGCGTGCGGGCGTTACGAGAGCCTTTAAAGAGTAGTGAAGAGCAAGGATCAGTGCGTAGAGACGTCTTTTCAGGCGCAAGAAGAAAGAGCAAAAAAGACCGAGTGTAAGGAGATAGAGATGAGTAAAGACAGTAATGAGACTCGAAAATTCTATGAATAGATTGAGCGCCTGGGTGGCTGTTTAAAACCCGGAACCTCTTCCTGTCGTGACAAAAGTGGAAATGTTATTGAATGGCGACACTTCGTACAATTCCGTCAGTGGAGAGGATATCCCGAACTCCCGAAAGGACGATGGTATAGATATTCCACCGGCCGACCATGAGAAGGCCAGAAAAGCCATTTCTAGGCTGAAAAACAACAAAAATGTAGGTGCTGATGATCTGCCTGCAGAGTTGTTTAAGAACGGAGGTGATGAGGTGCTCAGCAGCATGAACCAGCTCATAAGCAATATATAGTCGGATGAAAGCATACCAGCTAATTGGAGTCTCAGTGTTCTTCGTTCCGTGCATAAGAAAGAAGAACCCACAATTTGCGTCAATTACCGTGGAATAAGCCTTCTTAGTATCGCATACTAGGTTCTATCGAGCGTACTCTGTAATATATTGAAACCCATGCTTAACAACCTGATTGAACCTTATCAGTTTGGTTTCAGACCGTGTAAATCTATCATCGACCAGATTTTCACACTGCGCAAAATCTTAGAGAAGATCGAAGAGAAACAGAAATCAACACACACCATATATTTGATGATTATACAGCCTCTTACGACGGTTCGATTAGAGATTACCTCTACACAATAATGTCTGAGTTCGGTATTTCGGCGAAGCTCTTTCGCATTTGAGTTTTCGAGAGAAAAATCCTACGCATGATCTTTGGACCTATTTGCATTGGTGGCGAGTACCGAATAAGGTACAACCATGAGCTGTATGAGCTGTAACCCGACACCGACAATTAAAACGCATTAAAATTCAGCGGCTACGCTGGCTAGGTCATGTCGAGCAAATGGAAGAACACGCTCCGGCTTACAACGTGTTATATTCGGAACTCTCTGGTGGACGGCGCAGAGGAGGCAGACCTAACCTCCGGTGGAAAGATCAAGTACTAGAGAACTTGTTAGCGCTTGGAATTTCTAACTGGCGCCGGCTAGCGAAGGAGAGATTTGCTGTATTCGGCATAAATCAATTTTCGGTTATAATGGCCGCTTAAATAAGCAAGAAAGTTGTAGGCAAATTTACATTAGTCGCCTGCTAAAAACACCATGGCGCTACAAATTTTTTTAAGTGGACTTTGCCCTCTCAAATTCTAAAATCGAATTAACATAATCTTATGTTATCAGCTTTTTGATACATAAATTAAATTTTCTTTTTTTCGAAGGTGCCCAAATTTCCAACAGATCTCCATCCAAATGCCTTTTTATTCAGACTCTCTAAAAAGCGGGTCAAAACGACCCTTTCGTGAGAGAGCTTTAGTGGATTAAATTACAAAACAAAATTATACATAATAAAAAATATTAAATATGTGGCACTTATGAGCACCGAAGGCCTCTTTGGCCGAGCTTTTCTTTCATTACTGTTGTGCGTGTTAATTTTTGGACAGTATTAGAAGCGACCTACTTATTTTAGCCGGTTCAGAAAGGTAGAACCCTTGCGACATCACTTTTCTAGGTTTTGTCACAGTGTTCTTCTAGAAGCTTTTCCATGGCAAATTGTTACTGACGGAAGAATTACCAAGTGATTGCCGACAGATGGATACCGTTCGAAAGAAAAATTTTTTCGATATTATATTTGTTATGCTTCAGCCGGGGATTGAGCTCACGACCAGATCAAAAATTTGTCCTGAGAATGCAAAACGTTTTGGAAGTTTTACCATATTTTAGGTTTAGGGTTTAGGTCTTTCGTCCTGAGTTGGAATCAATCCGCCCTTAGACAGTGACCCTGTCATAGTGTTATAAATATTTGATAGCATATATATAACAAATCAAAGGTATCAAATCTCATTATCATAATATAGTTTTACAATATATGATATAATAAAAGTGCATAATAAATTCAGTTAGTTTTTTTCTATATGAATTACATTTTCGATACAACTACAATGAAATTTATTTATTTTTTTTTTTATTTTATTTTATTATTATTATTTTTTTTTTTTTTTTGGTAAAATTGAATATCTAGAAAGAACTAACTAGATAAATCGCTTAGTCTTTTAGCATATTATATATGGTATATCAAATGCTGTCAATTTTTTCAGAAATAATAAAATTTTAATATTTATAGACAAAAAAAAAGCACTTACATATGAGCATTTTTTGCATGTATTCCCTATGAGGATTTTATTCTTTCCAGCATAACATGTTTGGGAATACTTATATTACTTGCTTGTCTAATGTCTGACTGCAATGAATTTTTAATTGAAATTTCAATAGCATAGAAGAAGATGTATGCTGTACATATGAGAGTATGAGAGTCAAATAGAAATTTTAAGCTAGCATACTTTCATTTAGTAAAATGTTACATATGTGATATAATCTTATATATGGAGCTATGTGTATGTATTCGTATGCATATGAGCTTTCAAGTTGTCGGCATTAGTAACTCGTACTACTATAAACTGTATATAGATATATTACTCTACGTATATATGTATATGAAAATATTTTAATTTGTTACACTGCTAATGATGCTATTCTTCAGACACTTCACATATTAGCAAAGTGACTTAGCAAGCGATCTCTCATCTATATATTATTATACTTACTTAGTCCCACTCTAATTATCATGCACTTTTTGTTGTTACTCTGTAGTACTATGTACTATATATGTACCATATTTTAATTGGGAGAGCGTGGATAGTTGAAAGCTTCATTCACTTTAAATGAACAATTTTTGTTGAAAATAATTACAACGTATAAATATGTATAAATACAAGTTCATATATGTGAATATCTGTATATTCTGACAATTCGGTACAAAAAAAAATATATAACATACTTATATAGACTTATAATAATTCTGAGTGTAAAATAATTACAAATAAAGTAATAGCAAAGTAAAAAATAAAAATAGTAAAAGCAAATTTTAATAAATTACGCACACACTCATACTTTCCTTCTCTCTCTCACTCTCCTACTCTCTCTTATTGTGGTTTGCTTAATAACACATGGCGTATGTGTAACATTTATTTTGTTCTATATAAATATATCACACATACGCCACATGCGTCCTTATTTAATTGTAAATAGAGAATTTCGCGGTTTATTATTATTTAGGTAACTACTTTTTAAATTTAATTTTTATTAGCGAAAATAGTCACATATACTGTACTCTGTACTTATTTGTATATGCATATACGAGTGCTGACGAAAACCAGAAAGCAGCATTTAATTTGGTAAAGTAAATTAGTACGCCCCAATTAAAACAGTGCCATACGTGTATGTGTATTTTCAAGTGTTAGAATATTTAAAAGAGTAAATATTATAATTGTGTAGCAAGCAAAGCTCAGTGGAATAAATTAAATATTATATATGAATATTTTACTCATTAATTGACTATTTCAAAAGCAAAAGTAAGTATGATTTTGAAATAATTTTTAGAAACATAGATAATTATACGTATAAACACTTTCAGAAAAATACAGAAATTGTTTACAGTTGTTTAATTCCGATTTATCGTATTGCATCGGAAATGTATTACTGGAAAGGTGGAAATAAATAAATTTTTTTAATATATTTCTTATCCTTCTATAAGTAACTAGAGAACTAATTCAATCAAAATAACTGCGTTTGAAGGCTTTTTTCAAATATCTTTTATTTTGTGAGATTTAAAAAAGGTATTGGGTGCGCAATTATCTCTTCAAGGGGTTCTTTCCCATCTTTGAGACTATATTTAAAAAAAGAATTGATACTATATATTTTATACAAAGTATTTTCTTTCAGAGGATACCAATTTTTTCCATCTTTGAGGTAGCTCATGAATTCCGTCCCAATAGAATCGCTCACCGTTTTTTGGCCAAAAACGTATTGACCCAATTTTTGATACCTTCAACTGAAATAAAGCGTATTCCGGACAAGACATTCTACATTAATAATCAGAAGTGCCAAGGTCTGGGCTATCTGATACTTTCAAAGTAGATTTAGACGGGTTGCGCAACATATGAGCCAGTATTATTCATGTTGAAAAGTCAATGACTCGTGTCTGATCGCACATTCTGGCCCTTCTGATCTCACCGTACATACAGCATATCACCTTCGAAATATGGATATTCGGCATTGGAGTTGTTGTTGTTGTTTTTATAGCACCAAAAAGACGGAAATGCTTTGTTTTGTTACCTTACAAAGCATTCTTGCATTCTGCTGAGTTGAATGGCCCTTCGTCGACTGGGACTTCCGGAGCTTCCGGTACGTAGACCCATCCATTCTTGGAAAGCTCGGCATTAGAGTGAATTTGGCTGGTTGGCCAGGGCTCTCATATGATTGTTTAAGCTTAAGATTGTCTTCATAGATCCAATTTTTAACGCCAGTAACAATACGATGCAAAAAAAAAGGATTCCCTTTGTATTATTGAAGCAGCATTTCAGATATAAAAAATCGCCTTTCGAAGTCTCTTGGTTTCATTTCATATGAAACACAATTTTTAATTTTCTGAATCATACCCATGTTCTCTAATTGCATTGAATTAGATTGTTGAGTTATTCCCAAAAATTCGAGAAGCACCTTTTGAATTTGACACGGATCTTTTTTCAATAAAGCCGCATCCAATTCAACGTCTACAAACGTTGATGAAACGTCTCCCAATCATCAATTTTAAAATGTCTAAACCAAAATTCTTAAGTTGAAAGTGATGAAGCATATTCTCCAAAAACCTCACACAGCAGATGCAATGACTTTCCGTTGCATTTTTCTTCAGATTCAAACACAAAAGTTGACATAATCGGAGCTAACAAAAAGAATATGTTATTTACAGTTCGAAAGAATGACATGTACTGATTCAATAGGTTAATGATGATGCTTCAACATGAAGACAGTTGCCACATTATCCGATGCAATTTAATACTACTGTTGTTGTTGTTATAGCAGCAAGTATTCTGATATGTTGAAGTATTCTGATATGTCAAGTGCTTCCGGGCTTCCATTCTTGGGAAGCATTTAAAACTACTAGTCAGTCCTGCTGTATGATAAATCCCATAAAATATAAAATCCTAATAAAATTTAACACTCTGCTAGCGCATGTTTTTCGTTTGAAGAAATTTGAAAAAGAATTTATCGAAAATTATAACTGCACTTTTAAAGCCACTGAAATCAGGAAATTAAAGATAAAGATATGTAGTTAATAAATGATATTAATTACATACTATAGAAATTATGACTTTATTTTCATATCACATCCAATAAAATTTATCTTCCCTTCTTTTTGGCAAGAAAAATGCAATCATATGCTTTATGGAGCTTATAATATAATCACCCATTCCATATACATAATTATTGTATAATCTTCACAAGATAATAGCAACATTTGTTCTCAAATAAAACTCACACACACATTTACATACATACACACATATACGTTCATACGACCGCAATGAATGTGGTTTTGTGTGGTGGTATACACACACTACATAAAATTTCCAGTATTCAAATGCAATTAGGGAACATTTCATTTCAATTAGAAATCTACAAAAAGCATAGTAATAATAATAATAATAATGAAGAGGATTTTCTATAGAATTTCCCACATACGACCGACTACACATTGCAATTAGCTAAGCTTATTCATATTGCATTCTTGTTCAAGTAACAAAATAACTTTATCATATAAATTCTAAGTTCGGCTGAAATATAAAATTATCATATTTAAATAGTTTCATAATTACTTATTTCCTTGCAAAATATGCAAGTATAATATTAATAGCAGAGAATATAAATTTTGTAGAAACGTTAAAGAACATACTAAATCGCTTTGTCAATTACTAGTTGTCAGAATTTTATTTAGTTTGATTCTATTTGCCTGTCGATTCTAAATTTTATGTATGTGCCCATTAAAAAGCCACGTCTATATCCTTTAAGATGTTAACCATCATTCGCTCTCGCAGCTATTGGAAATGTTTGATAGACGAACTGGAAAACTTTTGCTATAAAAAAAAGTACTATAAAAAATAAATATATAAGGTCTAGTAAAAAGAAATTCATTATTTTTGCATTAAATTGAAAGTTTTATTTAGCATAGTTAGAATGATCCGATTTAGGTCAAATATGCACCGTTTATTTTTGTTTGTTTGATAATTTGTTGCCATTTTGTATTCAAAATTACAGGAACAGAATCGACGAAACCAAAATTGCACGTGATTGACTGTTACATTGACTGTCAGGACCAAAAACATTATTCACATTTTCAGCCGTCTGGCTTTCGTTTACGCCTTTATCGAAGAAAAACTGTAAAATATGGTATATTTTCTCTTTACTGGTGTCCATCTTTGACGCGTGCTCAAACAATACTAAGTCAAGAAATCACAAAACTGCCTGAAAAGTTTATTTAGTACAAAATCCTATCTTTCTAACGCCATCTAACAGAACCAGATCGCACTTATATAACGAGAGATACAGATTAATGAAGCCATCTATTGGAAAAATAATGGATTTCTTTTTACTACACCTGATATATAAATGTGTACTGAAAAAGTTTTCAAAGAAAAGCCTTTCGCTGATAAAAATAAAATTTGCGCTATCAACATATTTGTTGTTGTTATAATACTCCTTTCAATGAAATCCTATTAAAGTTAAAAACAGTAGAAGCAAATAAAAATAATTTTTTTTTTTTGCTTATTCCAATTAATGTTTATATAAAATTCAAAAAGTTTTATGTATTTGGCTTATATGCACATTTAAGGGAGTAGAATTTGAAAAAAAATATTTTTATTTTATTTTTTTTTTTGTAATATAAACCGTAACAGAAACAAATGAAAGGAGTATTTATGATCAACTATGAAACAGTAGCATTGAATGAATGAAATAAATGGTCTGATCGACAATTTTTGAACAGATTCGAACCACAATTAACAATATAAATTTGCAGCAGAATTATTTTAGAAATCGAGGCTACATGAATTACTAATAATTGTGTTCTGGGCTACATATTGATTTTGAACTTCCAAAGCTTTTATAAACACTCACATTAAAAGTTTGGACGTTCATCGAAATATATTCCTGTGCCTACATAATTCTTCATGTTCACACTCGCAATGCGCTCATCACGATTTGGTGTAACTTTCTTAATTTCAGCTACTTCCTTAATAGATCCTGTGTGGCATGTTTAATTCCAAAATGTATATGAAAATTTTTATATTTATCAGCAACCAAATAAAATATAACGCCTCTTGAAAAATGTATTTCCTAATTTGTGAATATTAATAATATTTGCAACAACAGCTTCCGTCGCGCTATACTTCTTAATCTAACTTAATTATTCAAAATGTTTATTTTTGGGTTTCTCTTTTTTTCTCTCGTTCTTTTTGTTTTGCAGCAGGTTTATTTGTAAATGCGTTGAAAGTTAATTGGAATTCCAACCATTAGCTACTAATTTCATTCTTCTTTTTACATTTTTTTTTGCAGTATATCTACAATTTTCCATTTCATTTGGTCGCTTAGTATTCGTTTGTTATTCGTTTCATCTGAAATATACAAAATGACTCCCATGAGCAATTAAAATTTTTTCACAATATTGAAATTTCTTTTTTTTTTGTTTTTATCCATAATTACAAGGATACGAGATGGCATAGTACATAGAGAAGATATCGCTATATTTTCATATTTGAGTACCAAATATACAGACTTTCGTTTTCATTTCCATGGATTTCTTTACCGCATCTATGCAATGCAATATGAACGTATGCCAATATAACAATGCTTTGAAATTGTGTCAGAAAGATTTCTCTCAAAATTTAATAGATACGAATATATATATATATATATATATATATATATATATATATATATATATATATATATATATATATATATATATATATATATATATATATATATATTTATATCTCCAATTTTTCTACACCATTGTGAAAAGTTCATTGTCAACTTTTCTTGATTCTATGATTTAAAAGTAAAATATATTGCTGTAGTTTCTCATAGGATATGTTAATTTTTCACTTTGATAGATAGTCAAATATATGATATCATAAAAGCATACTTTCATGCTAATTCTAGGTGTGTCTTTCATCCGATAGCGCCCATTAGTGTCGAGCTTTATATGTTTGTGTATAACGCCTATGGGCAAACATTCGTGAACATACTTTTGTATGGAAGATAAGCTTGTTTTCCATTGGATTACGACCAATTTCGAACTCGTTCACACATTAGTAAAAATAATTATATCTACAAAATTATAGTTTGATAACTTGAAGCTTTCGTGCGCAATATGTGAAAACAAATATTTGATATGACATTTTTATATGGGATGTATGCGTGATTTTCATCAGATTGCATATATTTTCGAACTAGTTCATTCTTTAGCACAAATAAACGTATACACTCAGTTTTAGCTTGATAACTTTATAGCTTCGTGCACAAAAGTGCAAAAACATCCATACGGAAGCATAAGTTTGTATGAGAGCTGGGTGTGGTTTTTATCCGATCCAGCTCATTTTCTATTATGTCTAATAATTAGTAAAGATAATTATAGGTGGTAAGTTTCAGATTGATAACTTTATATTTTCGTGCGCATAGTGGGAAAACACACATTTCAGAACATACTTTTGTATTGAAGGTAGGCGTTATTTTCATCCGATCTAGCTCATTTTTTAATATGTCTATTAATTACTAAATATAATAGCCTATGCCTAGTTTCAGCTTGATAACTTTATATTTTCGGGCGCAAAGTGGGAAAGCACACATTCCACAACATATTTTTGTGTGGGAGCTATTAGTCGTTTTTATTCAAATTAGGCCATTTGCCAATATATTATTAAATTAGTAAATATAATCGTCTATATCAAGTTTCCATTTGTCTAGATAAAGGTAGCGAGCGAGAGAGAGATAGAGAGACATATAGACACAGCTAAATCGATAGGGATGGAGAATCTAATCAAAAATGTATATGTAGATAGTTTCCATTGATCCTTTGACCGCATTTGGTATAATAAAGTTTGCATATTTATAAATTTATTATTCTCGCTGAGGTCATAAAATATCTCACTGCGATTATAAGACCATTTAAGAAACAATAAAAATGAGTGTGCATTTTTGTCAATCGCCAGACAAAATTTCATGCAGTTTCACACAATATTTTCTAATTTTAAAACTAAGAAATTATACCAATATATTACCAGATATCTTAGGGTACATTTACTTTAAATTGGGAGGGAGGATAATTAGGGGGATAGATATCCCTGTTGGCTGATGGATTTGCTAAAGAAGAAAAATAATAATATATAGATATTTAAAAATCATTAATTTAAACATTTTTCTTATACATCTTTTTCATTTAGCACCTCCCCTTTCCAAAGTCCTGGCTACGCCACTGTAAGAAAGTATCCATTTTAATAGTTGTTATATATTGCAACACTTATTATGATATTTGAAGGCCATTACTAATATAGATGATGAAAAGAAACATCAAGAAGCTGAAATGCTTAGAATGAAAAAAAATATTCTGTATATAAATAGTGTGATTTTGATACCCGAAAAAGTTATCAATACAGTAGAATACCATACAATACAGAGGTAGTGCCTTTATGTTGATAATAAATTGGTCTGTCTTCCTTTTATAATAGTCGTACTAGTTCCTTAATCCTCAACCAGATATAATTCCTTTTCCAGCCCCTCTTCTTTAAAAGTTTCTCCATAATTTGGAAATATAATTTTTTTTTTTTAATAATCCAAAATGCTACAAAATACTTCCGATTAATTCTGCTCTTACGTTCTTACGTTAATGTAATGCAATGGAAAAATAATAAAAATAAAAATAAAATTACTACATATTTCTATTACTCAACATAAATAAATCACGAATAAAAAAGCAACCAGAAATCATTTTGCAAATAAATAAATAAGAAGATAGTACATGGATGAAAGCAAATCAAAAATACTGCATACATAAATAAGATTTCGAGTATACACAGAACAGCCATAACTTGATATTACGGGCAAAATAAATAAATCGATTTTGATTTGATATTGGAGAAGGTAAAACCAAAACCAAAACAAACAAAAAAGTAGGAAAATAATAAAAAGCAAAAAAAAAATATATATAAATAAATAAAATATTACATCATCCTACTGTATGTGCTTTTGTGGTTGTGTGTGATTTGTTCACAATAGCAATTGCATTAATTTTGCAACAACAATAACAATGAATAGCATCAAGTACATACATACATGATGGTATATAGACAAAGATACGGATATCCCAAAACACTAACTTCATTTCCATTTGACATCATTTGTTTGTATTTTCTATCTATTTATCTCCGTCTCTCTCTCTCTCTATCCATCACCCTCATTTGGACATGTTTTCTCATTGTCTTTTCACAACGTCATCCTTCATTGTTCTCTCATTTCGACCACTGAAAATTCCATATCCGCTTTGCATTATTTTTATGACCCTACGCAAAAGTGCAAGGATATATTAATTTTAGTCAGATGTTTTATAACCATTTACAAATCTATAGCTGAGGATGTAGAGAAAAGTTAACTGCCACATTCATAAAGAACATTCAAAGAAACCACCTCGAATATTCCCTAAACCTATCATTTCATCTAGATCAACAATATTTGACACATTTGATGGATTAGTATTATTATTATTATTATTATTATTATTATTAGAGGGTTGTATTGCACTGCGACCCTAGGTCTATTGTGCACTCCACCATGGACAAGAGTATTTCTCTAATTCCAGCATCCATAAGGAAGTTTAGTATAGATCCCACCCTAATGGACTTTAGCAGATTTTCCGGTATTATAAATTTCCAGATGTTTTTCTTTCTTGTGTGCATAAATGCTGGACATGTTTTACAGTTTCATTCTCCTCCAAGCAATATTGGCAGTTTTCATCCGTTAGGTTTAGATTCCCAGTTTCGTTAGGTGATAGTTCAGCCTGCAGTGTCCTGTCAATAATCCCATGATGATTCTTATATTATTCTTGTTTAAACTGATACATTCCTCAGGTCGTTTTAGGTAACAGGTTCCTAAAAGTGTCTTGGATTGGGGCAACCTTGGTAGCTTTTCCCAGTTTGATTGTCTTTCTGATTCTTGTTGCCACACCCTTTCTAGTTAGCTTATCTGGCAACTCGTTGCCTCCAACTCCAATATATCCTGAAGCCCAAAGGATCCATAATTGGTTATTTTCACCAAGTTTATTTAGCTTGTCAAGACATTCTCACACCAGTTTTGATTTCACCTGGTTAGAGTTCAGTGCCTTGACAGTAATCTGACTATCTGTTTGGATTGCAATCCTTCTATTCTGGTATTGGCACATGATGTTGAAGTGGGCACACCTGTCAATCGAGTATATTTCCCATTGAAAGACAGTAGTATTGTTACCTAAAGACTCCACTCTTGCTCCGTCCCCTTAATTAGTCAAGGAGCCGTCCGTAAACCATATTATCATGTTCTGGTTTATCCCGTATGTTTTAGATATACCTTCCCATTTATTTTCATTACTGAACTCTGTTTGGAATCGTTTAGTAAAGCTGAATTCCATATGCATTGAGCCCCCTCAGCATTCCAACTTCAGGATATTGTTTTATTAGAACATCATATTTCTTGCGGTCCATCCATCTGTCTGGTCCGCTATTAACAGCAGTCATTCTCACGATAGCCCTCTTTGATTGGGACTGGATCTGAATATGAAGAGGTTTAAGTTCCAAGCGAACTTCCAATGATGCTGTTGGACATGTACGCATAGCTCCTATTATACATACGCATGCTAGTCTCTGAATCCTGCCGAGTATGGTGGTAACAGTTTGAAACTTTGTTCAGTTCTCCCAGACGACAGCTCCGTAGCATATTATGGGTCTAACGATTACAGTGTATCGTTTAGTATGGATTAGTATGGTAGTGCCTAATATTTTCGCAATAAATGGGCGAAACACAACTATTATTTAACGTATGATGTTGCTACATACCCTTTGGTAAGTAAATACATATTTTAAAGGATGAAGATTTGGTAAAAATTGGAAATAAAGGGTTTCCCCTTAAGAACGATAGGATTAGACAAATTTAGTAAATTTTGCTTTTATTATATGTCATTTATGATTCAAACAAAATATGGTTTAAAGAAGCTAAGAAGGCGTTATATTCGAAGGCTGAAGAGAAAGATCCACACTTCGGTGAAAGAACCAAGCACTGGAGAATATGACGGCGCTTGGAATTTAAACTGGCGCCAGCTAGCAAAGAACGGAGATGGCTCGCTAAACATGCTGCATTTGGCCTAAATTGATTTTCGGTTGTAATGGCCACAAAAGTATGTAAATAAATATGTATATTATAACATAAATGTTTAAAATTATATCCTAAAATCAGTTTACTGCACTTTCTTTTAGTTTTCCCCACACTTCTTATATATTTATATATTATCAATAGATCGGTCTAGATCGCCTGTAGGGCAATGTATTCAATACACTCGCATACAAATTGTGGAATTCACACACACAACATATTGCTGATTTATACATGTACATATATAATCATACTTACATACATGTGAATGGATGTATAGAAAAATTCAACGATAAATTCAAATAAATTGTGTTAATTTAACCTCAAGGGAAGTTTAACTTACTCAAATGATGCGTAGCCGAAAAAAAATATATACTTTGTATTGTACTATTTGTAACTATATCAGGAAACGATAGAAGCTTAGCTGCAGCTACTATGACGATAATGATGATGATGATGATGATGATGATGATGATTATGATTCATACTTTGCCAATTTAATGGTGTACGCATTCAATGCTGCTAATGTTATAATGGTGGTATTGTTATAGCGTATGAATATTAGTGATTTGCCATTTACCATTAGCTAGTCATATATGTTCAAGATCTCTCTCTCTCTCTCGCTCTCTCTCTCTCAAATCAACTAAATCATTTGACATACTAACCGACCGAACGATAAACCAACCGACCCTAGTACCACTAACATTAAGAGAGGTCAAATTAAAAAGGACGTACAGCATTTGGCGGTTGGGAGATGAAGCATTGAAGCATAAAACCATGATGAAGATATTATAGAAGTATATATAAATGTAGTGTAGTGTATCAGAATGCACGTAGCATGTGTGTGTGTGTGTGTGTGTATTTCTGTGTGAATATATCAAATAAGATGTATGAGATTCTTAAATTACATTTTAACACTGAAACAATTTGTTTTATTTATAATGAGGGACATTTATAAGCTTCTGCTGTTGCTATTTCTGATGCTGCTGCTGCTGCTGCTGATTCTGCAATTGATGGTGCGACAACCATTGCCACATGCCACATTGCCACACTCTCTCTCTCTTTACCGACTGACTTGAGCTTAATATTGTTAATGTTATTGTAATTCTTCTTATGACATTATAAACATTGTTAGCAATCACATTCTAGAATGTTTTTACATACAAAAAAAAATATATATATATAAAGATGTTAACGTTGAGGGTGAAAAAAATTAATCTTAAATTATTACAGATTTTCTATGAAGAAAATTCCTGAAAAATTATCATGAACATATTTGCGTTGATATTTTTTTAATTTAATTTGTTTTCTTTCTCACTTCGTTTATGCATATATTTAAAAAAAAAATTTTTTTTTTTGCCATGTCACTTTACATTGTCGGTGTATATAATTCGCATTTATCTTTGTTTCCGTTTTTACAGATTTATTAAAAATGACAAAGTTATTTATAAAAAATATATATATTTTTATGTTTACGAATAAGAATAATAATGTCATCATTCTAATGATTTTTCACACTCACTAATATCGTGACACCGTTGTTGGATTTCCTATGAATAGAACACAGATTATCCCAGTCGGATTTTGTAACCGCTATAAGTAGAATGGTTTTCTATCATATTTTACTAAGAAATTATAATTTTATTTTAAAGCTAAATGAAGCTTCTTAACCAGTCTATAGTACATTATTGCTTCTGAATCATTTTTAAATCCGAAGTGCTATTCAGAAAAAAAGTGCTTAGTATCACTTCCCTTGAAATCGTTCACGACTAAGATCCGGAGAATATTTGATTTGATTTGATTTAATTTTTTAATTTGCTTCTAATTTACGTTATTCTAATCTGTGGTTAATGTCCAAGGATTATTCTATTCCACTAGAAATATTTATTGTAGAAGGTTTTATAGAAATATCTCTTTTTCCAACTGGGTATAATAATGTATTATCGTCTATATCGACGCATAACTTCAACAAATATACATAGGTATGCATCTTTGTAATAGAATACCTACAGCATTATCAGGAAATGTGTGTTTATCATTAGCGCATATGTATGAATGTATAGAAATGTAAGCAATAAATCAAGGGAATGAAGAGCATTAGTCTAATCGATAATGATGATATTACGTAAATGTATATTGTGAGTATATTTATAAAGCGTTATTTGTGATAATACGTATTTAGTAAAGAACCAATGCAAATGTCAATAGTATGTACATATATTAAGTATATGCACACAAATATTACATATTGTTTACTTTTTTGGAGAATACATTTTGGGCAACAATGGAAATTTTCTGAAAGGAATATTATAATGTTATTTTTATGTAATATTGTATTATAGTGAAAATTGTAAATCGAAATTATGTAACATATTATATACTTATTAAGATTTCATACTTCCTTCTCTTCGCTCAAGAGTACTTAATCGAAAATATAAAATAAAAAAACAAACTGATTTTAAAGATGTCAATTTGTTCATTGCTAAAGATGTATGTAAAAATTAGCAATATTTTCTTATGTTGCCGTAGCTAAGTGGTTAGCATGTCCACGTTCCGATCTGTAGGTTCGGAATTCGATCCCCTGCTGTGGAAGCGCAATTTTAATTAATATATGAAGGCCATTTATTTCATATAATGATACCGAAGATGTCATGTCGGCAAGCGATCGGCAATTTATGCTGTTTTTAATAAAATTGTATGTGTAAAATGAACAAAAGGACATACATATATATTTTTTTTAAATTTCGGGATTCGAAACCAGGTCCTTCCCAATGCAGAGCTCATGTCTAACCATTTGAAGGTTAAAAACCAATAAGTGTGATAAGCATAGATGCATATAACTTGTATTGAGGCAAACTTGTGTGTGTTAGAAGGTAATAGAAAAACACATGTATACAAAAATATTTGCACGTTTTTTTCCATAGCTTTTAATAAAGTAATAGCAAAAAGCAGGGTTATGTGACTATTAAAATGACACTCGTGACCGTCATGTTACTAGGTAACGTGACCGGGACTGGGAATACTTTTTAAATGTCTGCATTCATATGTATATGTGCTAACCAGAATATAATGAGTGTACAAATATGTTCATTTCGCCCGCCATTTTCGATATTTGTAGCTTAGTCATTGCTGGTTGTATGACATTGTATTTTATTCTGTCAAATTTATTATGTCAAATGAAAAAAAAGTACTGCTGAAGCTATAAAATTTATTTACTCGACTTCAGGTGCAAATTATGTGAACAGTATAAACATGGTTTACAAGATTTAGTGACAATAATGTTTGGTCTGAGGATGATTCACGTACCGGTGCTCCAACAAATGTTATGGACGAAGAAATTCAAAGTTTGCTTAATGAAAATCCATGTCAAACTGTCACAGCTAAACGTTATCAACAACAAATGATCAAATTAAATAACGATGTGGTGGAAAAATTACCATGCATTAGTCAAGGAAGCCGAAAAGTGATGTTGCTGCATGACAATACTCGTCCACATACAACAAAATCAACTCAGGAACTCATCTTCTTAGGTTTGGAAGTTCCCCAGCATGCGGTGTAATCTCCAGAATTGGCTCCTTCCAACTACCACTTATTTAGATCAATGCAGTCTTATTTAGTTGACCAGCGATTCTTCAAAATTGTAGGTGTGTGAAAACGGCTCAATGACTATTTTGCCTCAAAACCACCAAAAGGCCATAGATAGCAATGGCGAATATTTTGATTATTTAGGTTTGTAATAAGTATATTGTTATAAAGATGAAATTCATGACAAACATGACAGAATTTATTTGTACACCTATTATTAGAAAGATCTCACTTATAGTAGCCGGTTCGGTACGGCGGAACCCTTGTGATATGGAGCTTTGTCATAAAGGTATTTTAAAGGTAAATTTTCATGGTAAATTATTTCTACCGAGCGAACTGCAAATTGCTTATTATAGTTTAAGCTTCAGCCAGAGATTGAACCAAAGGTCTACGGCTCAGAAGACCAACACACCCTGAGTTATAGTAAGCTAAGAAAAAGTTTCAGATAGTAAAAATATACACATTCCTTAATTTTTCGTTCGTCTATCAAAATATATTCGTAAATAATTAAAATTAAAATGGATATTATGGACTTGATTTTTTGCACATTTTTAATTTGGTTAATCCTGAGGTTATAAGTCCTGAGTTTATATATTTTTCCAAAATTATTTTATTTCTCAAGTCCGCATTTAGTTCAATACATTTAGTCTAGAGTTTTTCCAATATTTTTATAATTTCCAAAATATTAAAATTCTGAAATTCTTAAAAATAAACGTTTGTTTCATCGATAATCTCTTCGTTCGACCCAAATCTCTAACCAGCGAGCTATTTTATAATTTTTTTTTTTTTAAGTTTGAAAACAGAAAATAGTCGCGGTGGTCTAAATCTGTAGGATGCGCTGAATGGGGTAGTTGTTTGTAAAATACTTCACGCAATTTGCATTGAACATCGCCAAACACTCCTTGCAAGTGATCACACGATTGCAGCTAACTCACACACTGTCATCTCCGATTGTTCAATATCATTCCGTGGTTTTTATCGACGATTTCTTGCGTGACCATCTCTTTTAGGCGATCTGAATGTTCGGCGTCACATTTTTACTATTCGACCTTGATTATGCGGACTCGCCATAGTATTTATAAAGCTTTTCCTTGGTTTTTGGTAATAGTTTTTTATGCGAAAAATAATGTTGGATGAATACGTGAAATTCAATTTTTTTTTAATTTTCGTCGAAATTCATAAGGTTGTCTGCTTTCAATAGCTGTCAAATACAAAGTAATCGAAGCAGCTTGTTCAACCGTTGTTTGACCGTAACCTAATAACAGCTAGTACTTGACATTGATAGTGTTGCGTTTAAAATCAAAATACTATATTCATCAAAATCACTTTTGGTGCTAAAAATAGAAACGTTTATGATGAATCTATGATATTTAAATCGTAATATCAACACTACGAAATGTGATCAAATTCGAATAGTAGTAGCTTTCGTTCTTTTAGCCTGCCAAATATTAAAGTATCAAACCTAATTTGTGGAAGAATGATAAAAATTAAAATGGAACACATTTTAACAATCTTAAGTGAAAAATATTATCTAGACCCAGCTGAAATCCATTGTAAGTAATAACTTTTTTTTGCAGTGTACCACCATTTAATACAAACGCAACATAAATATGGCAAAATACTATTACGAATTATATATTTACATACATGCTATCCACATTTCTAAATCTATTAATATTTTTGTAAAAATTAGCAACCAAAAAAAAAAAAGAAGAAAAAAATTATTTAACAAAATACAACCACAATATATATATGATTTATTCATAATACATATTTGAAATTCATAGAATTTGATGAAATTCCACTTCATTTAAATTATTAAAAACAGAATCATCATCAACAACAGTGCCATCATGAGATAATATCGCGGTTTATTATATGTACGAATACAACACAAACAAAAAATGATGAGTGGATTAAAATATACTCAACACCACACGAATACTTCCCTAGAAAGGGCCACCCACAGTTATTAACAATCGTACGCATCTAATTATTTAGACATACTCGTAAAAATACAAAAATTATATCACTCCAATCACAGTCACAATCACAGCAGCAACAGCAGCTGTTAGCAAAAACCGCAAAGCATTAACACAAATACCGTCCATACTGTGCCGTGGCGTCCGGTCGAATACTATAGTACCTATACATACAGATGCTGCTATGTTACCACTTCCGCCCAGAAAAACAACAACACAAAACAAACAGACAAATAAGCCACAACAACAACAACAGAAACGAGGCAGTTAAAAGCATCACAACTTCATTGGGGTTTTTATTTTTTCTGTGGCTCCTCTTTTGGTTTTTTTTTTTTTTTGTATTAAATCCGTAGGCATTCAAAATAAGTCGAGCAAACCTTGGCTGGTTCAGTGCGAACGAAACAAGCAAACAATAATAACAAAACATTCGCCACCTACATCGTAATGGAACCGAAAAAATAAGTAAGTATAATATATATTGTATATAGAATTGAGCAACTACTTTTCACTACTTCTTCTTCGTACTTTCTTCCATTTTGTTTATGCCGCTTCATTCTGCAAAACATTTGTATTTTTCGGCGACATCTCGCACTTACATTTGCCATATCTTTCTATTCATTATCATGTGAACGAAGGCCACATAGTTGGTATTCATTAAAAAGGACTTAAGCGAAACCGCAGGATAATACTCGTACATATATAGCGTGTGATTTTATCATTATGCTCCATTGTCGTTATCTCATGCTTAGGTACTTGCGTGCTGCAACTCACGCATTTGTGATTTGAAGACAAATGTACAATAATAATAAAAGAAAAAATCTTCAACTTTTGGAAATAGTCAATTTATTTTATTATTTATTTAAAAAATTTTACTACGAATTTCTCTTAAATGTTTTTCACTTCCGTTTGACATTTTCCGCAGCACCATTGCTGCTTTGGCTTTTTCTATTTTTCTTTTGAGGTATAATAACGGTGATGAAACTTTTTCACTTCCTGTTTAAAAATCATAATACAAACACAAACAGGTTTTTATTTCAATCACTTTAAACAAATGATGCTGCGAAAGACAGTGAGTGAAAGACTATGGAATTTTGAACTTTATGTAAGTACAACTGAGGCATGAGAATGTCTGTCTATTGTTTGTAATTCTAGTTCGGTGGTTTATTCTTCTTACTATTGCGGGTTGAGGAATTATTTGTGTCGGCTTTGGTATTTTCATGCCGTCGTCAGCTCGTATTCTTTTCCTGCTACTTTTAAAGTAGATAGCATAGAATTGCATTGTAGATATGTACGAATGTGTATTTGTTTTCTTCTGGATTCTTTTAGTCTTATTGAGGTTATTCAAGTGCTAAACGCTGCCTAAGGAGAACTTTTTCATTTGTCTTTTGTTTTTTTTTTTTTTTTGACATTTTTATTTTAGTTTATTTTTCCTTGTGACATATTTGCTTTTTCTCTTTTTTTTGTTTCTACAATTTTATATGCCAACAATAGTTTTCTATTTCTTTCTACAACTTATCTTAATAGTGGTAAGTATGTACTTAAGAATGTTAATCGAGATGAAGTTTTGCTTTAGGAAATATACAAAATTTTTCATCGATAAGTCAAAGAAAGAGAGAGCAGCTTTAGTAGGTCCACAATTTGAAAAGTAAAAATATTACCAGGTGTACAAGCTTAAATCCGCTGTTTGCTCGTAGATGGCGTTAGTGAGCATATTGAGCTATTATCGACTGTGCATCCTTTTTTTTATGATTTCGACATCTGTTTACCTCAATTAGTAAACATCATCAGTGATTTCATACAACAATATACATTTTTCCTCGTATAATCATGTCTAGTTTCGTGCCAGAAAAAGAGCATATGCGGGAAGTTCTACTATTTTGCTTCAATTTGAAGAAATCTGCTGCTGAGTAGCATCGAATGCTTGTGGAGGCCTATGGTGACATAGAGACTGGACTTGCAGAGACTGGTTTCGTCGGTTCAAAGAAGGCCATTTTGACTTGAGTGACAAGAAGCGTGAAAATAGACCCAGAAAAGTTGAGGACCATGATTTGCAAGCTCTTTTAGATGAGGACGACACCCAATCGCAAAAAATGCTTACCGAACAGTTAGGTGTTACTCAACAAGCCATTTCCATACGTTTACGAGCCATGGAAAAGGTCCAAAAATTTGGAAAATGGATACCCCATGAATTGAACGATAGGTAGAAGGAGCGACGTCAAAACACATGCGAAATCTTGCTTGAGAATCCTAAACGAAAAAAGTCGTGGGTCGATCCCGGCCAACCAGCAACTTTTTCTCCAAGACCAAATCGCTTTGGACGCAAGACGATGCTGTGCGTTTGGTGGGATCAGCAGGCTGTCATCTACTGCGCGCTGTTGAAACTTGATGAAACTGTCAATGCTCACCGCTACCACCAACAACTAGTGAAATTGCGCCGTGCTTTGGGTGAAAAAGGCCTGGCTATGAACAAAGACATGAGAAACTGATTTTTCTCCACGACAACGCCCCATCGCACACGTCAAAACTGGTCCAAAACAACTTGGACACACTCAATTGGGAGGTGTTACCTCATCCTGCTTATTCACCAGACCTGGACCCTTCTGACTATCACCTGTTTTCGTCGATGGGTCACGCGCTGGCGGAACAGCACTTCGATTCATATGAAGACGTCAGAAAATGGCTTGACGAGTGGTTTGCCTCGAAAAATGAGGAATTCTTTTGTCATGGTATACACAAATTGTCCGAGAGATGGAAAAAATGTGTAGCTAGTGAGGGCAAATACTTTGAATAAATTAGTTTTTAGCTTTCTATGAAAAAAATGTGTGCGGATTTAAACTTGTACACCTGGTATATTTCTAGTAAAAATATGTAGCGTTTGTTAGGTCACCTCCGCTATTATATTATATATTGTATAAAATAAACCCAAAATGATTCTCTTATGAGATTTTTAGCTTTCTTCGAAATATTATTTCTGCCTACGTTGTGACACTGATGTTTCCAGCCTAATTAAGGAAGAGCTCTTGATTTTGTGGTTTCAATTTGAAATACATTTGCTCTTCCAAAGGTTTTAATCAAGAACTTTGTTAGTGCAAATATCGATTTGATTGAAAATATCAACATGTTTTATAAAATGTTTTACGTTTGTAATAAATAAATTGTGATTTATACAACCAAAGTCTTCAAGAACATCCTCACTGACCTAACTGACTAAAATACGTGTACGATTCTATGTGGATAGAGTCAAAAGAAAAGTGAAAAGCAATACAGCATTACTAAATAAAAATGTCAGTTATGACTTGCCATAAAAATTTTTCATATTTCTGTATTTATTATTGTATTTGACTTTTATTTATTTAATGGCTTTTCGCTTTAGTTCATTTTAAATTCATACTTATCGTCATATTTACATATCTATATATAGCAAGAAGGGTAAAATAGAAAACAAAACAAAAAAAACCAAAAACAAATAGCGAAAGAGACAAAAATATATATATAGAAATGTTCTTACGAGCAATATCAAACAACCAAAGATGGCTGCTAATCAACTACAATTGTACTGCATATTGTCTTCTTGTCCCTGTCGCAGTTAACTGGTTAACTGTATTATGGTTGCTAAGCATGAATATGACCGTGTACTGTCGTGTAAATTATTTTCTCATTAAAATTTTTTCACTTCTTTGTTTTTGTTTTTTTTTTTTTTGCATGGACTTTTTCGTTTTTCATTTCTTTGTGTTTTGCATATTCATTTCTTCCAACAACAATAACGACAGCGTATAATTTCTTTTACTTTTATTCACCTTCCCTTTCTACTCTTTCGCCTTTCATTTATGTGAAATTTTTCCCTTTGCATTTATTCATTCTTTTGTTTACATTTAGAAAATACCCTTTTTTACCCAATGTTAATTTAATAAATTTCCATGGTTGTTGTTTCGAATGTTTCGCTCAACCTCCTCTTATTTCACTTGTATTTCCATATATATATGTATGCATGAACTTCACTGTACATAGCAACATACATATGTATAATACGTAATAGTCGTAAAATCGCATAACAAACCTACAAAACTTTTTCGTTGCATACTTACAGGCTGTTAAATGTGACAATTACCTTTAATTGTTGTCGGTCATGAAATATAAAATATGTGGCGGCGTCTAACAGCAACGAGATGGTAATGTTTGATGGCGACGGTTCACATATTCTATACATACATACATTCACATATACATATTATACAATACGGTTATATAAATGAGTGAAATTTTGGTTAGCATTGGTTGGTGGTGATTCGATGCTTTGTTGACATGACACAAGTAAATTAAGTAACTTTTTGTTGTCGACCAAAAAATAACTTTACGTTTTTGTTTTTTTTTTTTCCTAATTCATACTCCTGCTTAAAATGAATGCAAAAAATATGAACTAGAGACAACAATAAGGAGAAAGAGAGCAGCAAAAATTTTTTAATAAAATTGAACAAAACGAATGATGCAATGAGATTGGAACTTTTTTTATGGTTTATCAAAAAATAAAAGTTATTTATTTTATTTCATGGTTGATTTGACCAAAACTGAATAGAGAAAAAAGAATAGAATAAAGTTTGCGTTTTTGTAATCAGTGCCTTTTGAGTTGGCATAAAAAGAAATTAGGACATTTGTTTGAAGACCACAATAAATGTATGTAAAGAATTGTGACCAAAATTTGTCAAAAAAAAAAAAAACAATCAAATGTGATATCTCTGCTAAAAAGTGACATATTATGGTGATGGTGATTTCAACATTTCTTTCGTGCTTCAAATTTTTCGTTTCAATTTAAAAAGCATTTTTTGGATAAGAGGGACATATTAAAGATGTTGAACCAACATTTTTAAATATCAATTACTTTGAAGGACTTCACTTTAAGCAATTATTTTGTAAAACTCGATAACGTATAACGACCGTTGCCGTATTCTACTCAAACGAAAGACAATAATTGACATCGCTAACATGCGTAATAAATGTGATATTGAAACGAATACTAATTTTAAAAAAAGAGTCCAAGAATTTAAAAATTGTTGGCTGCAACAGAAAATCCATGGCTTAGTTCTGAAAGAGGACCATTTGTGTAGAATAAAGATATACGTTGTTTCAGCATTTTCTATTAAAATTGTAAAATTAATATGTTTGTATAATTGAAAAGATGTTGCTGAAATTGAAATTGAAGGTACTGAGGTACTAACTGTGTAAAAAGTGTACATTGTACATTACATAATGTATATACAATTAAGAGGTCTGCTATCCAAGTGTGTCTTGGGTAGCAGAGTTGTATTCTGTACCAAAAACAAAACTTTCAGAAGTCTGTTCGCAAAGTAAAATGAATATTAATGATATGATTAAATAATTATATTATAATTAAATTATTAATAATAATAATAAGAATAATAATAACCACGACCAACAGATTAGAAGGTCAACGAACTAACCCCTGAGCTATGGCATCTTTCGTCTTCAACAAAATCAACAAATCTAAAATATTTATGTGTATTGCTGCCATTAAGTCTTAAGATATTTTACAGCGCATAATTTCTCTTGATAAATTTAAAAATTAGTTCAATTAGCCATTTTTGGACTACTTACGGAAAAATTTTTTTTTCAATAATTTTTTTCAGGTATTTTTTTCAATAGAGCGTCCCACCAGCATCATTTGATATTTGAGAATAGGGAAATTTTGCGAATTTTTTATATATTTAAAAATCTCCATTTACTCGTACAGCTGCTGCAGCATAAGACTTCGAAACTGTAGTCCATGACAATGCTTTTCTCTTCATAAAGTCAATGATTTGCTCCTACAACCACAATAGCATGAGACTTAAGTAGAAACGTAGTCAATGAAATTACTCGACTACTTTTAAAATGAATGGTTTGAGTCACAATGTCACAGTGTCACAAATAAATGATTTATTATGTCTGATGCATTCGATATGACAGATGAATCCCTATGAGAAGTCATAATGCTTCAATCTAACTTCACTGAACGTCAAACTGAGCTAAATTCTTTTACGTAAAATATAAAATTCTTATAAAAATGCAATTGAATTTTATCATCTTCGCCACTCTCATTTCGTTAAAAGCACCATGATGGTCAATAAAATTTGGAGATGCTGTAAAAAGTTGAAAACTTTTGCATTGCATTCATATTATCGTTACATTAAACTCATTTCGTGTTAAACACTTCATTAATAGAATTGAAAATAACAGAAAATTTTATGATTATTCTGTTTTTCCTCTTCACTGTTTCTTTCAACTTTTTCCTTATTTGTAACAAAAGAAACATATAGAAACATTTAATACTTTATGTCTTTTCTGATTATTTTACTATGGACATAAAAAATACTTGTTGTTGTTATTGTTGTTGTTTTAACTTCAAAACGAAATTAAAATAAAAAGCGAAGCAAACAAACAAATATTACAAAAAATTACAAACAAAACGGGCAACAGCTGTGCCAAATCATTGCAACATTTCATAAAAAGCAATATACTAGAAAAATCCAGCCTCAGAACAGAAATCCAATTCATCTTCAAACGCGTTGAAGATGATAGCAATGAGTAAGTGAGTCAAATTATTGAACTAAATAAAGAGAGATGAAGAAAAAGTATAGCAAAAAAACAAAAAAAACAAGAAAACAGATGAAGAAAAAATAGACAATCAAATCAAAATTAAATGACAACGACGATACAAGCAAGTGTGCAGTCGATCGGCCAGTTAAACAGACACAAAGACAGGGATATAAGTAAAGCTGACATGAAATAAAGGAATCAAAAAGACACATTGTAAAAAGTATTATGCTGACAGCATGACTAAAGGCCAAACCGTCGAAACAAACGACCATCCATCCAACTAACCACCCCTAACCCGAATATCTAGTTTCAAAGCTAAGTAGATGAACGAAACAACATGTTGCAAAAATAATATTGAAAATTAAAATGTATATACATACAAGTTGAAATACGAACCTATCGTCACTCATCTAACTTATACCATCATCGTACAACTTGATACAATACAAAGAAAATTATAAGACATTTTTGTAGATAATAAGAAAATCAAATTAAATGGAAGAAAATTTGTATTCTATGAGTAGAAAATTCAATTCATATTATTTTCATTGTTTTTCTCTATCCCACTCCCCCTCCCTCCTGTCTCTCTCTCTCTCTCTCTCTCTCATTCATGCAATTATTTGGCTAGCAAAAGATAAAGCAAGTGATATCGACAAGTTGATGTTGTTGGTACTTATGTATTTTTGTAAAAATAAAATTCTATCAATAAAATGGAATGCATCATTGAGTGATTGATTGATTAAGATTGATTGATCCTTTGCTAAATCCATATTCATATGTAGCTATAGCTGATTTGAGATAAAGACCACCGACAAATTCCATATTTTTATTCGCTGCGTTACGTTATACGTCTACTTATGTAATAAGCTCAAAATCAGAAGAATTTTCAATTATCTTGAAGTATATATATTTACTAATGCAATATAACAAATGCTTAATACGCTCAATTGTTTTCAACGAACTACATACTATGCATTGTACTATTGCATAGTAATCTATGATATTAAATTGGATAAAAACTTCAAAAAGGCACATTCCGTAATTAAGTGTAACTAAGCATGAATACCAAAAAAATGGGGTCTTTTTATAAAATTAATTTTAATTTCAATTTAAACGTTTACTGCCAGTAATATTATGGCAATGCTATTTTCGTTGAACAACTATCCCATTAACTATTTAGAGCAGAATTGGGAGTGGTAAAAATAGGAGTCACATGTATGTATTGTATATATTGTAGTATAGCATAGCATAGCATAGCTATTTTTTCCTATGGACTCTAAATATTATTGGGAGTATAAATGAGTTCGTGCAGATTTGATAACAAATGACGCTACTAGTTCATTATTCCATTGTTTCATCTGGCAACATCATCATTTTGAAGTGTCATCAGTCGGATTTCTTTTCCAGTATCTGTCATTTTGGTGAAGTGTAAAAAGCATAGTTTCTGTGTGCTCCGAAAATGTCAACTTTTGTACCGCATAATGTGTTTTTGCGACGAGTTTCACTTCATTACTTCAATGTGAAGTAAAAGGCTGCTGAGAGTCATCGTATTTTAGGGGAAATTTATGGTGACCATATTTTAGCTGAACAAAAGTGACAATTTTAATTTGGAAAACCAATAACCAAAGTTTGTGGATGAAAAATGGGAAAAGAGGCTCGAGAGCTGCTCCAACGGCAAAAAAAAGAAAGGGATTTTTGCATCGTATTGTGACTGGCATTGAAAAGTGGGCCCATTAAGATAATCTAAAATGTCGGGCAACTTATAGATACCCTGACCATTCCTCATCATCGACGGTCTAGTCAAATATTCATGGCGAGAAGATAATGCTGTGTATTTGGTGGGACCAGCTGGGTATGGTGTAATATGAGCTGTTGAAATTGGGTCAAACGATCACAGGGGACCTGTATTGACGACAATTGATGTGTTTTTTCGCTGGGCATAGCTAGAAAAAGGACCGCAATACGCCGATAGACATGACAAAGTTATTTTGCAATATGACAATGCTCGATCACATGTTGCGGCAACCGTGAAAACGTACTTAGAAACGCTAAAATGGAAGGCCAACCCTAAATTGCTCCTTCCGATTACCACTTGTTCCGAACGATGACACATGACCTTGAAGAACAGCGCTTCCATTCAACATTGAATGTATAAAGAATTTTTCACAATAAAATTTCAATTTACGAGAATAAACCGCACGAACTTATTTATACTCCCAATAATTTCTGCTCAGGCACGGTATTTTTTCTATTTTTTTTTTCAAAAAACAATTTTTTTTAAATGTTGAAGACAAGAAAAATCTTAGGACAATATTGAGCAATGTTTAAGCCATTCAAGTGGAACTTAAAGTACTGGAATACAGGGTAAGACCATTGGGGGAATAGGTCACATATTTTATCCCCTAGAGCCACCTTGGGAGTGATGGAAGACAATTTCATAAAAATTATCAATTTCATAAGGGAGCACTCCTTAGAGTTAGAGGTAGGTCATATGTCTGGGTTGTATCTAGGTTGCGATTCCTGGAAAGTTATGTAATTATTTATCGATTACCAGCTAATTTCGTGTCCATTTTATATGACAGACCCCTTAAGGGGTGACAATAGAAGTTAAGGAGATTTGGGAAAAATATGGAGGAGATAAAATTAATTTGGTTCGGAGTTACATTATACTCTCCTATATGCGATTTCTTGGAAGCTAAAGAGTTATTAATAAATTTTCATGTGTTTTTCGTTCATTTTGTATGATAGCCTCCTTAAAAAATTCAGACAGAAGTTAAGTAGGCTTAGAAAAGATATTGGAGGCAAAACTAGTGGGAGTCAGAGTTACATTTCACCTTCCTAGAGACGATTCCTGAGCTGAGCATGTTTCGAGAAAATGTTATCATAAACGAATAAATGGGATTAGGTCATACATACTATATCTCTAGGGGCACCTTCAGAGCTCTGTGACCATATTTGATAAAAATTTGAATTTTGTAGGTGAGCTCCTCCTAAGCAGCGGGAATAGGAGGGTAAATATGTTTCGAAAAAATATGAAGGACTAAATTCAATAGGGATCGCTCGTATATTTCATCACTCTAGTTGCGACTCCATGGAGTGTAGGTCTAACATTTTATAAAAATATTAATTTTGAAGTTGTGAAGTATGCATGTTCCGAAAAAATATTAATTAGAAAAAATTAATAAGGGTCGATTTTACATTTCACCCATCTACTGCGAAGTATTTATGAGTAAATAATAATAAATATGATGGAAAACAACTTTTTTCCAATTTTAAAGCCTATGAGCGAGTTGTGAAATTTCATCCACTTAAACAAAACTTTCTAAATAGTAGTTTTTTTGATCAAATCGTATATATTTATCCTATGAGAACTAGAAATAAAAATTGATTTTTCTACATAATGGAAACCTTAATATAGATATACATACATATTCACTCCATTCCATTGCCAATTTCTAAACTATTTCCTAGGGTCAATTAATCTTTGTTGCTTACATTTTCTCATGCACTCTTTTGCCTATCTACATGTACATATACATAATAAGTAATGAGTAGTACAACCCAAGCCTATGATGCGATACCACTTCGGGCTCTTCGGGCAACAATAACAATAACCTTTTATTATACTGCACTTGTTGTTGTTGTTATTATTACTATTAAAGCTATTCTCCACGTTCATTGTTTATGGGTAAGTTGCCATTTCCTGCTTCTCCATTGGGTATACATTCATCCATCCATCCTCATACATATGTTGGAAGCTATTTGAATATCAACCGTTTGGAGCACCTCTTTTTTGACAGCTACTCAACTATGAAAATAGTTAAAAGCTTTTAAAGTACCCTTTAGATAAATACATACACACATACACACACACACACACCTATATTCTTATACTGTATCATATTCATTATGGGCTTCTTCATTCTTCTTTTGCTTTTACGACATGTAAATAGTAGTACTCATTATATTGTCCAGATGATCACAAAAAGAGTATGAGTGTGTGCATAGTATGGGTATAGAAAATAAACTCATTCCATTTTGGCAATTTATTAATCTCTCTCTCATTGTATACATTGTGTTGAAAAATCATATGAAATTTATTGTGTATTGTTTACTTCCTACTTAATTTACTTATGTTGAAAGTAAGCTTCATTTACGTTCATATATCCGGATACATATAAACACATACACACACACACAATATTTGTACAAGCTATTTCTAGTAAATAGTTATTCTTTACTCGCTCCTTTCTCGTACTTCGTTCTACAACATTCATCGTTTCTCTAATAAGCTTACAATAATCTATTTCATTTGTTCTACTGTTGCGTTCATTTCATGCAGCACATACATACGTAACATATATGCATGTGTATGAACGTGTTTCTTGTGTTGTTCAATTCAATGTTCAACCATTTTGGCCATTGTTGTCATTACACTCATAAAAAATGTATCGTTATTTTGTGTGTGACTCACTGAGTGGGAGAGTTTTTGTGGCTTTCTTCTATGTGTGTATATGTTTGCGTTTGTTTTGTATGTCTGCCTCACAAGTAAATATACATAAACATATTAGGGAATACATAGACGTATGCATGCGTGTCTGTTGGATTTTTTAATGACAAGTTAGATGTATCTAGATTGGAGTGGTCCTTAGCTGTAAGAAGAATAGTATACTCTTTTGACTTTGTATTTAAAAGTATACCCTATATTTTTTTCTTTATGGAATCAAGAAGCTACTGCCAACATTTGATTCAAACATATTGTAATTAAGATCGACTGAAAATATGTATATGGTAAACGAGATATCTTCATTTAAAAAATTTTTTAAGTTGAATACAACAATAAAATACTCCTATAGTACATGTCTGGGAAAAAAAAATTTTTCACACACTAAATTATTGTATATGAAAAATCTCAGGTAGCTGCCAACTTTGAGACCGATGCGACACGTCTTAATGTTAATATACTGCATTATCGATTTCATGGTCCGGATTTGGCAGCACTGTTTCAGTGACATCTGTCAAACAGGACTGTCATCCAAAGCATCATATGTCTAATTTAAGGTTTGCTATCTTACAATATGAATTTTAACAATCGCTCAACAATAAATAATAAAAATAAATATGCGGACCTAAAGAACCGAAGGACTCATTGGCCGAGCTTCTCTTCCATTACTGTTGTGCGTGTTAAATTTTGGGCAGTATTAGAAGACACCTACTTATTTTAGCCGGTTCCGAATGGCAGAACCTTTGTGACATCACTTTTTCGGAGCTTTGTCACAAAGTTCTTTTAGAAGCTTTTTTATGGCAAGTTGTTACTGTCGGAAGAATTGGCAATTGCTTGCCGACAGGTGGGTACCGTTCGATAGAAAACCACGACCTACAGATCAGAAAGCCAACACACTAACCACTGAGATACGGCACCAACAATCGCTCAACATGTTTAAATATACGCCTATTGGGTGCTTGAACAAGAGCGTTTAGATGATGATTTTTTTTTTTAGTGATGAGGCTAATTTTTCACTCGGTGGATTTGTTAATAAGCACAATTGTCGAATCTGGGGCAGTAAAAACCCACGAGTGACTACTGGGGCCCCATTGCATCCGCAAAAGGTCACCGTATAGTGTGCCATTTGGTCTAGTATGATTGGCCCGTATTTTTTTGAAAATCACATAGGTGTAACTCCCTACCTTAATTTTCATCGATATAGCGAAATGATTATACATTTTTTGGGATAATATTGAAGATACGGACCTGGAGGAGATATGGTTTCAAGAAGACGGTGCCAAGAGCCAGATAACACAGCCCGTTTTGGTTTTATTTGCAGGAGAAATTTCCAAGACGTGTAATTTCTGGTTTCGGCAATGTGAATTTGTCACCAAGATCATGCGATTTATCACTGTTGGACTTTTTTTGTGGGGCTACGCAAAGAATCGTGTTTATGCGGATAGATATCAAATTCTTGATGCTCTGAAAACAAACGTCCGTCAATATATCGCCCGATATATGCCAGAGAAGAGGATCAAGTGTCGGAAGAAGTCCGTGCAGGACATTTGAATGGTGTTGTATTTGATTCATCATGGCGAAACATATTATTGACATAAAAATTTGATCGATATTCAAATAGAAGTGTATTTTATTTACGATTATTTTCGGAATCAGAAATTGGATAACCCTGTATTTGCATGAAATATTTTTAATAGCCTACCGATGCATTAAAATCCAAAAAAAAGAGGAGTTTTTACGCAAATTTGTAACCCACTAAGCAAGGGACACTCTAATATTTCAAACACATACAGTAAATAGAAATAGGTATAGTCGTGATCGTGTCAATGGAAGAGGAAATGGATGTAATGCATGTTGTGGTGTTAGCGTACGACTGGGGTGTATTGTGGTAGTGGAAAGTATATAATATGGTTTATGTATTGCATAATAGTGCGTGTATATGTAAATATGTATATTGTACAAGTATATGAGTGTAAATGACCAACTTTTTACACTGATACAAAAATACTGAATTCAAATTTGTGCATATTTGTGAATTCTCATTTTGAATGCTACAAATGGGAAGGAAATTATTTAAAATTTGTGTTCAAATTGTGTTGTTGTTGTTGTTAATATTTTCTTTTCGACATATATATTATAAGCACTAAAATTAAATTTTAATATTAAAAATCCTAATCGATCTACAAGTATATGAAATAAAGTAACATTAATATGATTAATTTCTTCCTCAAGATTCGACCAGGTTTTGCAAAAATTAGACATACCAGATTTTTTATTTCTTTTTGTGAGTCTGATAAAATATTTATAAAAATAGAAAATCTAAAAACCTTAAGAATTAAGTCGAAATTAGTTAAAATTGTATGTAGTTTCTCTTTACGTGACTCTACGAATTTTCTAGATTTTTGCACTGACCCACCCTAATATTGTACATGTACACTAAAATAACGTGTGTATATTTATGTATGCCTTTTTATTGCATTTTTTTTTTTTCAGTTGACATTTCTAACGAAATTTTGGAAAAATTGCAGTTTCGACATTATTGCAAAACTGTTTGAATTCCAATGTCGAAAAAATTGCTTTCATATAAGTAAAAGTTCGATATTAATGAAAATATTTTTCGGCAATAATTCAATCGACAGAAGGCACCCTGAACATTAAGCTTCTTTGGGTGTTTTACTGTCCGCACCACCGTTCTCTTTGCTGCTGTACACCAAATTCGAGTCAATGGATTCGATCATCAAATCGACGATTGCTCAGTGTAGATAACAATGCTCCAATCGGTGTGTAAATTTTCAGTTGACTTACGTTTGGACTTGATGTTGGGACGATCGTTTACATGTTCACCTAATGCTGAACGAATGACTTTGACTTTTTCATTACTTTTTATTAGTTTTAAGCCACGATGATGACAAACTAAGAACACTGCTTCAAAACGTTTTTCGCAATAATCGGAATTCATGGTTTCACACCACAAATCATAAATCAGTTTGTGGATTAGTTAAGGGTCACACCAGGAGTGATTTGACATCTATTATCATTTATTAACGGTTTTTCTACCGTGAATCACACTGTATACGATATAATCACGTATCACGCCTTTATATCTAATATATACTTATCATTATCTAATATAATACCAAATCAAATAAAACTGATTTATTTATGAGATCGTATGAAGTGTTTTATTTTAAAATTTTCATATTAAAAATATGTATCATTATTTATTTTGTACTTATAATTTTTGCAGTGTATCAAAAAAATAAATAAAAGGAAAAATAAACTCAACAAATCAACCGCAAATACATACATACATACAGAGATGAATGTTGAAGGCAAATATAAATAAATAATTTAATACAAACCTAAATGCTTAATAACAATGTGCAAAGGTCATACAAAATTAATTTGCAACATTTCCTAAAGACGTTTGCATTTATTTTAGACGAATATGCAAGAATGTATATGTATATATTCTAGTAAAACCCCTAAGCAATCATCGACTAAATGACCCTATTGTTCTCCCACTATTAAAATAGTAGTATTATTTTATTTCTTTTTGTTGTGTGTGTCCGTCTATGTATATCTTCTTTATTTTCGTTCAATGTCAAATGTTATCCTAAAGCTACTTACTTATCGTTCGTGTACTTATTGCTGATGGATGGATCTATGTACGGATAGTATGTACTACATACAAGTTGTACGTGTATTTACATAATACTAAATATTAACAGTAGGCAGAAGAAGTAAATAAATAAATGAATGAATAAATAAAGAAAATTTACAAATTAGAAATGAAAAAGAAAAAGGAAAAAAAAGTAAGTAAATAAAATAAAACAATGAAAATAAGTGTACTGCCATACCACCCATTCCATGTGCTATTTAATATTATCACATACATATATGTTAAGTTAACCCCGTTGCCAAATGGATTATTGCTGTGCAGTCTACTTACTTTGAAGCCTATATGTTCGCCTAATCCCCAATAGTGTATATCATGCAGGGTAACATTCGTATGTTGGCATAAAAATAAATATAAAAAAAAACCCATACCAAATGTTTTACTTAAGCCATTGAGACTTGCAAACAACAACCATCTGCATGCAATACTTTTTTCTTTTTCTCTAACTCTAACTCGAACTTTAACTAAATATATGGTAATCTTTATTGGGTACAATAATAGAAATTGCCATACTCCGTGTACAACTAAAATTACAACATCAAAAACGACAATTGACAGCTGTTATAATCGGACTGTGGTAAGCCATTATGTATATATGTATGTACGATATGTACCTAGCTTAATTGACTGAACCAAGATTAAAAAAAAAAAATTCGTGAAACTTACAAGCCCCAAAGGTACTGTTGCGAGTGTTGAATTTTGGACAGTATTAGAAGGGATCTACTTATTTTAGCCGGTTCTGAACGTCAGAACCCTTGTGACATCACTTTTCCTTAACTTTGTCACAGAGTTGTTCTAGAAGTTTTTCCATAGTAAATTATCGGTGCCGGTGGGTGCCGTAGCTCAATAGGTTGTGCGTTTGCATTCTGATCTATAGTGGGTTCAATCCCCGACTGAAGCACAACTTTAATATCGAAAAGATTTTTGTTTCGAACGATATCCACCTGTTGGCAAGCAATTGGCAAGCAGTAAGACTTTGCCACGAAAAAGCTTCTAAAAGTGCTCTGACAAAAGTGATGTCACAAGGGCTCTGCCATGCGGAACCGTCTAATATAAGTAGATCCCTTCTAATACTGTCCAAAATTTAACACGCACAACAGTACTAGAAGAGAAGCTCGGGTAAAGGTTCCTTCCCTGCCTATAAATGCCACATATACTTGTATATAACTTATTTTTTTATTCACAGTGCTTCAATTAATGAAAGCAATGAACAAACCAAAAATGTGTGTGTTCTAAGAGTATGGAATGGTTGTCCCGGGGATAAATTATTCGGAGTTTTTAGGAAAGAATACTATTGTCTTTCAAACGGAAATATACGCGATGGTAACAGATGTGCCCACTTTAACATCATACGTGAATACCGGAATCGAAGAAACAGCCAGGCAACTATCAAGACACTCAACTCTAATCAGGTGAAATCAAAGCTGGTGTTGGGTTCTCTTGACAAACTGATTAAACTTGATGAATGTGATTAGTTGTGGGTTCCGGAATACATTGGAGTTGAAGGGAACGAGTTGCCAGATAAGCTCACCAGGAAGATTGCGGCAACACCCTTTATAGGCCCAGAACCGTTGTCTGGTCTGAGTAAGGCAGCCTTGTCCATGCTCATTAAGAAGAAGGAAGTTTCAGAAAAACAAGAAAAACAAGGGTAAACTTACTAGGTTTGTCCCATTCTAAGTTACTTTTAGGGCCATACAACCTAAAACAATTTGAAGAATGTATTAACCCAAATAAGAATAATGTAAGAATCATTACGAGAATACTCACAGGACACTCTAAGTCGAATTATCATCTAACGAAACTTGGAATCTTTTCGGATGAAACCTGCTGACACTGCGAAACATACATATATTGGGAATGTACCCAGGACTAATGCACGCACGAAAAAAAATGTCGGAGAATTTTTAATACCCGATAATCTGTTGAAATCCACTAAGGTACGCTCTATATTCAACTTCGTTATGGATGCTGGTCTTAGAGATATACTCTAAGTCAATGACGGGGTGCATTCTTCAATCAATCAATCAAAAGAGCGTGACGTTGGAGCAAGGACAAAATTCTCATTCATCAAGTGCAGCACGCGAAACCAGACTGAAGTCTGTTACAGGATGTGAGCCCTACGGCTGGTACCTCTGAAGGCCAATCACAAGTGTTACAGGCACTGCGACCATACGAGGTCTTTTGTACCCAAGCCCGTCTACGACACTAGAATCTCCTCTACCATTTTAATGAAAGATAGAATTGATCTTGTTGAACTTTTGATAATTGAAGCTGGTGTTGGGAAACTCAGCTGAAAGTGTTTTAGGGGAAGCCTGTCCAAGGATTGGAATTTGCAAAAAACGTGGAAGATGAAAAACATTAAACATTAGGTCAATTTAGATTACCAACAAAATGAAGAGTTGGAAAAATCTAAAAAATGGAAATATATTACTGATTTTTGAAAGTATGCCAAGGCGACAAATTGGCAAATATTATTTGAATAGTAAATAATCCAAATTCCAAATAATCGCAATATTTTCTATCGCTGTTCCATAGGGATCCAAAAGTTAGCAAAATCTTGGTTATATCATACTAAAAGTATACCATCTTAAACGGTAAAGTTATCTTAACCGGAATCATTTTAGTTTTCATCTCACAGCTAGGTATATTTCGCACAGCTTCCGTAAGTATGAGTTTGAATGTAATTGCCGACAAATGATAGTGCGGATGGGATGGGGAATGTACTCGCATGTATTTAATATTTAAATACTTAAAGAATGGATTATGTAAACGATATTGAAATTCAAAGAAGCTTAGCATTAATATAACACGACACCTTCACATACACATATAAATATGTATGTATGTCCTCTCCTATACATAGCCTCAATAGCAATTACACACTCACTTTGTAACTTAAAACTTTGATAGGAATTGACGCTAATAATAAATACTGTAAGCAAGCAAGTTTAATTTACTTTAAATTGCTTTGGCTTCAGTTTGCCATGACCATGATGGTATATAAAATATAGCAACAACAATAAGAACTCATTCGAATATGGCAATGAAAAGAAAAACACTTAAAAATAATTCTCCTTCTATTTACGTAGTGAGGGTGTTTTGAACAAAGCTCTTATAAATGTACATGACGCGAATTGCTGTGTGAATGGGTACAATTGATCGATTATTACATAAGTACATGACGAATGGGGTGACTACAGCACTACTTGAAGATTATACAGGGTATTTCGAAGAAATACATAATTATCTGAAGAGATAATTCAATCATTTTTGTATTGAAAACGAAATGAATACGATTTTTTGAGCAAAGCTACGAAAATTATATAGCTTATGGATTCTTAATACACAATTTTTAAAGCTAAGAAAATTGAAAAAATATTTTGTAAATATAATTTGATATTATAGAGGATTTTTTTAAAGTTATAGCTTCCCAAATTTAACATTTCCACTTTAGTTCTAGTTACACACGTTTTTATGTTCAGATAATTTTTTTTTTTCAAGATTTTGACATTATAAAATATTTTTGAAGACTTTTACTTAAATATATTCTTTGAATAATTTTCTGAATTTCATGCTATGTAAGTTGATATCGCTTATTATTAGATTTTGATGTATGGAACATTATTCAAATTACCTAAAAATTCACGACACGAAAAATACAGAAGGGTTGCAATAAAAAAAAAAAGAAAAATTGCAAAAGTCTCAAGTATCTTGAGTACTCTCTTTACACACACAGCTATCTCTCTTGCTCTCTATATCTCTTTCTCTCATTTCTAATGCATGTTTCAATCAGTTTTTTTTTTTTTTAATCCAATCTCACCTTCAAAATTGCAGCTACAAGAAGATTATACTGCAAACGCCTGTTCAATGTTGATATTGTTCTATATGTATGTGTGTAGGATTTTGTGTTTTTATGCAATTCAACTTACAATCACATTCTCATATAGATATACCTACCTACACACACACATATACTTATTTATATACGTAAAAGTAGTATATATTTTCCATTGCGTGTTTTGAATATTTAATTACATATTATTCGAGAGAGGAAATTTTCAAATGCATACTATGTGTACGAGTACTAACATAAGTGTACCTACGAATGCTTATAATGCAATATTTTCTTTTAGCGTTGCTGTTGCTGTTGCACTTTTTTATTTACTATTTTTATTTTTGTAATTTAATTAGTGCAGCTTATGGGCACCAAGAAATGCGAGGGTAATACTAAAAACATTGAAAATTTAAATTTTATTCAGAAAACTTGTCCTTTTATTCGATTGCAAAAGGCCAAGCAATGTTCAGAAATTATATAAATAACCATCGTGTGACAAATTTTGATTACGTCGATACATATTTCTTAGAAGATGCATGAAGACCAAGTACAAATTTAATCTGTAAGACCAATGGTATTGAATGAATCAATGAATATGTGACACATAAGACCGAAGGGCTCTTTGACCGGGCATCTCTTCCAGTACTGTTGTGCGTGTTAAATTTTGGACAGTATTTAAAAGGGACCTATTGATTTTACTCGGTTTCAAATGACAGAGTCCTTGTGACATCACTTTTTTGAGCTTTGTCACAGAGTTCTTTTAAAAGCTTTTTCATGGCAAATAGTCACTGCCGGAAGAATTGCCAAAACCCAATTGCGGATTGAACCCAAGACCTACAAATCAGAAGACCAACGCACTATCCATTGAGCTACGACACCCACACATAATGATATTAGTCAGCAGAAATATGATTGAAAACACTGAATATAAAAAAAAAAACATATTGTATATTTCGCACTGAGATTCTCTAGACTTTCACCGATTCAATTACAATGGGGGTCGGTAGAAGTATTGAAGCTATATTAGGAAGACGATGAGATTTTTAGTTTATCGAAACCAAAGTGTGGAAATACACTCATTCCCATAAAACAATTGATTGTCATATTTCACACCTAGCTTTACCCTAGTCTACAACTGACTGTGAGGAAGCCATAATATTCCTGTTAATATTCTATTTTGAGCAGTTGCAAGTTTAAAATCGATACTTTGACTAGCTGAATTACTTATGTTACTATGAGTATTCTCCTTAAAAATTAGCGACAGCCTTATTTAGTACATGTGATTAAATTACTGAATTTAGGTAATATATGAAAACTGGACTGGTCAAAGTGATTGCTGTGACCTGCCTGTGCTATTCCTATATCTTTTTTATAAATGATTCTGAGGCGGGGTTATATTTATTTGGGATTGGAGTCCATTTTAATTTGCTTTAAATCTGCCTGATTTCTAAAGTTATCGAAGCAGATCCTGTGGTTCCAAAGAACCATATGTGTTGCTCCTTAGCACATCTGCCACAAAAACATCAAATCTGATTCGGGAGAAATCAGAGCACACGCCGGACAAGAAGTGATCGGTCGTATCATCACCCTCCTCACATGCTGGGCAGCACAGTTTGCTAATCCTATCCGTTCCATATAAAGAACCCCTAGGAACCCTGGTGTCAACCCCATTCGTGGGAATCTTTGCTTTTTTGTTTGATTTTGAAGGAAAGTGCAGTGCGGAAAGTCAAAGTGTATATTGGTTTACATGGTTCAAATGTGGTGATTTTGATATAAGCGATAAAGAGCGTGAAGATACGTAAACTTTATTGGACCAAGACGACTCATGTTAAACCCAAATGGAGCGTTCTGCATCTTTGAGAGTGACTTATATCGTCATGGGTGTGATCCAGAAAACGGGAAATTGAGTTCCATATGAACTGAAACCAAGAGACATCGAAAGGCGATTTTGCATGTCTGGAGTACTGCTTCAATGGTATAAAGGGAAGCCTTTGTTTGCATCGTATCATTACTGGCGACGAAAAATAGATCTATTACAACAACCTTAAGCACAAAAAGTCATATATGACACGCAGACAACCAGTCAAATCGACTACAAAGCCGAATATCCAAAGTTCGACGGTGATGCTGAGTATTTGATGGTATCAGAAGATTATGGTGTTTAATGAGCTGCTAAAACCAGATGAACGCTACCCCGACAACAACTCATCAAATTCAAGGAAGCATTGAACCAAAAACTATCGTAATGGACAACCAAACATGAGTCATTGATTTTCCATCAAGACAATGATCAGCCACGTGTTGCGCAACCCTTTAAAACGTAAACGGAAAATAGCTTATGAGAAATCTTACACCACACGCCGTATAAGCCAGGCTTTGAGCACTCCGACTATCACTTGTTTTAATCAATGTAGAATGCTTTGTTCGAAAGACGCTTTACTTCAATCGAAGATATCAAAAATTGGGTCGAAAATTGGCCCCATTGGGACGGAATACATGAGTTCATTCAAAGTTGGAAAAAATTTGTAGCTTCCGAAATAAAATACTTTGAATAAAATACAAAAGTCTAAAAGTCAGAAAAAAAAAATCATTGAAAATATACTTGTACACCCAATATTTTGTTTAAACGGTTCTGTGTGAGATGTAAGATTCAGGCCCAGCTTAATTATTTAATGAAAATTGGAGTTACAATGCCATATTCTTAAAATGCCACTCACAGAACATAACTACATTAACCTGCTTAATTAAAACAAATTAGATAATATAAGAAAAATATTTATATTATTATTTACGATTATTTATACTCAAAATTGTATTTAGGGTATAAATAGGCCAAATATAAAAGCATTTTCTTTTACTTAAAAATATTTGCTCTACTTGCCAAAACATAGTTAATGCTTACAAGTTTCTTCATTATAATAAAGAAAATAATATTAATAAAATTGCATGAATTAACCCTAGTGTTTGCATATATATAGATAAGTGCCCAAAAATAGAAATAAATATTTTGAAAAGACTATGTCAAATATTTACATAAAATATACACAAGTTTGAATAGAGTAGAAGAAGTTCTCTCTCAGCTCATACAATAAATTTGTCTACTTAAACACAAAATTGTTTATATAGGATTATTATTGTTAGGACAAATTTGACAAAGAAACCCACAAATGAATTTCAAATACTATACGAGTATTGTACATGGACTTATTGGTAATTTTTAAGGTGGATTTTTATATCGAAATACTTAAATATTACATGACATTTAATTTGATTTTGATTATAAAGCAATTTGTACAACAGTAACGACTTTACTGTAACACTTCATGAAGCACATTTTTTATAATTTATTTCAATTATTGAAAAGTGCCATTTAAAAGGATCTAAATGGAATTTGGGGTTTTTTTCTATTTATCATTTTCCCAATTCATTCAATTTAATTTTTTTTTGTCCAATAGGCTGCTGAGTTACGATAAAAATAATACATATTTAAGTACTCCCAAAAAGAGAAAAACTAGTTTCTAATAGAGACAAATATAAATAAATAATGCAATAATAAAAAAAAAAACTTTGTAATACAACCGAAAATTATTGAAGTGTGAAGATGATTTTTATTTTTTCTATTTCTTTTCCTCCATTTTCTTCTTTTTCTCCCAATTATCAAAACCTTTTGCCATGTATCATTTTGCCACCATTACACATACCAATACTCCAGTATATATTTGCTTTAAATCCATTTAATAGACAGCAGGCAAAATTTTATATTCAAAACACAAATATACTTAAAAAGGACTAGCACTTAACGAACTGATAGAGGTCGCTGCTAAGTAAAGAAGTAGAAAAACCAACACAACAATAAAACAAAGAAAAAGAATAATGTCAAATAATTTCCAATGTTAAAAATGTGAAATAAAACAAATCAATTTTTAAAGTGACAAGACCAACACCATTCAAAATTAAAGGGAATTTTCGGTTAACCTGGAATGACCAGTAAGTTGGATGGGGACGTCGACATATTTTCGAATTTTTACATCAGCATTTTACTTCATAGAAAAATCATATGGAAAGCAGATGATGTATTCTTGCTTAGTGTTCGTCATGCGACTCTCTGTCTTTTGCTATGAATATTTCCATATTATATAAGGTATAGTAAAAAGAAATACATTATTTTTCCAATGGATGGCTTTAGTAATCTGTATCTCACGTTGTATAAGTGCGGTCGGGTTACGCTAGATGGCGTTAGAAAGATAGGATATCGTATTAAATAAATTTTCTAGGCAGTTTTGTGATTGCTTGACTCAGTATTGATTGAACACACGTCAAAGATGGACACCAGTAAAGAGAAAATACGCTATATTTTACAGTTTTTCTTCGATAAAGGCAAACCAGACGGCTGAAAATGAGAATAGTGTGTATGGTCCTGATACTGTAACAGCCAATCACGTGCAATTTTGGTTTCGTCGATTCGGTTCCGGTAATTTTGATGTCAAAGATACACCACGCTCTGGAAGGCCAATTGTCAAAAATATCGATAAAATAATGGAAATCGTCGAGTCTGACCGTTATGTAAGCACTGTTTCTATTGCCCAGGAGCTAAACATTGCACAAAAAACCCTGTGGAACCATTTAAATAAGTCTGGATACAAAAAGAAGCTCGATGTATGGGTGCCACACGAGTTAAAGCAAAAAAACCTAATGGACCAAATTTTCATCTGCGAATCGCTGCTGAATCGCAACAAAATCTATCCATTTCTGAAGCGAATGGTTACTAGTGATGAAAAGTGGGTCACTTACGACAACGTCAAGCCAGGATCGCCAGGATCGACGGTCAGGAAGGTTTTGCTATGTGTTTGGAAGGATTGGCGGGGAATCATCTACTATGAACGGCCATACTCTTAATTCGGATCTGTACTGTCAACAATTTGACCGTCTGGAGGAAGCAATCGCCCAGAAGCGGCAAGCTTTGGCCAATAGGAGAGGAATTGTGTTCCATCAAGACAACGCCAGGCTACACACATGCATCCACTTTATAGTCCGGACTTGGCACCACATGATTACTACCTGTTCCTGTCTATGACGAATGATTTTGCTGGTGAAAAGTTCGCCTCAAGAGAAGCTTGTGAAAATCGACTGTCCCAGTTTTTTGCCAATAGGGACAAGGGTTTCTATGAGAGTGGCATAATGAAATTACTGGAAAAAAGTTGTCGAACAAAACGGTGCATATTTGAGCTAAATCGGATCATTCTAACTATGCTAAATAAAACAATCAATTTAATGCAAAAATAATGGATTAATGGATTTACTACACCTTATATTTTTAATATAAGTAGTATATTTATGCTAAAAATTGGGGCACAGTTGGGCATTAAATTTTTGAAAATAGCAAGATAGATATGAAAAAATTCAAAATTCTGCAAAATTTACAATAATGCAATTTTTTCTAAAATTATAAGGCTATTCCAAGGTATCGAATGATTTTTTTCAGGGATTTTAAAGTTTTTAGAAAACTGTTGTACAAAAAAACGACACACTTTCTTTGGAAAAAAGTACGAATTTTTCACTTTGAAGTGTTATGCGCCGATAAAACGCTTTAAGGGACCTTCAGGCTTTATACCAACCCATTGTACACATCCCCTATGTATAATACGATGAGGTAGCGAGCGAAAAGAAAAGAAGCATTCACAAGCATTACATAATAAATTTTAATCCTTTATTTTGAAGGGCTTTACACATGCCTTATACACATGTGGTTGTTTTCTGAAAGGATATAAAATCTCAACTTTTCCCATGCTCATACCAACAATACATTTACACGTTGTCTACCATCTTTCACGATGCATATATTTGTATGAATACATCTAAAGGATATACATAAATCCAATTCAATATATACAAACGAAGGCAAGTCAAGCCAAGTTGACAAGGAAGCTTTATTGTTATATGCATGTGTAAGGACATATTCGAATGTATGTACATATGAACGTATCTAAATTTACACATAGGTACATATAAATGCTATCTCAGTTAGAAATTGTGATTCTTATTCCAACAACATCCACACTTTTTCTTGTCTCTCAGTACTCTTGCATACAATCACATAGGCTTTATGTGTATCTCTTACCTATATGTGTACATGATTTCCATTTAGCCCATAAAATATGTCATGCCGAATTGAGTAACACACAAAAGGACAAAAAACAAAAACACAATGAGAATGAGAAGATGATATTTTGTAGACTAGAAATTATTGTTAGCTATGTTCTTTGTTGTACTACTGCTAAAAGCACAACCAATCATGCGTACCGTAGAAAGCATCATGAAAAAAAAAACACAAACGAAGAAAGAAAGAATTCACACCACTAGAGAAGTGAATAGAAAAATTTGAGATGCTACAGAAAAATAAATAAAAATAAGAATAACACTTACCTTGCCATTGCGATTTATTGTTTTTCACAGTATGTTGATGGAGAGATGATTGAATAGACTGGCTGACACTATACACTAGTGCCACATGTATTTCGACTACAACCACTACACAATAATGACAATATTGGCAGCAACAACATCATCACAACATCAGCATCAGCATCAGCATCATCAAAGGATTGTAATGTAACAGCAGCAGATGTTATGTAACAAATATCTAGCTTGTAAGAGCGATGATGATTCCGGTTCACACACGCACACTAGCACCGATTTTGATTTTCTTTTATTTTATTTTTTTCTTTTTGAATTTATTTTTTATATCAAGTAACTATTCCCTTGAATTGAAGAGAACAAAGCAGCCTCTTTTTGTTTTCTTTTATTTCATCACTTTCATTATTATTGTTTAGAATTGTTTGTTTAGCTTAGATGAAATTGAAATTTTACACATGTCATCTTGAATGGAGAATAATAAAATTATGTACATTTTTTTTTTATAAATGAATTGTTCAAAATTTATCCTAAAAATAAAAAAAAACCCATGAAAAGCGATTTAAGTGGTCCACATAAACCCCCTTTTTGGAAAATTTCGCCAAAAAACCAAATCCTGAAGAAATCAAATTTTCTTTATCTGGAATTTTAGTGATTTAAACTTTTTTATGGAGCTCTTTTGTATAAAGTTTCATGTCAAATTTATACAGCGGAATGAATTGCCATCAATAGAGAGAACTAAGAACTTCCTAAAACAATGCAGAGTCAAGCTGGAATTCGAAAACAATAGTTTCATTCATGTACACTACTACACATATTGCATCCAGACATAGAGCACATATTTCGACTTCATTTTTCTATACTGAATCGCTGACAAAATCAAAATGTTTATTGAATGTAATCAAATTTGACATTCTTAAGGCTCTAGAAGAACACTCTACTGAGAGCTCGGATCTATAAAAATTCCTTCTAAAGCTTGTTCCCTCTTTTTCAATCAGCTCGCTATCATAATATTGGGGGCCTGTATTACTTTTGAGGGATTTTTTTCTGGTTTTAAGCCTTTATTTATTAAAAAAAAAATGAATTTATAGTTTATTCAAAATATTGTTCATCGTTATCTACGACCTTTCCTATCTTTCTCGTAGCATGCGTATTCCGTGCTGAAAGAAGTCGACATGTCTTGAGGCAATCCATGAAGCGACCCAATTTTTGCTTTCCTCGTAAAAATGAAAGCACTATCCTTTCAAGCAGTGTGTCATCAATCGGAACAAGAGTTAATCGGCAGGAGCAATGTCTGGGCTATAAGGCGGGTGAGGTAGGACTTCCAATTTCAGCGTTCCTAAATATGTTTGAACAATTTCAGTAACATGTGGATGATCATTTTCATGTTGCAACATTACTTTGTCGAGTCTTTTGTGGTATAGGGGTGGTTTTTCCTTCAATGCTCAACTCAAATGCATCAATTGTATTCGCTATAGACCACCGGTGATGGTTTCACGCGGTTTTAGTAGCTCATAATAATCAACACTGAGCTGGTCCCACCAAATACAGAGTATAAGCTTGTCAGCCTGAATATTCAAATTTGCTGTTGATGTTTGATCGTAGAGCAGAAGCAGTTCTGAGAAAGCACGAAAAATAGATTTGCTCACTGTTAAAAGAAGAAGCTGGCAACTTTGATGACACAATCTCAATAAAAACATTTAAAAAAGCCAAAGGAATTTTCAAACAATACCCATCTATTGGCAAACAATAGGCAATTCTTCCGGCAGCAACAATTTGCCATGAAAACCCTTCTAAAAGAGTTCAGAAAAGGTTATGTCAAAAAGGTTTTACATTTCGGAACCGACTAATATAAGTAGGTCCCTTCTAATACTGTCCGAAAATTTAATACGCACAGCAGTACTGGAAAGAAGCTCCACCAAAGGGCCCTTCGGTGTCTATAAGTGCAACTATTAATTTTTTTTTCAAGAATTTGACTTAAGGAATCCGGAATGACAAACTAAAATATGGCTTTTAAACCGCTACTCACCGAAGCCCCTGTCGGCGAGCAATTGGCAATTCTTCCGGCAGTAACAATTTGCCATGAAAAATTGTTTAAAAAACTCTGTTACAAAGCTCAAAAAAGTGATGTCCCAAGAGTTCTGCCATTCGAAACCGGCTAAAATAAGTAGATCCCTTCTAATATTGTCCAAAATTTAACACGCACAACAGTAATGGATGAGAAGCTCGGCCAAAGACCCTTCGGGGCTTTAAGTGCCACATATTTATTTTATTTTTTATTTTTTTTTTATAATTTCGGAAGAAAAAGAAAATTCTTATACAGCGTTCTTTGGAACCTCAATTTAAAAAAAAACCTAAACAAATCGCTATTATTAAATTCCATTGGAATCATTTCAAAATTTTAGATTTTTAATCTATTGTTTGTTGACATAAATATATGTAATTTTTTTTTTTTTCATATAGAACTCACGATGAAGAATATCTTGAAGCTGTGCTCAAACGCATCACATTCATAAGCTGCATTTAAATGCTTTACTATGAAATCTCATGGCACCTTCTTTATACCAAAGCTAAAGCAATGACATACGATCGTATGCTAATCTGAATGTCGCATTCCTACTGGTATTCTTCACACATGCTTAAATATGTATAAGTACAATAGTATATGTATTTCTTCCAACTGCTGATAGAGTATTATACTTAGTTTAGATGAATGTATTTACTATCTATAGAATTCTCCAAAAATGCCCAAAAGCACACATTGTAACATCTTTGAATTGTATCTTATTCCTTGTTCTTTTTTTTTCTCATGTTATTATGATTATATTTATGTGTGTATATGTATGAATGTTTTGGTTGGCTTCTCTGTTTTCATAACGTTTACTTTTCATAACAATATTACTCATACGTACATACATTTGTATGTACATGTATAGGTATATATTCTGTAAATACAACACGTGGCTTAGTGCTGGAACATAAACTAATTCAAAATCATTGTTATTACTTTATTTGTTCATGTATTGGTCTATATGTATTCTACATATACATTTGTGAACATTTGTAGAAGTATTGCACATATGTATGTATGTATGTTCGTATATATGGGGATTAGTAACCACGTAACAATATAGATTCATATATATCTACATTTATGGCTTATGTTAACATTTTCCACATTATCTTTGTTGACCTTTTTTTTTTGGTTGATGTTGTTATGTTGCTCATTTTATTATGTTAGTCATTTTTTTAACCTTCTCTGTGTATGTGTTTTTGTTAAGTTTCTCATTTTTTTTTTTGGTTATATAACAATATTTTTTATTCATTTTAATCCGGTTAGAATTCTCTTTTTTTACATATTTTTTACTCTTCTTCTCACTTTGACTACGCTATTAGTCACGTTCGAGAACACACACAAAAGCTTATGTATGTACTACATCTGTGTGTTGTGAAAGTTATATTAACAAGCACCTGTCTTAAGAATTTTCTATCAATTTTCCATACGCTTGCATATTTACACACATCAATATCGTTGTATATGTGTGTGTTTGTATTGTACTTATTTACAAATGATCGTACATATACGTGAGTATGAAAAATCTTATCTATTCGTGTATAGGTAAGCATATATGTACACGAATGTATGGGTATTTACCATAAGCACATGTGTTTGCTGGTTTATTTTATTTATTGTATGTGTTTATGTATGAACACGTGTGTGTAAAAATATACAAATACATGCTTTCGCTTCTTCGCATATAATTTATCTTCACTTATAGTACAAAATATTGATGTGCTTATGCATCTATGGAAGCGCAGCCGTCGCGTATGCTTTACGTTTCGCTGGCTCTTGATTTTATTGTTGGTATTGTTGTTATTCCAATATATTTTCATAAGTAATTTTTATGACATTTTCACTTTTTATATGCATATATATATATATGTATATATACGTACTTTTAGAAGTATCATATACTACGATATTCAATATTTAATGTAGAATTTCCTATGAATGAACATCAAGAAATGAAATGTCATCATATTTCAGCATTTATTTTCCTTTATTTTCCTTTATTTTATTTTATGATAATTTTGTTTATTAAAATTTGTTTTTATTAATTTTTTTTTCACCGTTATATTAGTATTATTGCGTATAAATTACATATTGGAATTGGAAATAAAATAAATAAATACATTTAAATGTGGCTAATGAGTTCAAAATGAGAAATTATTGAGGTGTATTGTGTAAGTAAATTATATTCGATTCTTAGAATCGAAGCACTACGATCCAACTACTAGAATCAATCATACCCCTACAAATGCTCAAGGCTTCCTATGAATCCTATATATAAGACTTAAGTACTTAAAATATACATCTATTTATTATTCATAATGCAAGCTTTACATTATAGAATCTAATATTGAAATTTACATTTACCATATCTATAATAAGAGCAAATATGTTTTGCTCTGCTAATGTTTGCTACATTAAAAATCAGCTGTAGTGTAGAGCTGTAGAAGTTACCTTGGCGATAGAATAAATTCAGCTAAAGGACGAATGCAGAATGTCATAATTGCAGATTTCATAAAAAATAAAATATACCGGCACTTGTAGGTCTCGAGGGGCCCTTTGGCAGACCTTTTCTTCCAGTACTCATGTGTATTTGTTTAATGTTGCTTTGCCACAGAGCTTCTTAAGAAGCTTTTCACAACAAAATGGTACTGCAGGTAGAATTGCCAATTACTTGTTGACAGGTGTTCACCGTTCGAATGAAAAATATTTTCTATATCAAAGTTATCACCGTAGGGGATTAAACCCACAACCTACGGATCAGAAGGTCAACACACTAACCACTGATCCGTGTGTCCAGTTTCAATTCGAAAACGTCACAAGGATTAAAAATACTTTTTCGAAAACATAGTCCTGTTATTCAAAAATCTTATGTACCAAGTTTTGGCTCAATAGCATCATATTGTTGTATTGTAAAAGTCTAAAATTAAACCTTCGAAAAAATACATTTATATGGGAAGTAGACTAGATTTTAATCCAATTGCGCCTATTCTTTAACTTGAATATTGACTGATATAAAAAATTGTATATACCAAATTAATAGCTTAATAGCTCGAAATTATAAAATTATATAGGAGATCGACGTGCTTTTTATCCATTTACACTTTTTCTTCACCGCATACATTTACTAATATAAAAAAACTCATTTCTAGCAAGATTTAGCTCAAAATCTTCATATTTACCTACAAAAAGTTTGAAAATATACGTTCGAAAACATAAATTTGTATGCGAGGTAGTCGTAATTTTTATCCGCTTACTTCATTTCGTCAACTTTTACATTTACTGTCATAAAAAAATCTTATGTGACAAGTTATAGTTCACTAGCTTCATATTTATGTGCACGACGTCTGAAAATTTTCGTTCGAAAACGAAAATTGATATGGCAGGTAGGTGTGATTTACATCCAATTACGCGTATTTTTCAACATATTCGTTTATGGCCAAAAATTATATTATGAAACGAGTTTGAACTCAATAACTTCATATTGACGTGCACAAAACCAAAAATATATTTTTGAAAATTTTTTGTTTTCGTACTTTTAAATATTTTGATAAAAGCGATCTTATGTAACGAGTTTTAGCTCGATAATTTTATATTTATTCAGTAATTCAAAAAACACATATTCGAAAACGTAGACACAGTGCTAATTTTCATCCCTTTACGATAAGAATAATTTTATGTATTCAGTGGGAATACTTCGTATTTGTGCCACAAATCATCGAAATTGTAGAAATCATGAGAATTACGAATTACCTAATTAATTTGGTATAATAATTTGTCAAATCTTTCCGAAAACTGTTTAACTCAAGCACAAGATTGACAAATTATTCGGAAAAATCGCGGTATCATCGATTTGAGTTTGTAAATTCGCTGAATAATAACTATTGTAACTTAAAATTTTTGTTTTACAGAAGCTATCAAAAAGTTACAATTTGATTTAAAACAAAATTCTCCATTGTAAAAAAATTTAAGTACGAAGCATTTTTGAAAATACTTTAAAACAAGTGGAAATTCATTATATTTAATATTAGTTGATTTGATCCACCAAAATTTTCCAATTTTAGATATAAGAAAATAATTCAATTTTCTTATATTTTTTTCCGTTCTATGAAAATAGTACAGACCGACATCATAATAGTTATGATGTACCTTTCAATAGGATTTAAATATAAAAAGCACAATAATAACCCAAAAATATGATACATTAACATTCTTCGGAGCATGTAGTACCAACTATTAATTTCTTCAACGTTTCCATTAGTATTTAGCACATTTAGAGGAAGCAAAAAAAAGACTCTTTCAATACAATACACCTTATTGAAATGTTAAAATTTTTAATGACACTCAAATTACGTCATTTACTATCTATATTGTACAATATATATACATGCAAGCAATATAACCAATAAAAATATCATTTTAAAATAAATTACTTCAGCTCGAGTCATTCTAACTTAGCCACATGCCTAATAAAGACGTACGAGTATGTACCTACATGTGAAACGAAGAAATGAATATATATATTTCATATCATATCACAGTAAATGATGACTTGATTGGAAATGTGTGCAAATTTCACTAATATCGCATTCATGTAGAAAACATTAACATCAGTAACGCCAGCAGCAGTGGCACCATCATCGTCATCATTATTATTCAATTTACATACATTCTTATATAATATATACATATATAGATGTGAGTATCACTTCTCAGTTCTCTACATATACAATATATACTCTATATCTAAAGAACTGATTTATATTCATTGCTTTTATGCATATGTGTTACTCGTACACACGCACTGATGCTCATCAATGTCCACCCACCAACTACTTACCTAATACATAATTTTATCAATAATCATGTTCAAACTAACACCAAAACATATTGGCTTATACGGATAATACTTATTATGTCTCAAGTGAGTAAGCGATAGTGTGAGAGTACAAGAGTACAAGAGTGAGTGAGTGGCCTGGCCTACAAAATGTATGATTAACATAAATTATCGCAATAAATAAATTCCGTATACGAACATACTGGCGTGTACGTGCATTCGTACGTAAGAGATTAAATTCAATAATATTTTCTCTCGCGCATAATAAAAACCAGTACAACAACACCAACGACAATAATATCGACAACAATGTCAGCACATTTTCTATTAAATGGCCACCTGCAATATTGTATATACATAGGCATCATGTATGTATATGCATAAATATAAATATACATACATACAATATATACATATGACTGCGTAACGCTTGACTGCTTGTCTTTCTGACCTTCTTCCGTTTTCCAGATATTTACTGTATTCAACGATTCATATAGCTTCACATACTTGTGCATATAAGTCAATATACAAGTATATCTACTATACATGTATAGGTATGTGCTGGTGTATTGACACTGATGGGCGATATACGAATTTTATCAGCTGTTTAATGTTACTGTTATTTTCTATTCACCGCATATACATAGATACGATTGTATGTATGAGGAGCTCCTCAGTATATACAACATATACTATTAGAGGATGGGTGGAAAGACTCTATCTATACTTTGTGTAATGTACGAAAAATATACACCCGGGAATATATCGAAACATATTCACAGGGTGCTTTTATCTATCACATCAGTCTTTCATTAGGGAATACTAATTGTACATTTTCCGCCAATTGTGGCAACCTAAATGCCATTCATACGCAGGAAGGTTTTTTTTTTTTGTTTTATTCTAAAAAAAGTTGACACGGCAACAGCGCTAATCTGTATAATTTTATGTCGAAAATCATAAATAAATTCAGCGAATTATTGAGCGAATCAAGAATCGATTTAGGCTAGTTAATAACATGATAATGACCATCCTCCTAAAGGACACTGATTAGGGCGAAGTGTCTATATACACTAAAAAAACAACGGCTTCCTAAATCCGCTCGCGCCACTTTGGCCCAGCTAAGATCTGGATGGAGCGTCTATCTGAACTGCCCGCAGGACACCCGTCATCTTTTCGCCTGCCCCAGAAGGCCTTCCAGTTTGGCCCCCTCTGCACTGTGGACGCACACCCTGGAGGCTGCCATCTTCCTGGAGCTGGTTGACGAGAACAACAACACCCTAACTGAACATGAATTTTCGTGATTTCGAAATCGTGTTCTGTTACAACAACAACAACTAAAAAATCCAACTTGTCCTAAAATTAAAGCCCAATCACCTGGGTTTGAGTGGTATTTTTGCTAAATGAGCCCAAAACTAGATGTCTTTGATCTCAATTTTCACCACAACATTCTTTTTTAACTCATCTGCAGCATTTGCAGTGAGGGAATCCGCAGAGGAATCTTCTGATGCTTTACAATCAAAAAAATATATCATGTGTGATGTGGTCCATAGGCTGGAGTTGTTATAATCAAGCGCCTTCTCGCACATCTCCGACAAGTTAGTGATGTAAAGGGCTGCAACTCGTGCTGGTGCTCGGCTAGGCCAACGGAAGATATCGCAGCTGTAGATGAGGGTGTGGCTGAAAACCCAGGTTTGACCATTTTGAAACGATCACAGCAATTGGGCCTATCCAAAGCCACTTTGCACCGTATTTGGCATCAAGATCCTAACCTGCATGCTTATTCTGAGTGATGAAGTTCATTTTCTGCTGTCTGAGAACGTGAATAAGCAAAACTGTCGCATCTGGGACTCCGAATACCCAAGAGAAATGGTCAAACAACCTCTCAATTCACAACGAGTGACAGTTTGGAACGGCTTTTGGTGTGATGGTGTCTTTGGGTCATATTTTTTTTTAGAATGGTGCTGATTAAATCGTTTTAGTGAATGGATTGTGTTACCGAACATTGTTGACTCACTTTTTTTGGCCTGAAATTGATGCTATGGACACGGATGAAGTGTGACGTACCAGAAGAACGGCTCTGTATGCCATACAGCTGGGTGAATAATTTCCTGGACGTTTGATTTCTCGAAATGGATTTAACGCCATTCGATTTTTTTCTTTGTTGCTACGTTAAAGATAAAGAGTCGCGGAGGACAATTGTCAGATATTGTATTCCATTACTAACCTCAGAGTTTGCAGTTTAGATTAAAATAAAATTATCAGCTCTTTTCACATAAATATTTTGTTTTTCTTTAGATTTAAAATGATATCTCTCGTTGAAAGACGCTGTCGAATGGTTTTTGAATGTGGCTGATAAAAAGCGGGTCACACATAATAATATGGTATACAAAATAAATACAATAGTCTTTACGTAACCCGAATTGATTCCAGGTAGACGATGCTACGTATTTCGTGGGCTTAGCAAGATCTTCTTCTTTATAAACTCTTACTAAATGCGAAATTATACTATGAAGAGCTAAAAAGACTAAATGCGGGTCTTCAGAATTGATTACAAGGTAGACGATGTTGTATATTTCTTTGGGAGTAGAAGGGTCTTGATAATTATAAGCTCTTACTAAATGCAGAATTATACTATGAAGATCTAAGAAGACCAAATGAAGGACTTCAGAATTGATTCCAACATAGACGATGCTGTATATTTCGTGGACTCAGAAGAGTCTTGTTCATTATAAGCTCTTACTAAATGCGGAATTATACTATCAAGAGCTAAGAAGACTCAATGAAGGGCTTCAGTAAAAGCAACAGGATTTAATGGCCAGAAAGGGCATACCATCAGAATAATGCTAGGTTACACTCTTTTCTGATAATCCACAAACATAATTAAAATAGCTTGTTTGCAAAGTAGCGATACAGCTTCTTTTTAGTCATGACCTTACATCATTCAATCTGTTTCAAGTCACACAGTGATATTAGACGATAAGAAAACCGTTGGTCTTATTATTGCAAAGCGTTAAGAATTAATCGAAAATAGACCTCCAGCATGTGACGCAATCAAGCTATAATAATTGCAGCCGTCACTAGTGTGCAACCATATGCAAATATTAAATGGCGTACAATCGACTATAGAATTAATTAAAATTTATGTCATTTTACAGGAAATAATTTGTCCAAAACTAAGACACCCCAAAAAACATCCTTTACATGCATACATAAGCGCAATGTACAAACATATTTGCGTATACTTGAAGAGTAGCTGACTAATACAAAAAAAAAAAATAAAATAAAATAATAGAGGGGAAAAAAACTAAACTTAATGTTAATATGTGCCCGCACTGCACACCCAAACATACACACACACATATATGGTACTTGCACGTATATATATAAAATAAATGAGCTGCGGTGGCAGAATATAACACTAAAATAACATTTATTCTGTCACATAACACACTAAAAAAGCAGCACCATGCATATCATACTCATAGACAGTGACACACATAAACTGTGATACATACATACATACATACATATATGTATGTAGTACATATAGTATATAAATATGTAGAATAGAGCAGTAAGCAAAGAAAAAATATAAATATATTGGTACCTATGTGAAGGCGAATAAAGAAGAAGAAGAAGAATAAAACTGCTACATTAGTATGCAAGCGTTGTAATCAATAATCGATTCAAAATGTTACAACGCGTACATACTTATACATATACGTATATAGGTAGGTAGGTACGTGTGTATATGAGAATATACTTAAATGTATGCAGAGATATTTATCTCTATGCTTATATGAGAACTACATAGCATGCCTATGCTTGTGTGTTTATGCGTAAATGTCAAGCCAAGACAAATTATATATAAAAACTGTTATATAGTATATGCATATGCACAAATACATAGATAATAAATGCTTTTGTTAGTAATAGCTTTTCTTTTTCTTTTTATCAAAATTCTCAAAAAAAGAAACCCCCTACCACGCATGACAAATGAAGTAGGAGGGGGCGGGGGGAATATAGGTGTAACCCTAATAAGATTAAATGGACATGTGACCTCTTTGTGAAGCATGTACATATGTATATGATAGTAAATAGGTTTATTTAAATTGTATATGTATTGTGTAGGTATTTTTTTTTTTGGCTTTTCAAAAAAAATAAACGATAATGTTTTATGATTTTGGGGTGCGTTATTATTTTTTATGACATTCACTGCAACGAATTCCACAACGCTTTGATAATGATAATACAGCACAGTGAATACATATTACAACTAGAGAGTTGGTAGTATGTACGAGTAGTATGACACTGATCACAAAAGTAACACAAAAATATTTTATAGTAGTTCACAGTATTACACAGTTTGACTTTTAACACACGCATATACCATATACACACAGAAAAGGGACTTTAATGAAAATAAATGAGGCTAAGGGACCATAGTTTAAAATGAACCACAAGATACTAGTAGACTATTATTTTCTATCTAAATGTTGTTGTGGTGTGTGTCTAATGTCTCCAGAAAAGTTATAAAAATGTCACGAAAGCATAAAAAGTAAGCTTGTTTAAAATTTTAGTAGCATAAAAAATTTTAAAAAGAATATTTTTTCTATTCAAAATTTTTTTTTTTTAATTTGCTACAACCTTTTTCATAATTTTTTTTTTTTTTTTGACATTGTAAATAAATTTTCAATTTGACATTTGGCATTTCAATTATATTCATTTTGGATTTATTTGAATTTGGATATTTTGCAGTTTTTTAGTACAATATTTGTATCCTTGTTAAATTCGACTCTATAACTTTTGTTTAATGCACCAACAACATATATTGTTTTACAAAAGTAATATCATTCATTCATGTGATTCATAAAAATCACCTTCTCTCCTCTCAAAATATAGATATTTCCACTTGTGGCTTGTGCTCTTAAAATGTGATGGTAAATTATTTAAATTTTTTTAATCATAATTTTGCCTATTTAAAATGCTGTTTTTGAAAACAACAAAAAATAATTTGTTCCAAAACAAACGATATTTCGTATATTTGGTCATCAAATACACTATCTAATGACTCAATAATAATATCTTTATGTTCTAATGACTATTTCTCTACGTTTTCTTTAAAACACACAATCTCTTGATAACTGCCATAGCTTTGAACTTTTCTTAAAAACCAATTGAAAATGTTAATTAGTTGGACATAGAAACTCCGAAGAATTCAGAAAATACATATCTTCCAATATTGTTTTGCTTATTAAATTTGGATAACCTCGGAAGAGAGCTACTTAAATTAACTAACTCCGATCGACAAAACTCTGGTGATATCACTTTTACTAAATCTTGTCATATACTAGGTGTACAAGCTTAAATCCGCTGTTTGCTCATAGATGGCATTAGTGAGCATATTGAGCTATTATCGACTGTGCATTCTTTTTTTTTTATGAGTTCGACACCTGTTTACATCAATTAGTGAACATCATCAGTGATTTCATACAACAACATACATTTTACCTCGTATAATCATGTCTAGTTTCGTGCCAGAAAAAGAGCATATGCGGGAAGCTCTACTTTTTTGCTTCAATTTGAAGAAATCTGCTGTTGAGTCGCATCGAATGCTTGTGGAGGCCTATGGTGACATAGAGACTGGACTTGCAGAGACTGGTTTCGTCGGTTCAAAGAACGCCATTTTGACTTGAGTCACAAGAAGCGTGAAAATAGACCTAGAAAAGTTGAGGACCATGATTTGCAGGCTTTTTTGGATGAGGACGACACCCAATCGCAAAAAATGCTTGCCGATCAGTTAGGTGTTACTCAACAAGCCATTTCCATAATATTTGGTTTTCTATGAAAAAAAAAAGTTTTTTTTTACCGAAAAGCAGCGGATTTAAGCTTGTACAACTGGTATATTTATACCGACATGTCACTTGGCTTTTTCAGCAAAATAAACTGCACATTAAAAATTATCTCATTCATATTCTTTAATCAAAATGCCTAATATCTTGTATCCCCTAAAAGACGTCCGTTATTAATCGCTGGACTTATGTACAGCCATATACGATATATGGACGATGACATGTGCCACAGAAACCAACAAATTAATTTAATTAAAACAAAATAATGGAAAAAAAAAACACATACACATTTACATGTTGTCAATATTAATGCAATCTACCTATACATTGAGAGTGTTTTAATTGCCTTTGAAAATATAATAGATTAACGATTTGCCATTTCATTACTCGTATTATTAATTTAATTAAAAGCAACACTCTAACAAGGTGATTACATTTTAAATATTAAATCGATTTTTTTTTTAATTAAATTATTTGATTATTTAGCATAATTGTATCATTTATAATTATAAATTATAATTTTTCATATTATATTATTTAATTTCAAATATTAGAAACACCAATTGAATTGAAATAATATTTGCAAAAATTTTGATAAATTATTCTATATTTTGTCCACCCTTCAGTAGATAATTTAATTAAAATGTCACTATTAATTATCAATTAATTTTTGATATAATTTTTTTATTGAAAATATAAATATCAAATTATGCAGAAACACTTTAAACTAAACACAATTTTTATTACCATTTTTTCATTACACATGTTAATTTTTTTCTATAATAGCCGCGCGCTTTTATTAATAATTAAAATTGAAGGAAAATAAAATGACATTCTCCGCGAATATGAACCACTACTTTCGATAGATCACCCTTAACTGAATTGAGCTGTTGTCCTTTACCGTTATAAACAACAACCCTTCATTACCTTTGCCATACGAATAATTCAAGTAAACGTTTTTACACTTGTGTTATTTATGCGACAAGTGTGGCAAATTTTGCAGACCGAGTTTTGTGAGAAATTCACCACTATTTATTTATTGATTGTTAGTAATGGTAACACTGTATATTAGGAGAGAGCATTTGAGAGAGTATATTTAAGTGGTTTGATTGCGCAAAATCAACGCTGTAAATCTGTAAATAACAAACAATAGCAACATTTTTACAGCTGCCACTTAAAATGTCATATTATATATAGGGGAGAGGCATGAAAATATGGCACACTACATTTTCTCTATCTTAATCTAACACTAGAAAAAAATGACATTTAGTAGCGAATATAAGATAAAGTAATAGGAATATTGTCCAAAATTGAAGACGCACAACAGTAATGGAAGAGAAGCTCGGCCAATGAGCCCTTTGGGGCTTTATGTGCCACATATTTATTTTTATTTATTTAATTGGAAAAGTTTTAGAAACGGTTTCCTCGGTGTCATCCTCGTGTATTTGTTGCTTGTTTTCTTCTTTGCCTCTTCTTGTTCTATCCGTATGTGTTTGTTGTTGTTTTGTCTATTCCTTCTCTCTCATTTGTGTGAACTCTCTCTCTCTCTCTCTTTCTTATTGCTCCACATCTATAATTATACCATGGTTGAAAGCATGTTTTTCGATATAACATATCCCCCCAATAAAAGTTCGGCCATCTAAGCTGTGAAAGTTCGGACATATATATATATATATATATATATATATATATATATATATATATATATATATATATATATATATATATATATATATATATATATATATATATATATATATATATATATATATGTAGTATTCACTTTAAACAGTTTATTCTTTAATTTCAATTCGTTTATTTTATTTGATTTACAAATCACTTTTTTCATATTAAATACTTGAAATATTTTACAAAGACTTATCGCTAGTTTTTAAGCATATTCCGCGTGCGTGCGTTTTTTGTTTTGTTCGTATGAATACTCAATGTTCATCAGTGTTGCCCTATTAAAATGTTTTGTCTTGTTGGGTCTTTTTGTCTACAGTGTTGTCAACCGTTTTCGTCCTAGTCAGTGTTGTCAATAGTTTTGTCCACTTCTTGTAGACCGTCCGTGTTCGTCTACTCCCACATTCGGCCATCCTGATAAAGCATTCGACCCGAATGCGGGTTGCCATCTTTTCATATTTTCCGCAACTGCATAAGTTCTTCTAGGTCCCTCGGTATCTTCGATCTTTTCTACGGAATAGCGTCCGTGATTAAGTTTTTCGACTACTTTGTAGGGTCCAAGAAATTTCGGTTTTAATTTCAACCCTGGACCAAACTGTGTTCGCTTTATTGCCACTAATTCTCCTTCACGATACTGGGCTTCAGCTACTCTTTTCTTGTCGTACGTTTTGCGATTTTCGGCTTGTATCTTCGCAATATTATCGCGAGCCGTCTCACGTATTTCTTCTCGTTCGTTTTGCAGCTCTTCTAACGCCTCTTCTTCTCCAATCACCATATCGACGTCTTTTAGAATATCGTTACCCAAAACGGCTGAGTACAAAATATCTCTCTCTCTGGCCACGTGAAATTGTATGTTCATCTTTATATCGTCTATCTCCAATACCTTCGTAAAACTTCCTATAGTTGTTATCTGCGCGGCTCCTATACCAATAAACGTTCTGGTTTCTTTGATCAGCTGGATATCACCTAACATCATCAGGGTGTCATATCGTATTGCGCATATGTCACTTCCGGTGTCGACTATCGCTGAAAATTTAAAACCGTCTATTGTCAAATCTTTGAAAATACGATTGCCTGCTGTAGTCAGCGTAACAATGTCACCTCCTGTTGTTAGCGTGTGAACGCCACCCCTTTCTGTCCTTGCCGTTTCTTTTTTCACCTCGACCTTGCATTCAAATGAGCGATGACCAGTTTGGTTACATTTAAAACATCTATATCCGCTTAGCTTGCACTCTTTTGCCATGTGATCCTTTGCACCACATTTAAAACATCTTTGGTCTTTTGCGCGATTGCCATCTTGCTTGTTTTGTGGAGCATTGTGTGATAGAGGATTTCCTTTTGAGTTTGTTGACTGCCCAGGTAACCCTCTTACCTTTTCATAAACATCAATCTGGCTTTTCAACTCGTACACGGTCTTTGCTTGATATAACGCTGTTTTCCCTTGTCTGGAATCAGGTATGCCCTCTATAAAGTACTCGATAAGGCTTTCATCGTCCAAATTGACTACTTTACCAATTTCCATGAGACAATACAAATATTCAAGAAGAGTCTCAGATGCCTTTTTGCGTCGGTTGCGTAAGGTGCGATGAACTTCAATTGACGATAGCTGCTTACCAAATTCATTACTAAGTGCCGCTTTCAATGAGCCCCAATTGCATATACCAGATTGGCTTCTAATAAATGCTTTTGCAGCCCCTTTCAGCAACTGCTTCGCGTAGACAAACTTCTGTAATGCATTCCAATTTACTGTTAAAGCGTTGTCCTCAAAGTCTTCTATCCACTGCGCCACCTCAGGATAACCAGTGCCCGTAAAATGCGAAAGCGAGTCCTCTATGTCGCGTAGTGTAAAATGTGAGGATTCCGCTGGCCCAGACCGCTGTGCTATAGCAACTGCTGGCATATCTTCATATACCGAATTATTTTCACTTGCTTCGTCGGTGGATAAACCTAAGTGTTGGAGCAATCTGTCCTGCAAATCTGCTTTCCGTCCTGTCACATTTAACCCCAATTTCCCCAATTCTTCCTTCAACCTGTCTGCTGTCCACGTCAAAATTGTCGGCTCATCCATATTATATAATTTATATTTAATACACAAATAATTTAGATATATATTTTCTTTTCAATTAAATCAATCTTAAATAAAAATCAATTAAACAATAATATATCTCTGCTTAAATATAAATCTTTTGCTTCAATAGTTTTCTATTTGTTTTGCTTATTCTCTTCTTAAAAATTCCTTACTTCGTTTTTGCTTTTATTTTACTTCAACTTATTTTTTTTCAAAGCAACTTCAATAAATTTTCTCTTTTACACTTCTTTCATCAGGTTTGCTTCTCCTTTACTTTTGACAACCAATTTCGTTTTCGGCAAATTTTCTTCTTGAACTTCAAAAATTTTAACTCAAAGTTACTTCTTTACGTTTACTTTTGACAATCAATTTTACTTTCAGTAATTTCTTTCTTAAACTTCAAATTTTAAAACTCAAAGTTGATTCTTTTTGCTTAAAAATGAAGTTTCTTCTTTTACATTTACTGCTGCAAGTGTTACAACACCAATATATACTTCTTTTGTCTTCTTTACTTTTCCACTTTCTCAACAAACTACTTCTTTACTAGAGCAACCGTTCTTCTGTACAAATTTCAATTGAAATTTTCTTCTTTACTTTCTAGCGAATTCTCTTTTCGCTCTTCTTAAAAATCAAAATTATCAACGACTGCTCTAGTTTTTTTTTTTCTTTAACTTCTTACTCTTTACTCTGCTTGCGTTTTCCTATGCTGAAGTAAATGCTCTTCTCGTCTGTTTCTCCTGCTGGTACTTCTGTATGTGTTGTGTGTGTGTTGTTTTTGCTGTTACGTCGTTGTCATCTGACTACACTGCGATCGGCGTCACTATGTTCTCTGCTAGTTGCGCTTCTGCTTGACCAAATGTGCGCGTCGACATATACAAATAGACGTTGCGGCTAGTTCTACTCTTCTACTGCTATTCTTTTCGAAGTCGCTTTTTTTTTTTCTGCATACACTGCGTTACAAAATGTGTGAACAGCTCTGCTTCGCTGTCGCTGCGTTGAACGTTGGTTTTTCGCAATGTTGATTGTACTGCGGTTTTGCACAGTCTTCTTCTTATTGCGCTGGCGTTGCGCTCACTTCTGCTACTCTTATAGCGAGCTGGCTCTGCTGCGCTGTCTGAGATTTTTCTGGACCGTTATAAGCGTCCCGTTACTTTTCGGTTACGCCGCGTGGCGTTCTTTGACTTCAGTAAAATAGTTATTTGAAGATAACTTTTTAATGCACTTCTTATTGCTTATAACACCGCAAATTTTTAATTTACTGCGTTCTAATATAACTCCTTCTGCGCTTTAATTTCAACTTAGCTTCTTTATGTTCTTTCCGCCAGGTGGGCTAAACGCACAAACCCAATCCCGGTTGAGCCCCCAAATGTAGTATTCACTTTAAACAGTTTATTCTTTAATTTCAATTCGTTTATTTTATTTGATTTACAAATCACTTTTTTCATATTAAATACTTGAAATATTTTACAAAGACTTATCGCTAGTTTTTAAGCATATTCCGCGTGCGTGCGTTTTTTGTTTTGTTCGTATGAATACTCAATGTTCATCAGTGTTGCCCTATTAAAATGTTTTGTCTTGTTGGGTCTTTTTGTCTACAGTGTTGTCAACCGTTTTCGTCCTAGTCAGTGTTGTCAATAGTTTTGTCCACTTCTTGTAGACCGTCCGTGTTCGTCTACTCCCACATATATATATATATATATATATATATATATATATATATATATATATATATATATATATATATATATATATATATATATATATATATATATATATATATATATATATGTGGCACTTATAAGCCCCAAAGGGCTTTAGGGCAAACTTCTTTTCCATTACTGTTGTGCGTGTTAAATTTTAGACAGTATTAGAAGGGACCTACTTATTTTAGACGGTTCCGAACGGCAGAACTCTTGCGACATCACTTTTTTGAGCTTTGTCACAAAGTTCTTTTTTTTTAGAGGCTTTTCCATGGCAAATTGTTACTTACGGAAATTTTGCCAAGTGCTTGCCGACAGGTGGATACCGTTCGAAAGAAAAATCTTTTCGATATTAAATTTGTTACGCTTCAGCCGGGGATTGAACTCACGACCTACATATCAGAAGGCCAACATACTAACCACTGAGCCACCGCACCCACTAGTTAAGTATTATAGCGCTATTTAAGTGTGAAATGAAAAAGGTTGAGGACCACCGGTAGGGCCGTTTATGGACAGTTCGAACCTCAAGTCATTAAATCTGTCAAATCAAGAATTCAGCAAAATCCGCTCCGAAGGCAGAAAATCATATCTCAGGAGATGAATGTTTCGCAAAAGTCCATGAGTGGAATATTAATAAAAAAGACTTGGGACCTGCGGCCTTCATACTTGACAGTTCTTGACTGCAGCTTGGAAAAAATTGAATACAAAAATGCAAACGTCTCTTGGTAAAGCACGCTGATAACTGGAACAGAAAAATATCGTTTACCGATGAAAAAAATTTTCACGTACAAGAAAAATTTATGAAGCACTAATGAACGGTCATTTAAGAACGAATCTGAACTGGTTCCACGAGTTGAAAATTGTTATCTAAGCTAAAATGACCAAAACCTGGCTCCAAAAAAATTTACCAGCATTCATTTCCTATGAAGATTGGCCCTCTGGCAGTCCTGATTTGAGCCCGCTGAATTATAAATTGTGGACAGTCTTAGGGGACATGATGTGCCACAAAAGTTACCCCAAGACAATTAGATAATTGACCAGTCATTTATGTGTAGTCCAAAGACGAAAATTTAAATATTAAATTTATGTATACAATTACATATTTAATAAAAATTCGTCCAAATATGTGCGGAACAGTATTTAAGAAACAAGTGGAGAAAAACCCACTGAAAGAAACAAAATTTTTTATATTCTTCGTATAGAGCCTATTTTTGTGAATATAAAAACTAAAAATTTTTTTCTCGGCAAGACCCATATAGGTCGTGGCTCAAGGTCACGACGGAAATTAGTCAATAAATTCAAAATCTTATTCTACAAAATGGGTATCAAAAGAATTGTCTTTTTAATGCTTTTTCATTTCAGCTTCGCGAAAACATAAGTATTGTAACGAGTATCGATAGTTGATTACTCATCACTATTGTGACTGACGCTATTGGCAGCATCGAAACGAATGTCAACAAAAAGAATTAAGCGATAACCAGAACAAGCCAACGAGAAAGGAAGAGAAGAATCTCGATAACGGAAGATTCTGGGGTGTTGCCAACAGAGTATAAATAGAGCCAGTGTTGAGAAGGAAAATCAATCTAATTCCGAACGTGATTGCGAAAACATTGATACAGAGGCAAAAGTTGCAAGTACATTAGAGTGTTATTGTAAATAGTTGATTATAAACAGAGTCGATTGTAAATAGTGTTTATTAAATAAATTGTTGCTGTATATAGTTGTATAAAATAAGTGTTGCAGTTATTATTAACAGAATCCAGTGATCGAACAAGGTAATTCAAATAGAATTAAACGCTCACAGAATAAAAACGTAACAGTATTTTCGCATAAAAGTTTTTCTTGGTAGTGCAAAAAAATATCACTTATAGACCCGACTCTATACGAAGAAATTTTTTATATTTTTTTTCTTTTCAGTGGGCAATTCGGCACTTATGGCGCATTTATATAATGGTATTCAATACCGGGCAATAATTTAAAATGTTTGAAGGCCAGAGTTAGAGGACAATCCAGAATTGTGATTCCAACAAGGTGGAAGGAGCCACAGCTCCACCAACTATCGCTCTATGGAAATAGATCATAACATTACTTATGCGCCACCCTGTATAATAAGCACTGTTCTTATATCTTTATATATTTTTCGTTCTTTTTATTTTAAATAAAATCACATTATGAATGGCAGACAGTCAAAATCGATATTACTGGCCATAACAACCGAATATCGATTTAAGCCGAAAATAACATGCTTCGCCATCTCTGTTCTTCGTTAGCTGGCGCCAGTTAGAAATTCCAAGCGCCGTCAGGTTCTCCAGTACTTGGTCTTTCCACCGAAGGTTAGGTCTTCCTCCTCTGCGTCGTCCTCCAGTGGGTTCCAAATATAACACCTTCTTAGCTGGAGCGTGTTCTTCCATTCGCCCGACATGACCTAGCCAGCAGACCCGCTGAATTTTGATGCGCTTTACTATGTCAATATCGACATACAGCTCGTACAGCTCATGTTTGTACCTTATTCGGTACTCGCCACCAACGTAAATAGGTCTAAAGATCTTGCGTAGGACTTTTCTCTCCAAAACTCCAAGCATTCGCTCATCCGAGGTGGAAATTGTCCAGGCTTCAGCGCCATATGTTAGGACAGACATAATGAGAGACTTATAGAGTGTAGTTTTCGTTCTTCGAGAGAGGGCTCGACTTCTCAATTGCTTACTCAGTCCAAAGTAACACCTGTTAGCAAGAGTTATCCTACGCATGATCTCCACGCTGACATCATTACAGTTGTTGATGCTGGTTCCAAGATAGACAAACTCCCTTACTACTTCAAAAGCGTAGTTGTCAACAGTGCCGTGCTGTCCAAGACGCCGAGACTCTTTGTTTGTTGACACTAGATACTTCGTCTTGCTCTCGTTCATCCGATGCGTGCTCGCGTGTTCATACCGATTATGTCAATATCGTCGGCATACGCTAACAGCATGACACTTTTATTAGGATTCGTTTTATTATAAATTTCATCAACCTTCGAAAGCTTCGAAAGAAAAATTTTGAGGAAAATCGTTGGAGCAGTCAATGATGAAGGTGAGTGGCGTATAAGATGTTACGACGAGCTGGTACAACTTATAAATGTCGAAAATGTTATTCGCTTTATCAAAGAACAGCGATTAAGATGGCTTGGACACGCAGAAGAAAATTGTGCAAGCCAAAGCGTTCAACACTAGAGCAAGAGGAAGAGTAAAATCAAAATGGACCGACGAACTAGAAGAAGACACGAATAAACTTGGGAACTGGAGAGAGGCGCTAATGACAGAGTTGTTTGAAGGTCCCACGTGTAGCAGGCCGATGCTCACAAGCAGCTATCGCTCTAAAAGATAATGATGATTCAACCTTTATAGATAGTCATGAATCTACATGAATTCTGCAGACATAGAAAAATGTTTTCTTTCTAAAGTTCTTTGGTGAGCTTAGTGGCAAATACGCGTACATACATATATGTATGTATGTGTATGAATATGTATAAATATTGTATTACATTTCTTATATGAGCATACCTTAACTATTTCTAGTATGCATTATCACTTAACCATTGAAAATCACTACACAACGTCCATGTGAAGGACAAATGATCTAATAAAGGCACGTGTCAAGCTACATATGTACTTACATATGTACTTGTAAGTATCTACATAGCTTATGCAAATTTGCACAACATGTGCTCATATGTACGAGTATAATATATGTATGTATGTATGTAACCATATGCCTAAGTATACCTAGGCATATATCATGTTAATGTATTAAGTATATGTGTGTGTGTGTGTGTGCTTCAGTTTATATGCCAGAGTGTCTCTGATACGTGCCTATTTATATGCGAATATATGCGTGCGTCAATGTATAACTTTTCTATGCATACTCGTACTATATACATTGGATGGCAAATGATAGACAGGTGCTATTAAGCACATGTTTTATTCGACGAGTATGCATACTAGTACATACCATAAATACATATATGAAGTATGATACATCGAGTATGTACATATATATATATATATATATATATATATATATATATATATATATATATATATATATATATATATACGTTCCGTTAAAATAAGCTCACCTATAAATGTTTTGAGTTATATACATTTGTATGTGTGTTTTAATATGCTAACGATACTCAATCATTTTGATATGATATCAAATTATTGATTGAAATTGAAAAATCTATATATTGCATATCCAAAGACCAAGTTCTGTGTAAAGTTTAACAATTATGTAGGTACTCTAAGTAGAGGCAGACATTACGCACGCATCAAAAATGAAAACAAAATTCATTTATAATATTTACGAAAAATATGAAAGCACACATACGCTCCAAAAATATAAATTTGCAATATTTATGGCGGTAGTCTCTTCTTGATACGCTACTCATCATTTTAAAAGCACACACACACATACACACACACACAAGGATACTTATACTACATATTGTAGTGTTTTTGTTGTTTCTTTCCAGAACATTAACGTTTATAGCCAAAATAAATCATTATCGATTGTACACTATATTTAGTAATAAAAAATGGATGAAATCAAGAGAATAGAAAAGAAAAACCCAAAAGGGAAAAACAAAACAGATACATTTATAAAATTGAATAATAGCAATATACGAGTTTCTACATACATAATAATATCAACACTTATGTATGAGTATATAATAAATAAACATGTGATAGACCTATCGTTTGCTATTTTGCTCTTTTCCATTTCCTTCCTTTGTTGTCATATTGCACAAATAAATGAAAAACAATAACAATAAGTAAGTATGATTCATCAAATGAAAATAAGAATGTATACACACACGCATATACGTATGTATGTCCACAAATACTTCTACACCTCAGAAAGTGTAACAATGTCAACAGCATGAAGCAGGGAGTTGGGTGTGAAAATAAAGAAAAATGAATGTACGTTAGATACACGTGATTCACAAAGTATCACCCCCTCCCCTACTATGATTCTACATTCGTCTGACCGTATCATTGTATTAACCCATTGTTAATGGAATTGCTTAAGAAAAATACGTATTTCTGCAAATGATGGGTCACATCCCATCATACATGCATTGGCAAAATTCACCTTCACTCCGATGTTGTACGTAGCCTTGAATGGTAACAACGAAATTATACACTGAACTCTCTATATCTTTCTCTCTCGCATGCTCTTTGAGTTTCTCTCACTGACTCAGTAGTGAGTAGCAGTATATTCGTGGTTTTAAATTCGGTGCGAGGTTGCCATATTTGTTAACTAATTTTTATTTTTCTTTTTAACACTTTCACAATTGTTTATTTGAATGTGAATGCAGTGATCCTTTAACACAGTTTTGGTTTTACTTTAATCCCTCATAACCAAGTCTTCTTCCTCTACAAAATTTTTTGAAATGCCTTCGTTTGATCCATCATAGCCAAGTCATATTTCTCACATTGTGTAATTGAAATGTATGAGATTAATGAGATTTCCAAGCAACATAATATCCTCCTGTGCTGAGTACCCGGACACAGGGGCATACGAGGAAACTGCAGAGCGGACAAGCTCGCTAGACAGGGTACAAACGAAGCTTTAACTGAAGAAAATCTTCACCTTGGAATCCCCATGGCCACAAGTAAACACAAATTGGATGTATTCACATTTAACTCCTTTCAAAAAAGATGGACGGATTAAGCCATCTGTAGGACGGCGAAAGTGCTATGGCCCACACTCAGTAAGAAATGCTCGTGTAAACTCACTGGCATTAACAGAACAGATATCTCGACCTATGTTGGAGTGGTTACCGGCCACTGCCTCATAGGACCTCACTCTTATAGGCTTCAAAGAGCCCTTTGGCCGGGTACATCTTCGAATACTGTTGTGTTGTTAAATTATGGACAGAATTAGAATTGAATACTTACATTAAGATGTGCAGGGTATAAGTGAGTTGGTCTCTTGATCTGTAGGGAGTGGTTTCAATCATGGGTTGAAGCACAACTTTCATATTGAAAAGATTTCTCTTGCGAACGTTACCCATCTGTCGTCAAGTAATTGACAATTTTTTCGCCAGCAACAAATTACCATGAAAAAGCTTATAAAAGATCTCTATAACAAAGCCCAGAAAAAGTGATGTGAGAAGAGTTCAGCAGTTCGGAACCGGCAAATATAAGTAAGCCCGTATAAGTACTTGAGGAGAAACTATAAGTGCCACGTATTTTTCTTATAATTTTATTATCAATTATATTTGTAATATTGTACACAAGTAAGATTAAGTTATTGTGGCTGCGTTGCCCATTAGGGGATAAACAAAATAAATATGTGGCACTTATAGGCCTCAAAGGCCGTTCGGCCAAGCTTCTCTTCCAGTGATCTTATACGTGTTAAATTTTGGACAGTATTAGGAGGGACCTACTTATATTAGCCGGCTCACCTTTTCTGAGCTTTGTTACAGGGCACTTTTAGAAGCTCTTTCATGGCAGATTGTTACTCCCAGAAGAATTACCGACAGGTCGGTGCTGTTCGAAAGAAAAAGTATTTTCGATATTAAATTTACTGAGCTACGACACCCTACTAGACTGTTTAGTCTACGATTTAAGATCACTTCCAGAATCTCCTGAACTCCTCACTTAGTGTGTGGTACTCTTGGTGTTCTGGCGCTTCTTGGAGAAACTGAACGAGTTCAGCGTTTTTTTGGGTTGATGCAAGCCCTTTTGACTTTAACCGAGTATTAAGGCGCAGTTCAATCATATCTCTGAAGATTTCCGGATATATTTCGGTCAGCAAGCTTTGACTTCCTAACCTTCACATCTATTTCGCTGAGTAGTTTATTAACTATGAAGTTCCATAGAACAGAGTTGAGGTCATTTACTTGTATATGAAACTCTGTCTCAACTGATTTCGTTTTGGTTGTAGTATTTGTACATTTGCGTTTGCATTAAAAGTTCTAGATTCAAGCAGTTGCTAGTTTAAAGATTTGAATTGAAGTAGTTAATATAAAATATCCAATGTTTCGGCCTTATGTGAAAGGATTTATATGTAATATTATCACAAGTCGACATATTCTGATATAATTTGTACGAACTCATTAAATATTTCATCTTAAAAGTGTTTTCAAAAACTGTTCAATTTCAAACTCTTTGAAGTTTGAAATAGCAACCACTATAAACACAATTTTTTCCATAAATAAAGACTAATTTTTCTCTTTCATAACAAATGTGAAGAGTACCAGAAAACCTCTCTCTTTCACTCTCAACAACTCTCATTTTTCATGCCATTATAGAGTGCAGAAACAGGCTAATTCACCACAGTTGAGTTCCTTAAGCACGCACACACACACAATGTTGACAAAATTTCAAATATTCCAGTTTTTTTTGCATGTTCATATACTATGTATAAATATACATATAGACTTATAAATGAGTGAGCGCAAAAAATATAATTTCAAGAGGCTATGGCATACGAAAAATAAACACAGGGAAAAAAAATGCCGCAACCACTATAGCGAACACGTAAAACAAATACGAGTAACATGTACCTATTGAAATTGCAAAGCCAAAACAAATAATTTAGTCATGTACGAGTACCAACACCAACAACCAGCGACTGACTGCTAACACCATAGCAGTGGCACCATAATTGCAACCACGAATGCAATTCGAATTGTGAGACACGCAAAGCATTTTTGTAGCATTTGTTCTTGCTGCTGCTGTTGCTATTGCATTCAATAGCAGGGAATGTCAAGGCTTTTTTATTTTGCGTTGAATGCAATTCAAGTGCTATGTCTTAGTGCCAAAAAAAAAAAACTTGCTTGTCAAATGTCGCCTTTCGTCCTTTTTGCTACCTTAGCTTTTATTTTTTTGTTAATCTTTCACTAATGCACTTTCTTCTTCTCCTTCAGAGGAGAATGCAATTGCTGTGATGACTCTGACATATGCACATTTTTCTATTTTGTGTTCGCGTTGATTTTCATGTACCAAGTACGTCAGTCGTACATAAATAATATATAAAGGAGGCTATGTAAGTATGAATGTATAGGCCGTAATAGCGATAAATTTTTGTAAGCCCACTCGTATACATTAAATTTATTATACGTAAATAGTTGTGTGTATATATGCTTGGAATATGTTCGTATGTATGTCTATGAATGCCAATGTCAAGTTAATTTGCAAGGATAACAGACACATGTGCTTTTGTTCAGATTTTCGCACAACATTTCAGTATTTCATTGAAATTCTCGGATAGAGACAAAGAAACAACTGAACAATATAGAAAATATATTGTAAATACGCATGTCGTACAATTTAAATGATTTAAAAATAGTTGGTAACAATTTGTTGTATTTGTGAAGGTCCTTTTTAAAATCAATATAACAATATGTTATATGTAAGTTTGTTATTGTATATGTATATGATAGCTTATGTCAAAGAGTAAGTTTTGATTGAAAAATAAATATTTGTATTTGCGTTGCTGTAGTTTATTGATTAATACTTTGGCTTGATTATGATTATACTTCAGGCGCCGGTTGAACCGCCAGTTCAAAAGTAAAATGAAACTGTCGCTAATCAGTTGACACATCTTTGATATTCGATGTCAGTGCCTTTTTGAATTTCCCACATTTAAATACAACTCTGCTTCTGCTTCTTCAACTACCATCTGTTAATAATAGACTACCCTCAAATTTTGGGGGTAAGTCATTTAGTTTGTGTTTGACAGCCATTGAAATCAAACAACCTTGTGACTTTCTACGAAAATGGAAAAAAAAGGGAATTTCATTTCAAGAGCATCATGCATTATTTTTTGCGAAACCAAAGGAAGGCTTGATGAATGCTATGAGGTTTGCTGAATTCCGTTGTGATGGTAGCTGCACCCAAAAGAGGTCGTCACGCCAGAAATCGCCGTTAAAATCCATGGAATGATATTAGACGGTCGGAGAATTACATTGTGTTACGTGACTAAGGCTGCAGAGGCCTCAACTGAGCTGGTACCCGCAAAATGGGTGCTGCGTTTGCTCACAATTGACAACAAACGCAATCGTGTGACCACTTTAAAGGAATTTTTGGCGATGTTCGACCGCAATTCGAATAAGCTATTTGAGCCGTTTCGTAGCCGTGGACGAAATATGTATCCATCGCAAGGCATTAGAGACGAAAGAACAGTCATAGCAGTGGACTTCTCCAATTCAACGTACACCAAAGAAGACCATGATGGATCCGATGGACAACAAGAGATTATGGCAACAGTTTTTTGGGGTGCTTGCACTGCATTCACATCGATTACCTTGAAAAAGGTAAAACGATCACCGGCGAATATTATTTACAGCCGTTGGACAGATTTTGCATTGATTTGAAGTAACAGCGACCTCATTCGGCGAAGAAGAGAGTGCTCTTCCACGCACCGTCGTACAAATCCTCAGTAGCAATTGCAAAATTGAATAAATCAGATTACGAACTGCTACCTCATTCAACATATTCTACCGAATTAGCCCCTTGCACCTAGATCTTGTACCCAAAACTGAAGAAATGGGTCGAATGAAGAGGTTATCGGTGAAACAAACGACTATTTTCAGGACCTTGAGAAAATTTTTATTTTAATAAATAGAATTTTTTAAAATTGGAAATACGCCTGACTAAATGTATCGAGCTAAAAGAAGACTATGTTGGATATTGACTAATCTAGGTGCCCTGGTAGCACAGAGAAAATTATGTACCTCTCAATACTGCCAAAATTTAATTACATTAGAGGCCAGAGTTTAATAACACAGTGAAGCACACTTTCACAGGGGGTGAACCAAATAAGTCTCAAACGATAGCAGCACTTGACTTCAGTAACAAAAGCCCTAATCCTTTTCTGCTCCACTACGTCACAATTTTTCTTACAGTAATTTAAAATTTAGCTTTTTCGGTCGAAAGTAGAATCAAGAAATTTAAAAAATCATATGTAAAATTACTTTTAAAATAGTTCTTGTCTTCGGAGACCTACATTAAAATTTTCCGAGGATTATTTTCTCGGAAGATGTTAACCCTCTAACTACCACCCGTATATGTCATTTTGGACGTTTTTTTGTTTCGAACAAAAAATATTAAAAGTCAACATTTGGGAGGAGATCAAGGGTTAAAGTCTTCCATAAAAATATTCTCCAGAAAATTTTACTAAGGTTTTCTAGCAATTTTTTTTTACAGTGGTTTAAAATTTGGCGTTTTTCGGTCAAAACTAGAATCTTGAAAAATCATAAGTAAAATTACATTGATAGCTCTTCTCTTCGGGGACCTATATTAAAATTTTTCAAGGATTATTTTCTCGGAACATTTTAACCCTCTAATTACCACCCGTACGGGTCATTTTGAACCTTTGTTATATGTGTTAGGGACTTTCAAGGTCATCATGTGAGTAAAAGCGGTTTAGAAAATATTTATATAGAATTCGTGAAAAAACAATTATTAGATTTTACACCTTGACAATGCATCACTCCATTAATGAACTTATCTTACATTCTCCACTTAACAAGTGGACAATGAGAATTTATGAAAGAATAAATTTGGCAGTCAAAGTGTCACCAAAACAAGAATCACACATTCAATGACAAATTTCTTTTCTTTTTGAAGACGAATTTAATTTCGAATGCCCTTAGACATTATTTAGAAGACCTTGTACGAGTATGTACGAAAGTACATTCTACAATTGGCACTAATTGAAAGTGGGTAAGGATTCCACTTCATACAACCATTTATATATTATCAAACATTTGCATTTCTCATACAAATGGCAATACTACTAAATCTAAATATGTAGTATTGTAGTTATTCATATTTACCACACTATTGAATGCAATATATATGAATATATATTGGGATATATTTGGGTTAGACCATAACATACTATATATATATGCATATTTGTTATTGAAACTATGCCAAATATGACATGAGCACGTGCAATTATTTAAAGCAAATATTCAAAATATCAATTCGAATACTATATACTATATAGTTCTGAACAAGTATGGTATATACATGTACTTGTTAGTTGTCACATGGATAGAAATCAGCAAACACAAAAGAACAAAAAAACAAAAATATTCAATGAACATTCAAGTACAACAATATATACATGGATGTTTATGTTATATGTTATGTACCATACAAATATCCTATACAATCAATAAATAAACAAAGGACAACATCTTATGCAATATCCCTATAACATAAATATATACGTATTCGTATACATAAAAATAAATTCTTATGCATACGCATGGATTTGAGCTTTGTTTTATAAAAAAACAAACACAACGTTTGTACGAATAAAAATCGGTCAATGTTAATATTTCACAGTAGCGAAGCAGAAACATTGGGTGCCCTTGGCGAAGAATAATCTGCCACCACTGCCATCTACTATATCGCATGAGAAGAGCTTAATGATTAAATTTCATCTAATTTCAAATTCAAATTTTGATCATTTTTCCAAAAATGCCATCATAGATGAGTTAGTCGATGAGAATGATTTTGCGGACTTATATCCGCCATTATAATTTCATCGTAATGTTGAATATTGCAGCAGTACTTTTACTTACTGTATGCCTAATCTAACATGCTTCACCAGCCAACTCTTTCCTTCGCTAGCTGGCGTCAGTTAAATATTCCAAGCGCTGATCAGTTCCCCAGTACTTGATCTTTCCACCGGAGGTTAGGTCTGCCTCTTATGTGTCGTCCACCAGCGAGTTCCGAATATAACACCTTCTTAGCCGGAACGTGTTCTTTCATTCGCTCAACATGACCTAGCCAGCGCAGCCATTGAATTTTAATGCGCTTTACTATGTCGGTGTCGGCATACAGCTATGAGCTGTATCATGATTGCATCTTATTCGATACTTGACTCCAACGCAAATAGGTCCAAACTTCTTGCGTAGGTCTTTTCTCTCGAAAACTCCGAGCATTCTCTCATCTGTGGTGGAAATTGTACAAGCTTCGGCACCATATGAAGCACAGGATGATGAGAGACTTGTAGGGTGTTCGAGAGAGAGAATTCGACTTCTCAATTGCTTACTTAGCCCAAAGTAACACCTGTTAGCAAGAGTGCCCAGGCTGACGTCATTACTGGTGTTAATGCTGGTTCCAAGACAGACAAAGTCCTTCACAACTTAAAAAGCATAGTTATCAACAGTGATGTGTTATCCAAGACGGACATTGTTGGACTAGTTGTTTGTTGACATTAGGTACTTCGTCTTGCACTCGTTCACCGTAAGACCCATTCGACGCGACACTCTTTCCAACTCTAAGAACTTTGCAGTACTATTACTTAAATAATATTAGAACAACAACTGAATATCCACATCATCAATAAGTCATTAGAAAATACTAGCGAATTATAAGAAAATGTTTCTTGAATTGAACAAGAAATAGTTAAAGAATATAATTTCTAAACAACTCAATTGATTAGCTCAACTCATTACACTCCCTTTTTTAGTACCAAATTTATCACAAAAATTACCAAAAATGGATGACACTTCTACTGAGACTCCTTTATGAACATGGAGGATAACTTCCTCTGTATTGTATGTATTCTGTTCCCAAATGCATCACTGTTGTTTTCGAAAAACCAAACAGCATCCAAAAAATTAGTATTAAAAGTGACATACGTTTAGGAAGTTAGCCAGACTTAATTGCCCTAAAAATAATGGCATGCAATTAGTCTCCAATACATTCTTCAAATGTGCAATCAAGTTATAAAAAATGACACTGTCATAACAAATATGTTCTTTAAAATAATACCCACCCATCGTCAATCAAGTGGGTATTCTTTCGGCAGCTAAAATTCCCCTTAAACAATCCCAGAGACTTACATGAAAAACTCAAAAATTTCACAAGGAATCTGCTGTTCGAATAAAGTAAAATGTTTTAACAGACTTAAGGCCGTAGAACCTCTCATTTCATTTTTATGAAAAAACCAAAAATGGCAACTTGATACATAAAAAGCACTTCATACAATAAAAGTGCTTTTAAAACTCAATTAAATTAATTAAAATTAAATATATGTTCGACAACCAATTAGAGTACAATTTTTTGCTAATACTTATGATAGAGAGAAAGAAAAATTCACGTTGCGTAATTCCCTCTCTGCACTACAGCATACCGAAATTATAATAGTAAGAGTGTACCCATCAAAGCGTATCGAAATCGCATTGATGGAAGCAAGAAGGAAGCGCTTCCTCGCAATAAATGCCAATGATGGTAATGGTAATGTTCGTACGGATTAGACTAAAGCCTCTATGCAATGCGACCAACTTGATCTATTGTGCACCCCTTCGTACTTAGATAATTAGTATATTTAATATATCGAGGAATCTAACCAGCTCCTTCGGGGGTAGCATTTGAAAGTTTTCAGCTTCTAGTAAGTATGAATTTAGGATTTTATGCCTCCTATGGCCTAGTGCATCACAAGTTGTGATAAAGTGTTCCATGCACTCTTCCTCATCACAGCAGAATCTGCAAGTATTTGTGTTAGATATTCCTATTTTGTGTAAGTGTTTATTGCATGCGGATTGGCCTGTTAGTGCTCCGGAGATTAATCTAAGACTCTTTTTGTTTAAGATTAGAGCGGTGTTTGCTATTTTGGCATCAAAGCTCAGGAATTTTGTGGATTGGTTGAGACCGCCAACGTCATTCCAATATTCTCCGATTTTGTGTTGGATCCATTTCTTGGTATCCTGTTTTATATTGTTTTTATTGAAGCAGTTTTTATTGGGTGCCGTAGCTCAGTGGTTAGTGTGTTCGCCTTCTGATCTGTAGGTCGTGGTTCAATACCCGGCTGATGCATAACAAATTTAATATCGAAAAGATTTTTCTTTCGAACGGTACCCACCTGTCGGCAAGCAATTGGCAATTCTTCCTACAGTAACAACTTGCCATGAAAAAGCTTCTAAAAAGAACTCTGTGACAAAGCTCAGAAAAAGTGATGTCACAAATGTTCTGCCGTTCGGAACCGGCTAAAATAAGTAGGTCCATTCTAATACTGTCCAAAATTTAAGACGCACAACAGTAATGGAAGAGAAGCTCGGCCAATGAGTCCTTTAGGGCTTTAAGTGTCACATATTTATTTTTTTATTTTTTTTATTGAAGCCAAAGACGGGAGTTGGACCAATAAATGACACTTCAGTCCCTTTTTTGGCATAAAGGTCCGCCTTTTCATTACCTTCGTGTCCTTAATTTTAATTTAAGTATTTTAATTTTGTCTCTTTGGATTTTGGATTAGATTTCCACTGTTTCCATTATAGCATAAAGTTCCTAAAAAAAATGGAAAATTGTGGTATCCGCACTTAGTGTCATTGATTTGTGTATTCTTGGTCCCACTATTCCTGCTCCTACACCCTGAAGCGTTTTAGATCTATCTGTATACCATGAAACCAACATGGTTACACGAATCATCGTGTTCCACTCCTCCCTTGATGGGAAAATGACATTGTATCTCTTCTGTGTCATATGTGTAGCATTTCCGACCTTGTTTAAGATCTCGAGGTGTCCAATCAGATTACCTGCCAATGTTAAATTCACCGTTATTTAAATGGAGAGCTATGTGCTTGAGTGCTATTTTAGAGTGCTTCAGAAGCGCTACTAATCCGCTCCATTTCCGATTGGGAGGATTCATGTAATTCCATAGACGCACCAAAAGCTATTGCATAATAGATAGAATATAATGAGCACTAGAAACTTGAATAACAGTTACATTTAAACCAGAGGTGAATGGAAAGTTGTAGGATTTAGTTTATATTGGCATTGCGGCCTTTGGAAAATCACCCTGAAGTATTACATTTCATTTGCATATTTACTGACCTATTTTAAACGCACTAGCACCATTTTTTACAGTTGGTTGGAATATCCATAGGTATATTTTTGACACCCAATTTAGCTGAAAATTAAACTGATTTTGAGTTTACCATTCTCATCAAAAGGAGAGATATTTGTAAACTTCTTATAATCAGGATCAATAGGATTGTTTATCGACTCACAAACGCAGTGGAGCACATTTTAACATAAAAATACACGTACAAGCGTATTTATTTATATTAATATTGTTTTTGTTGTTATATTTATTAGGTACTACTTTTTTCTGTATTTTATGGTTACTATACTATATAACATATAATTGTACTAATTTTAAGAATAGTAGGTTTAGAATAGTAGGTTTAGAATAGCAGGTGTTGGTATTGTTGTCGTTAATGTTACGTTCCGTTGTGACTATTAATACACGTAAGGGCAATAAAATATAAATATTTGGTTACATATTATTAATTTACATATCAAACAGATTTCCACAGGGCTATCCATTTGATCATCTTGAACGCTATCATGACACCTGACAGAAAACAAACCTGTTAAAACTTTCTACAAAAGTGTGAATTCTTCCGGGGCCCCAACTCAGCAAGCTGTGTGCAAAACAGTAAAACCATTTGAAGATTGCGATTTGTCATTTGTTGTTGTTGTTGTTGTTGTAGCAGCAAGAATACAGAAATGCTTTGTTTTGTTCCCGTACAACAACAAAAGCTAAAAACAATATTCGAAATATTCTTGTATTGGTCGTAATTTAAATGATATTACCTATATTTCAACAACGTCTGAATTGGAAGCATGTTGAAACTTATATTAACTTAGCTTTTGACACATTGGGTAACCCTGTTTATTTGCAATACTTCATGCTGGCCTATAATATTGAACATTACGGGGATTCGTACAACTTAGCAAAGTGCTTATTGAATAATTGTTAACGATAACAAAGTTTTTTTCCGTCACTCAATCATGGCTAGATGATTTTATCCACCAGAACTTCCGTCAGTCTCTTCTTAGAAGCGCTAATTCAATAAGAAAATAATTTCGGACCAAAGAATTTCATGGCCGACTCTTTTTTTTAGTCCATACTTCATTCCATGTTGTTACGTTCTCCAACGTAACAAATTATCACATAATTTTAAGCTAACAACTGGTTCAAATTGCAGACACTTTCCATGTCTAGTGATGTGCTCTAATCCTCGTGATAGATTAGGAATACTCTACCTTGTATTTTTGGACCATATGTTAATCAATAGAATTCTTCAAGTTTTCAACTACTAAAATTAGATTTTTTTATTCACTTCAGTGAATACCACTATTGTTATGATAACTCTATCGCAAGGGTTAAGCTGAAACAATAACACCAATAACTGGAACTAACCCCGCACCTCCGGGGGTATTTTAATTAAGCGTCACTGTATTACTGTAGTACTTATGTCATTTATGGGATTATTTAGATTTTACCCATGTATTTTGTGTATTTCGTGTTATTTTTATATGGCCACACATTTTTGTTTCATAATTATCGCCTATTAACTGTGAAAATATTTCTTTATTATATAGAATTTTGGGTTTATTACTTTTATAGTGCCTATAATAAAACCAGTAACAATAAATTATAATAATTAATACTTACTCTAAGCTAAGCTACAAGTAAATAGAATTGTGTGGAGTTTATCATAAGAAATAGAAAGCGAATCATATTGGTGTAAATATAACCAAGAATACATAACTAAATAGCTATTCAAGACAATTATATGCTTCAGCGCATAAATTTAGTATATGTAGCGTGTTTCTACTAGAAAATTGATTATATATTAAGTGTAATAAAAGGAAATCCACTACTTTTCCAATAGATGGCTTTAATAATCTGTACCTCGAGTTGTATAAGTGCGTTCGGGTTACGCTAGATGGCGTTAGAAAGATAGGATTTCGAAATAAATAAACGTTTCAGGCATTTTTGTGATTGCCTGACTCAGTATTGTTTGAGCACGCTTTGAAGATGGACACCAGTAAAGAGAAAATACGCCATATTTTACAGTTTTTCTTCGATAAAGGCGAAAACGCAATCCAGACGGCTGAAAATGTGAATAGTGTTTATGGTCCTGATACTGTAACAGCCAATCAAGGGCAATTTTGGTTTGGCCGCTTCCGTTCCGGTAATTTTGATGTCAAAGATGCAAGGCCAATTGTCGAAAATATCGATAAAATAATGGAGATCGTCGAGTCTGACCGTCATGTAAGCACTGTTTCTATTGCCCAGGAGCTAAACATTGCACAAAAAACCATTTGGAAGCATTTAAATAAATAAAACCTTCAATGTAATGTGGAAATAATGGATTTCCTTTTACTACACCTAATAGTATAGGTATGTATTCCTGGGAGAGAATTTGAACTCATATACCTAATTTCAGCTTATATTTTATTTCTTCAGTCAAAATTCAATATATATGACATAGCCATACAGCATTCATATATTATACATATCACAAATACTTAAAAATAACGATGGCCGGTCTTTGTTTAGTTTAAAGAGGACTAGGACGGGCCGTTAAGGCAGAGTTCAAACCAGGATACTCATCAGCAAAGACTAATATATTTACTGCTCCATGGCACACATTCTAAGTTCACATTAGTAATCAATAAATACATATATGATTTATTATGGGCCCTTGAATTAGTTTTGAGGGATTTTCTTTAGAACTTGTAACTTGTACCTTGTACATTTGCTATCGGACTATACTGTAGCTATATTCATTTTAAAGCGCCATTATTAGGCTTTCTTTTTTAGTATCTGTCGTTTCGTAAAAATGTAAACAACCAATTTTTATTGCGCTAAAAGTCACCGTCTTCTGCTGAAAACTTACAATGGTATTGTATATCGATTAAAATGTGTGAGTGTGAGTTTCGCCGTTTTAAACGTGCTGATTTCGACATTTCGTCATAGGTGGTCTGGTGGTGTTTTCGCAAGGTAACGTGTCTAACTGCCTCAGCCGGGTGGGGCTAGGCCAATCCTTGTTGAACTCATCGCAAGTCAACTCACTGGCTGTCATGTAGTTTGATCTGAGCGCTATGTGATTATACCTTTATTTGTTAATGAAGGGTAGTCATGTAGCTTGCTCTGCTTACTATGTGATGGTTCATTATTACTAATGGGGGCTCTCCACGTGGCGACCACTGGTCAACATCCTCCTGGCACCCGCTGGGAGGCGGCTGAAGTGAGTGGCGAAAATCTCCTCGGTTAGACTTTTGCGTTGGGTTTGAGACCCGCCACATAAAAAATCCCCCCAATGAAGAAAACAGCAATACCTCGGATAAGGACTACCGCTTTCGTTGATGACCCCCGCAAACGAAAAAAGGACCACGATTTACGGATATGCACCTGGAATGTCCGGTCCTTTTATAGGGAGGGTGCCTCTATCCAGCTGGTTGATGTCCTCGAAAAATACAGATCTGACAACACCGCTCTCCAGGAAATGCGATGGATGGGACAGGGTTGATCCAAAAGAGCGTCCTGTGACATATACTAAAGTTGCCATGCTGAAAGGCACGAATTAGGATGTGGATTTTTGGTCAGCAAGAGACTACGACATCTTGTCTCACAGTTCACGCCTGTGTACGAGCGGCTGACCACAATCCGCATCAAGGCAAAATTCTTCAACATCAGCCTTATATGTGCCCAAATTCCGACGGATGAGAAGGACAATATGACCAAGGAGAGCTTCTTTCAGCGGCTCGAAGAAGCTTATGACCGCTGGCCCCCGCCACGATGTCAAAATCGTGATTGGCGAATTTAATACCACGGTGAGCAAGGAAGGTACCTTTGATCCAACTGTCGGAAAATTCAGCCTCCACCAGAACACCTACGATAACGGAATGAGGCTGATCGACTTCGCCACAGCACGAAACATGGTAATTGGTGGTACCAGATTCCAGCATCTCGACATCCACAAAGCGACATGGCTGTCTCCAGATCAACGTACAAGAAACCAAATTGATCATGTGGTGATTGACGGAATGCATGCTTCCAGTGTGATGGACGTGAAATCGATCCGTGGTGCCAACATCGACTCGGATCACTCCCTTGTTGCAGCTAAGGTGCAAGAGACAAGAGAAGTCCCACACAGAGAAAGCTCTACGTCAGTAAGCTGCGATCACCAGAGACAGCAGATGCATTTTCCACTCGACTATCGGATCTGCTTATGCAGAACACTCTCCCCCACTTTATGATACATGCGCACGGTGGACACATATATCCCACTCCATGACTACTGCTGCCGAGGAGGTAATCGGTTACTACCGGCCTCTGATATGATCAGCAGGGTCGTGACGCTACCGCGGAAAAAGACGCCGCCTACAGAAAAACCCTGCGTGCAGACGCAACGCGAGCTGTTAAGGAGCGGTACAGAGAGAAAAGAAGTGCAGAGAGACGTCTTTTCAGGCGCAAGAAGAGGGAGCTGGAAAGACGCGAGTGTGAGGAGATAGAGATGTGTACCGACAAGAATGAGACTCGAAAATTCTTCGAAAAGATCAAGCGCCTCAATGGCGGTTTAAATCACGGAGCCTCTTCTTATCGTGATGGAAATGGGAATCTGGTTACAGATGTCCAGTGTGTACTGAGCCTATGAGGGGAACACTTCTCCACGTTACTGAATGGCGATGCTATGAACAATTCCGCCAGTGGAGGAGATTGCTCAATAACCCCAATTGCAGATGATGGTGTTGATGTTCCACTACCTGACTATGACGAGGATGAAACGGTCAATTTAAGGCTGAAGAACAACAAAGCTGCAGGTGCTGATGGCCTGCCTGCGGAGACCGGATGCGATGAGCTGTTTGTCTGCATGCACCAGCTCATAAGCAGAATATGGTCGGATGAAAACATGCCTGATGATTGGAGGCTCAGTGTTCTCTGTCCCGTATATAAAAAAGGAGACCCCACAATTTGCGCCAACTATCGTGGAATAAGTCTCCTGAGCGTCGCATACAAGGTTATATCGAGCATACTGTGTAAAAGGTTGAAGCCTATGCTCAGCAACCTGATTGGACCTTATCAGTGTGGCTTCACACCTGGTAAATTTTCGACCAAATTTTCACACTGCGCCAAATCCTGGAGAAGACCCAAGAAAAACAGATCGACACACACCACCTTTTTGTTGATTATAAAGCCGCTTTCGACAGTTTGGTATAGGATTACCTCTACGCAACAATGTCTGAGTTCGGTATTCCTGCAAAGCTCATTCGACTTTGTAGAATGACACTGCATAACTCCTGGTGTGCAGTGAAAATTGGGAAGGACCTCTCCGCACTGTTTAGTACCGAACGGTTTTTCAGATAAGGTGATTCGTTATCGTGCGACTTCTTCAATCTTATTATGGAGAAAATAATACGAGCTGCTGAGATACGACATAATGGCACTATCTTCAACAAAAGTGTCATGCTCTTAGTGTATGCCGACGATATTGACATAATCAGCATGAACACGCGAGCAGTCAGTGCAGCATTCTCAGAGTTGGAAAGAGAGTCGCGTCGGATGGGTCTTACGGTGAACGAGGGCAAGACGAAGTACCTAGTGTCAACAAACAAAGAGTCCCGGCGTCTTGGACCGCACGCCACTGTTGACAACTACGCTTTTGAAGTAGTAAGGGACTTTGTCTATCTTGGAACCAGCATCAACAACTGTAATGACGTCAGCCTGGAGATCATGCGTAGGATAACTCTTGCTAACAAGTGTTACTTTAGACTGAGTAAGCAATTGAGAAGTCGAGCCCTCTATCGAAGAACAAAAACTACACTACTGACGGCGCTTGGAATTTCTAACTGGCGCCAGCTAACGAAAAACAGAGATGGCTGGCCTAAATCGATATTCGATTGTTATGGCCACATAAGTAAGTTTTCTAGTGTAAATCCCACATATAATAATAGAGCTTTGCATCAGAGAGTGTACTTATAACCAGTATCACTTGTAACAAGATGTTATTTTCGGCCTAAATCGATATTCGGTTGTTATGGCCCCATAAGTAAGTAAGTATGATTTCGACATTTAAGACAAAGACTTTCGAGCCAAAAAAGTTGGATGATGAAGAATTGACATTGAATTGAATAGAAATTGAAGCCAAAAGATATTAAACGCCGATTTTTCACGTGCAAACAATTGCTGCAATGGCAAAAAGAAAATGGTATTTGCATCGTATAATCACTGATGGTGAATAATGGTACCATCATTATATCCCGAAGCGAAAATAATCATGGGTTTATGCCCATCCAACTTTCAACATCAACGTCAAAGCGAAATATTCATGGTGATAAGCTTATACTCTGTATTTGGTGGGACCAGCTCGGTGTTGTTTATTATGATCTGCTAAAACCGAATGAAACCATCACTGGTGACCTTTATCGAACACAATTGATGAGTTTGAGCTGAGAATTGCAAGAAAAATGGCCGCAATATGCCGATAGACACGACGAAGTTGTTGTGCAACATGATATTGCTCGGCCACATGTTGCTGAAGTTGTTCAATCATACTTAGGAACGCTGAAATGGGAAGTCCTGCCCCCATAGCTCCCTCCGGTTACCACTTGTTTCGATCGACGACACACTGCATGAAAAAACAGCGCTTCCATTCTTACGAAGAAGCCAAAAATTGGGTCGATTCATGGATTGCCTTAAAACATATTGCGTTGTTCCGACGCGGAATCCGTATGGCGCCAGAAAGATGGGAAAAAGTCGTAGCTAACGATGAACAGTAAGTTTGAAGTTTGAAGTTTGAACAACGTATAAATCCAGTTTGATACTTAAATAAAGCCCTTAAAATAGAACAAAAAAATCCCTCAAAACCGCAACCTCAACAACTATACCAATTCATTACTAGAAATGCAATATCACACGTTACTCCATTCAGTGGCCGTGACCTCATTAGATAAACGGAAGTGAGCTTATACCAGCGTTACCCAATGGCGGAAATTGCATTTCCTCAATTCAGCCACCACATCCATATAGCAATATGTAAATATGTATGGAGACGAGAACATAGCTTATACGATAGGCATGTACGTATGTTATGTATATATTTTCATCGCACATATATGGAAGAAATGCACGTGTTCTTTGTTGCCAATTTTGTGTGCGAGAGTCGTTGTGATACGGTGAGTATTTCTAAAATTTGCAGATATTATGTCGTTTTATTATCACAGCCATTTGAAACAGATGCCTTCGAGCATTTTAGTATTAATGGAAGGGTTAATCTTGTCTGATTTCTTCACAAACGACATAAAAACTTAAATGTTTATCAATCGAAACCGTCTGGTTTTCTAAATTTCAGTGCAGTCGTACAAGCATAAGTGACTCCGAATGTTCTAGTCGCCCAAACTACCGGCCGAATTATGAATAGAAACTCCCAGGGAGTTTTCCTCTTTTCCCTTTCCGTCTATTATGAATAAATAACTGGGATAATGGTGGTAGATCCATATTTCATCCATTTATAAAACGATGCACAAAACGATTGGTTTTACTCTGCTTAAAACGCTTCAAATTACGCTGAGAAATTTATTTTACATTTTCAATTGTTGTTGAATCATTAACGTACAGCTTTTTCATATGTATTTTACTAGGCGCATTAAAAATTAGAATAAGTAAACAAAAATACTTTTTTTTTTGTCAAATTGAGACATACATTAATTTCAAGTCAATACAGCGAGTCCAATGATTGTCTAACGCTTTCAAACCGTTAAAAAATTAGTTCTTCGAAATGTCTTCAAAATAGGCCATAGTTTGAGCTATGAATTCCTCATTTCGCTCAGAATCGCTTACCGGTGGGCAACCTCTTCAATTTTGGAAACAGGTAGAAGCCGCTCGGGACCAGGTCTGGCGAATATGGTGGCTCAGGAACCAGTTTAAATTCGATTTTGTGAATTTTGTTTGCGCAACTAACGATAAATGAGCGGGCTCATTGTGATATTGAAGACCACGCAAAATATTATGTATGATATTGAACACACCGCCAAACAACATACTTGTAATTTCAGCTCTTCTCTCAGTTCCCTCACTCTCACTTTGCGGTTGGTCAACATATCCTAATATCACACATCTTTCCACGTTTTCTGCTAATTAGCAGTTGCCTGCTCAATTGCCTTCACGCATTCAAATCAAAGCAGCTGATTCCTTCTGTTGTCATCGATAATACGATTTTGATGTCACAACTGCTTCTCAGGCAATTCAACTTGATAACGCCATATCGTAGGATTATTCAAAAAATTTTTATCCACCTAGTAATTATGCATGGAATACTCGTTCATGTGAGATGCCTATCAAATTTGGATCTTCACAAACAATATCATACACTTGTTCCATGATATCAGGTGATGTTGCACTTTTTGGACGTTCATAACTTAGTTCATCTTCAACGCTTCAACCACCAGGTCGTTGGAAATGAAATTTTAACACTACACAATATTGTTTTTGCAAAAAAATACGCTGACACTTCAAATACAAGTTCCGTAAATAGTGCGGTTGTAGTATACACTAGGTTTGTTGTTATTATATAGATATATCGATGTTGGCAATGTTTTTTGCTTCCCACACTCCATCGTCGCGATTTTTTCAATTTCGTCACTTCGATATGTCAAAAAGAGTTATTTTTGAAAATACCAACAATCCTAGTATTCGCATTTTCTGCTACTACTGTTGGTTCGTATTTCGCGTTGCACTTGTCTAGCAGGACCTGATGCAGAACCTTTGCCACATTATAGTATTATGCTTTCTGGTGTATTCGGTGACTAATGAGTGCATCCGGAGATGATATGCTCTATTGTTTCCCCATATTTCCTGCACACTCCACTTAAATCGTCTACTATACCTACGGTAACCATCCGTACTTTATTTCAAAGGACAGTACTTTTTGCTTAGACGCTGTCCTTTAACTTTATTTATTTTTCTAAAAGCATGTTTTGTCCTTTATTTTAAGACCTGTCTTGTAAAAGTCATCTTTTTGATATAAAAAACAAGTATCGATTTGCTGAAGTAATGCATTTTAAAAATTAATGTTTGGTGAACTGAAATTTTGGACAGCATTAGAGGGCACCTTACTTAATAGTCCATTCAATAAGTCCGTAGGAAAAGTATGAAAAAAACAAAATGTTGACACAACTCGATTTTATTATTCAACATAGTTGCCTTCGAGGGCGATACAACGATTATAGCGATTTTCCAACTATTCGATCACTTTTATAGTACGATTTCTCTTTCTCTTTCTCTTACTGCATCATCGGACTTAAATTTCTCTCCAGAAAGCATTCTCTTGAGATCTGAAAACAGGAAAAAGTTGCTGGAAGCTAAATCTGGAGAATACGGTGGGCGGGGAAGCAATCGAAGCCCAATTCATTCAATTTTGTCATCGTTTTCATCGATTTGTGACATGGTGCATTGTCTTGGTGATACAACACTTTTTTCTTTTGCAAATGTGACCGTTTCTTTGCAATTTCAGCCTTCAATCGGTCCAAAACTTCACAGTAATAGTCGCTGTTGATGGTGGTCCCTTTTTGGATATAGTCAATGAATATTATTCCGTTCGCATCTCAAAATACAGACGCCATCACCTTACCGGCCGACTGTTGCGTCTTTGCTCGCTTTGGATTCGATTCGTCGGCTACTGTCCACTCGGCTGACTGTCTATTGGATTGTGGAATGTAATGGTGAAGCCATGTTTCATCCATTGTCACATATCGTCGATAAAATTCGGTTTTATTGTGGTTTAACAGCGCCAAAGACTCCGTTGAAGCATCGATACGTCGTTGTTTTTGGTCGACTGTGAGCTTACGCGGCACCCATTTCGCAGAGCTTTCGCATACACAAATGTTCGTGTAAAATGGTAAAAACACGACCATCTGATATATTTACAATGACAGCTATCTCGAGCACCTCCAATTTGCAATCGTTCATAACCAATTTGTGGATTTTTTTTTTATGTTTTCTGGAATAACAGCCTCCACTGCATTCTGCATCGTTTGTGATGGTACGACCACGTTTAAATTCAGCAACCCACTTTTCTACCATTTGTCTCGATGGAGCAGGGTCCGGATAATGTTTATCAAGCTATTCTTTGGTTTTCACTATATTTCTTCATCAAAAAGCAATGCTTTATTAAAACACGAAATCCACTTTTATCCATTTTTTTTTTCAATAACAAAAGTTGCTTGACAAAAAATGCTATAGCTCACGAACCAATTGTCAGATTGTTGTCAATTATATACACGTGTCGTTTGAAGATTAGAACTTAATGAAAAAAATATGGAAAAATTCTAGTAATACCATTATGTGTCATCCTACACACTTTTTGAATGGCCTGTTATATTAGTCGGTTACGAATAGCGGAACTCTTGTGACAATACTTTTTCTAAAAGAGCTGTGATTTTTTTTTATCTAAGAATTTTTGTAATTTTTTTCTAAGTCATAATATCATATTATTGTACATATTGAATTTAATAAAAAAAAATACATATGAAAGTTGGTCTTTTATTTGCACTTCAAAAATATGGTCAACGTAACTATACCGCTAACTCGATAAGCGCTCGTCCTCCCACTGGAAATTCGAGTTGTTGTCATTTAGTTCAGCTTTGTCCACTTGACTATGCCAAAACTGTAACACATTGCGCACGTATTAGTTGCTTTAACTAAAGGTTTGACTTAGGTATGTTGTATGTATAACCTCGATTTAAAATCTCTGGGTAGTGTAATTTCATGATGTCTATTCTACAAATGTTTTTAAAATTTGGACGCTGAGCTAAGTTGATCTTTACTTTATTAACTGTCGGGGCCTTACATTTATTAAGCCCAAAGTTCATGCCAATATCATCAATAAAGCATTACAATAACGATACATTGTTTTTAAAACGATTAAATATATGATATATCCTAATATGTCCGCTGGCTTGCTTAGGCAAAATAAAGCCCATGTCGATACCGCAGATGGGCTATTCCTTGGGAATCAACTCGGGTCATCCTGCGGCGACCAAGACCAGACACTGATACAAGAGGTGAGTTATGCACTATGGTTTCTCCTTGTCACCGGAGCTCCAGTAGTAGTAAGTGTCTCCTACAATCATACTAACCGTGTCTGTTAAGCGCTAGTAGGTCTTTTGTTTGTTTTACATTCAGCATAGGCCACATTGATCGGATAGTTGCCAAGTTCAATGGTATCCGTTTTCTGTAATGCGTCCGAGGCTAAGATAAGTTTCGCCATTAGAATATCAATACTCCCCTTATTCAAGTTTGCAACGATCATTCCCTGGTATATCCCTTTATCTGGCACCCACATAAAGTAAATGTTGAACTGCTCGGACACCTTGATAATAGGTATTCTGCAGTTATGGGTTATGGGGTGCTGGTGAATTCAGGTAAACTGATTCAGTGTAACGTTATACACTAAAAGACACTTAATTACGTCATGAATTGCCAACACCTTTAAAAACATTGCAGTGGATTGAAGCCTCATCGATATGCGTTCATCAAGTTTGGTGTCGTCGGTGAAGCAGTGAATTGCTCCATTGAAAGGGATTTTGCCATATTTACAGTAATATTGGTCTGACCACCGCTGTGTATAGCCAGTTTACGGCACTAGGTCTCATTCCCCATCTTCTTCTATTACTCGTTCGTATGAATATAATTCAACCGACGCTTTCGTAATGCGTTGTTCAATGTTACGCTTCCAATTAAGTTGCTTCTCAAGGACGAGCGTTTGAACTTTGTCCAAAAAGCTCTAACGAATTCCCCGCCGTAAGCGTGAACTCGTTCTTGCAGAATCCCTTTCATACTACTATTCTCCAGCCTCGCGTTGATTGTCCTATGAGTCAGCATAACACGTATCAAGTGTTATCAAGGTTAGATAGGTTCTATGATAGCTCCGCGAATAATACTATTGAAGTCACCTTCTATATCACTCTAAGCGACCATTGTGTAGTTCCTGAAGTTCAAGGACGCTTCTATTATTGATGCTAGAAAGTACAGGGCAGTCTCATCAAACTTGCCTTTGCAATAAACATGTCCTCAATAACTTTTTCGGTCGATATTTGGTTAATATCCTTGGGTTTGCACTAAGTTCCATAAGATCAGCTGGAGTAATTCTTGAATGGCTTTGTGATTTAAATAAAAAAAAGTAAGGTACTGCTTCCAGGAGAAGTTCCAGCGCTTCGTCGCTACTAGGTAGACATCCATTTTCCGTCTGGTTTCTGCAGATAACTTAGACAATGAGAGTTTTTAGACAGAATTCTCCACAGCCTCACTGATACTTCTGAAAATTCTTCCACGATTCTAGGATTTGATTTTGTATAAAACTTTCCGACAAATTTTTCTTAGTATCATTAGCTCGGTCGGTCCTCTCTGTTTCGTAAGGGGACAACTTTTGTCTAATGTTCGATTGAGTGTTTGTGTGAGTGAACTATATCATTTGTTTTGTTGTTGTTGTAGAAGCAGCAGGAATACGGAAATGTTAATTGGTGCCATTATTGGCAACGGTTTTGTTGTTAGCGTCGGTGTTGGTGTTGGATTCGGTGTTGTTGTTGATGTCAGTATTGCCGTTGGCATCGGTGCTGTTGTCATTTACTCCCTCATGCAGTGGCAAATTGAGGAAGCTTGCAACATCATGTGGGGCCGTCCATAGCGGCTCAAAGTGCAGGTCGGTAGAATTTGCAGCACATGCTAAGAGGTGTTCCACAGTGTGCGGACCATATCGCAATGTGGGCAAATGTCCGGAACCTCATTTGTTTTAGTGGATGTCTGCATAGGTTGGGTTGTTAGGGTTGTCTTATACAAGAACCAGTTCGTCGACCGTTAATCTGGCTTGTAACCTGCGTGTTGTAGTTGAAATTGATATAGCGGTGATCAGAGAAGTGTTCAGTGGAAAATCTCCATTTCGTGATCAGATCTGCAATAAAAACTAGTTAGTACTAGTTAGATTGGTACTTAGAATAGTCAAAATATGACTCACCCCTTTGTTGTTGCTGTTGTTGTTGTGTTGTAGTAGCAAAAATACGAAAATAGTACTTCCGGGACGTAGACCCGTCCATTCTTGGGAAGCGCTCACCCCTTTCGTTCGTTCCAGTGATTCCCAAGCGATGTGGTGGGCACATCCTACTATATAACTAATACCCCTTCTTCTTGCCTTTGCTACTGCGTTAGGTTTGCTCTTGACCATTATGCAGGAACGAGGTATATTATCATCCAGCACGTGGTAGAGCCTGTATGCTGTGTTTTTAATCCACATATATACCTGGTTGCTGATGATCTACGGCCCCTGGATCAAGGCAACATCTACTCCGCCTGAGTTCATAAATGTGTAAGTTGGCAGATGGTAAAAGTTTAAAACTCGAACTCGAACTTAATATAGATTCTACCGTACTGAAATTTAACTTATTAAAAATTCCCCGAGGTTATTTTTTCTTGTGTGCAATATAAGTACTGCGCACAATACCAATAGATGTTGTTTCGCAGTTTCACCTCCCTCCTGCGTGCAGAATCGGCAGATTTCATATGAAAAGACCCACACTTAAAATTATTGTTGATCAAACTGTCGTAAAACATTGTTCTGTTCCATCTCCATTTAAATTGTTGTTGGCTCTTGCAAAAATATTCCAATTATTTGAGTATTATATTACATGAAAAGATTTTATTCATATTATTTAAAATTTATGCTTCGCTTGATGTACGCATTATATACTAAAGTTAATTAATAATACAAAAGATGACTTCACACCAAGCTCGTTACTTTGTTAATTGGTTACTGGGTAGTTTTTTTATGTGCATTTTCGAAAATTCGGTAATTTTACTAAAACAAAATACACACAAAAAACTACAAAATAACGGACTATTGAAGTAACATGCTTGGTGTAAAGTCACCTAATAATAATAATAATAATAATGTTATAATGTATGATTCCTTTTTGTTGTTTTTGTAATATCTCTGTATACATAAGTATGTGATTTCATAAAATTACCGCCTAATTATACAATAATAACCGACGACTGAATAATTTACTATATTTATTTCATTATAATTATGTTTATGAATGCGTGTATACAAAACTAGATACTTGTCCATAGGATCAACATGAAACTAGTTGCTTAACTGTCACATTGTGTGAAATGCCTGTGTTTTGTTTTTGTTCATTCCAAAATATTAAAACAAAAGGCAGGCAAATCAGTGACTCATCCCATTGTGTTTTACATAATTCGGCTGTAAATATTAGATTTTCAAATGGTCGAAACAAACTAGTTTGCTAGTTTGCAAACTGTTTCTTTCAACATTACAATATCCTAGTTTGTTTATAAACAACAAGTTGTTTTTTCAAGAATTCGAAAAAGTAATATTTAGTCAACTACAAAATTTCTGCTTATCCCACCGATGATTAATGTTTGCTTAAAACATGTGGATGCAATTATAAATCATGTTTCATGGCAAAGGTTATAGGATTTTTCTTTCAATGTTAAATTACGTACAATAGAATAAAATAATAGAATAGAATAAAATAATTTACAAAAAAAAAATTAATAAAAGAAATCACAAATGAAAACACGATAAAACTTGTAGCTAAGAATTAATAAAATTCCAAGTGAAAAAAAAAACGCTTAACTGAACTTAAAATCGAGTCTATCCTAATTACATACTTAATGCTCTATAATATTAAATATTGATTTTTTTGTTTTTTTATTTTTGTGAAGTAATCGTTTAGTTTTGACCTTTTCTTTTCTACACCACATTTTAAGTCCATGTTTTTGGTACACTATATGGACCATAACGATGATGCACATCAACAGCGCGTACGGCAAAGTAATAGCGTTGCCCTTCTTGGAATTGCGTTAATGTTACGGCCATTGGCAACAACATCGCCTTGACGTCACCCACATGCCGCCACAATTCGCTCATTGGCGGACCAGATGACTCCTGATACGCATAAATCTGATAGCTAATACATTCGGCATGGCGTTCCATGGATTCCTCCATGGTCCATGATATGACAATGCCATTATCTAGATTGGAAATTCGTATTGTCGGTCGTGGTGGTGGCAATTTCCATCCAGGATTCAGTGATTGGGGCGGTGTTGGCGGCAGAGGCGCCGGATGACCATACTTGGTACGTTGTTGTCCTCCTGCAGACACACCGGCAGATGTTATGTGCACGCGTGTAATACTTGTGCCTGATGGTGTTGTTATAGTAGAGAGTGGTGAAGACGTATTCTTTTGGCCTACCATAGACGAATGAAGTGAAATTGAAGCAAAGCAAATAAGAAAATCCTATTTTGAAATTACCTTGCATTGGGCGCACTGTCACTTGTGACTTATTACCCAATTGATTGGAGACGGCAGGCATGCGCGTTAACGGCGGCACAGAACGATTATTTATATATGTTGTTGCTACCGTAGTATTACTAGCAATATTTGGCGTAATTGGTACACGTGGAGGTTGTTGCTGCTGTGGCTGCTGCTGCTGTTGCTGTTGTCTTGCCGTAATCGAAGAATTTGAACTTTGGGCAGGCTGTTGTACTACATCATCTTCGTCGGTTAGATCGATGACAGCTTTCTCTTTCGGTTTGGCCGATGTCATATTTGCTGCAGACGATGTACTCGGAGCCAACTGATTAATCGAACTCATATAGTTATCCAATACTGCGCTAGACGATGTAGATGCAGACGCTGATGATGATGCTGCTGCTGATGACGCTGATGTGATTGTAGCTTGACGATATTGCTGATGTATGGTGGTATTGATGCTGCTACTGCTGCTGCTAACCGGTTTTTGGATTTTTCGTCTGAAATGGAACAATGTTAATTAATCAATAATACTTATAGTGGCCTAGTATCAATTTGAATCAAACAATGGAGAACTTACACCGCTGCCACCGCTGGTCGCGATATTTGTGACGGAAGTGTCGCCATTTGCGGCGACGGCGATTGTTGCTGCTGTGATTGTTGTGCGGCAGGAGGATAACGTGTGCGCTGTGCTGTCACCGTTGATGTATAGGCATTCTTATTTAAAATCTTAGGTGGATTCAGTTGTTGTTGTTGTTGTTGCAGAAGCTGCGTACTAGCTGGACTCGTCTGCATGACACTACGATAGGTTGATGATGTACCTGCGGACATGCTACTAGTACTACTACTAGTACTAGCACCACCACCAATACTACCACCATCCACTGGTCGTTGTGGTGTGATTTTCTGCACGCAACCACGACGTGCATTAGATGCAGCTGTTGCCACTGCTGATACAAGCGCCGTACTTGGAGGAGTACCGCGAATACCACCACTATTTGTGGTGCTCGACGTGGCAGTGTCGGAACTATTTTGACGTGTCACTGTACTCATGCCACCAACACGTTTTGGGGAACAGGGCACAGATGCTGGCGAAGACTGATGTGCTGACGATACAGCACTTGGCCCAAGCATGTCATTGATCCGGCGATTCGGTATATATACTTGCAAGCCCACGGCACGGGTGATCTTCACAGGCATAATAAACTGTGAATTCTTTTGTTCGATGTCTTTGAGCACACGATGATGCACCATTTCCAAGTCACGAAATTGCTTTGACAGTTCAGCCAATTTGGTTCGATGTGTCAAATTGATCTTTTCAAGCTTCTCGATCGTTTCACGCATTTCGGCAAATTGACTCTTATGCATTATTGCTTCGACAACCTTCTGCAAGATGAGTTCTTCCAGATCGTTTTTGGTCATTTTGTTGAATGTCTTTTTGAAACGCTTCAAAAAATCCAATCTCACCGGTGTCGATAATGTGTCAAGCTTCGGTGGTGGATACAGAGGTATTGGAATGTGTGAGGGTATACCTTTTAGTACAGGTTTCAAGAGTTCCGTCGATTCCGTTTCGGCAGCAATCAATTTCTTTTCACTTTTCTTACTGCTGCTGCTGCTACTCTCAATTGGTTTGTCATCCTTCTCCAAAACAATAGCATCATCAGATTTCTTCTCGTCACCAATAATATTATCCTGTTTTTGTGTATCCAATTTTTCCTTTTCCTCTTGTGCATCGGCCTTAGCTAAGTCGGCTTTGACTGCATCGTCATCGGTCTTGGGTTTTTTAATTGCCAATTCATCGTGAGTTCCTTCCGATTTATCATTATCATCCACATCCAATGAATCACGTGCGCGTTTAGTAGCTACCGTTGATGTAATTGCCTCCAATTTACCCTCAATTGTATCATTTTTTTCCGTCACTTCTTCTGCAGCCTCACTTTTCTTTGCCTCTGTTGCGACACTAGATTTAGACGCCTCATCATCTACTACTTTCTCCGCCGATTCATTATCATTCTCAATTTCATCGCTTAGGCGTGCACGTTTTAATGGCGGGGCTGCTATTTCACTGTAGTCGTCATCATCAAAATCTTTTTTATCAAACTCACCGCGCGTATTTAAACTTGCATTCACTAATTCTACCTCAGCATCAGCATCCAATACATCTGCATCCGCATCCGCATCAGCTTCAGCTTCTTCATCATCTTCATTTTCATTATCTTGTTCCTCACTTGGCTCATCTTCCTCCACCGCTTTTGCCTCTTGCAATAAATTACTGCTGCTGCTGCAGTTGCTATTCGTTTCTTCTGCTTCGCCCGTCACCGTTTTGGAATCAGGTAGAGCATGCGTTGTTGGTGCTGCTGTTTTTTCAGTTGCTGTTGTTGTTGCTGATGAGCTTTTAGTTGCCGCTGTTGCTTCAACTGCTTCATCATCTTTGTCCACATCAAAATCCGCACAAGCATTATCTGAATTATCAAATCGTAAAGCATCAACTTCATTCGGGACAACTTTTTTTTGCTGCTCATCCTTTTCTTTGGGGCTTTCTTCTGTATTCACTTTGTCTTGTTGTTCCTCTTTCTCGGTTGGGTTTGTTGCGGCATCATGTTCAGATTTACTGGCATCATTCAATTGAACTTCCTGCTTCTCAGCTCCTTCCTGCTGGGATTCTTGTTTGCTCTGCTCGACATTTTCTACATTTTTCTCATTCTTATTTGTTGCAACTTTCGGGTCAACATCAGTATCATCGTCATCATCATCATCCAGCAAAACCACATCATCGTCTGTGTCTTTACTTTTAGTATTCACATCATTCTTTGATGCATTACTTTCCTTTTTTTTATCTTTATCTTCAACAAAAAATACAATTTCATCATCGTCAGAATCTTCGATGGCCTTCTCAGTTATTGTTGGTGCTGCCGGAGGTTCAGTAGCCTCTTCGATTGTATCGACTTTGCCGTTCACTTTATCTGTATTATTTGTTTTTTCAGTCTCTTTTTCATTTGTGATTCCCATATCCTCATCATCGTCATCGTCGTCTACGGTAAGTGTAGGAATCTCATTTTCAATACATTCCACATCTTTATTATTATCTTCTTCATCCTCATCTTCATTATCCTCTGCCACGCTTTGCTTCTCATTTTTCTTTTCAGATTCTTCATTCTTATCTACCTTCTCTTTCTTCTCCAGCTGCAGTTCTTCTGGTGTTTCTTTCCTTTGCTCTTCCTCCACAGTTTCCTTTTTCTCTTCTCTATCTTCAGTCTTTTCCGCTTCACTCACTCCTTCTCTTATATTCTCTTCTATATTTCCTGTTGAGCTATCAGTTTCCTTAACAATTTTCTCTTCCCTCAATTCTTCGTCCTTATCGCCCTCGTCTTTACTAGACGATTTAATTTCCTTCTCCTCAACAGAAATCATAAGAACATCGTCGTTATTATTTGCCTCCCCAGTATTCCCGAGATCTTCTTCTATTTTATTGTCCTCTTTCTCAACAGAAGTCATAACAACATCTTCATTAACTGCCTCCGTATTATTTTTGACAGTTTCTTGGACTTTCTTCTCAGACTTATCATCAGCACCAATATTTTCCGTTGTATTCTCTGTCGGGTCGGAGCCATCTTGAACATCCTTTGATGTAATAGCAACCGTTACGTTCGTTACGGCCTTTACGGTCGTCGACGTTTCCGCTATCACATTTTCGTCTTCGTCAAATTCCTTCAAAACCTCTGTTTGCGATATTTCTGTTGTAGCATCGACAGTGACAGAAGTGGCAGAAGCACCAGCTGCCGCAGTATCGTCAATGCAATCTTCGACGAGATCATTAATTTTCGATAGCAATGTATCAAGATCATCTCCAGGATCACGTAGTTTATCGGAACTGGCTGTACTTGCTGTCTCTATTTTATCATCATCTGTTTTTGTAGTCTTTGGAGTAACTACAACTTCTTGTAAGATCTTCTCCACAACATTTGTGGCATCATCATCATCAGCCAATAGGGCATCTTCTAATTCTGGATTTACCGGCTCAACCAATTCCAAATCGCCATCGAAATCCACATCAGTAAATTCACTATTCCCATTTGTGTCTAATGCAGTTATTAAACCATTTGTTGTGATTTCTAAAATTAAAACACATAAACGATTGGTTCACTTCGAATTAATAATAATACACACTACTAACCATTGCCATTGGTCTTTAATAGATCATTCTTGAGTGCAGACGCCTCTAAATTGGAAATAACAGCTGCGGCAACATCATTATCATTGTTTGTACTAGTGGTAGTCGCATTATTTGTAGATATAATATCATTAAAATCCATTGCTGGAGCAGGTTGTTTTACTTCCATCATTTTTTCTAATTAATAATTTTCAGTGTTATGGTCTTCGGGAAAATCTCAATTAAAATATTACTTTAGAGTCGGCATTAAAGATTATTTTCTGAAAAAACATATAAAATTGGGAATGTTCTTTAATTTCCAGTACAATTACCAAAGGCTTTCGGAGAATTTCAAGTTTCCCCTATTCTAACATAACAACAACACTACAAAACATAATATTCTGTGCGTTTTACAGCTAATAATTTCAATATTTAATTTATTTTTCACCCAGAAGCACGAGCTCGATACAATACTCTTTTGTGACTTGTGCAGTGTTTGTTTAAGCTGAAATGCAACTCTGTTTCTTTTGGTTAACAAATTGACTTGATCGTTTTTTCTATTCCAATTTGGGAGTCGTACTGAAATGGAAATATTTCACCTAAAAATCCAAGTAAAAAATGATATAACTTCTACTTCTGAACAGATTAAGAGCAACATAGAATCCATCCCGACCTTTGCCAACCCAAATGCTAAACACACCCAAAGCTCAAAATATAAACGCCATTATATTACGCAGTGATGCTTGAACACATCATCTCTCTCGCTCTCTCGCATGCACAAATTATAAATGAGCAGACGGCGAATGTGACGAATAAGCATATACATCTCAATTGAATAACTCAGCAACTTAAATTGGATACGAATACAGCGTTTTATTTAAATAACTTGTTCAACCAACGGGTAAATTTTCTGAATACCTAAACCTCTACCCTGCTCACCCACATCTGCCTTCACTTCTACAGCGATCAGAAATGTCAAAAACTAAATTTCTTTTGACAGTAGAAACATTAATTTTTTTTTTTAATTTATAATTCTGATTTAGTTTTTTAATTTACCAGTATAAGTTAGTTCTCAAATAAACAAAAACAATTACAACTGATTGAAAGAAAAAAACAAAAAGAATAGAACGAACCGGTTTTCATACATATGACATATGCCTCCAATATGAAGGAAAAAGAACAAAAAACAAAAACAAAAAGAACGGAAACACAAACAACAACAAACATAACATTTATGCACAAACATATTTTGAACCAATGCTGAATGTCTAGTGCTCCGAACACAATTACCGATATAAACGCAATAGCGTACAGCGTGCATGCTAAATATGCATAGTTTCTCCCTAAATTATGGTATAGTTAATCAGATAAAGATATCACAAAATTTTTACGATTGTGTCTGTGTGTGCGTAACGTCAAAATTGTGTACTTATGGTTTATTTTCCACCTCTACTTCTTGACACATGTGCTTGCTGTTTTTTTCTGTCGGTTCTCCTTCATTCATCTCTATCTATTCAAATGATATTCCATCATAGTATAATTAGAGATATAAAGTAGTTGTTGTTTTATTTACTTTTTCGTCTTCATTCGTGAGAACTCTCCCTAATAGTTCTACCTTGTATTATTCTACCATGTCCCATGGTGTCTCATATAAGTCCGGCTTCCCAAAAATGGACAAATCTATGTACCGGATGCACTCGACTACGTGGTCGACCAAGGTCCATTCAACTCATCAGAATACGGAAATACTTTGTACGGGAACAAAACAAAGCATTTTCGTATTTTTGCTCTCAATATTTAAACATGGTTATGCATCTGTCAATGACTTCCTGCCACGTATTCGCTTCGTGGCTATCTGGGAGAGAATTTCAATCTTTGTTTCATTCTCCCAAATAATTGTCGGCCTAACATTGACCTCACAGACGAAGTTGAAACACCTGACGCTCTCAACCTTAAGGCGGATGGACCGATCGACATCTTTAAATCGCCTATGAAGGTGACGCCGATCACCTACGAGTTTCCTTCAAAACACCTAATCAAAATAGAGGACAAAACATATGTCTCAATGAGACAAAGACGTGTGTCTCCCTTCCTTTTTCCGAAATTGCCGCGAGAGTAACCGAGCTTGCATCCTAGCCGGAATACAATAAAATAAAAGGGTGTTTCAATTCTAACCTCAATATTGCCTTATATCAAATATATTTCTTTCGTTTTTTTTTTTCTTCAAAGTTCGGCAAGCGAAAAATATATATTTTCACAAAATTAATATTACTCTATTTTGACAGCACCTTATGGAAATATACGCACTTATGCCAGCAGTACTCTTTTATAATTGCTTACTAATAACATCGCGCAGCAATGCCGCGCGTTGTTACGCCTTCATGTAAAATTCTGTCTGCACCATTAAAAATAAATGATGTAAAATATACTCATTGAACTAAGTGCTTGCTTAGGGAACGAAATGATAATAAAACAACAACAAAAACAAATTACTTGTAATCAAGATAATAAACAAGTAATTAATTACCAAAGAGAAAATTTAAAAATTTGGAAGGAGTACAAGAGAGATAGAGAGTGAAAGAGAGAATAAAGATAGGAGAGCGAGAGGACAAACATTCACAAAAGCAATCTATAATTGAATGTCAAATTTTGAAATACTTCTAAATATATATTTTTGGTTTTAAATAAAAACAATATTGTTTAAAAAACTTACATTTATCTGCTTTCAATGTTTATAAAAATCTAAGTTCGCTTATTCAACCCGAAGCCGATAAAAATAAAATGGCGCTAATTAAAACAGTACTATGACAAATGAACCGACCTATTCCACGTGATGTAGAGAACTAAATTCGATGAGAAACAAAACATTCGTTCAACGTTTGTGTGTGTCGTGTTTTGTTATATTCATTCGTGCTCACTCGGTTTTACTGTTTGTAGAGTATTTTCCCGGGAACGCATGTAGAAGGGCTGATTCTACGAATATATCTGAAAATATATATACACATATACATATATGCACGCATAGGTATAAATGTTATTTCAAATCTTTCAAAGGTTTAGATGGACCTTAGCTAAACCTAACGAATGCATACAAATGGTCTTAGGACTCGAAAATAAATTGACCTCAATTAAACAAGCTCTATTAAATAGAGGAAGCAAAACATCTATGAAATAAAACTCCCTACTCCTATTTTTGATTTCAGATCTGATACAACCTGAAATGGAATTGAATACAAGTAAATGCATATGCTTTAAAAATAAGTACAATCCGTTAAAATTAGTAAATTAAGAAAAAGACGAAACACAAAAGCAATGCCACGACGATGACGAACACACAGAGTCCACAAAATATGACAGACGCTGCTTTGCTGCTACAGCACAAAGAAAAAATATCCAAAGGGAGAAGAAATCGTTGACCCGACATGTACGTATTTTTCGATTATCCCCCCTAAAAATGCACTAAATGACACTAAAAAACATCATTTGTCAACTTTTACGGGAAATTGTAATATAAGCAATAGAAATTTTACATAACCAAAAGCCGTGAGCGAAACCACACAAGTTTCACACATAAGCAAACTAATCGTGTTGTGGATCGTAAGTGGAATGTATAATATTCCCAAAGTTGTACAAAGTATTAAAAACACATTTTATATATATTTATTGTTTTTTCAAATAGCTATATTGCATAAATACAGATTTTGCAATAATTCGGAAGAATCGATTACATTCTATAGCTCATAATGCCGCCGTGTACCTACGTAGGCAGAGAAAGAGCGAACGGCCGAACGGGTGAGAGGGCAACAATAGAAAAAAAAAACGATGTGGACTTGACAGATAAAACGAACACAAAGAAACGAATGAAATAGAATTTTCTAGAAACTGTACATTTTCGCCAATTCTATTATTTTATTGATGAAAATAATGTAACCAAAAGATATAGATAGCATCTATGAATCAATATACAAACAAATTTTTTTCGCATTAAAAACTTCACCAAAGTAGTTAGATAGATACCTATAATTAGACTATTTTTCTTTAAGCTGAGGCATTTGAAATGTATAATTTATCAAAAAAGTAGATTGAAAGTTACTGCAAAAGTGTATAGAAAGTAATTTTTCAAGTGTTCATCATTACATATACACATCATGCCCAATAAACTACCAAGAAGTAGAGAGTATACAAAATAATGCCAAACTGTGTTGCTAAGGCCATACCCAAACCAGAAAATTAAAATTTTAACCCAAAATGCCTAGCAATCATCAAATTTCAAGATCAGTTCGATGGTAAGGGCAACTCAAAATGGAGGGAGAAAGTAATCATTTCAAATATTAATCAAATAAAATTTAAAAATATATATATTACACAATCGACTATACTACTTAACCATGAAATGCATTTGCATGTATACTTGTATATAAGCCTCACATATAGATGCACGAACACGAAAAATGGCAAGTCAACGAACAGCAACGAACTTGTAATATGGAACGCAACACAACTCTGTTGCAAATCTCATGAGCGAGCGAGCGAGCGAGAAAACAGATAGAGATTGTTGATTTTATACTAACATATTCGAGATATTTACATATGAATAAAATCCGATTTAAATCAAGATAAATTCATTTTCCAGCCATCTTAAAAAATTTATATCATAAATAACATCGATGACGTCACAAGTAACGCAACAATTCTACTACTAAATTCCCCAATAAAATGTAGTGCCTACTATAATGTTCATACGTTTGAAAAATATGTAATTGAATTCCATAAAATAAATCTTTAAATTACAATCTTTCCTAGGCAATACCTACCTAGATTACAAACGAAGTATATATAACTGAATGCATACAGAGTTGATATACGTACAATGTCTAAAGTAGAAAAGGCAAAGCGAAAACCTGAAACTACAATGATATATAGCAGCAACAACAACTACGCTCTCGCTCTATATCGGCTAGCGTCGAGCACGTGGAAAGAGAGCGTAACAAAATGGACGAGCGGATAATTCGGAGAGGTAAGTTGTGTGGCGAGTGTAACACGCCTTTTTCAGAAAAATATATATGGTACATACGTAGATATATTCCATGGATCGTCCATGAGTCCTTAAAGGTCAAATTATTAGGTCGAAAAAATTAAAAAATCAGTTGGAGCCTACTTATTATCCATGGATAGATATGTAATATAAAAAAACGCTATAGGAATCCTCAGGTCATCATCTAAAAGCAAAAATAACTCGAGAACCTATAATATGTCCATATGTGTATGTACATGTGCTGATAAGTTATGTATGACTGTATGCATGAGTATATGTACAGTTGTGGCGAAAAAAGAAATGTTTACCATACACATAAACAATCTTCGTTCAATTTACCACTGGAATGTTTTTCATATAAATAAAGCTGGATTCAACTACCAAATGCCACAGTCCTGAAAATGCTTTCTCTTGGCTGAGACTTATAATGTCAAAAACGTCTTCCTTATAGTGTCAAACTTGTGTATTTGTTGTTTTCTTCTTGACTGCTTCTCCTCTTTCAGTATGTATTTTTTGTTGTTGTACTTACATCTTGTCCTTGTCCATTCGTGAGGACTCTCTCATATTATGTTACCTCTATAAATTTACCGTAGCTCAGTGGTTGGTGTTGGCCTTCTGATCTATAGGTCGTGGGTTCAATACCCGGCTGAATCATAACAAATTTTTCTCTCGAACGGTATCAATCTGTCGGCAAGCAATTGGCAATGTTTCCCGCAGTAACAAATTGCCATGGAAAAGCTTCTAAAAGAACTCTTGTGACAAAGCTCAGAAAAAGTGATTTCGCAAGAGTTCTGCCGTTCGGAACTGGCTATATTAAATAAGCCATATAAGCGATTAGTCACAAAGCATTAGTAGGTGACCGAACGTTGGAATCTATTGGATATAAATTCTCAATTGAGCTTATGTCAAAAACAAGTCATTCTCTTTTCTCTTATTTATATTTATATATATATATCTCTTTTCTACTCCTAGAACATAAAAATTGAGCTAACCGTGTTGACTAATTTCATCACTACTCTTCTACCTTTGTTGAACTTCTTTTCAGAGTTGTATTTTTACATACATTTTAAATTGTATAAAACTTATCATAATAAATTTCATAAAGTAACATAATAAAATGCCAAAGAAAGGCATAACAACTTTCTTGGGCGTGTTTTATTAGATAGCACTAATAATATATGGCAAAACAACAAATCTGCTACACTTAATGAGTACAACTAAATATTAAGCATGTTGGCTATTTATTTTATTTTATTTTATTTTTTCATTTTAAATGCCAAATATGTGATAATTAATAAGAAAAGATAAAAGAAAAAATCTGCAATAAAATTATTTCATTATTTTTTGGAAAAATTTTTTCAATTAAATAATTAGAAATTAAATAATTTAAAATTTGAATTTATTTTATTTAAAATTTATATAAAATTAAAAATCAAATCAACTCTGTTTGAGGAACTTAGCATCTATGTCGTTCTATTGGCAGAAAGATAACGGTTCCTATTATTTTGCCCACAACTGTGGATGAGCATATGATAGCTTTCGTCATCGTTGTTGTTGTTTGGTTGTTTGATTATCATATTTAAGATACCGAAACCATGCGAAACAAACTGAAATTGTGGAAGTTATAAACTGAAATTTTCACAAATATGCATGTATGAAGGCAACAAAAGCACTCTAAACAAAAACAACAACAACGATGTCAGTACTATAATATAGGTAATAGTAATGGATGCATAGGTGGACCTTATTTTAGAACAAATGTTAATGCTTTTAATGGTAATTTTATTCAATTAAACTAAAATTTGAAATGAAATAACCAAAAAGCAAAAACAAAAAAAAAAAACGATTACCTATATAGAGTATGTAACTCTCTCTTTCTCTCTAACCTACTTTCGCTCTCTTGAAATTAACTAACCTCTCGTTGCTAAGAGCAAAGTAGAATGATTGATTTAGCCAATATTCAATTAATTTTCTTAAATGACAATTTTTCAGTATCTGGTGTTTTAAATTTTTCATATTGTATGTACATTTAAGACCCTTTAAATCTCCATCTTTATTATAAATTTTCTAATTGTATATATTTCGGTACTCATACATTTATTAATATACACATTTGTTAAGAACTTTGTAATAACCTCAAAAACATATATGGGAGAGATTATAAAAGGTAGATAGATATATAGCATTCCAAAAATTGTAAAAAATTGATTTAATTGTCAATAGTAGGTCAAAAATAAAATAAAAATATGTATCTATAAATGTTGTTTCCACTACGTACAGTGTTGTATTTTGCTTTATACAATATTCACTGCAAATGAGTATGAGAGAATGAGAGAGAGCTACAATAAATGCACACAGAAGTACCAGCGAATAGAAAGACGTAATATACGAATACTAAAAATAACTAAAATTTTAAGACGTAATACAAGTTGAAAGTTTTTCAACTTTACCCTATTAAGCTAAACTTATGGGAGGTGCAAAAGAGAAAAGGTCATAGTCCCTTGTGGATCACTATCTCTTGGTTTTAAAGTGATTTTTATGCCCATTTTTTCAAGCTCCCGGATTCGTATTGAGCCTAAATAATAATGATCGTGAACTCAACTGGAAGTTAAAATCTCAATTAGTTTTCTTCTGCCAACATACAATGAATAAAGATGTTCACTGTAAGACAAGCCGAAAATTATTTAGCAACACCCAAGAAATGTATATATGATATAGTGTTGCCATACATGTGTATATGCATATGTTTATAATTAGTGTTGCTTCGAGTACATTCATATACACGCATATCGGATAAAGTAACCGAAATCTACTCGTATCGTACTTGCAAAGTGTGAATTACACAAATACATTACGTGATTAATACAATCAGTCCGTACCATATGTAATACCGTACAGTATAGTAGTTTAGGAGTTTATACTGTGTTTTCAATAAAGTTCAGTGAAATATGGAGATTCACTTTGGACAAATATTGCGTTGCCTGAGGAACTACCCAAGTGATCAACTACTTTGAAATTACACACTTGGTGTACACAATTTACAGTTGAAATTGAGCCCATTCAGACCATCATTCTCAATTTTAATTGACAAGTGATCGTTTATATTGTGAAAAAATAATATAATGGATTTATTAATTGTTTTTTTATATGTGGCACTTAAAGCCCCGAAGGGGTTTTGACCGAGCTTCTCCTCCATTACTGGTATGCGTGTTAAATTTTTGGACAGTATTAGAAGGACCTACTTATTTTAGCCGGTTCCGAACGGCAGAACTCTTGCGACATCACTTTTTTCTGAGTTTTGTCACCGAGTTCTTTTAGAAGCTTTTACATGGCAAGTTGTTACTGTCGGAAGAATTGACAATTGCTTGCCGACAGGTGGGTACCGTTCGAAAGAAAAATCTTATCGATATTAAATTTGTTATGCATCAGCCGGGGATTGAACCATGACCTACAGATTAGAAGGCCAACACACTAACCATAATAATGCATTTATTACGTTCTTTAAAACAATTTAGATGAAACTGGGACATTATTTCAATTTGTCTCCTAATTTGAAGTCCTGTAATTTGACTTGCCCATGGCTCCTGCGTTAAGTAATAAACAGACCGAGTAGCTTGTCGAGTTGGCAAAAATAAAATACGGCTTTTCAAATGACAGGCAACACAATGTGAAGTTGTAGCTGTCGCTGAAGTTGAAAAATGGAGCGCAAAGTTCAAAATTTTTGACTTTGTTGCGCTTCTTAGCATTGTCAGCCCACTTTTTAGGATGAACAGCTGATTGTTGTGACTGAGGTGGCCAATCACGCTTTTGAAGAAGAGTAAAAAAAAAATATTTAGGTAATCATGAAGTAAAATGCCAAAACATGAAGTGCGGACTTATATAAATTAAGTTCATAACTCTACGTAATATTTTAGAAAAAGTTGAGCATATTTACTTAAAAATGTTTCAAAATAAATATTTCAAATATTTGGTAACCACGATAATAGCGAATACGCTATGCTTCGTCATTCTGTTCGCACGTCTGTCCTTAAGCTCTCCATGTCTTTTTCGTTTCATTATCAACTTTAGCTTCATACTTCAGCATCACATTCTGGCCCAGCCCTTAGGGAATAGGATAAGACTTGGAGCTAGTGAAATTGTATAAATACTATTCACTGTGCAAAATTAAAAAAGAAATATTACTGCAGCAATCCGTTTCCGTGACAAATCCGAAGTACCCTCCTCCCACCTTCGCCTACAAAAAGTAATCGGTACTCGAAAGGTATTGGGTACATACCCGCCGTTACTTGTAACACTATATGACTGTCATAATGAAGCATATTTTACTACTTCCAAATACATACATATGTATATCCATAAGGGAAACCAAAAATACTTTTAGAAAATTGCAACAAAATTTTAATTTATTGGCAACCTTCTGCTGATGCTAAATATAAGAACGCGCTACATGGATAGTAAGATTTGTAGGTAGAAACATAACAAACACCTACATATTGCCTGGTTTAGCTTTTTCCATGCAGTTAGATGTGTGGACCCAGTCACTGAGCAGACGAAACTATCTGAAGGAATAAATGCATACATACAGTGGCTCACAGCTTATTTCGTACAGTGTATATATTTTTATGTAAATGGCTGTAACATCGAAACTAAAAAACTTATCGATAAGTTTTGAATGTAGATGGCTGTGTATGTGTTTAGTAAACCTAATAAGAAAACGGGGAACCCCAAAAATTGTTCTTTTTGTCATGCAAGAGAGAAAAACTATTGATCAGCTGATTTTCAGCTCACATCTTATTTCGTACACAAACTTCAATGTAAGTAAGTTTCATTCTGCCGCGCAGTTACAAAGTTTTTTTGAATTGTATGAGTTTTTGGACCTTTTTAACTATTATAACAATTTTTATTATTCTTATTTTAAATAGTTAAAGTGCTGTAAATTAAACATTTAGCGTTATGGGTCGTCGTACAACGATGGAACAGCGTAAACTGGTAATTAACCATTTTAGGAAAGGTCAGAGTGTGCGAAAAATTGCTGAAATGACAAATTTAAGTGCCTCAACTGTCCAATACATCATTCAACGCTTCGTTCGCGAAAATCGGTTGGAGAACAAGGGCAGAGAAGCACCTAATAAGATTTTCAACGCATCAGACGAGCGTTATATTGTACGAAAAATTAAGAAAAATCCAAAGTTATCCGCTCCGAAGTTGGCTGCAGAGGTTCAGCGTGAAATAGGAAAATCATCCAGTGCTGAAACTGTCCGACGTGTGCTGCGCAATCATGACTTGAACGGTCGAGTAGCCCGAAAGAAACCATTCATTTCGAAAATGAATATACAACGCCGACTTGACTTCGCCAAAGAGCATATTATTAATACTCCTGCGTTCTGGAATACCGTTATTTTCGCGGATGAGTCTAAGTTTAATATTTTTGGCTCGGACGGAATGTCATATGTTTGGCGTAAAGCGAATACCGAGCTAAACAAGGAGAACCTTAAGCCCACAGTGAAGCATGGTGGCGGTAGCGTGATGGTTTGGGCCTGTATGTCAGCAGCCGGAGTAGGTGAATTGGTTTTTATTGAGGAAACAATGGACAAAATGAAGTACCTCGAGATTCTGAAAAACAATTTACTTCAAAGTGCAGACAAACTGGGTTTGCGGGAAGAATTTCGGTACTACCAAGATAATGACCCAAAACATAAATCTGGGATTGTGCAATCCTGGCTTATTTGGAACTGCCCACACTTGATGTCTCCACCACCACAGTCACCTGACATGAATGTGATTGAAAATCTTTGGTCTATTTTGGACAATAAAATAAGAACACACAAGATTTCTAATAAGCAAGACCTAAAGAAGGTACTGATGGAAGAATGGAAAAAAATCACACCAGACATCACTCAAAAATTGGTGGATTCAATGCCAAATAGACTCCAGGCTGTCATTAACGCTAAGGGATGTCAACTAAATATTAAAATCAACTTACTTTGTTTTTAGTTTGAACTTAAAGAGACTGTACGAAATAAGCTGTGACATGAATTTTCCTATTTTTTTCTTATTTTATTTTTTTATAGTGTCAAACACTAAAATTTTGAAAAAGTAAATTTTGGAAAATAAAAAACAAACCTTCCTTTCTAAAATGGCATTTATATTTTGTTCAAATTTTTGCTATATTAGGAATTACGACTGCAGCAATTTTTAAACTGTCACTGTACGAAATAAGCTGGGAGCCACTGTATATACACACTTACATATAGAATAAACCTACTGTAGCTTATTACTAAGTAAACAATGCAGAGCAATTTGAATATTTTTATAAAAATGAAAAATGCCCTATAAATGTAATATGTACATTTTGGGAACCAACAATTACTTTACACGAATGAAAGACGGAGAGAGTTGTGAAGAGCACGCTTGTAAACGGCTGTGCGAAAGAAACGGAAAGGTTTTGATAGCAAATGGGCACTAACTCGTATATGTATAATTAACCAAAAATAAATATTTAGGCTTATAAACTACGAGATTTTGTAAAGATCATGCATGTCGGTTGTTTTATTTAGCTCAAGATACATAATAGGACGGATAGGGCAATGGCGACAGAAATATAAAAGCAGCACAAAATAAAGCCATCGACAATAAAGTGCTCGCTTGCTGCAGCAAAAACGAAAAGCAACAAGAACCACAATATGTAGTACCGTATGAAACGGAACTTCAGGTTTGTAGATTTGTATTATTAGAAAATGTTTAAGCATACATACTATATACATACATGTAACTGTAATAGCAGAGGGGTTTCAAAATTCCGAGTCAACATTTCTGGCTTATAACTTCATGAATTACGACTCGAGCAAAGGGTGTGGACATAGAGAGGCGATGTGTAGTGTGAGAGAGAGAGAGTAGAAGTGAGTGATAGAGAGAGGAAACTAAAAGAGAGTCGCATTGTTGTTGTTGTTGCTGTCGCTGCTTGCGTTATAGTATACATACAAAATTTCCTATAGACCGACATTACTTGATATTTTTGTTGTTTGCTGCTGCTTTTACATATATACGGCAGCCATTTTGCTTGCATAAGTCAAAATGTGGATCTGTTGAAATATATTTGAGAGACCATTTTTTTTCTTTACAAAATAAAACATTAAAGGCTAAATTGTATGATGAAAATGAAAACAAAAAACAATTTTTTTTAATTTCCCAATTTTTTGTTATATATGATTTTTTCAATGTTTTAAGTTAATTTTAAAAATGACATTCTTTTCCATAAAGAAAAGTAATGAATTTTTTCATACATCCATATTTTCATAGCCATCGAAAATTTTCAAAATTTTTATCTCTATGCGGATTTTGTTTTGTTTGAAGCGCTTTCGTAGTTAGGCTGACATGTGTATATGAATGTGTGTGTGTGCGTTCTTCTGAGCATGAGAGAAAAAAATGCGTCTTTTTTCATATTGTCCTCAACAATTATTGATTGGGGGTTTTGAGGTTAGGTATGATGAATTTTATGGAAAATTTTCTACTAATACATTTTGTAAAATTACAATTTCAAAGCAAATATAGAGATTTTCTTGCGATGTATATGGATTAATAATTAGAGTTGAAGGGTTAAAGAATATGTTTTGGGTTAAATCATCAGACTTTTTGGAAAGATATACCTACCTGCTTAATTTACCTTACATACTAGTTCGTACATTCAAGTAATGCAAATTACTTTCAAGGTCGTTACTATTAATATAGTATATATGTACAACTACTAGTATTCTTAAAGCATTATGATTTTATATCTAATAACAATGTATACATATTTTATAAATAGTTTTCATTGGCAGCTAGTAATCATGAGCAAAAATCGGATTAATTTAAACCCAATTCGATAAAAGGCTACATCCGTAAGAATAATAATAATGAGAAACATAGTGGTTCCACAAAACATAAATACCTCCGGCAATATTCTTTACCATCTATATATATTCACTGTCTATAATTTATTCATTTTTATTCATGGACCACGATTAATTTATTTCTAAATATCAAACGATCTAATTTTTATAATTTCGAACCATAACATATACTAAATGAAATATTACCTACCTTGTTGCCAACGAAATATGAAAGGTACGTCTTATTTCTTAAGGCTTCCTAATAAAAGTTCTCATACAAAACAAACTTTTTTTCTAACTTAACACTTTAATTTTTTAAATTCAAAAGCTACTACTGTACATAATTGTTTAATGTTGGTTTATTTAAAAACAATTCGTATTTTATATTTTTTTTTTTTTGTTCAGCAAAAAACTATTTTTGCCACACAATTATCCGACACATAAACCTCTCCGCAACGACTACACAACAATAATAAACAGCTTTGTTTAGTGGATTTTGACAATCAACTGACATTTATGGAAGCGGTTTACTTAGACTCCACATTTCGTTTGTTTACGTTCCATATTAAAATAATTTTAAAAAATGTTCTGCAATATCGGGTCGCCTCTTTTTATTTTTATCTTAGGTATTAATTTTTCATCAATATTAGACTTTAAATATAATCAAGTATAATAAAGTATGATTATTAATTATTGAAATTATTCCGACAAAATAATAGCCCAACCTAAATAAGCGTGCAAAACGTCGTCGTATTTAGCGTTGCGCAACTTCACTTACTTGTCAATTTCTTTGTTGTTATATTAAGGAATGAACACTGAACAAAAGAGACGATCGAATATTCACTTCATAATTTTTTTGGTGACGGTACAAACCAGCATCACATCAAATATATTGAAATATTGAAGGCGTAATATAGCATCAATTATAACATTGACAGCAACATATCGAAAGTGTTATATCCGCATTTGACTCTGCCTATATTCCACTCTATATGACGTGTGTAGGTTCATTTCGCCAGCAAGAAAGAGTTTGAAGTTAACACTTTTGCTGTGTTCATTTATCACGCTGCGGCTCCACAGGTCAAAGTTATTACCTACAACCTGTCATTTTGATTGCCAGTCATAAGTTTTATCAGTTGCAATATTTATGAGTGTGGGTAATTTTTATCTTGATAAAAATATTTGAACGATGGCATAAAACAATTATATTCGCACCATTGGAGTGCTTAAAAACTTTAGAAAACTGCAAAGAATGTATGGAGAAAAACGAAAAAGGAATAAACCATCAATCGTGGACGAATACGTTCTTGGAACAAAGAGGAATCGACTATTTGAAAGCATATCTTTAGTAAAACTAAAAAATAGGCTGTCAAATGATCAAACTGCTCTGATAATTATTGCTTTCCATGAGAAGTGTGCTATCTCCGATGGCAATATATTGTCTGATAGCATTATCAACATAAAAACTTTTGCCTGTGGAGATGCCCCGTTATAGTAAAATTACCCAAGAAATAAATTAAAGTTGCGTATAGCAAGATAGAAGTCAGAACAAACCAGTAGGAAAGAAAGAGAATGAATGCAATACGATAAAAGCAAATTCTATAGTGTTGCCACAGATCAAAAATAACCCCAATTCGGATCTGGCGATACAATTTCCATGTCCACACAACAAGCATCGATACGATAAATGCAGAATCTCAAGTAAAATTTAAAATACATTAAAAAAGATATTGTAAATACAAGTTTTGATTAAACAAATTCTACAAAATATGTGACAGGGGTGATTCGAAATAGAATTAAACGTTCCCAAAATAAGAACGTAATAGCCTAGACAGACGGCAGCCTAATTCCGGATTACCGGCGCACTTAATCCGAATAAAATAATAACCTGACAGACGGCAGTATTGCGGATTAACTAAACGGCTGATTGCTGTTTTATTAGGTCTGTCCACTTACATTACTATCACTATCAATTTCTGTCATCTATCACTATCGATATGAGAAAATCTACAAGAAGTACGTGAACTGAAAACTATCAGAAACTTGTAAATTGACATTCACCGTTCGTAATTGACAGCTGGATTTATTTGTTCGCCAACACTTTTCATGTTGAAAACTGTTAACAGTTGTTGAAAGTTTTTTGTTAGCGAACACACCTAATGGTTTGTAAAATGAATGGAGAAAAATTCACAATAGATAATTTTCAGCAGTGTTGCCATCCCAAATTGCCCTAATCCTCTTTTATTTTGAGAATTAACTCATAGAGTTTATGCGGATTAGCTGCAGTTAATGCCCGAGTTAATTCGAATTAATTCGGTAATCCGGAATTAGGCTGCCGGCTGTCTAGGCTATAACAATTGGTGTCAGAAGTGAGATTTTTCAGAATCTGTGAAAATGGTGCAAAATGACGAACTGAAAGTGGACCAACTGTAAAAGCAGTTGCTAGAGGTGAATATATCATCATCACGTGCAAAAGCGGAACTGCTGGAAAGGCTACGGCAAGCCGTGGAGGCTAATGTATTTATGGAGGAAGCCAAGATACACGCCGTTGTGCCCACTGAGAAAGAGTGGTAGACAGATTCTAGGCTGTTCTCACTGCAATCGGGTCTCCGCCCCGGAACAGACTCCTGACTCTTGGATCACCTCCGAGGTCTGGACCAAGGATTGCTACCTCAGACTTACTACTTTTCGAAATCACGATACAAAACATATGTCACGTCAACCATGTTCCTGTTTTTTCAGTCTGCGAGCACACTCTGCCAGCTGGTGTGCTCACCATCCTCTTGCTGCGTACTGGTGTCGAGAGAAACCCTGGGCCTACTTGGCTCTGCTCCATCTGCAGCTTGGTGATTCATCCCAACGCAACATCAGTCATATGTAATGCCTGTAATAGGTGGTGCCACTTGCGCCGCTGCTCTGGTCTTCGTAGTCTCAGTAGCCACAGAGATTGGGACACGGATTTTGTTGCCGAATGCTGTAGATTGCAGCCATCACCCCAACAATCACATCCGGTCCACATGTCCCGTTCTGTCACTCCACGATCGCCTGGTGTGCGTTCCTGGCACTGCTCAGTTTGCCACCGACGCATTTATCGCAACGCCACATCTGTGCTTTGCAACGCCTGCGACGGTTGGATACACCTGCGGTCATGTTCTGGCCTGATTAGCCACCGTGACTGGGACGCCGCCTTCCGAGGCCCGTGCTGCCCCGCGCCTTCGCAGTCGTCAGACCTTTCACACGGTCCTTCGTCTGTGCCCTCGCCGGCTGCTACACCACTTCGTCCACCTCACGATGAATCACACACCTCGGTTGATATCCCGTCTGCCGCGTCGGAGCCACCATAGCAACTGTCACCTGCCGCTCAACCCATATTTCCTGTCCGGCCCCCGCCATTAACATCTACTCGGGGTTCTCTCCACCCTGCCTTTAAGGTCATGCAGTTAAATTGCAACGGTCTTCGGCCGAAGATAGTGGAGATCACTGACTACATGGATCGGCATGGATCCAGGAGACCAAGCTCTCGGCGAATACTTCCCTCTCTGCACATGCCTGCTTCAACATCATCAGGAAGGACCGAGACAGAGGCAGGGGGGTGGCTTGGCATTCATTGTACACAGCTCGGTTCAGTTCACGGTGATCACGCTGCCTGGCGCGATAGCTCAGGACCCCTTCATTGAAGCCCAGGGTCTGGCGGTTAACACGGGTAAGTCCCGCCTTGAAATATTCAACATCTACATCCTCCCACCTCCGAGCTGTGAAGTCGTATTTCGCCAGATTATCACCAAGGTGGCTCCAATAAACAGAAGCAACAGCCACGTACGGCCATCTCTTTTGACGGTCCCCCTTTGGATGACGTCAGGAAATGTGCCTCTGGTTTCTGCCGACATTTCATTGAGCACCCCCATTCCAATGATAAAAACATACGGGCCACCCTTCGGAAGATCCGAGGGATTGTGGCTGAATCCGGAGACGTTGGGTTTACTGTCGGCGAGGTTGCAGACGCCATCCATAGGGCCAAATCATCGAAGGCAATTGCTCCTGATGGAATTGCTATGATCACTCTTAAACAACTGGGGCCTATTGGGCTGGTTTACCTTACTCGGGTACTAAACCTCTCTATAGCGACGCTTAATATCCTCGACATATGGAAGGTGGACCGAGTGGTACCAATTTTGAAGCCTGGCAAGCCGCTGGAGCAGGGAAAGTCTTACCGTCCTATCTGATTGCTTTCCCCGGTTGCCAAAATAATGGAGTCTCTCTTGCTACCGGAGCTCACACAACATCTCAAGGTTGCCAATCACCAACACGGCTTCCGGAAGCGTCGCGGCACAACTACGGCATTGGCCGAGATTACCTCGCACATCACGCGTGGTCTGAACAAGACCGCCCTTGCGAACGCACGGTACTGGTGACTCTCGACTTGTCTAAGGCTTTTGACACGGTCAGCCTAACTACCCTGCTTGATGACATCCTGCTGTCATCCTTGCCTAACTCCGTTAAGCGATGGATAGCCATCTACTTGGTCAACCGACAGTCGTTTGTTGAATTCAGAGGAGAGCGTTCCCCATATAGGAAGATGAAACAGGGGGTCCCGCAGGGAAGCGTGCTGTCGCCCATCCTCTTCAATTTCTATCTGTCGAAGATCCCTGTGCCGCCTCCTGGCATACAGCTCACTCTTATGCGGGCGTCGGGTCACAACATCTCGGCGATGTGTTGCAAGATCAATGAGTACTTGGTGCAAGTTCAACAATTCTTCAACCGTAGGAACCTCATACTCTCGCCCGAGACCACCTGGACCAAGGAGCTCAGAACCGTGCTCACCGTGGCAGTCGATGGGAGAACTATTCCTACTGTGAATAGGCCCAAAATCCTCGGAGTTGTTTTTGACAGTCTTATGACCTTTGCTGATCATGTTGATTACACCATCCAAAGGTTACATGTCAGAAATAATGTCCTCAAGGCGCTGGCCGGCACTAGCTGGGGAAAGAACAACGAGACGCTGCTCATCACCTATAAGGCCATCGGCAGGTCGATAATTGACTATGCGGCCCCAATTTGGACACTACTGATAAGCGACACGCAATGGCGGCTTCTGCAAACCAGACAGAATACTGCCCTGCGCATCATCACGGGCTGTCACAAGATGGCACATGAAGATCACCTACATCAGGAAACGCGAATGCTAAAAGTGCGTGAGCACAACGAGCTGCTTTCGCAACAATTCCTCCTCTCATGCCACCTTCCGTCACACCTCAACAACCGGTTGACGCGGCTTGATCCTCCCCCGCGTGGAATCCGAGGTGGCCTGTGCTCTTTCGATGGGCAGGTGGGTCATCTGTTCGATGATTTGAGCTGCGGCACGTACAGGGCAGCACTAAATTCACTGCATCAGCGCGCGGTGGAGGCGGCCATCGAGCGCTATGCTCATAACATCGTGCTGGGGGGCCGCCCAGCGCCAATAGCAGACTGTCAACAGCGGCTTCCTAGATTCGCTCGCACCACTTTGGTGCAGCTGAGATCTGGATGGGAGTGTCTATCTCAACTGCTTATGCACAGGCTGGCCGATACAATTTCTGATAGATGCCCGCGGTGCCGGCAGAGCACGCACGACACTCGTCATCTTTTCGCCTGCCCCAGGAGGCCCACCAGTCTGACCCCTTCTGCGCTGTGGACGCACCCCCCTTGAGGCAAGAACATCGACGTGAAAATAATTGTACTGATAAGTGCTTCATTTGTCACAAATTATTTCATACAACGCAAGCGATCAAGATCTAATTCCCTTGGAAGACAAAAAAATAAAGGAGAGTAATGTGGACAGTGATCGCTTCAGTAACACAAATAAATCGTGAAACAGATTTGAGTTAGTTCAGAGGGGCGTAAAGTGACTCCAACGGAGAGTTGCCTCATCATTCAAAAAACAAGTGCAGCGTGGATCTAGCAATTTAAATATCGATCATAAAAAGCAAGTAGTCGCCGCACAGATTCTGGGAAATATTAAGAAACGGGTATACAGGCGGTGAGTTATGTACTTCGGTTCCTCCACATCACCGCAGCTCCAGCATAAGTCAGGTGCTCTGAAGTAGTGCCCCGTAATAATTCCTACCAGCATACTATCCGTGTGTCTGTTAAGCGATAGTAGGTTTTTTATTCCTTTTATGGCCATATTAATGTAGTTGCACACGAAAGTTTCAACTCTCATTTGGCATTCGTTTACTGTAATGCGTCAGAGACTAGGGGAAGTTACATGTCGCCATTGGAATGGCAATGGAAAAGGGATTATCAACATGACAACCTCCCCTACCATGACAAAGTAATAATATACAACCTAGTTTTTCCAGCTGATTGCAAAACTGGAAAACGGAAACGCGTAACACCGTGAATTCGCGGTGAGTTTTTATCGGCACTCACGTCTAGATCTACACCTACAGCTGTGAAAGAAAGAATTTTGATTGATCCTTTAAAAGTGAAAGAGTAGGTACCGTTGAAAACGAATTAAGGACACAGATGGAAAAATGGGCAGGTGTGCTCACAAAATAGCAAAAGGATAGCAGCTTACCACTCTTAAAATAGTACAGTTCGATGTTTTCATTAACACTTGATACTCTACGCGAATTCGTTAAACCCAATAACGAGTTCCTAAATGCCAAGGCAATTTAGGACCATTAGCGAGTCCATGGAGTCCATGAGTGAAGCTGTGTTGGTAAATAAGAATGATAGAAGTGCTCAATTCTGTAGTGGTTACAAAAGCTAAATGATTTCACAGAAAAGGACAATTATCCACTGTCAAGAATCGATAACAATCTGGACACACTATCTGGTTGGAAATGATTTTCAACTGGACATCTGCATATTGCACACTGGCAAGTAGAACTTGGTAAAGAGGACTAAGAGGAAGCAGCTCTCAGCATTGACGATGATGTATGGCTGTTCATACTGATGCCATTTGGTCTATGTAATGTGTCGGTTTGATGGAACGTGTCTTAGGATGCTTAGTGTAGCTCGATGACATTGTCATTATTGGAAAGGATTTTAACGGCCTTCTGGATAAATTGAAAGATATGTTTAAGCGCATACAATCAGCAGGGCTCAAATTGAACCTGAAAAAGTGTTCACTTTTCAGCATTTGAACAGTATAAACAGTACCTGGCCAAAAATTTGTGTTGGACACAGATGAGAGTGAGTATGGAATAAATGGTGTGCTTTTCCAGATAATAGATGGGAGAAAGTTTTAGCATACTACAATAAAATCAAGTACAAGAAGAATGTAACGACTCAGATCTCGCCTAGATGATGGAATACAAGAAGCAAGGCATATGCTGAGCATATATAACTCCTTTTCATCCACAGTCTGATGGCACGGTAGATCTATTTAACCGTACCGTGGAGGAATACTAAAGAAAGGTCGTTGATAAATATCAGAAAGTCTGGAATTTCCATATATCAATATTTCTTATGATACGAGGGCGACTACGCCAGCAATGGCCATTTTTGGAGTCGAGTTGAGCTTGTCAACTGATTTTAAACTTGGAGTCACAACACCAACGGTAACAATCGAAGGTTACCATACCATCGAAAAGAGGTAATAAGTGGATGAAGTACATCAGTTTATCACAGAGAGACAAGCGATGAGATGAAAGCGGTACGATTAGATGGAAAATTTCAAAGGGTTCTATGAAGATAAACTTGTAATGCTTCATAATCCGCAACGAAAGAAGGGAAGGACTATATGAGATAATAACAAAACTTAATGACGTAGTGTATCGTATTACTCGTATTCAAAAGGGCACCGTTTAAAGTAGTGTACTTCTTTTTGTACTTAGAGCGACTTGCGCCGTATCAGAGGAAAGTTTAGAAACTGTTTCGGGAACGAACAAGTTTAAAAGGAGATTGGTTTCATGAGAATCGACGATGAATCAACACTAATTTTGAATATACATGAATAATGGCGAACACGAACAGAGTGAAAAAGCAGTAACAACGAATGTCACATAAATGAGAATATACAATAATCAAAACAAACGAATAGGCAAGAAAGAGAACGAGTTGCCACGTTGTATTAATAGCTTCAATTTGTTGCGAGTTAAATTTCAAGTGTATTAAAAAGTGATTGTAAATACAAGCATTCATTAAATAAATTGGTGTAGCATAAAGTTAGTACCAAATAAATGTTGCAATTACTGTTCACATAAACTACTGATCAATGAGGATTGATTCTTATTAGAATTAAACTTTCATAAATCAAAGACGTTATAATATACCATATATTTGGCACTTCTGGATTCCGAGAAGCCCTTTGGCAGAGCTACTTGTACAGAGGATATTTGTGGATTTACTTAGTAAAGTTGTGATATATAGATGCATATTGAAGAGCTCAGGCAAAATCAAATGTATGATTTTTATTTGAAGTAATACAAACGTTCCACTAATGTCATGGTTATGGGATCAATAATTTTGTTACCACTCATGGGGTTTATATTATATTTAAATTTTAAAAAATTAATAAAAAGGAGGCACTTATAAGCCCCGAAGAGCTCTTTTGCCAAGCTTCTCTTCCAGTGCTGCTGTGCGTGTTAAAATTTGGACAGTATTAGAAGAGACCCTTATTTTAGCTGGTTCCGAACGGCAGAACCCTTGTGAAATCACTTTTTCTGAGCTTTATTACAGAAATCATTTAGAAGCTTTTCAATGGCAAATTGATATTGCCGAAAGAATCGCCAATTGCTTGCTGACTGGTGGGTACCGTTCGGACGAAAATCTTATCGATATTAAAGCTGTATTTTAGCCGGGGATTAAACACACGACCTACAGATCAGAATTTCAACCCAAAACCACGGCACCCACACATATTCAAACGGTACATATTAAAAATAATTGGCGAATAAAAACAGACATCCATAGAATCCCTGATCCGTCATATGTTGTATTTTTTTATTGACAGCGTAGCTGAAATATATACGTTTGTATTATGTGTGGTACCCAATCATGAAGTGGCGTAAGTGTTTATTATATAGTTCGTTTATCATTTTGTATTGAAACTAACGACTACTAAGCTATAAACATAATTGTATGGCTGTTAAAATAAAACTACACTAGTACTACCTGTAGAAATTGCACACAACTGGGGCGAATTTCGCCTATCGCTATTTCGCTAATATAGAATGCATTTAAATTTTTCGTCACCGTCAACGACCTAGTCAAAAGTTTGTGTCAAAAAAAAAAAAAAATAATAATAATACTAATTAACATTAAATATTGTTTCATTGTGAATTGGAATAACTTTGTATTAATATTTTTAAAATTTGATTTAAAACAAAAATGGTTCGTTTATTTTTTTGATCCAAATATGAAACGTCGTATTTCTGAACAGGCGAAAATCGCTTCAATTGCCTTTAGCTAAGCGAATTTTCGACTACGACGTCGCCTGGTTCTATGAAAGTAGCTAGTAGTATAATCATGTTTACAGCTTTATTGATTTGATGGTCTTACGCTCTTCCTCACGGACAGATACCCGGAAAACGAATCTGACGAGAAAAGTTTAGACGTCTCCCCGTTCTTATTATTTAAAAATTTGTAGTTTTTGAAATTGTATGAACACAATTTTCCTCATGTCTTTCATACCTGCGTGTCCAGCGTAATCAACCACTGCGTTCCTACTATAAAAAGCTACTAACTCTACTGTTCAAGGGAATCGTGCTTCGCCCACTTAATAATCAGCTGTTTTAAAGTAGCTAATTTTAGGTTATGGAATATGTAATTCCTTGTGTTTTGAAATAGATTAATGTAAATAAAAATAATGAGTAATTTGTTAAATGTGGCTTTACGTCACACATTTAATACGTTCAAGGCGAAATCACATCGCTTAACATTAAAAACGCCGATTACAGAAAGATTTAAGCAAGTTTTCCGAACACCGGGGCGACTGAACTATTGCACAAGACCTGCCTATGATGTTAATACAAATGTAGCAAAGGATGTTGTGCTTTTTAAATATGAAAATCCAAAATTCTACAATATACTGAACATATTTGCTATTTGCCAATTTGTATTTTGGAATTATTTGTCACATTTTGCGTTTACAACTCTCAAGGATGCACCTGTTCCGGAAGATCCTGATGCAGAGCTGGCTTGGTATCAACGTATAAATTTAGGAGAGAACAAATATCGTAATGGTATTACAATATTTTGCTTTTTAATAGGTATGTGTTGAATACTAAAAAAAATATTTGTTGTCAATTGTTTTTTACTATCTTCTCCCTACTGTTCTCAGGATATGGTATTTTGGCTTCAGTTTGGCTGTTTACATTACGTTCTGTACGCTATTTAATTTTACGCAAAGGTGGTCAAGATGTATCAATTGTTACATATGGACCTTTCAGCAAGAACTCCATAATGAATGTGCCACTAAATTGTATATCAGCACAAGAGTCTCGGCAAGCAGCAAAAACACAATTACCTATTAAAGTGCAAAATAAGAAGCTCTTCTATGTTTTGGATATGCGGGGAGAATTTCGTAATCCGCAATTATTTGATTATACTGCTGGTCTCAAAAGGCAATTAAAATAAATACAATTACAAATAATAGGATATTATACTTGTTTTTATTTATAAAGCAAAATTTAATAAACAGGTTCTGGTTTCTGTGTTATTAACAGACCGAATCGTTTCTTAATGGTCAAACGTTGGCGTGAATATTTATCCTCTGGAGAAAAGCGTGCTGGATGTGCAGAAATGGTTGGTAATCCATCTTCAGTGCGTTTCTATTGAATAGGATAATAATTTACTTTTTTGTCAAGATTATCTCATATATTTTCTTTTATTTCTTCTCACCTTTAAAGTGTAGACACGTTCCCCATTTTCATTCAATGTGTACATTAAATACATTTTGATTAGTTATTTTTTCTCCACAACTTACACTGAATTTTAGTGACAATAGCTAAATAATTTTTAAGGTTTTAATATTACCCACTAGCCCAACTGTTTAGTAAACACGTGAAACTTTTGTTTTAGGAAATGCTTCAATCAAGCGATGATACTTTTTAATCGATATTTATCGGTAAAATTTGAGAAGGGAGTTCTTATTCAAATTGCCTTATGTCAATATCACACTTTCAAAGTTTTATTGTGAACATTTTTGTTTTTACTCTTCTCTAAACATTGTTACGTTTTTATTCTGTGAGCGTTTAATTCTATTTGAATTACCTTGTTCGGTCACTGGATTCTGTTAATAATAACTGCAACACTTATTTTATACAACTATATACAGCAACAATTTATTCAATAAACACTATTTACAATCAATTCTGTTTATAATCAACTAATTACAATAACACTTTAATGTACTAGCAACTTTTGTCTCTGTATAGATGTTTGCGCAGTCACGTTCGGAATTCGATTGATTCTCACTTCTCAACACTGGCTCTATTTATACTCTGTTGGCAACACCCCAGAATCTTCCTTTATCGAGATTCTTCTCTTCCTTTCTCGTTGGCTTGTTCTGGTTATCGCTTATTTCTTTTTGTTGACATTCGTGTCGATGTTGCCAATAGTGTCAGTCACAATAGTGATGAGTAACCAACTATCGATACTCGTTACAATATATTAGTGAGATTCATGTAATCACAATCACATAAATAACGTTCGCGTACCTGGGGGTCAATTCTCGTTCTGTGATAAGGTGAAGTGAAAAAAAAGTTTTAATTTTCGTTTTCACAACTACTTTTCACTCTGTCTTTTCACAAGCACTTATTTTGTGATTCTGGTTCGTGGTGTGAAAAGCGTGTTCCATTACCAATGTAGTCGTGAAGCTATTGCAACTGTGCTATTTAATTTCAGAAACAAATGAGTTGAAGTAGAGAAATAAGTAAAGAAAACATGTCGGGAATAATTATTTTATTAGAATTATCGCAAAGAATTCAAGATGAGCAAAGGTAATAAGATGTTGTGTAAATTTTTAATTACAGTAAATACAATTTAATATATTCTACGGATTATTTAAGAGTGCTAAGACGCAGACTTCACGATGACCTAAATCCCTTTGAGGTGACAACCAACGAACATTTCAAGGAATTATATAGATCCCCTAAAGCGTTGTGCTTGGAGTTAATTGACGAATTAATGACATTTATACCAAATTCGGACGGAGACACGCTATTCCTAGTCATGTAATGGTTTTAAGTGCCCTACGTTTTTTCGCCACAGGTAGCTTTCAACGACGTGTAGGGTAAGACAGCTTGTCTGCTTTATCTCAAACATCTGTTAGCAGATGTGTGCAAGTCGTTGCTTCTGCGCTAAATAACAACAGTCCACCAAAAGCAGGCCTCATAATTAACGCTTGCTTGGTTTTACACAACTATTTCAAATGAATACAGTTTGAAGAAATGTATTCAGAGGATTCTGAAGAACCTGAAGATTTTGTTAGCTTCTCTTCACCGATTTCATCTCGTGATATATTAAACATTGCGAAAAGGCAACGTTTGCAAATTGTTCAAATTACTTTTAGTAATAGTATACAAATTTAAATGATTAATTATTTTGTATCATATCTTTATTCATATGTTTATAAATAATTCAGTCTTATTCATGTTACCCATGGGGTGGTTAATAACATTTTAGTTGTTAAATTCATTTTCTTAAATTCTAATAAAAATTAAAAAGATAAATGATAATTTCATATTTTCTCAGATACTAATGAGAAGTTAAAAATAAAGATATCCATTGTTTTTTAGATACTAACAAAAAAATTTTTTTAAAACCTTTATTGCTTCCCAAATACTGACATAAATTAAAAACAAAAACTAGTTATTCATATAAAAAAATATTTGCATTAATCCCTGCGTCTAAGCACATCAATTAAATCTTGCAGTTTGGATGCAATATTTTCTTTGGCCTGAGTATCTGCTTTCGTAGCTAATGTTGGCTTTTTGAGAAGAGCGATTTGTTGCCTTTTTAAATCATTGGATATTTCCATTTCTTTTAATTTTTTTTTCTTCTAACAAAAAAAATTTATCCATTTCTGGTTTCTCTGGCTGCGCCCTTCTCTTTCGTGCCCTTGATCGGCTTGCTGCAGCTGTTGTATTTGCACCGCTGATTGTGGTCGCAGCCTCTGGAGGAGTTGTTGCTTCTGCATTACAATTTCGTTCGCTGTCAGACAAAATGGCTTGTGGATCTCCGATAGCTTCAATGTTTAACGCCAAAAGACTTTCAATAGGTTCAAATATGATATTAGGTTCAAACCCCACTTCTGGCGTTTCGTCGCCATATACTGCTTCAACTGTCGTTATCTTTATTATCCGCTCTTCCAGGAGCGACAGTGCTTTGGGTCGGCTCAAACCATTTATGCTACTTCTCTGTTCGGCTTGCCTTATAGCACTGTATTTGGTGCGCGTATGGAGTCTTATTTTGAATATAGAAACGAAATATTTCATTAAAAATCTTAAACGGCAAAAAATTAATATGTAGTACCTTATGTCACTCCAATACTTCCTCCATCTCGCATCATCTTTTTGGGTCCCCCCAAAAGCATTAAGGTTCGCTGCTATCTCTTTCCATTTTTCTTCACGAAATTTGGCACCGTCTGCAGTCACAAATCTGTAAATGTGTAATTAATATAAGCTTGTTTAAGTTAATAAGACTTCTTACTTATCGTGCGCAATGTCAAGATTCTCTTCCAAATAATTTATTAAATACTCCTCCTGATTCTCGCCAGCGCGCTTTCCTCTAACTACCTTCTCCATGTTTCTTTCACGTATAAATTGCCTGTGAATAATTAGTTTTCATATGAACATTTTTGACAGTTGGTTGCACTGTTTCACAGAACGAGAATCGTCAGTGTTGTGTAAAAGTGAAAAGTTTCGTTTCGTTCCACTTTTTTCATATGAAAACATTTTGACGTTCCTTTTCATTTTTTCGGTGAACGAGAATCAAAAGTGCCATGAAAACGTGAAAAAACATTTCATTTCACCGTTTCACAGAACGAGAATTGATCCCCTGCTGATAATTATAGATAATTATCACAAATTATCAGGATTTGCTGTTCGTGTGCAAAAAAATCCAGCAAAATAGGGAAAATTGAGAGAGTTGAGTACAATGTGAAGTTGATAGTTTCTGCGGGACATATTTTTACTAGTAGAAATATGCAAGTAAGAAAACAGCTAATAAACAACAGCTGACCGCAATTTAAGGCAACAAGAAAAATTGTATTTGTAAATGGAAAACGGAATATTACCAAAATAAATATGCAAGATGTATGTAAATATATTTTTATCAATTTTCTTCAGTAGTTAATAAAATTTACATCCAATGTTACAGCGAAACACTTCACTTGTTGATTTCTTAAATATTCCATTTTTTTCCTTTTAATTCGTCTTCTTCATCATCAAAATGTAATCAATCATCAGTTGTGGGTAAAACCTGCAAGTTTTTGCTAACTTTGTGAGCAAATAGTTTCTTAAAAATAAAAAAAATAGTTTCTTACTTTCCGGAAATTTTCTTATGGATAATTATTACTGGAAAAGTACGCGAATGTAACTATAATAGCATGTTTACATTATGAGATTTACTAAATCTCATTCTTTAAATCATCCTGTTTACATTAGCTAACGAGATTTATTTTTGACATTTCTCGTACTTTTCTTTCCATTCCTTTTTTATTGTATTTTGAAAAAGGGAAAAGTGAAGATTTTAATACATATTCCAGATAATCTGCAGAAATTGCAGGCCAAATATTAATTACAATAGGGAAAATCTCCCTAAGCTTTTAATGTCATTGGATCTACTTATATTAGCCGGTTTCGAAAGGTAGAATCCTTGTGACATCACTTTTTTGAACCTTGTCATAGAGTTCTTTTAGATGCTTTTAATGTCAAATTATTACTGTCAGAAGAATTGCTAATTTCTTGCCGACAGGTGTATACTGTTCGATAGAAAATTTTTTCTCGAAATTACAGTTGTGTTTCAGCCGAGGATTGAACTCACGACCTACAGATCATAAAGCCAACGCATTAACTACTGAGCTACGGCACCAGTTATAAACATATTGTAACGAGTATCGATAGTTGATTACTCATCACTATTGTGACTGACTCTATTGGCAGCATCGAAACGAATGTCAACAAAAAGAAATAAGCGATAACCAGAACAAGCCAACGAGAAAGGAAGAGAAGAATCTCGATAAAGGAAGATTCTGGGGTGTTGCCAACAGAGTATAAATAGAGCCAGTGTTGAGAATTGAAATCAATCTAATTCCGAACGTGATTGCGAAAACATTTATACAGAGGCAAAAGTTGCAAGTACATTTAAGTGTTATAGTAAATAGTTGATTGTAAACAGTGTTGATTGTAAATAGAGATTATTAAATAAATTGTTGCTGTATATAGTTGTATAAAATAAGTGTTGCAGTTATCATTAACAGAATCCAGTGATCGAACAAGGTAATTCAAATAGAATTAAACGCTCACAGAATAAAAACGTAACAATTGGTGTCAGAAGTGGGATTCTGTAAAGATGGTGAAAATTGACCAACTAAAAGTGGACCAGCTTAAAAAGCTGTTGGTAGAGATGAATCTATCGTCATCAGGTGCAAAGGCGGAACTGCTGGTGAGGCTGAGGCAAGCTATGGAGGCTAAGGGAATTAATGTAGAAGAACATGAGTTCTTCGAGGAAGCCGATATACAAGCAGTTGTGCACGCTGAGGAAGAGAGCAAAATAGATTCGAGTGGTCAACTCATGGAATTCATGAAAACCATGATGCAACAGCAGCAACAACAGCTACAAGAAAATGCATCTCGCATTGACTCCAAGCTTCAAGAACATTCGGCTCGCCAAGAACACGTCATCGAAAACCTACAAAAAGGAATTGAACTTAGATTTCAGGAAATTTCCGGAACCATTAATGAAAAGGTCACGGATTTAAAGGAACATGTAGATGATTTGGAAGATAAGTTCGAGAAATTACAGCACGATCTCAACCAACTAAAAATAAATGGACCAGCCACATCAGTGATTCGAGATTCAAGCACAATCAAACTAAAGCCACCAACATTTGACGGAAGCACGCCATTCAATATCTTCAAGCTTCAATTCGAGACAACAGCTTCGAAGAATCAATGGGATGATAGCGACAAGACTGCTGCTTTAATAGTCGCATTAAAAGGTAATGCTTCCGAAGTGTTACAGATGGTTCCAGAAAAAGATCGTGGTAGCTATCAGTCACTGATGGACACACTCCAGCGAAAATATGGAAATGAATACAATAGTCAATTACATCGAGTTGAATTGAGATCGCGAGTGCAACGGAGTAATGAGAGCCTTCAGGAATTCGCTTCCGATATTGAGCGCTTATGTCATCTAGCGTTCTCCGGTAATTCGGAAGAGTTTGTCGAAAAAATCAAAATAGAGGCTTTCATAGATGGCATACGTGATGGAGAGACAAAGCGTGCCCTAGTCATGTCACCCAGGAATACATATGCCGAAACAGTCAGTAGCGCTTTGACATATGAAGCCGCCAGCTTAATGTGTCGACCAGTGCCAGGAGTACGCAAACTAGAGGGGAAAACATCACATCTGGTTGAAGCAGTGCGTCAGGCAGTAAAATCAGTAGTTCAGCCTGAAGTAAGAGCAGGTCGACGCGAAACCAAATTTAATGTTAAGTGCTTCATTTGCGACAAACGAGGGCATATAGCTCGTGATTGCAATCAATCGAGTATGAAGCCTAAAGGAAGAACAAGGAATCAACACAAAAATAAATTTACCGGTAAGTGCTTCATATGCCATCGAAGAGGACACATGGCGCGTAATTGTCGGCTACGACGCAAGCAACAAAGATCGAATTCACCAGGACAACGAAAGGAAGATCGTGATGTCATTCATAGTGGTAAAGCTGTTACTCCATATCATCGTACTTGCACCGTAGATAGTAAACATTGTTCTCGGGTAGGAAGCCAGAATCACATTGTTAACCTACAACTTACGAATGTATTATCGGAAGAGTCATGGACAACCGAACGAGTTCAAGAAGATCAACGGAACGACCCAGATCTCGCAAAGATTATGGAATACAAGGAGCAGGGCATACGTCCAGATTGGCAAGAAATGGCTAATGAGAGTCCAATAGCAAAGGCATACTGGGCGCAGTGGCAAAGCCTGCACTTACGAGACGGATGTTTATTCCGAGCATGGGAAAGTGAGGATGGAAAAATCACTAATGATCTTCTAGTGGTACCCAAGGCAAGAATAAATGAAGTGATAGCTGAGTATCACAATGCCTCCAGTGGAGGGCATTTGGGAATCACCAAAACCGTCGAGAAAATAAAGAACCGATTTTATTGGGTTGGATGTCATGACCATGTCGCTGATTGGATTCGGAAATGTAAGCAATGTGCAATGGCCAAAGGTCCCACTAAGAAAAGTCGAGGTAAGACGCACCAATACACCGTGGGTGCTCCATTTGAGCGAATTGCTATGGACATAGCTGGGCCATTTCCAATAAGCAACGCAGGAAACAAGTATGTTCTGGTGGTTATAGATTAGTTCAGTAAATGGCCTGAAGTATACCCCATTCCAAATCAGGAAGCTAGTACAGTTGCGGATGTATTCGTCAACCAATGGGTTACTCGTTTTGGTGTACCGATGGAGTTACACTCAGACCAAGGTCGAAATTTCGAATCAGTTGTATTCCAAGAGATATGCCGTATGCTGGGTATATACAAAACTCGTACAACACCTTTGCATCCACAATCTGATGGCATGGTAGAACGATTTAACCGTACCTTGGAGGAATATTTGAGAAAAGTCGTAGATAAATACCAAAGAGACTGGGATGTACATATACCAATGTTCCTCATGGCATATCGATGCGCACAACATGATACGACGGCTACTACACCGGCAATGGCAATTTTTGGAAACGAGTTAAGACTGCCAGCTGATTTAAAATTTGGAGTCGTAACACCAACGAGATCAACCGAAGGTAATTATACTAGCGAAAAGCGGGAACAGTTGGATGAAGTACATCGGTTCATCAGAGAGCGGTCGCAGATGATAAGCGATAAGATGAAGGCCAGGTATGACTTGAAAGCAAATTCAAAAGGGTTCTATGAAGGAGAGCTTGTAATGCTTCATAATCCACAACGAAAGAAAGGCCTGTCTCCTAAACTACAGACTCATTGGAAAGGACCATATGAGATTATAGCAAAGATAAATGACGTAGTGTATCGCATTCAACGTGCCTGGAATAAAAGAGCAAAGTTTAAAGTAGTGCACTTGGAGCGACTTGCGCCATATCGAGGGGAAGTATAAAAACTTGTTCGGGACGAACAAGGTTAAGAGGAGGGCAGTGTAACGAGTATCGATAGTTGATTACTCATCACTATTGTGACTGACTCTATTGGCAGCATCGAAACGAATGTCAACAAAAAGAAATAAGCGATAACCAGAACAAGCCAACGAGAAAGGAAGAGAAGAATCTCGATAAAGGAAGATTCTGGGGTGTTGCCAACAGAGTATAAATAGAGCCAGTGTTGAGAATTGAAATCAATCTAATTCCGAACGTGATTGCGAAAACATTTATACAGAGGCAAAAGTTGCAAGTACATTTAAGTGTTATAGTAAATAGTTGATTGTAAACAGTGTTGATTGTAAATAGAGATTATTAAATAAATTGTTGCTGTATATAGTTGTATAAAATAAGTGTTGCAGTTATCATTAACAGAATCCAGTGATCGAACAAGGTAATTCAAATAGAATTAAACGCTCACAGAATAAAAACGTAACAATATAATCCGCAAAATTTTACATCGTTTACACGAATTGGTTTGTGAACGTCTAAAGGCCGTAAATCAATGAGCTTATTATTGTTAACAAGAACAAAATAAAATTACCGAATATTTTTGACAGATTTTTGAATAGGAAATTTGTCAAAAAAGTTTATACTCAATATAAGTTGGAACTTAATTTTGTCTATGAATACCCGCTATTATCCTTAATATAAATTAAGTAAATGCACCTATAATTTACAGGCAGCAGGGAGCCTGTAAATTATTGGAAATTGGAATTTTGGAAAAAAGTAGGGCTGTGCAATTAATCGTTTGTTCATAAATTTTAATTAATCAAAATATTCGATTAATCAAATATGAAATTATTCGAATAATCATGATTTTTAATATTGAAATTGAAATAATTCGATTAATCAGAATTCTGATTAATTAGAACAAAATAATTCGAATACAATATTCAAAATATTGTAACGAGTATCGATAGTTGATTACTCATCACTATTGTGACTGACTCTATTGGCAGCATCGAAACGAATGTCAACAAAAAGAAATAAGCGATAACCAGAACAAGCCAACGAGAAAGGAAGAGAAGAATCTCGATAAAGGAAGATTCTGGGGTGTTGCCAACAGAGTATAAATAGAGCCAGTGTTGAGAATTGACAATGAATCTACTTCCGAACGTGATTGCGAAAACATTGATACAGAGGCAAAAGTTGCAAGTACATTTAAGTGTTATAGTAAATAGTTGATTGTAAACAGTGTTGATTGTAAATAGAGATTATTAAATAAATTGTTGCTGTATATAGTTGTACAAAATAAGTGTTGCAGTTATCATTAACAGAATCCAGTGATCGAACAAGGTAATTCTAATAGAATTAAACGTTCACAGAATAAAAACGTAACAATTGGTGTCAGAAGTGGGATTCTGTAAAGATGGTGAAAATTGACCAACTAAAAGTGGACCAGCTTAAAAAGCTGTTGGTAGAGATGAATCTATCGTCATCAGGTGCAAAGGCGGAACTGCTGGTGAGGCTGAGGAAAGCCATGGAGGCTAAGGGAATTAATGTAGAAGAACATGAGTTCTTTGAGGAAGACGATATACATGCAGTTGTGCACGCTGAGGAAGAGAGCAAAATAGATTCGAGTAGTCAACTCATGGATTTCATGAAAACGATGATGCTGCAGCAACAACAACAGCTACAAGAAAATGCGTCTCGCCAAGAAAGCATTATGGGAGAATTCCAGAAAACAATTGACTCCAAGCTTCAAGAACATTCGGCTCGTCAAGAACATGTCATCGAAAAACTACAAAAGGGAATTGAGATTAGATTTCAGGAAATTTCCGGAGCTATTAATGACAAAGTCACAGAGCTGAAAGAACATGTGGATGATTTGGATGATAAGCTGAAGGAACATGTCGACGACTGGGAAGATAAGTTCGAGAAATTACAGCACGAACTCAATCAACTAAAAATAAATGGACCAGCCACATCAGTGATTAGAGATTCAAGTACAATCAAACTAAAGTCACCAACATTTGACGGAAGCACGCCATTCAATATCTTCAAGCTTCAATTCGAGACAACAGCGTCGAAGAATCAATGGGATGATAGCGACAAGACTGCTGCTTTAATAGTCGCATTAAAAGGTAATGCTTCCGAGGTGTTACAGATGATTCCAGAGAAAGATCGTGGTAGCTATCAGTCACTGATGGACACACTCCAGCGAAAGTATGGAAATGAATACAAGAGTCAATTACATCGAGTGGAATTGAGATCGCGAGTGCAACGGAGTAATGAGAGCCTTCAGGAATTCGCTTCCGATATTGAGCGCTTATGTCATCTAGCGTTCTCCGGTAATTCGGAAGAGTTCGTCGAAAAAATAAAAATAGAGGCATTCATAGATGGCATACGTGATGGAGAGGCAAAGCGTGCCCTAGTCATGTCACCAAGAAATACTTATGCCGAAACAGTCAGTAGTGCTTTGACGTATGAAGCCGCCAGCTTAATGTGTCGACCAGTGCCAGGAGTACGCAAACTAGAGGGGAAAACATCACATCTGGTTGAAGCAGTGCGTCACGCAGTAAAATCAGTAGTTCAGCCTGAAGGAAGAACAACAGGTCGACGTGAAAACAAATTTAATGGTAAGTGCTTCATTTGCGACAAACGAGGGCATATAGCGCGTGATTGCAATCAATCGAATATGAAGCCTAAAGGTAGAACAAGGAATCAACGCAAAAATAAATTTGCCGGTAAGTGCTTCATATGCCATCGAAGAGGGCACAAGGCGCGGAATTGTCGCCTACGACACAAGCAACAAAGATCGAATTCACCAGGACAACGAAAGGACGATCGTGATGTCATTCATCGTAGTAAAGCTTATACTCCATATCGTCCTACTTGCACCGTAGATAGTAAACATTGTTCTCGGGAAAGAAACCAGAATCACATTGTTAACCTACGTCTTACGAATGTATTGTCGGAAGAGTCATGGAAAACCGAACGAGTTCAAGAAGATCAGCGGAACGACCCAGATCTCGCAAAGATTATGGAATATAAGGAGCAGGGCATACGTCCAGATTGGCAAGAAATGGCTAATGAGAGTCCAATAGCAAAGGCATACTGGGCGCAGTGGCAAAGCCTGCACTTACGAGACGGATGTTTATTCCGAACATGGGAAAGTGAAGATGGAAAAATCACTTATGATCTGCTAGTGGTACCCAAGGCAAGAATAAATGAAGTGATAGCTGAGTATCACAATGCCTCCAGTGGAGGGCATTTGGGAATCACCAAAACCGTCGAGAAAATAAAGAAACGATTTTATTGGGTTGGATGTCATGACCATGTCGCTGATTGGATTCGGAAATGTAAGCAATGTGCAATGGCCAAAGGTCCCACTAAGAAAAGTCGAGGTAAGATGCACCAATACATCGTGGGTGCTCCATTTGAGCGAATTGCTATGGACATAGCTGGGCCATTTCCAATAAGCAACGCAGGAAACAGGTATGTTCTGATGGTTATAGATTACTTCAGTAAATGGCCTGAAGTATACCCCATTCCAAATCAAGAAGCTAGTACAGTTGCGGATGTATTCGTCAACCAATGGATTACTCGTTTTGGTGTACCGATGGAATTACACTCAGACCAAGGTCGAAATTTCGAATCAGTTGTATTCCAAGAGATATGCCGTATGCTGGGTATATGCAAAACTCGTACAACACCTTTGCATCCACAATCTGATGGCATGGTAGAACGATTTAACCGTACCTTGGAGGAATATTTGAGAAAAGTCGTAGATAAATACCAAAGAGACTGGGATATACATATACCAATGTTCCTCATGGCATATCGATGCGCACAATATGATACGACGGCTACTACACCGGCAATGGCAATTTTTGGAAACGAGTTAAGACTGCCAGCTGATTTAAAATTTGGAGTTGTAACACCAACGAGATCAACCGAAGGCAATTATACTAGCGAAAAGCGGGAACAGTTGGATGAAGTACATCGGTTCATCAGAGAGCGGTCGCAGATGATAAGCGATAAGATGAAGGCCAGGTATGACTTGAAAGCAAATTCAAAAGGGTTCTATGAAGGAGAGCTTGTAATGCTTCATAATCCACAACGAAAGAAAGGCCTGTCCCCTAAACTACAGACTCATTGGGAAGGACCATATGAGATTATAGCAAAGATAAATGACGTAGTGTATCGCATTCAACGTGCCTGGAATAAAAGAGCAAAGTTTAAAGTAGTGCACTTGGAGCGACTTGCGCCATATCGAGGGGAAGTATAAAAACTTGTTCGGGACGAACAAGGTTAAGAGGAGGGCAGTGTAACGAGTATCGATAGTTGATTACTCATCACTATTGTGACTGACTCTATTGGCAGCATCGAAACGAATGTCAACAAAAAGAAATAAGCGATAACCAGAACAAGCCAACGAGAAAGGAAGAGAAGAATCTCGATAAAGGAAGATTCTGGGGTGTTGCCAACAGAGTATAAATAGAGCCAGTGTTGAGAATTGACAATGAATCTACTTCCGAACGTGATTGCGAAAACATTGATACAGAGGCAAAAGTTGCAAGTACATTTAAGTGTTATAGTAAATAGTTGATTGTAAACAGTGTTGATTGTAAATAGAGATTATTAAATAAATTGTTGCTGTATATAGTTGTACAAAATAAGTGTTGCAGTTATCATTAACAGAATCCAGTGATCGAATAAGGTAATTCAAATAGAATTAAACGTTCACAGAATAAAAACGTAACAATATTTATAATATTTTTTCCAGCACAAAATAGACAGGAAGGTTTCCAAAGCTATGATTATGAGAATACGTTTAAAAAGTTTATTTCCAAAAAAATTTCAAAAACAAAGAAAAAATAAAAATGAAATATATTTTGATTAATCAAAAACAATTTTGATAAATCATAATTTAGATTAAACGAATTGATTAGTCAAATAGAGTGTTTAATCAAAGTTTTGAACAATCAATCGCACATCGCAATCATAATATAGAGCGCTTCTTAGGCGGTTGTATGTTGACGGTCGGCAGCAATCTCGTCATGCGTAAGATCTTGCATATTACCAGACGATGTTTTTCTCACCAAAATACCACTTCATTTGCATATTAATTATAAAGTTCAAGAATTTTCAAACACATTTGATTTTCCAAATCCAAATGACGTGAAAGAATTGTCTAATAAAAAAAAAGTACTAAAAAGTAATGAAAAGTGGAAAAATCGTCTCTGTGGTTGGATATCGAAAACCCATAAATATAACATACTTTGCTTGAAGAGCAATCGGTCGATGTTATCGCTTCTACGTCTAAAAATTGGTGAGCATATTTGTCAAAATCAAAACACTTTGGACGTAGAACATAGCTCGTTGCGCCGATTTTTAATTTTGGATTGGAATTTCGGCGCAAAACTTCCACCGTTTTTTCTACCTACCTCGTTCGCACAGTTGCGCCTGTGTAGCTCAATGTGGACAGGCACTTACAGAAAAAACTGTGTTCAACAGAGTTGCATTTGAAACCGTGTAATTTTATCTTGCAATTTACACGATGTAATCATCGCGTAAAATATGTTTCATAAAAATATATGTCAGCAGATTTACGAGCATATAGTTTTATAATATTTAACGGTTTCCGCGGCAACATATGCACAACGGATGACAGCATACTATGGTTGAGCCCATTTTTACCTCTAATCGGCTCTCAGTCAATTTGAGAGAAACAGCTGTGTATGTGACGTCTTACTGGTCCAAAGGTTGCTTTATTGCTTTAAGAATCGTTTGATTTATTTATTTTGATAAATCGCCTCAGACGGACCAAGTCCGTCATTCATTTATTATTCCGCATTCTAACATTTTTCTTTTCAATTTGTTCGATATTTTATCTTTTCTTTAGTAGCTGCACCAGTGTTACGTCACAACGGTCACAAATACCATCTAATGGTCGTAATCCTTTAATTCTATCATTCTTGTAAATGCACAAAGATTCACATAGCAACTTCAAAATAGAATTGACTAAAAACACAGGATAAAAAGTATTGTTACGTTCTGTGAGCGTTTAATTCTATTTGAATTACCTTGTTCGATCACTGGATTCTGTTAATAATAACTGCAACACTTATTTTATTTAACTATACAGCAACAATTTATTTAATAATCTCTATGTACAATCAACTCTGCTTACAATCAACTACTTACAATAACACTTAAATGTACTTGCAACTTTTTCCTCTGTATCGATGTTTCTGCAGTCACGTTCGGGATCAAATTGATTGTCACTTCTCAACACTGGCTCTATTTATACTCTGTTGGCAACACCCCAGAATCTTCCTTTATCGAGATTCTTCTCTCTCTTTCTCGTTGGCTTGTTCTGGTTATTGCTTATTTCTTTTTGTTGACATTCGTTTCGATGCTGCCAATAGTGTCAGTCACAATAGTGATGAGTAACCAACTGTCGATACTCGTTACAGTATTATAGAAATTCTTGTATAAATCCAATAAAAATTAGCTCAGCTGATTGGCTATGTACACTTGTCATTCACCTTATTATTATGCCTTGAGAAATTGTTTAAAATTGAAAACATTCCTGTTTTAAAACGCGGTATGTAATTTAAAAAGTTGAGTTGACTATTTGGAAGGATATCAACTATAAAAGTTATAATGGATAGTAAAGCTGATAAATTAATGAAAAAGACCATAAAGGAACAACAAAAACGTATCAAACCAGGAGAGTGTTTAAAATACATACGCATAGTACTGGATAATCGCATACAAAAAATGCATTTTGGACTAGAATTGATTAATGAACTGAACAGCGCTCAATTGCAATATGAATTTCGTACTCTACCGCTGACGCATTGTATATTTTGGGAGCGTAGTGTACATCAAAGAACTATAGTGCCTGTAAATTCGCAAGATAATGCCATTGCGTTAGACGATGAGTGGCAAATGGAAAAACAAGTTGTCCAAATTATTATGGGCCGTGATATGCAGACAGCAATTCGGAATTCATCAGTTCAAACATTTGGTGAGGAATTTCATAAAGTATTTCCCGAAAAGCGTTACACAATAGTGATTCTACAAACAAAAGACGAGATTCCCACATCAACATCACATGTGATGGCGACAACTCAAGCTCTTGTTGATTTGCAAATGTTCCACCAAGTGAATACATGGAAAGTCGAACCGTCGGCTAAAGAAGTAATGGCATTTTTGCGTCGCTTTACCAAGTCCATTGCTGAGATACCGTACAAGGAACAGAAAAATGTTAATCTCAATTGTTTCAAGAAATTTTTGGCGAACGATAAGAAGCAGTGTGTACGCGTCGAAGGTCAAAATGGTTTGCGTCGTTTGTGGCAACAGCATTTAACACGCATACCACTAGTGACGTTGGAAGTGGCCGAAACCATAATTGCGAAATATTCGTGTCCCCGAAAATTGTTGGATGAATACAAATACAATGAGAATGCAATTCGTGAGATTGCCAATTTGAAAATTAATCGCAGTGGTCGTGTGGAACCGTTGCAAACAGCTGAACGGCGTATTGGTGAAGTGCTTAGTCGAAAACTGTATACAATTTATACAACAATTGATCCAAATACTATACTTTGATTTATTATTTGTTCATTTTTTTTAAATTTCATTACACATGTATTTATACAATTTTTGTAATACTTAAATCGTTTAGTTGTCATTAGAGTTAGAATATATATTTGTATTATAGTACATAATTGCTACATGTTATAATTAAAAAATCACATTATTTCGCATATTCCATAATTTAGTTGAATTTTAAAAAATTATTTTATGCTAATATTATTTTTTCCCCCCTTCTCAACTCACAATATATTTTAAATTATTATTTAATGAACATTGTTTTGTTTATATTTTACAATTTCTTTATAGTAAGATTATTAGATTGAGATATAAAAGTTATTTGTTTAAATTTGTTAATAAAACATTGAAATTAAGATGTTTAGAAATGAAGGGAAGATGAATTGTGTGTTGTAAAAAAAAATAACATAAAATAAATAACAATAAATGATTATTAAATAATTACTCTATAGCGAAATATTTATTTAAGGATTTTCAATTTATTGCATGTCGCTCAAAGAAATGGGTTTAAGGAAAACCGTGCACACAATTTTTTTTCTTAGTTTTCTTTTATATAATTCGTTTGTTGTGTTTCCATTGCTCTTCACTTGGTATTTACATAAGTATTTTTTTTTTATATATCGGCGTCGAATTTTATGTTGTAATTATTGTACAATAGAAAAAAAAATCTCATTTTTTGGTCAATTTTGTGGCAAAATTTTGGGTTTTCTTTTTGTGATCTAAAATCTAAACTAAAACAATAAAATATTTTAAAACAGCTTTGTGATTGGAAAGAATTGACTTCGACACGCGTATTGGCATTGATTTAAAAGGTTGTTTTTTAGGTTTTCTTTTGCCCTCTTCAATTTTCTCGATTACAATGAACGTATTTCTTTGTTGATATGTAAAGCACATGTGTGAAAGAACAAGGAAAAGGAAAATGAATCGATTGGAAATCAATAAGTGTATTCACATTTTAAAAGAAAGTATATTAAAATGTAATTATTTGATATCATAACAATTCTTCGCAAATATTATCAAGTGTTTTTGGGTACAGATTTGCACAAACAAAATTTAGTTATTATAAAATCTTCTTAAAACATATTTATTGGAATACATAAAATGAAATATGCTTTTTTTCGTTCTCTAACGTAATGTTCCCTCCTTATTTATTTGCATGATGCATGAACATATAAATTATATAGTTTAACAAATTTTGAACTGTATTAAATTTAAACTATGAATGTAACATATGTACAGACATATGCGTATGCGTTGGATTAATAATTATATGAGTAATTTTTAAAGCTACATACTTATTGCTATGCTTTAATCAACAATATGCATATTATTATTATTATAGTATTATTGGTAATTGTAGGCAAATATGCATATGAATGAATGTACATATTTATTATTAATAGATGGACTAATTTTTGTTCAATATATTTATATAGTCTATATGTACGTACGAATATGTAATATGTAATACATGCGTGATTATACGTGATTATATGGAATTTATTTATGTACTCGTTTATATGTATATATTTTCTCGAATAAGCATGAAACAAATTGGTATACCTAAACACAAAGCCAATGCAAAATTATGACTATTAAAAAAGAATACAAAATTAAAACAAATTTAAACAAAAACACACATCGCAATTACACGCTTAAATCACTAAAATAAAGAAAAACTAAACTATACTAAATGAAAAGGATATATGTAACATATTATCACTATAACGTGTCAAGCTACATACACAGACGGACACTATTGAACGACTTTATAGCGTTGCCAGTATACGTGTGAAACCCAGACATGCTGATACTATTGTCTGCCCTACACCCCAGACCATCGCATAAATCGGTGACATGGGAAAACTGGAGGCACGATGCACAAACGCAATAACAGCACTGCTCACAATACCGCTTATCGCTGGCGACACGAAACCCATCACAAGTATCAGTATTGAAAAGAATCGTCCGAATTTATGTTTGCGCAATGTTACAAAGGCAACTAATGCTGCGCACGTGTGTATAAATATTGAGGAGAATAGAGCCCATAGGAAAATATGATACCACATCTCACGAAACGTATTGAGACGATTCTGTGAACGCAATCCCATAACATCAGCGATTGTATCCAATTCATCGGATTCATCTGGATCGGACAACATTACAAGACGTATTATTTGCAGTGACGACGACGTCGTGGACACGTTTGTTATAATTCGTTTGAGTGTGTGTGTGTGTGTGTATAGCTGTGTTTGTATGTGTATTTAAGCAGGCAGGCAGGAGGAGTGTTGTGTGGTTTTTACAATACGTTCTTCTTCTTCCACTATGATTATTGCCTATTTTACGTTTAGTTGTTGTTGTTGTTGTGTTTAGATTGTAAATATCACAAAAATAAGAATTAATTATTAATATTCTTTTGTTTGTTGTTGTTGTTGTATCAGTTGTTCAGTTCTTGTTTTTCCCTTAACTTTGAATGGAGTTGCTGATGAGTGGTGTAGTTGCAGTGTTGAGTTATCTTCCGTGCTTCCCTTTTGTTCTTGTCTATTTTCAATTATATTTTCTGCCTCTCCTGATGATCAAATATACTTTAGTAGTTTTTCTCTTTCCACAAATACGATATCACTGCTATTTATGTTGCTGCCGCTGTTGCTGTGGCTATAATAGTACAATATATTAAAATCAGCTAATCTCTGTGAAAATGAACGCTGTCTAGAGCGCTTCTTATATATTGACGCTGATTTCTGTACACTTTGCATTTCAATGTGATCTAAATATAAATGGGAAAAACAAAGTTAATTAATCATTTAATATGACTGAGTATGTAATTGTATAGTAAAATATGGCAATATTCTCACAATGATGCATTATTACAATTTCATTGATAGCTGTGCGTCAGTCGATAGTGCCTTTGTTCGTTCAAGGCAGCAAGGTTATAGGTTATTGTACACATAATTGTCACACAGCTAATTGCTATTAATTTAATATAAAATAAACTACACATTTCTTTCTATTCACTATAATATCGAGAAACAATGGATAGATTCTTCTTCTTTTGAAGGCTATTTTACTTCCTCACGCAAAAAACGCAAACATCATTGAACTAGTTTTGTACTGACTAATTAATATTCAATAATAAAATATACGTTATACGAAAAGTAATATATTATAAAAGAAATAATGAATGAAAGGTACACAATATAATTTAATTATATTAATATATATATATACATATATATACGTATAGAATTTATCAGCACCAGCTTGACCATATCTTCAAATCATATACTTACTTCCTCAAATGATTTCCTTCACACAGTGATTTCTGTATATGGGTGTGTTGTATGTGTGTTTGTGTGTGCGTTTATCAGTGAACTGCACACCAGCACCCTAGACTGCGTCTTTGTGTCATAAGACTCACTATCTCACTGTTTTGCGTTTTCGTCGTTCGACTCATTAAAATTTATATTCTCAATAAATATGTTGATTTTTATTCCTTTTCATGATTTCTATTTGTTTTTTATTTTCTATCTGGTTTTTTAAAACACTCATGATATATATTCATTGAGTTTGTTAATCGATTTCAGTAAATAGTAGTTTTCGCTACATATCGCTTTCCTTTATATGCCTTACATTTCATTTCTGCCTCATTATATATTTTCTTTTTATAGAATGAATATATTGCGTATTTACACCGATATATATTATTTATTAATAATTAAAAATTAAGCGAATTTTTCGTGAAATACAACAGACTACACACGGACACTTCCCTAAAACACTTTTTTTCACAAATTATTCGCAGTATGACAGCTGTTGTCAATTAGGCTGCCAAAATAATTGTGTATTCAGATTGGCAGCACTTTACTGAAGGCAGTGTTGCAGTGCGTTGTAAAGCTATGGCTACATGAAAACGAAATAATGAAGGGTATATAATTAGTATTTGATTAAAATTGTACATAAAACAGCCTAAGTTGTTGTTTATATAAAACTAACTTCAAGACCTCCGATAATGTCAATACAGTCCTAAACGTATTTATTATGGCACGTTCACAACGACGAACATATATCTTATGTATGTTTGCGGCAATTAAAAAACAAATTAACATGGTAAATAGAACAAGAAAAAAATACAAACTGCTGTTCAAATAGTTGGTGTTGTAATACCAAAATATAAAAATTCGAAAGAGGCAACATTGTTTCTCTCTCAACAAACAGCAGTTCTACGTGACATCCAATTGAGACAGATTCGCTACTTCACTGTTAGCTTAAGTTTACATCATTATTTTGGTAATTGATGTCACACAATCTGATAAGATTTGTCGAGTCAGCTGACACGATTCTCTACGTTTCTTTAGGTTATCTCAATTAGTCAACACGTATCGGCATGTAACGGATCAGTTGTCTTGACAAACGATTAGACTAAACCTGTTGGTAGGTAACGTAACGTTGGAATCTATTGAAGATAGATTTTCAATGAAACGAATTATTCTAGTTATTTCGTTACTTTTCATGTAGTATATAGACTGAATTAACTGCGTCGACTGTGTTATTTACTCCATTTTGAACGTTACTTTACTTTACTCTGCCTTAAGTTTTGTCTAATTGCAGCATAATTATACTATAGTGCATTAAAAAAGGGGACTAGCACCACAACAGCTATAATAAAGCAAGAACTGTTTTGTGAATGCAGTTGCAAAATTCAAACAATAAAAGTACGATGGCGCTTAAAAACATGTATAAAACTGGTTGCATAGAACAAAAATGAATGCAGACCATACAAAAATAAAGTGAATAAAAACAAAGTACTGAATGGAAAGAGACAAAGTGAACAACTAAACAGCTGACATATACATATTTGTGATTTCGAATTCCTTTTCTGTTACAACAACAACAACCAAGCGACTATTATTGTTTTACCACCTTTTTAATGGTGGCCTTGGTAGCACAGCTGTCATATGCGCACATTGTCAAATAGAAAGGTATTCAGACAGGCAGCCAGGCGTACAAATTTATTTCCCTGTTTTAGTGACAAAAGGTGAATTTTTCCGTCGTATAATTTATAGAAATAAAATATACTTGCTGCAGAAATAAATTCGACTGTATACATATATATCAATTATATCTCATTTGAATTCGTGGTAAGTAGTACTATTAGAGTAAATTATATGTAATGCTGATATTTAATGTGCACAAATTACATCGATCGATTGAAGAAAAGAACCGGCACACAGTATTCAAACAAAGATATATTAGGGTAGATAGCTTATGAAATAGGCAGTTTTTTTTAGCATAGGCATGGTAAATGTATGCTATCGAAAAGGGAGTGTATCACAAAAAAGTTGATTTCTACTTGTTGGGTTAATTATTATTATTCTAATTCGCTTTTTTTTCAATTTTCAAATTCCAGTTCATTTCAACTGCAACTAGAATGAATTCCAATAATTATGATAGCGATCAAAGCGATGAAGATTTTTGTCCTGAAAAAGAAAAAACTATCAATGATTCAGATATAAGTGAAGAGGATGATACTGCGAGTGAAATATCTGATGATGAAGATGCGGAGGATGATGATAGAGCTGCAGAAGCTATGAAGAAAAGAAAATGTCGAACGAAAAGTTCGCAAAAGAAGCAAGTTAAGAAAAGCAACAAATCAAAAAAGGCGCATGATAGTGATGACGATGTGCAAGCTGTTGAGACAAATAATACCATCAGAAGAAGTACACGGCAAACAAAGGAGCAAGAATGTGACAAACTTGAGAAGAACGAACTTGAATCGGACGAGGATGAAAAATCACGCAGTGATGCGCTATGGGCTGATTTTTTAAGTGATGTAAAACCAGCTGCAAAGAAAAAACATGTTGAGGAGGTACCAACTACTAAAAATATAGATAATAAAAATAGTGATAAAACGATAGTTAATAACAAAAAGGCTGAAACATCACCGTCACCAACAACAACACTGTCATCGTCATCGTCGTCGTCATCGTCATTATCATTAATACCAGATGCAACAAATGGTAATGCATCCTCCAAACAAACAACAATCACTGAAGTACTTGATTTTGCTGGTGAAGAGATACATGTGCAAAAATCCATTAATGGTGAGAGTATTAAAGAGAATAAAGAGGCGTCGACTTCAGCAAGGAAAACCATCACCCCCTCATCGGCATTTAGCGGCATTTGTGGTGGCAGTAATGGGGCATCACGTTTATCGCATGCCACAGGATTGAAACGACCTGGTGCTAGTGGTGTTGGTGGTCTAGGTTCGATACTTAATCAAATTGGTAAAAAGAAAAAAATATCCGTTTTAGAAAAAACCAAATTGGATTGGAATAGTTACAAACAAACAGAAGGTATTGAAGAAGATTTGCAAACGTTTAACAAAGGCAAAGATGGGTATGTATTTGTATACCATGAGATGATTAAATTATTTTCATTAAAATACCTTTTTTTTTGGTTTTGTTTATTTACATTTAGTTACTTGGAACGACAAGATTTTCTACAACGTACTGATTTGCGCCAATTTGAAATTGAGAAGAACTTACGCCAATCACGACGTCAATCAAACCATTGATTCATCGCACGAATGCAGCAAGAATATACATACTAATGTATATTAAAATTACTATATATATCTATTAAACCTATTCAGCGAAATTCAATATATGCATACTTATGTATTTGAAAAGAAAATTACTACTTAATAATTTTGTATAAGTAAAAATGAATGTGACTAATTATATTTATTTTAAGCAAACTCTTAGGCAAACTCATCGACATACACACATACTTCTATATTCCATTAGTATTTATGTTAACAAATAATAATAATATATCACCCTAGAAAGAAATCACAGTGCAAAAAGTATGAAAGAAACAATAGCCTCAATGAAATATTTTTAAAATATCAAATTTCTGTTGTACCGTTTCCGAAGGCACATACATAATATACCTACAAATTAATTATAGAATAAAAATATGTATAAAATAAAACAAATTGATAATAACAAATAAGAATAGTTGTTGTTGTTTTCATTTGCTTCTATTTATAAAAGCTATTAATGTTGTTCCATAAAAATTCATATAGCTTCATATGAGCCCACCGCACTTCATGAAAAGCAATTGAAGAGAGAAGCGTTGTGCGAAAATGTCGTCCTGTGATATCTATTGCAGTTGTCAAGGGAAGACTTACGAACAAGAATTTTAATTCTTATTCCCAAGAGGCTGGGATATATATTGTAGTCTCATGGTTCACAACTGCGAATCAATGGATGGCCACAATCATGTGTCTCCGCCTAGTTGGAAAGTCGTATAATTTATGTAAATATACTAAGTCTAAATTAAGTCTAAATTAAAGAAACCTGATTTAAATTAGTTTAGCGGACAAATATCAAAAAATCCTTTTAACTTCCTGAGACTGCAGTAATTTTGTTCGTCCCACTTTAATGACATGGGAAGTTCCATGGTGGAACGAGCAATTTGTAAAGTAAAGACAACAGGTCAGGAAGCTCTCTAAAAGGGCCAAAGAAACCTCTGAGTGGAGAGAATATAGATCTGTATTCACTTTTTTTTTTTTTTTTTTTTTTTTACAAGTTTTTTTATTGAATCTTTCTAAAATTACTTAGAAACTAACAATATGTAATCAAATCTTACAAACTAAATAAAATTATGTGATATTCCCAACGTTCCATCACAATTTGTTGACTCACGAGGTATAGCAATTTCACAGCATATTCAGTGTATCTTTTCTTTTTAATCGACGATGCCCTGTGCTCAGCAACAATTGCCTAGCAAGGGGATTCGGATGACTGTGTAATTTTTGAATGTAGCTTCTGCAAGACATTGCAACTTCCTCAGAAATTGTGGGTACATTTAAATCTCGATGGATGTTAACGTTCCTCATATACCAAGGCGCGTTTACAATAATTCGCAGACACTTGGATTGTATTCGCTGCAATTTTTCGATATTTGAGGGAGATGCGGTGCCCCAAAACTGAATACCATAAGTCCAGATTGGCTTCAGGATTGCTTTATATAATAGCACTTTGTATTCGAGATTCAACTTTGATTTTTTGTGTAACAGCCACCATAACTGATTAATTTTAAGCTTGATCTGAGTTTTCTTTGCCTCTATGTGATTTTTCCAGGTCAGCCTTCTGTCGAGGTGAATACCCAAGTACTTTGTTGAGGAACATTGTGGAACTGATTGGCCATTAATTTTAAGTGGGGGACATGTATCTGGCCTTAGCGTGAAGGTTACATGTACGCTCTTTGATTCATTGACTTTTATACGCCATTTTGCTAGCCAGATTTCGAGAGAATCGATATGAGTCTGCAGGAGTTTAGTAGCTTCTATGGGGTTAGAGCGAGAGCACAATATTGCCGTATCATCTGCAAAGGTCGATATAAATGTATGGTTATTGCTGGGCATATCTGTAGTGTATAAGAGATACAGTAAGGGGCCCAAAACGCTTCCTTGAGGAACGCCAGCGTGAATATCCAATGGATTTGTTGTGTAATCCTTGTGGTGTACCAGAAATTGTCTTTTCGTGAGGTAGCTACTAAGCAATGAGGAGACATTTGCAGGCAGTAATAGTTTGAGTTTGTAAATAAGGCCGTCGTGCCATACTTTATCGAAAGCTTGAGTGATATCAAGAAAGACAGCTGAGCAATACTTTTTTTCTTCAAAAGTGTTCCTTATCAGAGTTACAATGCGGTGGACTTGTTCTATTGTGCCGTGCTGTTTTCTAAATCCAAACTGATGTTGAGGAATCAGTTGGTTGAGATTAATAAATGGAGTTATATTCATGACAAGTAGCTTTTCGAATACTTTAGAAAGTAGAGGCAGGAGGCTGATAGGTCTGTACGATGCAACTTTTGTAGGGTCTTTCCCTGGTTTTGCTATCATAATAATTTTTGAAGTTTTCCAGCATTTGGGATAGTGTTTAATACGAAGGATAGCATTGAAAATGTGCATGAGATGAATTACTGAAGCCGGAGGTAGCTCTTTTATCATTTTACCGGTAATTTTATCTGGACCAGGTGATTTTTTTGGGTTTAAATCTTTATAAATTGCTTTGAATATGTCCTTTTTTTTAATTTTGAGCGTTATTGAGCAAGGTTGAGAAGTTAATATTGGTAATGAGGACTGTGAAGAGGGTGGATTGGGTGTAAACACACTTTTTAGGTGGTTTGCAAAAGCCAAACCCTTCTCACAGTTGCTTCTAGCCCAATTACCGTCACTCAAACGGATGGGGGAATCAGTGAGAATTGGCCGATTTGAGTTTTTTGCTGATTTCCACAAAGAGTAGTCTGACGCTTCACCAGGTGTTAATTTCGCTATGTGCTCTTCTAACTCTTTGTTGTTTTTATTTTTAAAGGCTTGCTTTAACTTTCGAGTGCAGTGCTGTAGCTGTGTTTTCAGATTCGGTGATCTGAATTCTTGCCATTGTCTTCGGAGTCTTCTTTTCTGTCTCACTAGCAATTCAATATCGGCTGGTGTGTATGGGCTATAGTTTGATTGCTTGCATACCTTTGTGCAGGTGGCTGAGCTGAGAGCTAATGAGAGCAGCTGGTTGAATTTTTCGAGTGCTGAGTCTACATCGTGTCCATTTCTTAATACAGTACTCAGAGGAAGATGGGAATTTATATATTTCTTGAATTTTAACCAGTCTATTTTCTTTCTAACGCAATTACCTTGGGGGCTTGGTGATTTTATAGATATTACCGTGGGTGAGTGGTCAGATGATAGATCATAATTACACTCTGTGGAGATATTTTCCATCTGCAAACCTTTGGCGACTCCAAAGTCGATGAGATCGGGTATTTTCCTCTTGTCCGTCGGCCAATATGTCGGTTGACCATTTGAAATAACATCGTAGCCATGGTTAGTGATGATTGAACATAGTCTTCTGCCTTTTGGAGTTATTAAGCGGGAGCCCCAGTGAGTGTGTTTGGCGTTGAAATCGCCAGCAACCAAGAATTTGCTACCAAGAGTTGAGAAAAATTCTTTATATTGCTGTTCGGTAATACTGTATCTTGGGGGACAGTATATCGCAGATATTACTAGCTTAGAGATGTATTCTTCCAGACATATAGATGTTGCTTGCAAGTAGACGCTACTGAAATCTTCGAGAACATGATGTTTTATTCTGCTTTTTATCAATATGGCAGTTCCTCCGCGTGCCTTACCATGCGGATGATTTGTGGTGTACAGTTTGTAATATGGTATTTGGTAGCAATTTTTGTCAGTGAAATGGGTCTCAGATATCATCATTATGTCGATTTGGTTGGATGCAAGGAATTGAATTAGCTCCAAACGGTGCTGGCTTAAGCCGTTGGCGTTCCAGTGGCATATCTTGAGACAACTCATGGTCTGGATAGCAATGTTTGGAGTAACATCGATTGATTTTTCATCATTTCTTGCATCATTGTTTGCATTGAGTTCATGAATTGGTTCATATTCTGAATTAATGTTTGAAGCAAATGTTCAAGGGTACTTGGCTGTTGGGTGGGCAGTGAGTGTTTCTGCTCATTATTTACATTGCTTTGTTGGTGTGTGTTTTGTTTTAACACGCTAGCGTATGAATTGGTTTGATTCTTGTTTGGGATTGCAGAGAAGAATTGTGTTGCATCAATATTTTGTCTCTTACTTGAGTTGGCTATCTGAGTTTGCTCAACTTGTTTTAGAGGTTGATTGCTAGCGGAGAAATTTAGCTTTAGGGTTGTATATACTGGGCAACCTCTATAATTTGCGGTGTGATTACCTCCACAATTGCTGCATTTTTTCATGCTAGCATCGCCTTTAGATTTTGGGCATATGTTTGATTTATGGAGATCTCCACAAATCACACAAACAGCTGGCAGGGTACAATATGTCTTAGTATGTCCATATTCTTGGCAGTTACTGCACTGAGGAGGTCCAGTTCTCTTATGGGGTTCTTCGATTGTGATTTTGCGATGATTTTGTATTCACTGAATATATTTTAGTTAGATCATTTAAATGAAACTCTTGGCGAAGGTAATATGAAGAACTAAAGCATTGCCCCAAGTATCTCAACTTTACAAAATATTTCCTAAAGATCATTTAAATGATATTGGGCTCTTGAAAGAAACTAGATGGGTTATTCATACGAAATTTTCGGCAAATTGTGGAATATTTCGAAATGTTCGAAAAAGTACAATACAAAATACTACAGTACGAAAACCGATCCGGATAAAGAGCAGCACTGGTTGTTCGTTTATCTTTTCTTTAAAAAATATATGGGAGTTGTTTTATTATGAAGGTCTGGTGGTGTTTTCACGAGGTAACGTGTCTAACTGCCTCAACCGGGTGGGGCTAGCGCAATCCTTGTTGAAGTCATCGCAAGTCAACTCACTGGCTGTCATGTAGTTTGATCTGAGCGCTATGTGATGATAGCTTTATTTGTTAATGAGGGGTAGTCATGTAGCTTGCTCTGCTTACTATGTGATGGCGTCTTCATTATTATTAATGGGGCCCTCCATGTGGCGACCACCGGGTAACGTCCTCCTGGCACCCGCTGGGAGGCAGCTGAAGTGAGTGGCGAAAATCTCCTCGGTTAGAGGTTGTGCGCATAAAAAACCTGCCCAGTGAATAATGTAGAAACGCCTCGGAAACGGACTATCCCCTTTGTTAATGACACCCGCAAACGAAATAAGGACCATGAGTTACGGATATGCACCTGGAATGTCCGGTCCCTTCATAGGGAGGGTCCCTCTATCCAGCTGGTTGATGTCCTCGAAAAATACAGAGCTGACATCACCGCTCTCCAGGAAATGCGATGGACGGGACAGGGCTGCTCCAAAAGAGCATCCTATGATATTTACTACAGTTGCCATGCTGAAAGGCACGAATTAGGATGCGGATTTTTGGTCAGCAAGAGATTACGACATCTGGTCTCACATTTCACGCCTGTGAACGAACGGCTGGCCACAATCCGCATCAATGCAAAATTCTTTAAGATCAGCCTTATATGTGCCCTCGCTCCGACGGATGAGAAGGACAATGTGACCAAGGAGAGCTTCTTCCAGCGCCTCGAAGAAGCTTACGACCGCTGCCCCCGCCACGATATCAAAATCGTGCTTGGCGACTTTAATGCCAGGGTGGGCAAGGAAGGTACCTTTGGTCCAACTGTCAGAAAATTCAGCCTCCACCAGAACACCTCCGATAACGGAATGAGGCTGATCGATTTCGCCGCAGTACGAAACATGGTAATTGGTGGTACCAAATTCCAGCATCTCGACATCCACAAAGTGACATGGCTGTCCCCAGATCAAAGAACAAGAAATCAAATTGATCATGTGGTGATTGATGGAAGGCATGCTTCCAGTGTGATGGACGTGAAATCGATCGTGCCAACATCGACTCGGATCACTACCTTGTTGCAGCTAAGGTGCAAGAGACAAGAGAAGTCCCACACAGAGAAAGCTCTACGTCAGTAAGCTGCGATCACCAGAGACAGCAGATGCATTTGCCACTCAATTATCGGATCTGCTTATGCAGAACACTCACCCACTTGATGATACATGCGCACGGTGGACACATATATCCCACTCCATGACTACTGCTGCGGAGGAGGTAATCGGTTACTACCGGCCTCTGGTATGATCAGCAGGGTCGTGACGCTACCGCGGAGAAAGACTCTGCCTACAGAAAAACCCTGCGTATGAGTCTTACGGTGAACGAAGGCAAGACGAAGTATCTAGTGTCAACAAACAAAGAGTCCCGGCGTATTGGACAGCACGTCACTGTTGACAACTACGCTTTTGAAGTAGTAAGGGACTTTGTGTATCTTGGAACCAGCATTAACAGTAGTAATGACGTCAGCCTGGAGATATTGCGAAGGATCACTTTTGCAAACAGGTGCTACTTTGGGCTAAGTAAGCAATTGAGAAGTCGAGCTCTCTCTCGAAAACTACACTCTACAAGTCTCTCATCATGCCTGTCCTAACATATGGCGCTGAAGCCTGGACAATTTCCACCTCGGATGAGCGAATGCTTGGAGTTTTCGAGAGAAAAGTCCTACGCAAGATCTTTGGACCTATTTGCGTTGATGGCGAGTACCGAATAAGGTACAACAATGAGCTGTACGAGCTGTATGCTGCGCTGGCTAGGTCATGTCGAGCGAATGGAAGAACACGCTCCAGCTAAGAAGGTGTTATATTCGGAACCCGCTGGAGGACGACGCAGAAGAGGAAGGCCTAACCTCCGGTGGAAAGACCAAGTACTGGAGAACCTGACGGCGCTTGGAATTTCTAACTGGCACCAGCTAGCGAAGAACAGGGATGGCTGGCGAAGCATATTATATTCGGCCTAAATCGATATTCGGGTATTATGGACACATAAGTAAGTAAGTAAGTTGTTTTATCATAACAAAAAACAACACCAATTTCGTAAATGCTAAATGCGCTTAAGACTAACAACAACAATCGAAACGCGGATATTCTAAGAAAAATCCCAAATATCGAAATATGCTTTAAAACCGACTTGATATGTACAGAGAACTCTGTTTTAGTAGACTTTTCTCTACGATTATCCTTAGCAGACGGTATGGGAAACAGATAAATCTACATCACCTTAAAAAAAAATAAAATAAATATGTGGTACTTATAAGACCCGAAGGCTCTTTGGCCGAGCTTCTCTTCTAGTACTGTTGTGCGTGTTAAATTTTTGACAGTATTAGAAGGAACCTACTTATTTTAACCGGTTCCGAATGACAGAACTCTTGCGACACAACTTTTTCAGAGCTTTGACACAGAGTTTTTTCGGAAGCTTTTCCATGGCAAATTGTTACTGCAGGAAGAATTGGCAATTGGTCTACAGATCAGATGGCCAACACACTAACCACTTCACCATCACCTTTAAAGCATTTCAATATATGGTTTACTGATCGATCTAAAACAGAAGAAAAGGGTACACTCGTATATTTATTGTCATTGTACTGGTCTTCGACAAGCTACTTAGACTATTCATGAACTTAAACACGTTCCAGAATAGAATCCAACTAAGCAGATCACATCAGTTATGTCACGGGGCATAACTTGTTAAAAAAACCTCAACCTCAACAAAAAAAAAAAGAAGACTGGAGTTTTCCGCCATAAGCTTTAATCATTAAACGTTTGACAAGATCTATTGTAATCTTCCTAAGAACAGTTGAAGAGATTCTGGTGCTATAAATGTGCTTTGGGTACAAAAAATCATGTACGGTGGCAGTGCCCGTAACACCTGCGGCTAACCCTCAATGTATATGTACCATAACAGGCTTCAGTCTGCCAGTCACAGGTGTCGGGCTGATAAAACTAAAGTTACTTAAGTCTTTGTCTTTGAATCAGAGAGACCACGCCTACGTCATTACTGATCCACCCTCGTAATGCGTCGTTTAACCTTTAGACAACTTGGTTTCTATTTTAAGTAAAATATAGACTATGTGCTGTTGATTACTCATTTTTTTCTTTTTTTGGTTGAAACTTAAATCTAATGCTACAAAAGTATACACATCGTAATATTGTTGTTAAGGGGGTGTTCCCGTCTAGAATGCCGATTTTAGGCTGTTTTTCAAAAAATTATTTTGGAGCTACAAGGCAACATGCAATATTGCTTGTTGTTCCTTATTATTTGGAGAACAGAAACTCATATTTGTGTAAAAAAATTTTATTTTCTAAGTACAAATTTTCAGTGGTCAATGCGACCTTGTCACGCTGATTTTCACTGCTGGCCGATAAGAAATTTCGGGAACCAGTAATCTGAAACAGAAATGGGTATGGAATTATTAATCTGCAATAAATTCCGCGGATGCTAAACCACAGTTTTAGTCAAAGTGTTAATTAGAAACAAAATGGCGGCCATATGAAAAAAAAATTGTCCAGTTTTGCCACCTTTTTTTTACCTTTAGAGTGCTTGAAAATATATTTAACAATAATTTTTTGATGAAAACTTTGGTTTAGCATCCAATGAAAACTATCTAGAACATTTTCCCAAAATTTCAAGTCGATACCTCTCATAGTTGCTGAGAAAAGTTATCGGCCAGTACAAAAAATGTGGTTTCGAGAAAAACGCGTTTAAAGTTTCGACATGACATGATCGGCGAGCTGAGATTACTTCAATTAACATGCAAAAAAGTGGGTACTGAGTTTGCGGATTGAAAAACGACTTTGGGGGGTGATAGTATATAGTATAAGGTACAATAAAACGCCAAAAAAAAAAATCGATTTTTTCAAACTTCTACCCGGGAACACCCCCTTAATGGAATATCAGACGTTGCTGTTTGCTTGCAACTTGTTTGAACATAGTCGAGTTAAGCGAACTCGATATTCGTACCACTTAAGTAAAGTTTTCTGCTGTTTTTCTTTTGTTTGTCTAAACTTCTTTAGTTGAATTCGATAACGTTTGTCTGATAATGATCATGCGCATGATGATGGTGGTCATTATGATAATGTTATATTTTAACAGTGCTTTTTTTTGTTGTTTTTGCTCTGTATTTGTATTAGTGTGTAAGTATGTGTAAACATAATCATAAAATGTTGTGACTTTTATCAATAACTTAGTCAGTTGCATTCGGATTGGACGCGGTGAAACAACTTTTCAGTGTGGTACCACGCGCGCATAGGCATGAAAATATTTTTGTAAATAAACAATAAATATAGCTAGTGTTAGTGCAGATTAAATTATACAAACAAAATTTTTTTTGCGGATATTAAAATTTTCAAATTTAAACGCTTTATTACAGCAGAAGCTTCTTCCGCAAACGTATCGCGTGTTAATTGCATTCGTCTATAATGAAAACTTATTATCAAAGAAAGTTTATAATATTAATTTCTTACGTTCGACTTTAGCTCACTTACTATTCGAATCGAAAATAATTAAATTCACATTTTTATTGCATGTGAAAAGGCAAAAAAAAAGTAGAAAATTATAATATGAAATATTAAAATGCTTATAAATTATTAATACCTAATTGTATAAAAGAAAAAATAAAAGCTAAAACAGGCGGCATTTTTTTTTGGAAATTCCTATTTTTTTGTTTCTTCGTCGTCTTTTTTTTTTTGGAAAATTATGTGTGTGTGGTGTGCTGATTATTGTATTTGGTTGTTATGATTTTTTGATATTAACTATTTTTTTTGGTTGTTTTTATTTTTGGTGAAAGTGTTGCACATTCGCTAGTACTTGTATTAAAAGAAAACGCGGAAAATAAATTAGAGAAAAAAAAGTTTTTCGAAAAAAAAAAAATTGACTTGCATGTAAACTCATATGTATATATATTATTAAACCTATTCAATTCGATATTAAAGAAAAAATTGGAGTGGGTTTTCTGAAAGCATAAAAATAAAAAAAAAAAACTCCAAAAAAACGAATGCAGTAAAAAATAATCGAAATAAAATCACAACAAACTAAAGAAAAGTGACTAACTAATTTACTTGCCTCTTTGTTGTTTTTTTTTCTTTCTATTTGTTTTGGAACAAGTTAGCCAGGTATTAGTTACTGGCACTTTACAATTCGCGCTTTTATTGCTGACTGGTTAATACTGTAATATTTGTACATTATTTTTCGTTTTTGTTGTAATTGCAAAAGAAAAAAATCGTTGTTATTGCTTTCTGAATGCAAGTTAATTTTTCCAAAAAAAAAAAAAAAAAATTATAATAAGTGCAACTATCAAATTTTTGCACTTCGGATAAAGTGTAAAGAATTAATAAAGGCTGTTGTAAATAATTCAGGTTTGTTTAATATATATTTATTTATTTATAAGAATTAAACATATTTTAATATAAAATATTTTATTTTATATATTTTACATTTTATTTATAATTTTTTTCTTTCAATTACACTATTTCGATTACTTACTATGAGTCTTCCCAATATTTTATTATTACGACTCATAATAATTATTATCAATATTCAAAATTTTGAAATTCAATAATTATTTCTTCATTTATATTCGTTCTTCTGCTGTCATCATTATCATCAATCAATAGACATTCTATGTTCAGTGTTATATTATAACATTTCGAGTTCGTTTCTTAAGTCTCTTAATAACATAATGTAGATTAACATTTTTTTTTCTCATTAATATAATATTTATGAATTTCTTTGCGGTAAATTATAAAATTTGAGTAAAAATAAAAGCATATTATAAAAAGTATAGCAACAACTACAACAACAACAATAAAATAGTCATAAATATCTTTATATATTGGTATTTTAATCTATATTGCTTTTGTGGTTCCCTTTCCCTTTTTTTGCGCAAACTAGCACATGCATATAAAAAGAAAGAAATCAATATTTAATTATTCGCTGTAGTAACAATTAAAGTACAAACTTATAGCTTGACATAAATATTTACAAGTTGAGCAATTTTTGTTTTTTATTACTAATTAAGGTTAACATAACAGCTATATAAATTTATATGATAATAGGCCGCACATTAAAAAAAAAATACAAAAAAATGTTGTCTGACGACACGTATAAAGATTATATTAAAATTGGAGGAATTGGATAAAAATTTACTTTAAACACTTTTAAAGAAATAGTAAATTTTGTAAGCATTTACAAGTTAAATGACAAAAGTTCAATAAAAATACTTAGGCAGCTTAAAATTGAATGAAAAAAAAAATACTGCGTTTATTTCGAAAAATTTATAAATACGAAACTACTGGAACAATTTTAATCATATCGAATGTTTGCCATAAGCATGTATATATCATTTATTATATTGTAAACAGCTTCTTTTAGTAACATGCTTTAGCAAATTTTGTATTTTTTTTCTTTTCCATTTATTTTTGATATTTTTCTTGTTTTTGACCTAGTAAAACAACTGGTCCCCAATACAAATGTTATAAATTGAAAAACTGATGGATATACTTATACATATGTATATGCATGAGTGTAGTTGTATTTGTTCATAGAAGTAAATTATACATGCTCATGGGATTAATTTTGATTATAAGCAATTATAAATTTGTATAATTATGATTATGAAATTCTAGAAAAACGTTTAATTTAATATATACTATGAATCGATAAAAATAATGCATTTTTAAAATTTTTTTGTTACATAGTAACATCTTTATCTTCATTGACCACTATAGTCCTTACAAAAGTCCCAAAAATATTCAACTAAATGAACATGTAATTTGGCATTTGTTTTAAAAATATTGAAAAAAATGATAATTGCGAAAATAAGAATAATAGAAAATGCAATACCTAAGGATAGTGTATTTTTCATGTTCCAATATAGTTTACTTTTCGCCCGATATATTTCGTCTATTGGATTTTTGTAATTTTCCAAAGCTGTCCAAAAAATGAGATTTTATAAGGCGCTCAAAATGTTTTTGTAAGACCTTTGAACCTAGTTGCGATGGCAGAAACAACTTGACATGGTAATAACGATCGAAGGAATACTCCAATTTACAGTCCAAATATTGTTTTGCTTGAAAACCGGTAATGGTAATGTCAAAGAAGATGATATCTTATTTTAAATTTGAATGGATCCAATGCTAGAGGTTTTACTTCGAGGGTTCGACGTTTCAAAAATTGGGCTCACTTTTATTAAAACTATCACGTTTAGCTACTTTCAATTTTGTAAATAAAACTATTAACTCCTGAAATCTTACAAGTTATAAAACTTTCGTATCAGTTGCATTTCATTAACCTAATGCCTGATTTGGTGTGAAATTTATAGTGTTGGAATGTAAACGCACTTTTAAGTGCAACTCTCTCATATGAAACGTAAACATTAACACGCAACTCTGATGATGCTACACATACATAGTAGGCATTGAAAATGACCCATTACTCATAATTTTTGAGAATACGTTATGAACTCAGAAAGACATTCGAATATCGGCAAAATCGACAATAGGATCACAGGATCACAATACAGGGTGATATTTTAAGAGGCTTCGGATTTGAAAAAAAAAAAAACATAAATTTTAGAGAAATGTATATGGGTGTCGTAGCTCAGTGGTTAGTGTGTTCGCCTTCTGATCTGTTGGTCGTGGTTCAATTCCCGGCTGATGCATAACAAATTTAATATCGATAAGATTTTTCTTTCGAATGGTACCCAACTGACGGCAAGCAATTGGCAATTCTTCCGACAGTAACAATTTGCCATGAAAAAGTTTCTAAAAGAACTCTGTGACAAATCTCAGAAAAAGTGATGTCACAAGGGTTCTGCAGTTCGGAACCGGTTAAAATAACTAGGTCCCTTCTAATACTGTCCAAAATTGAACACGCACAACAGTAATGGAAGAGAAGCTCGCCCAATGAGACCTTCGGGGCTTTAAGTGCCACATATTTATTTTTTATTTATATAGCTTATGCATTATTTTCGTTTTTGTTACACTCGATCAATGATGCAAAATTGATTTCGAAAGAGATCTGGAAATTTTTATAATTCTTTATAAGAAAAATTATAAAAATATGTAGTCGATTGAATGGAACTTGTTTTGAATTGTGCAACAAACTTGTTGACAATTAATGATCAAGAAAAAAACAAGAATATCACAAACACATTTTCATTCACTAAAAATAATCAAATCAAGGTTAAACAGGTTTAATTAGTTATTAGCTATCCTAGGGCGTTTTGGATTTCTCATCAAATTTTATTTCTTTATTTGTTGTTTGTTTTTCATATGTTTTGTGGGTTTTTTTTTTATTAAACAATTATCGTTGTTTTAAACATTGCTGTATACACACACACATGTAAACAATAATAAAATTTAAATAATTATAATAAATGCAATAAATGCAATTTTACGAAAATTTAATTAAACTATATATTGTAGTGTTGACAGTAAACTGCTTGAGAAAATTACAAAAAAAAATCAATTAAAACACTAAGATGAAATGACTATTACCATAGCAAAGAGTTTTTAGGGTCAAGGTCGTTGTCGTGGTGAATGTTTGGACTCATCATTAGATAAACAATAAAAAGAAGTAAACAATAATAATAATAATAATAATAATAATAAAAAAAAGTAATAATATATACCAATAAAAATGTTAACAATTTATAAATGATTGCTACATGCATGTACGAGTATATCAGACATTTGAAGAGTTGTAATTGAATTAGTACATTCAGCTTTCTTACTTATAATGAAAAAAAAAACTTGAATCAAAATTACAATTAATCAAGTGCTGCAAAAATTTATACGTAGGTATATACAATACATAAAAAAATACGCACAAGAACAGAAAAAAAAAAACGATAATAATTTTGAGGTACCTACATCAATTTGTTGGTAAACATGATTATTTACTTTTGCTGATGGCTGTTGGCTGAAGGTAAATAAAATATGTACATACATATAATAAATTTATGTATGCTTTTTTTCTGGTTTTCTTACTTCCCAGTCATATGACTAATAACAAAAATGCTTTTATAATCCATTGCACAATAAGACGATATATAAAAATGTTTCACCTTCTCATTATTATTGTTATTGTAATTAAATTAAAGTTTTATACATTGTACTTGTATGTATGTACATAATTGTGATGGGTAAATTATATACAATATATAAAAGTAACATCAAATAATTTATATGGTATGAATATAGTTTTTTTCCTCTTAGTTTATACGAGTATCTAACATATGTACATTTTGCGTGCGAATTATGCAATTTTATAAAGCAAAGAAAAGAAAAGAAAAAAAAACTAAACACTTAATTTGCAATTGTTGAACGTTTTGTGATAAATTGATTAGATTAATGTATGACATGTAATTTGATTACATTTCATTATTTTAAATCTCAATGTTTTAAAAATAACCTTACAGTCGGTCTGGGCCGTTCCAACCATACCCTGCATATGTACAGGGTATGCTACATTAAGAAGTAGGCGTGGCTCAACAATTTTTCTACACTTGAAAGTAAGTTATGGGGGGGGGGGGTGTTTAAAGGCTTAAGATAATTCCCCAACTTTGTAGGGGAAGTAAATAATATTGGCGTGATTTGCTGATTTCTTGCAAGTTTATTACAAACGACAATATTCAACTTCGTGCTAAATATGCTTGTATAAAGTTAAGGACTGTTGAATTTCTGGGCGCTTTAAATATAAAACAAATTTCGACGCTTTGTATGGGAGCTAAAGAAAAGAAGTGGACATGGCCTGCCTCTTTTTTGTAAATCTAATTATCTTTACAATACTAATTCACACTATAAATAGGATTATCCTAAGCTGAAGAGTTTGGAAGACTTAGTATAGGAGCCCTATTAAGAAGTGGGAAGTGGTTTGCTGATTTAATGCCAAATTATTTCCGATTAGCATGTTAATCTAAGTGTCCGTTATGGTTGCTCTAGACAAAAAACTGCCAAAGTTACAGCGGTTTAAATTTAAAAGAAATTCAGTCATTTTGTATGGGCGTGGTTCGATCAATTTTTGTAAATCTGTTTCTTCTTACACTTAACTTAAATATGGTTGTTCTACACTGAATAGTTCGTATGATATGGCGGTTAACAATTTTTTTTCGTTTCCTCGATTTTGTATGGGAGCCACATAAAAAAGTGGGCGTGACTTACTGATTTTACGCCAGCTTATTTTTGACTGCAATATTAAACTAATTGTCAAATATGGTTGTTTTCCACAGAAGATTGTCGAAGTTATTGCGGATTAAATTTAAAAGAAATTTAGCTAATTTGTATGGGAGCTACTATAAAAAGTAGGCGTGGCTTGCTCATTTCCAGCAAAATTATGTAGCAGTATAATATAACTGTAGCTGCCAAATATTGTTATCCTAGATGGTATATAAAGTGAATTACAGCAAATTAAACATTTTCAATATTCCGAGGTTAGTCATTTTGATTGCTCCATGTGGGTGTAACAGTTAACTGATCATATCCATTATCTATTCTATGTGTACCATTGGATATCATAGATTACTAAATTTTGTGAAAATAGGTCAACATTTGCTCAAGTTATCGTATGAAGCAGCCAGATGACAGACAGACGGATGGATATCGTGGTGAAATTAACTATTTAGGCGATGCTGATCAGAAATATATGATATATACTTTTTCTATATCTCCGGCGATTTCATAAAGTGATTACAAACATCTGATCGAAATGAACATACATATCATGCACTTGTACAGGGTATGATAAAGTGAACATGAGCTTCATTTTGTATTTGGTATGTAAATATAACATACCCGTAATTGAGAAAGATGAAGAAGAAAAGCATGTTAAACGCATATAAATTGAATTAGTTGCAATTATAAATTTATATGTATATAAAAACGATTATACCATGAAATATTGATATTATCTAATTAAAATAACTTAATGCATAAGATGTAAATGGCATTTCGCAATATATGATTTTTTTTTGCGTATAAAAATTATGTTTTTAATTATATGTATTCGCTGATTCAATGGAATATTGTTTTCTTCATTATATAAATTGTGTGTTTCTTGTTAAGATCTCCTAAGCCTAATTGAAAGTTATTCTTATTTAGTTTTAAATCGATTTGTGCAGAATCGATAAAATTGCCATAAGTACGAGTGTGGTCCCAGAACTACCCGATCTGACATATAGATGTCGGCAGTAGTTTGAAAAAAATTACTTTGGTGAAAAGTAGGAACCTTATAAAACATATGTTTTAGGTTTTAAGGTGCCACGTTGTTTAGGCATTTTTTTGGAGCCATCGAAAATTAAAGACCTCAGTGAATTTGTAAACATGGACAAAATTGGTCACCGTTATGTACTCGTAATTCAATACTTTCATTTGAAAGGTCTCAGTCCAACGAATATTGAAGCCGAACTAGATTCTACTCTGGGGGAGTCTGCTCCTTCGTTTACAATCATAAAATATTACAAAATTTGTTTTTTTCTTTGTTAGGTCATGTAGTTCTGGGATCGCCCTCGTATGATGGCATTTTGTTAGAGAAATTACCAAAAATACATATTAACCAATTACAATTTCTCAAAGATGCTTTCTTAAATACGAGTAGTACACTCTTATTAGCCCAATTTCATAAATTTATAACTTATTTGAGTTAGTAGTTTTAACCTATTATTTTATATTCTATGAAGGAATATTTTATCATTTCATCATCAACAGATTTTCATCAGTAACCGTTATTCATGTAATTGGGTCCACTCTATCACCCAAAAGGCCTACCAATAATATAAATTATTTCCATGTAATTGTTTTCTATGCAAATGATGTACCAACATACACCATAAATTATCATTGTTTCATGTAATGATTTCTATTCAAGCATTTTTATGCTTGTTATAAGTGCTTGTAGTTGTTTTAACTATATACATACATACTCATATATTACTACGATATATCTAAAGAGAAAAAAAGTATTGTACATTCACAAAAATTATATGGTAAATACAGATATTCAACAGATTAAAACGTGTGATACTCCAAGTGACAATAAAACAAACAAAAATATTGTAACAAGTAACAAGAGTTGGCGAAAAAAAAGTATAAATGAAATATTACTATAAACAAATTGGAGGAACACATTTGTAAAATCACACATAAAATTTAATGAACAAAACAGAATAAGATATCGCTCGTTTTGTAAAATAGAAAGAAATATTGTATTGTATTATTCAATGAATATGAAATTAGCATAGAAAGTTTGTTTTTTTCAAATTATCTAAATATAATTTTTAAACTAAACATTTGTTGTTAGTTAATTTAATGTATTCGATTATGTTAAATGATATATATCGTATATATTTAAATATTAATTTAGTATTTAAGCACATTCATGCACATGTGCATAAAAATATTAGGGTCGCTTGATACATATTGTGCAGAAATATGAAAAAAAAGAAAAAAAAACCAAGATTGCGGCTTCTATTTCTAATTATTCGCGATGTTAATCGATGTATTTTTATACATATTCTTTTGCCAATGAGGTACGAAGGTCAGGCCACCACAGTCACCAATTAAATATGACTAATCGCTGGTTAATGTGTTGGTATTCTATGCAAGAGTCGTAAATTCGTATCATGGTCAACATAAATTTTTATAGAATCATTTGTCGACAAAATAACACATTGATATGAAAAAGCTCTGTGAAAAAGCTCATAGAAAGTGATGCCACAAAGGTTGTGCTGTTCGGAATCGGCTTATATAAATATGAATACGCTAGAAAATATGACGAAAAAACGGTTAATAAATGTTAATAAATGTTATAACTCCTTTTATGGGACCAGTTGCAAGCCTTGGTTAATCCACAAAATGATTTTGATAGCGCTATCAGTCTTTGTTTATAACATGTGAAGTGAAAACGTGAATTCCGAGTCGTTCGAAAAATGTTTTGAAGTAGTGTTCTTAGTTTGTCACCATGGTGACCGAAAACTAAGCATTTCAGCAACTGCAAAAGTATTGAAAAAGTCGAAGTTGTGGTTGTGTTAGAAAGATTTTATTTATTTTGTACTCATTTATACATTATCTGTAAATTCAAAATGGCATCATCCTTGGCGATGCCCTTAAGAGCTCGTCTAGCAATTGCTGAGGTTTAACCCCGCCGATGTACATTGAGGAGCGCCAAACCACCCAATCTCTTATTTCCAATGCTACTACGCAAATACGTGTTCAACCTACTACTACTCTTCTTTTCGTGTGTTAGACTAGTACCTGCTAGAAATACGGTTATAAAACTATGACTTATGAAGAAAAAAAAAAAAGAAGGTACACCTTAGCCACATGTCGATGTTAGATAGTCATCTAGCCAGTATGTTTCAAAATCGTATGCCATTTGACGGAAACAACTAGGATCAAGAATTTTCTTTGGCAAGATCTTCTGAATATTTTTGAGGAGATTTTTGTGATTGACAGATCTCATTTTGCCGAAGAAGAAGCTGTTATGGTGAATGGTGAACGTTATCGTGACCTGCTCATCGGTTCTTTATGGCCAGAATTGAATGAATTGAATGATAATGACACGTGACTCAAACAAGATGGAGCCACATGCCATACCAGCGGTAAAACACTTCACTTATTATCAATTAAATTCGATGATTGCATAATTTCCAGAAATTTCGATGTTGCATGGCCACCGAGAAGGTGTGATCTAAGAGTTTTGGATTATTTTTTATAGGACTATTTTTAAACCCCAAAACCCTACCGCAGTAAATTTGCCCGTTTGTATCAACTAGACTATTACAATAAAAATAAAAATATGTGGCACTTTTAAGCCCCGAAGTGCACTTTGGCCGAGCTTCTCTCTCAATACTGTTGTGCATGTTGAATTTTGGACAGTATTAGAAGGGATCTACTTATTTCAGCCAGTTCCGAACGGCAGAATTCTTGCTCTGAGCTTTGTCACAGAGTTCTTTTAGAAGCTTCTCTATGGGGAATTGTTGTCAACAGGTGGGTACCGTTCGAAAGAAAAATATCTTCGATAACAATTTTCTTTTGTGCTTCAGCCGTGCATTGAACCCATGACCTATAGAGCAGAAGGTCAACACACTAATCACTGAGCTACGACACCCATTATTAATCACCGCAAATAAGTTTTAGAGCACTGGAAACCGTGATTGGCTTCTATTGGAAGACAATGATCCAAAACACAAATGTCGTTTGTGCACCGCATCGAAAAGGTGATATGAGATTCATCAAATGAAATGAAAATGTTTGGGCCATCATCAAGCCCAGGCTTCGGGGAAAAACATTCATCAATTTAAAACAGCTCGGCCCTTTCCCTCAACGTCAATGGTGCAACAAAAGAATGCCCAGCTGTTGCACCAAAGTAATAGAGAATCAGGTAGAGTGGATAAAATATGAATATTGTTGTGCATTAGCTAAGGGAATATTAGAGCATTTTATAAAAACAGATCAAACAGAGTATGATTTTTTCATTTTCTACTATGAATCACACTGTAGGTGCCTACAATTGCTATCCATATTGAACAATTTAGCAATATTTTAAAGTAAAATAGAAGACGCTAAATACAAAAATATTCAACTATAATAATGACTTCAATAAATGCTTAGATACATATTGAATAACAGTTATTTCTTGTTTACATACCGCTATACGCATACATTTTTATTTACCTCTGCTCTTATGTCCATTGAATAATGATGATGGTGAATCTTATTCGAATGTAGTATTGTAGTAGTATTCAAAAGAAAATTTGCAAAAAGAGAAGATGGAAAATCAACAAAATGAACAACAATAATAACAACTAAATACAATAAAGTCATTCACATTGCTGAATCTCATCAATTTGATTGCGGTTTATTTGGAAAAATTATAATATATTGTACATACTCGTACATAATATACGCAATAATGAATAAAGCAAAAAATATAAAAAAAATTGTAGAAAAGCAAATAAATAGAAATAAATAGTAAAAGAAAATTGGTTAAAAAAATATAGATTATATATTTGCTGATTTTCAAAAAAATCACGCAAGCATATCTTTCAAATGTATGGTTAAAAAAATATCCAAATAACTATACCCGTACATAAATACGATATGTGTCAATTGAATTTATTCATACTGTTAGACAAGAGTAAAACAAACAAACAAAGCAAAAAAAAAATAAAAAATAAACGATAACAATAAAGAAAAGAGAATACTTTCACTGTCAATGTTAGGTTAAGTTAATGCTGGTTGGCATTTGATGAAATTTTTGATGACTACATATGGGTATGTCGCATATATTCGCCAGTATTTTATACACCATGTTTGATGACAATGATGAATTGATTGACATTATTGCTGATTTTTGATGATGGTTTGATAGAGTAAAAATCACATTGTAGATGACAATATTAATAAATTATTATAAATTTTTGCATTTATGGTCATTTGTATCTAATACATTCATATAAGGTATTTACATATGATATTAATAGAAAATTGAATAGAGATAAATTAAGAAATTGAAGCAAAAATAAATTAAACTTTAATAGAGTAAATTAAAAAAAATTGTTCTTAAGAGAAATGTGTTTCAATCGATAGATTCGTTTGATTTTTTGGTGTTACATTTTCGTATATGGCTTGAATTAGATTAGAATAAGTATAAATTTAGGCAAACACAAGGAGTGACAATTATGTATTAAGACTCGAACCATATTTCAGCAACCAAGCGCGCCATCTATGTGCATTTTGAAGCTTCAACCTTCCTCTACTAACTGTCAAAATTTTATGGCATTTGGTTGACATTTAATGTTTATTGACATTCATTTTACAAAACACATGTTCGTTTGATGTTGAAATTTTAACATGGAGCAAAGAGCGGTCATTAAATTCCACGCAAAAATTGGTGAAATTGCATCAGAAACATTCGGAATGATGCAGCAAGCGTATGGCGATGCTTGTTTATCAAGATCAAATGTTTTTATATGGCATAAACGGTTTGTGGATGGCAGAGAGTCGCTGGAAGATAAAATAAAAGAAGGAAGGCCAATTTCAGTGCGGACGCCGGAAGCGATCCAGAAAGTTCGTGATTTTATTACAGAAGACCGCAATGCAACAGAGAAACTATCCGACTCATTCTTCAGGAGGATTTGGGCAAAACAAAGGTCTGCGCGAGATTTGTTCCACACACATTGACCGAGGACCAAAAATTAATGAGAGTCCGTCATTCTAGAGACATGGTTGCAGCTGCAGAAAATGATCTAAACTTCCTGAAAACAGTTGTTATGGGTGATGAAACATGGTGTTTTCAATACGATCCAGAAACCAAGCGTCAAAGTGCGGAATGGAAATCAAAAAACTCACCACAAGCCAAAAAAATACGAAAAGTTCCATAAAAAATCAAAACAATGCTCATCCCATTCTTCGATAGCAAAGGAATTATCCACAAAGAATTTGTTCCAACTGGTCAAACAGTTACTTCCGCATGTTACCTCGAAGTTTTGAAGCGTTTGATGTCCAGAATCCGTCGTGTTCGATCAGAATACCGCGATCCAAAAACTTGGTCTCTGTTGCACGATAATGCACCGAGTCACACAGCAGTTATTTTTCGTCAATTTTTGGCTCGGAATTAGGTCTGTGTGTTCAATTACCCGCCGTATTCACCTTACTTGGCACCGTGCGAATTCTTTTTGTTCCCAAAACTGATATTGAAGTTGAAATAATGCTTTTTTGATGATATTCATACCATACAAAGGGCTTCGACGAGGGCACTGGAGGCAATTCCGAAAAATGAGCTGGAACACGCGTTTGAATCACTATTAAATCGATGTAACAAGTGTATTGAATCAGGAGGAGAATATTTCGAATAAATATACCGAAAAATTAGCAGATATCGTGTTTTGTGTTTTCTAGAGGCAGTCTTAATACATAATTGTCGCACCTTGTAGTTTAAAAAATTCGATTAGCAAGTTGCGTTTGTAATTAAAATTAAATGATTTTATTTATTTATTGATTTTATTCAAATATTAAAACCAATAATTATTTAGTTCAAACATTGAGGAGAGAGTCGCTATGCGAGGGCAACTCTAAAAGCTGAAGGCAATACAGGTTAGGTTAGGCTATTCGATCGCTCTCCAATGGGGGGCGTACTTGAGCCAAAACAAAGGAAACCTTCGGGATTTCCTAATGAATAGAGCAATGTTCTTGACATCCACGGGTGCTCCCTAGGGAATGCCTGCTGCGTGCCAAGGCGGTGCATCTACAGAGTTTCCTTCTCTTCCTCGAGTTGGCAGCTGTGACTCATTGACAACAGAGAACAAGTTTTCTCATTTTCAAAGGTTGACACAAATTACCTAGTGATAACACATTAACTCTCATCTCGCCATCTTCTAATGGCTATAGTGAGAAAATGATGTGTGACGAAAATCCTGCATTTTGAAAGCACTGCAGACGTCATTTGTACCTCATCCATTAGCCTTATTTAATGATTCCGACTAGACTAATAATCCATAAAAAAGAATTGGTCTGACTATCGCACAGTACATTCATGATACGATTGTTAGATTCATCCCCCATCTTTTACCTATGCCTTTCCTTACAGTAATGGGAATCAGATACTGAAACATTTATTGCATTCTGAAGTGGATATTTCAGAAACATGTCTATTAAGTGCTCACCCACTTACTGGCATTTACGTTTTTTTCCCATCAAGGAAGTATTGCAATGACCAAAATAAATGGCAGTCGAGATCAAACGTTAAAGACTTCTACAAAAATATTCTCCGAAAATTTTCACTATTGGTCACTGAAGACAAAAAAAATCTCCTTACAGTCGGCTGGGGCCGACCAAATTATACCCTGCATATGTAGAGATATATATAAAAAGTTTGCTCGTATATCCATCCTTTTCTTCCACTACTTTGTATAGGACCTACATTAAGAAGCAGGCGTACCTCACCAATTTTGGAGGATCAATTTCTGCCTATAATACTAAACTATATAGGATGCAATGGGTTGACCTAGGCGTATTAATTAGTAAGTTATGGGTGTTTTAATGTTTAAAATAAATCCGAGACTTTGTACGGAAGCTATATAAAAAGTGGGCGTGACGTATCTCTTTCTGGTATATCTAATTAATTTTTCAGTATCAATCCACACCTTAAATTTGGTTGTCCTACGCTAAATGGTTTGTAAGTTATGGAGCTTAAAAGTTTTAGTTTAATTCCCTCGACTTTGTATGGGAGACCTATGAAGGAGTGGGCGTGGCACACTGATTTTCTGCCAGATTTTTGCCGACTATGAAATTAATTCAAGTGCCAATTATGGTTATTCTAGACAGAAGATTGCCGAAGTTACAGCTGTTTCAATTTAAAATTTGTATGGGGGCTACGATAAACAGTGGGCGTGGTGCGCCCATTTTCTGTGAGCCTAATTGCTCGTACAATACTAATCTACACCTTAAATCTCGTTATTCTACGCTGAATAGTTTGCAAGTTATAACAGGTAACATTTTTTTTAATTTCCGCAACTTTGTATGGGAGACCCAAAAAGGAGTGGGCGTGGCACATTGATATTCTGCCATATTATTTCCGACTACCATGTTAATCTAAGTGTCAATTATGGTTATTCTGGACAGAAGATTGTAGAAGTTACAGCTGTTTCAATTTAAAAGAAGTACAGACACTTTGTATGAGAGCTACGCTAAAAAGTAGGCGTGGCTCAACCACTTTTGGCGAGGTTATATAGTAGTGTAATATAACTCTATGTGCCACATATTGTTGTCCCAAGTGGTATATTATGTGAGTTATAGCAAGTTAACGATTTTGAAAATTTCGAGGTTAGTCGCTTTGAATGCTTGACCGATCATGCCCAATATCAATCCCCTCCGTACCCTTGGATCATAGATTACTTATGCCAAATTTCATCGAAATAGCTCAATATTTACTCCAGTTATCGTGCGAACCAGCCAGGTGACAGACAGACGGACGGACGGACGGACGGACATCGTTAAATCGAAAATTTAATCGACGCTGATCACGAATATATATCTATGTCTATATCTCCGGAGATTCCTTCAAGTGGACACAAACATCTGACCGAAATGAATATACCATGCATATTGCATTATGCAGGGTATAAAAACGGTAATCCCTTTCTGCTCCACTATGATTATTGTCTTGGAACATTTTAACACTCTAACTATCACCCGTAAGGATCATTTTTGGCTTTGTGTTGGGATTTTTCGAAGAGGGGTCTAAAATGACCCATATGGGTGGTAGATAGAAAGTTAAAATGTTCCGAAAAAATCTTCGGTTTCGGAAAAAGTCAAATTTTAAACCACTGTAAAAAAATTGTGACGTAATAGAGAACATATAAATAAATAAATATGTGGCCACATAAAGCCCCAAAGGGCTCATTGGCCGAGCTTCTCTTCCATTACTGTTGTGCGTCTTAAATTTTGGACAATATTAGAAGGGACCTACTTATTTTAGCCGGTTCCGAACGGCAGAACACTTGTGACATCACTTTTTCTGAGCTTTGTCACAGAGTTCTTTAAGAAGCTTTTTCATGGCAAGTTGTTACTGTCGGAAGAATTGCCAATTGCTTGCCGACAGGTGGGTGCCGTTCGAAAGAAAAATCTTATCGATATTAAATTTGTTATGCATCAGCCGGGGATTGAACCACCGACCTACAGATCAGAAGGCGAACACACTAACCACTGAGCTACGGCATAGAGAACAGGTTTGATTTATTTCATAAATGACCTTTAAAAACGAAACAATAATGTGATTACATGCTGCTTAGAGTTTTTTTTTCGCAAAACCGCTAGCTTTGAAGTTAATTAAAAAAAATAAATATTTATATTTCAGAAAGTTTGCAGCATTATTTCTAGTTTTAATAAAAATCAACAATCTTTTTCTTTACTTTAAGTTGCTCAGCTTTGCGTTAATTTTAAATCCACGGAGGAGCATTTGCTTACTAGCATTTTAAGCTCAAAAGTAGAAACCTCCAAAAAACCACGAAATTTTCTGCGATATATATGTGATTGTATGTTTGTACAATTTTTGCCACATTTCTGCGAACAATTCAAGCAGAACTTGTTCCTTATTTTACTAGTTTTTTATTTACAATCTTTATCGTGATGCCACTGTACATAACAAATGTACATATATGGATGCACATTCATACATAATGTTGTTTGGAATTATTCAAGTAAATATTTATATGTACAGAAGTACACACACACACACACACATATGAATATACATATATTTTTATACATAATCCACCTTATAACAAGTTTTGATGCCAAAAGCCTCATCAAAGCCTCTCAGCATGTATGATACATGGCAAGTCTTCAAGCAATGTTTTAACAGAAAACGAAAGTGCATATCGAATGCATGATAAACGGCCTTATAGGCATAAAAGAAGGAAAACAAAACGTGTACCTATACATAATAACAAAAAATTATAAGAAACATGATAGCATGTGGCGTCTACCAAACGGCCAAAGAGAGGAATAGTAGCATTATAATTTAAATTAAACTGAAAATAAATTTAAATTGGTCACTTGTTGGACCATAGGGTAATGGATGTTGTCGGCAACAACAACAATAATAACGTTAATAAGTTGCTGTAGTTGCCATGCAAATATGTTGCTGGTATAATGTGTTTCATTGTAAGCATGAATATGCTCACATATATTTTTTTTGTTCATTTTAATATTTTATGCATTCAACAACTGGTTACTTCTAATATAAATATACGATTTATGCATACTTGCCTTTTGGTAATACATATTGTATAACTATAATTATTCTTTTTAAAGTTTGGAGTTTGTACAAATATTTAAAGAAGTTGTTCACAGTTCCAAGGCATTGCCATAAGGGTTCCAGGACAGTCTAAATATTGTATTAAAATCATTTTTCGATAAGAGTTGGGCCAGAGCATGGATCGTGCGATTTTCTTCGTAAAAGAGTAGTATAGCATTGCCAATTGTACTGTGTGCAATCAAAAGTAGTGAAATGCAGTGTAGTGCGTCTTAGATTTGGCAAAAGTAACGATGACAGTTATCAATTTCCACTTATCTTAAAGAGGATTTACAATTTTGATATATTGCGAATCACTCAGAGTGGAATCATCCAGGATAATTCTTGTTTACATATTTTCATCCAGTTTCATAGTTTCACCTGTCACGCTCATTGTCACTAAATAGTGAATCGGATTGAAATTAAGGTACAATTTGTTTATATTTTTCCACTCCGTCTTCATTTCATCGAAAGTGGGAAACGGGAAATATATTTCACCGTTGCTGTGTTTATGAAGGTATAATGAAAGGCTTATCACTTTGGATGAGCCTTTACTCATATACAAGTACTTTGCACTACGATTTTGTTTTCGATTGGTGAATGTACGATAGCGTTTCAAAGATCGAGGCTATACTGTATCTATATGTATGAATGTATGAATATACTACTATATTTATTTGTATACAATATATATTTTTCCAAACAGGCAACGATTATGTTACAAACTGGAAATTGTTAATACAATAAAATTTCTGGAATGTTTCCTTCTTCTTTATTTAATATATTGTTCATTGGATTTGTGTGTGTGTGTGTGTGTTTGTGAATTTATTGACATATCTGCAAATATACATTCCTTACATACATACATTAAGATGCTCTAAACACCCATACAAAATAATTATAGTGTTGTGGTGGTTGGCTTAAAATAAAGTTTGATTTATTTTAGGATGATTTCCAATAAATATTTTGGAGTTAAGTTTGAACAATTGTGTCTTCATATCTTCTTAAAATGATCTAATCAAAGTAGTCTTGATATATATTTTTTTTCATACAATGCCCACTAATCACTAGGTCTCAAAAAGAACAAAAACCCACTCACTCATTGACTTTTTATTTGTCTGTCTTACCGAAATTTTGGATTGTGTAATATCAAATACAAATCTAAGATAAAAATGCGTTACGTACCGATTACTTTAAGAATTACTACAAAATAGACCAAAGTTCGGTTTTTTTTTCTGTGGCGGCTTAATAAAATATTTAGTGAAATGCAGTAATAGCAAAACTACCACAATACATCCAAGAAATGTTGATTCGTGTAATTCGTTGGTGTATGCAATTGTTGTTTTGGTGGTGGTTGCTTGTTGTCAATATGGTGCAACAAAAAATTACATAAAACCGCATGTATTGAATGAATGTTGCACATTAGACTTTGTCTGTATGACTCTTGTTGTATTTATTGTATTTTTTTTTATTGCATTTTTCTTACATTTTATTACTTCATGTTTATTATTATTTCATGTTCAAACTGTAACGAATTGGAGGCTAAAAAGTAAAACTTAATTTTATTTGAAATGATTCTTTATTTTTATTTCTCGCGCACATTATGGCATGCAATGAAAAGCAATTTTTTTTTATTATTTATTATGAGACTTTTGTATCAGGCTCAAGTAATCATTTAAATGATTGTTTAATAATTCAATATTTTAAGGTGAATATCAAACATAAATTATTTAATTATTATTAAATATACAAAACAATTTTGTATAATCTGCTTGTTACGCTTTCTACTTATATACCGGTAAATATGCAATTTATACAAAAATATAAAAAAATAAAATAAAACCAAAATAAAAGCTATAAAACACAGTAAAGTAAAAGTCATAAAAAATCTATGTATAAATATGTTTCGGGTTGTAGGAAATGTCATGACGTATTTTTCAATAGATTGCGTTATGCGTGTAATGGCAATCGATTCACGCACTATAGATTTCTATAGATTTTAGCATTATAAAACTACTAAACTATCCAAATTGTTTATTTCCATCATCATATATTTCTCAATTATTTTCGCAAGTCCGATCTATGAAAAATTTGGGAATGCTAATGGGGATGATATTGTACAAGATCGTCACTGATGGTAGATTAAATGTTGTGCCGAAGATTTTAATATCAACGATGTTTCTCACTCGGGAACCTCAACTGTGATTGATGACATGAACTGCTGATTTTTATCGATAGGCGATAACTCGTAACGTTGCAGAGTCACTAAACAATCATCGATCGTCTACGATAATTTCTAGGTCTCATCAGCAAGCTCAATTCTGGGAACCGTTTTTGAAATGCTCGGTGATGAAAAATCTATTAACTGCAACATTGTTCAACGTAAGTGATCTTGGTGCTGCACAAACGACATCCGACCTTGATCATACTAAGGTTATGCTTTCTGTATGATGAGATTTAATGGGTGTCGTATTTTTCATGTTTTAGTCAATTCATTTGGAAATTGATTTGAATTCACTATATGTCTCTTGAGGAAAATGGTCAATGGTCACCACAACAAGGCTAGAGTCCACGAAAATTTGCAGACTCTTTAAAAGATGCTGCCGTTTGAATGAGAAGGTTTATCTCATCCACCATACTTAGCGGATCTTGCACTCACCCGGATACCATTTATTTTGTTCCTTACAAAATGGCTTGAATGGTAGATCATAGCATTCTGTTGGAGTTATCAAACGGAATCTCATAGAATTTTATCAGAGCGGACTCAGGCAGCTTCCCGAATGATGCAGAGTGGTTGTACATCAAAATATATCATTGATCAAGCAAACACGATCAACTCGCAACTACGTCATGACTTTTCCGACAACTCAATATAATAATAAGAAATAAAAACAAATAACGCATCGTATATAATTTGAGAAAATTTTATTTACTGCACGATTTTTAATGACACCAAAAAAATTGTAGGCAACAAGCAAGCCAACATGTCGATGCCACACTAGAAGGTGTTACTTTTCCTCAATGTAGTTACTGTTGTTGCTGTTATTGTTATTGTTGTTGGGGTTTTTGGTTATTACTACTGATGACATTGTTCACCTATAATGATATCAAAGTGCGCCTAACCTTTCAAGCAACACTCAGCTAGTGTGATGGCTTAAATAATTCATACAAATAATTTGCAAGAAAATGAAGGAGAGAAAAATGATAAATAAATGAATTTACGTTAATATAAGATTTATTATTTTATAATTGTGTTATTATTGTTTTTTTTTTCTTTTAAATATAATTAAACAATGGTATACACAAATTACAGTTAATATTAATGTAATTACTTACAATATTTTACTGAAATTAGTGAAAAATTAAATAAAAAAAAAATAATAATAATAAAAAAAAAAGATTAAAATATACTTATAAAGTAATTTTAAAATATAAGACGATTTAAGATTTAAATAATTATAATTATGATATTATTTGACCAGATGAGGATGCTTAAAATTAAAGTAAATGATTAAAAGTGTAACAAAATGTTAATCGTAAAAGAAGATACTTTTCACTCAAAGTAAGTTCTCTTCTTTTGAAAACTCAGCTGAACCAGCGAAAGTTGTCGGTATAAGGTGATCCATAATTTAAATAACTTATAATTATTACACAATGTGAAAAATGATGTCAATTATTGATAGTGAAATATTGAACTTAAAACACTTTACAACAACAACAAGTATATGTTCTCCACGAACAAGGAGACGCGGCGTCTAGGATCCCGCGTTGCGGTGGACAACTATTCTTTCGAAGTTGTCAAAGAATTTACCGCCGTTAACATCGAGATAAAGCGAAGATTCACTCTTGCTAATAGGTGTTACTACGGGCTCAGTAAGCAAATGACGAGTAGAGCCATCTCTCGCCCGACAAAACTGACACTCTACAAGACGCTCATCATACTCATGCTGCTCTATGGCGCAGAAGCATGGCTTGTGTCGCAGACTGATGCGGCCACGCTTGGGGTGTTCGACAGAAAAATTCTTCGCAAAAATATTCGGTCCTGTTTGCTTCGGTGACGACTATCGTATTCGAATGAGCCACAAACTGTACGAGTACATAGTCCAATGCATCACTATTCAACATCTGCGGTGGCTAGGCGATGTTGTGCGTATGGATGAAGAAGTTCCGGTGAAAAAGGTGTTTGAAACGGAAGCCGTTGGACGACGACGGAGAGGAAGGCCATGCCTCCGATGGAAGGATCAGGTTGTAGAAAACCTTTCTATGCTTGGTGTAACTGATTAGAGAAGATGCGCAAAAAGTAGATACGCCTGGAGAGAGCTGCTGCGGTCGGCCATAACTAGATAACGGGTTGTAATTACTATATATGATGATGATGACGTTCATTTTAGCAGGGACGATAAGGCCGATATCCATTCGATTTTCGTTCATGAGCTTTGTATGGTGGATATAAAATTTCTTAGAGAAAAAAAACCGTCATATGTAATCTAATTTGAATTCTAATTTGAAATTTTTGTAACGACTATTTATAATATTCATCTGAAATGTATAGTATTTAGTAATATTCGTAAAATAGTTATAATCATGGTAATAGCATTTGATGTGATTTTGTAAATTTATTCATAGTTAATCGCTAAATGAATTAAATGAAATAATCAATATGAAAAAATCGATGCAATGATTACATTGGTGTTTGATCATTTCAACATATACATACTTAATATTTAATAATATAATAATAAAAAGCTAATATTTATTTTTGGTATGTATGTATATTAACATAAATAGATGCTTATAAAAAATGTAAAAAATATAAAAAATGAGTATATGAGAAAATGTATGCCGATACATGCATTCCTATCTATACAAGTATGTAGGTATATACATATAAGTACTTACATACATATATAAAAAGAAAAATAAACAAAAAATAGCCACACGTCAATATGTGTAACATTCCATGGTGCTTTCAACGAATGAAACGTTGACTTGTTGTGGGCTAATAACACGTGTTGTGCATAAATTTCAATAAACAGACAAACATGAAAAGTGCGTTCAAAGTAATACCAGCAACAACAAGAAAATTAACTAAACTACATGTTAAAGTATAGTTTAACTATAATGAAAAAATGAAAAAAAGAAAAAATAAACAAAAAATTTAACACCGATATGCATATTTAGTATTTTATTTAACACTGTTATGTTATGCAGAGACATAAGCACATGTTTATGTTATGTTAGCATTAACATTGCGCTTACATTATGTTATTTTAACATTATGGTCTTTGAATATAAATAATGATTTTATGTGTATGTTTATGTACAGGCACATGCTTAAATATTAATGTTATTGCGATAATTATTATTATTAGTTGTACTGTTGTTTGCTGTTGTTGATTTTGTATTTATATTTTTACACTATTGCAAGCTTTAATTAAAATGTTACAACATAATTGTAGCTAAGTAGATAGAAGTAGGTTCGTACATATAATAATTTCCTACCATTTGTGGTAGAACATACACACATACATATATGTAGATTTCATGCCATTTTTTGTATTAATATATAGTCGTTTTTGTCAACAAAAAATTTAATTTCAAATTAATTTGTATAGTTTTGGATTTTAAGTGAAAATTTGTTGTTAATTATAAATATAGTCATAGTAATTTTTTAATAAGCATAAATAATATTGAGTGTAACCGATTAAATTATGGCTAATAATTATATTTTACAAATATTATACGCCAAAGTGAGAAAATTTAGGTTTTTGCCCTTGGCTCTTTAACATGTTATGTCGTAAGTCTTCTATTATGCAAAATTTTGTACAATGTAATGTCATCCACTCTCAACTACTTCACGCTGCTAATTGTATGAATAATTGTAATAATAATTTAAATTAGTGAATTTAGCAAACATTAGCAATTTTTGCAAAATCCAATTAAAAAGCTTCTTCACAAAGTTCAGAAAATTTTATGTCACAAGAGTTCTGCTGTTCAAAATCGATTCATATTAGTAGTACCACATATAGAACTACTCAAATTTAGAATTAAAGGCAAACAAATTCTTTAGAGTTATTAGAGTTATTTAATCACTTGTATCTAGAAGGGTTAAATGTATGATTAATCTTTATAAATTTTCTCTCCTCAATATTTTTCTGGAATATATTTACCAACAATTTCCACCCCTTAGGGGGAAAATTGATGTTATTTTTTTTATAAAAATCGGTTCCCTTGTCCTCGATTTACTTACTCCCTATCCGCATTCTTTTAGGGGAGCTGCCATACAAAAACACATGAAAATTGACAAATAATAACTTACTACCCCAGTAACTGCTACAAGAAAGGTGAAATATAATTCTGCCGCCGTTCTTTGTACCTTTTTAATATTTTTTCCGAATTTACTTACAACCTATCTCCACACCTTAAGGAGGCTGCCATACGAAATTAATGTAAAATCACTTGAAAATCGAGAACTAACCATATTGGTGTTCAGTAATAATCTCTGGAGGAATGTGACGCCGATTCACAATAATTTTTCCTTCTAAATATTTCTATCGAACATTATCAATCTCTTTCTTAATCCCTTAAAGGGGCCCTCCTACAAAATTGCTGTTTTCTTTAGATAACCACCGAATCCAGAGTGCTAAGAGAGTAAAATATATAACCCATCAAATTTTTTACCATATAATATGTTTCTAATATCCTTACGCGATATTTTCGAACATTCACTTATTTAGAGCGAAATTTTATTTATTTGAATTATTCTTTGATTAATAATTCCGTCGTAAAATTGTTTAGATTATAACTATTTTATTATGATTATTAATATCTATTTTATAAATTACTAAAATCATATAGATTATCATCAAAAGAATTAAATTAAAATGATAATTTAATCAAATAAAATTTAAGATATACAATACAATATAAAAGACTTAAGAAACAAACTTGCCTCCCATAATGAATATAATCTTTCTTACGGTGGTTTCTAAATTCTTTCCTTCTATTAAGTAAATTTATTTCTTTTTTTTGCATTTATAAATTAATTTAGCACATTTGCTACATTTAATAACTGTAATGTTATAACATAACAATATAGAAAAATGAAAAACTATTTAATGAACGTTAATCTAAATGGAAGTGCTAATACTGTTATATGTGAAATAGTATTGCACATGTGCAAAGAATCGTATATTATGCGTATAACATAACGCGTGAAAGTATATATGAGTAATGTGTATACAATGCATGTAGCAAGCATTACCATCTATGAATGAAAGGCATATTTTTTAGGCATGCACATACATAGTATGTAGTAGTGGCAAGTATCGTATATCTAGTCTATCTAGTATGTATTTTATGTACAAACTAATGTACTATAATAGCACATATGATAGAGGAAAGTATAAAAAACTGTATATCGAGTACAATACAGAAATCCAATTTATATTATTTATTATTACGACTTATGCATGTATGTTGATAGTGTTGATTGAATTTTAAAATTGTTTATTATCATTGTTAAATTGTTAATATAACTCTATCTCCCTTTCTCTTATTCTATAGACACTTAGCGTAGCGATTACATTTACATACATAGTAGTAGTATATAAATACTTGATTTTCTGTTATTAAGCCATTTTCTCGTTAGCAGTTAGATTTATTTGAAGATATATGTATGCATGTACATACATACGAGTAGTTGTGGTGAGTTCAATAAATAAATATGAAAGTATTGCCTTGTGGGAGCATATACATACATACATACATACATATATGTGTACATATGTTCATTTGAAATATACTAAAATAATTACTTTGATACGGATTTTATGTACAATTTATCATTACTTTCTAATCAAATCCATTCATTCATTATATTCATTAAATACATGAATTTGAACATTTGAAAAGTTTGATTAATCCATAAGAAAACAGAAAAAAGAAAAATAAAAAATAAAAGAAAAACAAAAACAAATATTCGAATGCATCATACTTGTGGTCAACAATATATTAATTGCATATAAATGCAGATTAGCTGTAGCGTATGAAATTAATTCATGGCAATTAAATCATTGCAGTAACGCAAGTAAAAAGAATTATGTAGTGCAAATTTAATAAGTCTCTATTAAATGTTTTGTCATTGACTTAAAACTTGTATTGTCTTTGGCAAATTCATATATAATTTTTTGCAAAATAATTAAAACAATATTTAGCATTAAATTTGCGAAACCAACAAAATTATCCAAATTGAGAAAAACTATTTTTAATGGGACATTTTAGTACACAGATTTTATCATAACAATGAGCTCAATTTTATATATAAGTGGTATTGGGTGATCCAAGTGGACATACTTGTTTCAATAGCCTTTTTTTGACAGATCATGTGTGAGTCGTGCCATGCTGTCATGTTATTTTTGTTTAGTATTGTTTGGCATTTCATCATGGAAAGACTTACTCCTGAGCAACGTTTACAAATCGCTCAACTTTATTATGAAATTTCACGTTCTGTGAGGAATGTGTTCCGTGCACTTCGCTCAACTTATGGTCAACATAATCGGCCTACTGAGCGTACTATTTGCAACACCATCACCCATATTGAGACCCAGCATTCATTATTGGATAATATTGGACCGAATAGAGCACGTCCAGCACGCAGTGAAGAAAATATAGCGGCCGTAGCTGAGAGTGTACACGAAGACGGTGGAAAGTCGATTCGGCGCCGTTCGCAGCAACTCGAACTGACGTATGGAACGACTTGGCGCATTTTACGTCGAGATCTTAAATTGAAAGCGTACAAAATACAGCTTGTGCAAGAACTGAAGCCACCCGAGCTTCCGAAGCGACATCGCTTCACTCTATGGGCTCTTGAAAAGTTCCAAGAAGATCCGACGTTTTCGACCCAAATTTTGTTCATCAATGAGGCCCATTTCTGGCTCAATGGGTATGTAAACAAGCAAAATTGCCGCATTTGGGACGAAGATCAACCTGAAGAGATTCAACAGAGATTATCCAGAAAAAACAACGGTTTGGTGTGATTTGTGGGCCGGTGGAATCATCGGTCCATATTTCTTTAAATATGATGCCGGTGAGAACGTAACCGTCAATGGCGACCGTTATCGTTCCATGATATCCAACTATTTGATGCCTGAAATTGAAGCTCGTGATTTTGGCGACATTTGGTTTCAACAAGACGGCGCCACTTCCCACACATCGCATCAATCAATGGATTTATTGAGAGAACACTTCGGTGAGCAGATAATTTCACGTTTTGGGCCGGTCGATTGGCCACCAATATCGTGTGATATCACACCGTTAGACTTTTTCCTGTGGGGATATGTAAAGTCTAAAGTTTATGCGGACAAACCCGCTTCGATTAAGGCCTTGGAGCAAAACATCACGCGTGTCATTCGCCAGTCGAAATGCTCTAACGAGTCATCGATAATTGGACTCAACGGATGGACCATCTGAGACGTAGCCGCGGCTAACATTTGAAAGACATTATCTTCAAAAAGTAAATGACAATGAATGTTCTTTTAAATAATAATAAACATTCCGCATTCAATTTGAATTTTCTGTGTTTTTTCTTTAAAAAAGTAGGGAACCTCGAAATGGATCACGCTTTATATTCAAGCATGAAGAATCACTTAATAATGTATTAAGTATATGTTGGTCAAACATCGCAATAAAAAAAGTAATGCTTTCTTAAAGGTGTTGATTAATATGGAACGAGATCAAACATGCCACTTGTAATAGACATATATTGTTTTACAAAACAAGTGTTAAATATACATGGATAGTATTAATGTACAATAAACATCATTTATCATATTTAATATGAAATGTATTCTTTTTTATTTTTTTCTTTATTATATATATTGCTATTTATTTACCTCGAACTTGACAATGAATTTCAACTATACAACTCAATAGAAATAATAAATAAATGAGAGCATTCGAATGTTATATTATACAAGTACTGAAAAAATAAATGAAATATTAAAATGATAAAAGCAATAAAATTATGGAATATTGTAGTAATTCGTTTCCCCAATATATTTTTATATGCTTTTGATTTCAACAATTTTTTTCAGGTACATATTTACTATATCACTATGATACGTATAAATTGCTGATGATAATGTTAATTTAAACATTGCAGCAATTAAATTGACATGTTTGAGAAATACTCAACGTTTAAGTACATAATTATACTCATATATATATGTACAAACATTTTTATAATTTATCATAATTATTATTATCATATTTTTTATTGTTATTATTGTATTTGATATGATCGTATAAATTGAATATTATTCAAATACTTATTGTATTCCTTATTGTTTACTATTTTTTTTTTTAAATAATGCATTGCATTGATAATAAATTCCATTTTTATATACAATACGTGCCAAATTTGGTAAGAAGGTTGTATTAGAAGGTGGTTGAACCAAATTGATTTGACAAGATAGGTTGTCTATAAGTTTATATAAACAATTTCAGGGTACTTCATTTTAATGCATACGTGTAACATATGTCACACAATATATTTTATTGTCATGTAGTAAATATTCATATAAAGTCACAATATTTCATATTTATTTGATGGGTTATTTCTTCGGAAATCTTTGATATAATCGCACAAGCAGAGGGAAGATAAATATTTCAATAAAAAAAATTCACACTGATTTATATTTAATTAGTGGCTGTCGTTTTGAAAACCTTTACACGGAAGAGAAATTATAAAATCAAAATAACTCAAATACTTCTCAGTACGATATCTGGAAGATGAGTTGAATCGGTTTTGATGGAATACCAAACTAACACATAGTGGCTTAGAGAACACATTGTATCTTCTCAAGAATTTGTTGTGCTGTGAAAATCTAGTCTATGGTGGATTGACAAGCTCTGAAGCAATCAGTTTGTTGATCATAAAATTGAATCTTTCACAACGTAAGCACGTAATGACCTTACATGCGACGCTGGGGATATTTATTCCGTAGTAGTTAGGGCAAATTGTGAGGTTTTCTTTCTCATCTATGATTTAGAGAATACTGACATTACTTGGCATTTTTATTCTGTAAAAAAAAACTGTTGAAAAGTTAATCTCCATTTCGAGAAATCACATGTCCACGAAGTTTTTCACGCAATAGAGCCTTTGTTTCATCAGCTGTATAGCATGTGGCGCAGTCCTGCTGAAAATAAACATCGCCTACGTTCATAGCATCAACGTCAGGCCAAAAAAGGGTCAAACAAAATCAGAAAAGTCTCATGGTGTTAAGTCGTACAATCTCGGAGGCTATTGAATGTCTCCATTTCGAGAAATCACATGTCTAGGATGTTTTTCATGCAATAGAGCCCTTGTTTCACCAGCTGTATAATATGGGGCGCAGTCTTGCTGAAAATAAACATCGTCCACGTTCATAGCATCAATGTCAGGCCAAAAAGAAGCCAATCAACATCGTTCGGTAAGGCATGTATTGCATGGAAACGGTCGCACCAGAAAATATGTCACAATGACACCGCCGCTTCAAAAACCGCAGCTAACCGTCACTCTTTGTGGGTTGTGATGTTGTTCGACCATTTCTCTTGGATTTTTGAAGCCCCAAATGTGATAGTTTTGCTTATTTACGTACCCAGACAGATGAAAATGAGACTCATTACTCAGAATAATTTTGTTTGAGAAATCATCATCTTCTTCATGCATTTCCATCATACAATCAGCAAATGTACGGCATTTTTCATGTTGTAAAGACTTCAATTCTTGTGTCAACTGCATCTTATAAGTATAAAAGCCAAGCATTTTATGCAAAATAAGGTGCAAAGAGGTTTTTGTTAGGCCCAATTCCTGTGATCGTCTCAAAATGGACAAACCTGGGTTTTCAGCCACACTCTCAGCTACAGCTGCGATATTTTCAATTGATCTAGCCGGTCGAGTATGATTTGGAGCCTTTACAACACTAACTTCTCCGAGATGTTCGAATTTATCAATTAATTTTACTAAGCCTGTGCGATAATTTCACTATGCCTGATGACCAAAACAGTACAAACATTACGAATCGTGTTCGCGATATTGTCACCGCTTTTGAAGTAAATTTTCACTATTTCAATGCATTGTGCGAGCATCTATCGATTCATATTCGAAAATCTCAAGTTCTTCTTTGTTAAATGTCAACGAATGACAGTTGTATGCTGACATCTGAAAAATATAATGGGCAATTTAAAATGACACCTCTTGTTGAAATATCCTGTATAAAATTTAAGATTGATAAAAGTATCTAACAACATTACAAAAATTTGTGACAATCATGAAATTATTTTCTATATTGTCATATTTGTTAGGTAATTTAAGTCATTATAACTCTTATGGCTAGTTCAAAGCGGTTCAAATTCAATTTTATAAAATTACAAATAAAAATTATCTTTCAGCAAAAAAAAAAAAAAAAATAGACCTTGATTATGTTCATTTACACCATACGAAAACATTCGAATTGTTCCAATTTGAAGCCGGTTTAGTTAGTGACTTACGTGCATATGAAACTGTTGCACATATATTTATGTATGGTATGCATATACATATGTACATTCTACATATAGTATATATTTCTTTAAATACATAAATAAAACGCCTTAAACTTGATTTGGTCAAATTGATTGTGATGTGTGTGTGTATGTGTGTGTGATTTGAATGTGAGACTAATTCTCCATATATATAAAATACAATTCATGTCTTTAATTGGAGTTTCTAAATGTTCAACCTGAATTGAGTACCAAGAATTCTATGTAAAACATAGATTTAAACAAATACTTGCAACACATTTTAATTACCAATGCTAAATGTAATTTTATGTTATTTTATGTATGAGTGTATAAAGTGTGCATTTAATAATTGTTATGGTCATGCATTATTAGATGAAATTTGTTAATTGTTGTTATGTTTTCTATGTATTTTTGGTTTTCTTTATAAGCGACAGTTACTGTAACTATTTAGTTTTGAACTTTTGATTTTTTTTATTACACCTAGCATTTGGAAGGGTCAAGGTCGATGATTTTGATGGTGCATAGTGGAGGGACTTATTTTCATTGACCAATTCCGATTTCAAAGGTTCTGGTTCAGAGAGCGCTTATAGACATTCAGACAAACATACATTATTTACTTCGATTACTGATTTTGAATGTGAATGTTTAGTTACACGGTGATGTTGTGACATAATGTACAATAATTTTGTAGAACATTTTAACCCTTTAGTTCACTCATGAAAGGGTCGTTTTGACCCCTTTTCTGAAGAGTCTGAATAAAATGGCATTTACGAGGATTTTAATGTTTCAAACAAAAAATTTCGCCAGAAAATTTCACTTGGGATATTCTCAGACAAAATCTTTATACAAAGAATGTAAAAGACCATAGAATATAAAAAACAAATATATCCCTTTGAAATATAATCATCATATTTCCTAAATATCGCCTTTTTTTGGAAGAACAACTAGGATACCCTGTTACGGGTCCTCATGTTCGAATCTTTTCTTCGACCCAGATTGAAGTGAATATTAGCTGTAGGAGTTTCGCCATGTTTTCTGGACACACTTTCAGAACTTCTGCTTGGATTCTATCATACCCCGGGGACTTGTTGTTTTTTAAGCTCTTTATTGCTGTAATGATTTCCTGCAATGACGGTGGAGCGGAGCTAATTCTGTGTCTGAATTTGAATGCTGTCAGCTTGAGGCGTAACTTTGGGAGGATTTAATAATTCTGTAAAATGTTCTCTGAATCTGTTGAGTTGCTCGTGCTTTGTAGTGAATAGGGTTCCGTCTTTTGATCTTATCGGACGCGAGAAATATGCAAATATGAAATATACATTGACATTGCGAATTAACATAGGTGCTACCCCATATTTGTGTACATCTAATCAAAAATATATCCTTGAATATATTTCTTTTTTTTAAGTAGCTTAAAGAAGAATGCAGCACCTCTTTAAGTGTCCCAATTGTATAAATGAGCAGTCTGAGTTTAAATAGTTCTTGGGTTGAGCATAAACATTTTATTAAGAACGTAAAATTGAATTAATATTATGCTTAAACGACGCTAAAGCCTAAGCAACGTAAGCATACTTATTTTCAAAGTCAATGCTACACAATATGCGTTATTTCAAAAGAATTTTTGGCTGAAATGAGGCACCCATAGCGCCTGCTGTACGCAACGTTGTTCAAAAAGTTAGTGAGACTTGCATGCTAGTTGACAACACTCACGGTCCCGGCATTGCACGGTGTGTACTGACATGAATGTGACTGCCGTGCCTGAGAGAGTGCGCCGTAGTCCTGAAAAATCGCTATCGATCTCAAGTACTCAACATTTCACACATTTCTATGGCCGAAAATTGAAGACATGCTCTTGGACGATCTTTGGTCTCAACGGGATTGCGTGCTCATGCCATAATCGATCCTTTGGGTGCCAAGTTCGGTAATCGTGTTATTAGCCGTTTCGTTGATGTTAATTACCCACTTCGGAGCTTCGATTTATTTCTGTTAGACTTCTTTTTTGTGGGGTGCCGTGAAAGACCGATATTATGGGAACAATCTATTCACGATTCAGACCATAAAGAGAATATTGAGCAAGCCATTCGTGAGTGGTGTCTGCTAAGTAAATGCTTGGCAATTACTGGTGCCATGCGAAACTGTCCGACATCTGCTATTGAAGCGATAATAGGTATTATTCCCTCTGCATATCTTCGTAAGAAAATATATTGCTAGAAGTGCGTTGAAGACGCATATCTTGTCAACAAAACAACCTCATGATTTTGGTCATATGAATATCTTAAGAGATATACCATATCAAGGTATTATCTGTTAGTAGCAGATTATATGATAGCTAAACGATGCTTTGATCGTAATTTTGAGATCATTATCCCAGACCGTGTTGAATGGGACATTGGAGGGCATTGGGTCAATCCTAGAAGTTTAGAATGGTTCACTGAAGGGTTAAAAACAGATATTGGAGTTCCTTCAGGAGACTATGTACCCAACACAAAAATTTCAGAGCCAACGGGTGAGGGGCCTATCGTCTTTCTGGCCGAAATTCAAGCAATTTCGATCTGCGCAAGGATAAATCTGGAAAGAGGCATCAAAGGCGCACACATAGCTATCTATTCAGATAGTGAATCTGCATTAAAAGTACCAGCATCTTATTCTTTGGAGTCGAAGCTAGTGGAATAATGCTTTAATAACATCCAATCCCTAGGTACAACGAATAAGGTTGTACTCTGTTGGGTCCCCGGCCATTCTGGGATTGAGGGAAATGAAATTGCTGATGAGCTGGCCAGGGCCAGTTCCGGAACAAACCTTACAGGTACAGAGCCATATTGTGGTATCAACAGGGCGGAGGCTAAAACGAAGGTGAATAAATGGGAGCATAGTCTCAGAGTATCCCACTGGGAAGGGATACAAAAACTTCGCCGAGCCAAAAGGTTGGTTAGGCCTTACACCTACAATAGGGAACTGCGCAATATGTGCAAGACAAATCTCAGAAAAATAGTAGGTTTCCTTTCAGGACATTATTACCTGAAATTTCACCTCACTAAAATCTACATTCTTGACGATACGGAATTTCGGTTCTGCCTTGAAGAGAATGAATATACAGAATACGTATTATGCGACTGTATTGCATTCGCAAAAATAAGAATGCAAATTTTCCACCGTAATCGACTAGATCCTAAGGAAATAAAAAAGGCTCCTGTTGTGGACATACTCAATTTTATCTGCAAAACGGAAATGATACTGGCAAAATAAGGATTCCAGCTGATTCCTTTCCTTAGACAGGTAATATCTAGGTAGAAAAGGATCTAATGCTGTGGCATACTAGAAACATTGGTGCTAGACCTATAGGGTATAGTAGATTGGATGGTTGTGATCGCACGGATCACAATTTCATTTTAGGTCGTAGTATCGGCCTTTGGGCACCCTAAGACAATAAATTGATATTATTATTATTAAAGGTTTGAACCGTTGACACAATTCATAGAAGATGACTGCATGTCAAATTGCATGTTTGTATTCTCGAATTATTATAAGTATTACAGCATTTCCTTGAACATCAAATTCACAAGAATTTCTATAATGCAAATTGGGTACTTCATAAGAGCATGTAATTCATTTATAATCGATTAGTACACTCGTAGTTATTCATATGTGTAAATATGTATATGTAGTATAGGAAGTTGACGCATGTGGATATATATTGTTTTTATTTTGATGTTATTATTTTTTCATGTACGTAATATTTTGCTTTTAAAAATTTAATTGCTTGCTGGTAGGAAAAATAATCGACTATTCAAAAAAAAAAAAATACAGGTACACAAGTTGAAATGAAAAATAATAATTTAGTTAATGGTACATTAAACATCTAAGATTAGATCGAATGGTATAAAAATCTATAAAAGTTAGTGCGAAATATAATTTTCGAACAGAATTCTATATAACTTTTACAAGTAGATACGTTTTACACTAAAGTACATAATATTTTATAATAATTTTTATTTCAATATAAATTCATGTTACTACTTCTCTCATCTCAAATTATTTTATGTTATATTTTTTTCAGCAAAATGTCGTCAAAAATATTTTGCAGCATTTTATTAATAACTGTATATGTGAGTAGCGCACTGACGGCGGATATTCTTATGGTCACCATGGGTGGTACGAAATCACATAAAATTCCCTTTTGGGAATTGGCTAAAGGATTAATAAATAGGTAAGTAAAAATATTCTAATTTGTACATTTTTACAATTCTAAAGAAATGTACATATTATTAGGAAAATACTATAGCCTGATTAATGTTATAAATATTATAAGTAAATGTTCCAAAAATATCATTAACAATTGTCACTGCCATGATTGCCTTCAATAGTTTTTACTGTTTGTTGGTGCTTTAAAAATTTCAGTTATTTAAATTTAAAATAAATTCAATCACCTATCTATTAATTCTATTAATTAATAAAAAAATATAGTATAGTAGTATTTTCTGGTGTAAAATATTTTGAAAATCTGTGTAGGGTTATGTTTCCATAAGCTTTTGCAGTGAAAGAACAAATTTGTAAGCGTTTCTGTGACTTTGTACTGCAAAGTGTGAGAAAACTCATAAAATAAGCAACAAAAAAGCGTACTCAATGAAGCATGTCAATGCAGTGACAATAAATTAATATTTTTCTAAGTGCAAAAAAAACTTATGGTGACGCATTTACGAGTCATCGTTTTGCACAATTATTGTGAATAGGCTAGATGGATAATGATAAAACCATTCATTTACATAATTTAATTTTTTCAAGGGGTCACAACATCACCTTTCTCAGTGGATTTCCATCAGACTTTCATATAGATGGTCTACATGAAATAACACCAGCCGGCCTTGTCGAATATATTCAAAACTATACCAATTGGGATTTATTAGGTGCTCGCATGTCTGGTGAGATGCCAATTACAATATGGGATGGGGTACGATATGCGTTTCAGGTGAGTGCAAATTTAACAAATATTAATTAATATATGCGTATGTAGGTTATGGAACTATGTGATATGGTTAGGTGGTAAATAAATGAAGAGATGATGAAAATGTAGGGGGAAATTTTGTTAAAACATAGAAGGTAAAAGAGAATTAATTATTGATGTACTTTAGCTATGAGATAGCTAAAAACTTCTGGTATGTGAGTCTACTATTTTGTGAGATCACAAGTCTGAAAGTTCTCTAACAACCTCATGATTTCCCAGGGATCGGCTCAAGTGGGTTAAATTGTAAGGACGATCTTATTACTTTTACTTCAGCCACACTTTTCCTGAACATACTTACAGCTGCCTTAGAAAAGCATCCCTACAAAATAAATCTACATAAAAACACCTACTCTAAGGAATTAAACTTAATAATTTGTTTTTGGGTTAATATTCCTTTAGATTGGCGATGACAACGTGATATTTTATCTGTATTGAAATATAGGGCTTAGTTTTGTCTTTAATATTCTAAGGCCTGCATTTCAAAAAAATAGTTTACAGTGTATCCAATGTCATTTAAAACAAAAGCTCATCCCGGTTATTTTAAAATTGTAATAAAATATGCTGATATCAAAGGAAATACCTGAAAGAATTCTGCAATTTTATATAAAACTGGTGTTTTTTTACGAGCTTGAGAACTTTTGAACTAAAATAAAAGAATGAAATATTATTGGACTGAATTTTTTTTTATTTTAATCTGTTAGATAATAATCATGACATTAATTTTTTAAATATGATTTGAGGCATATGTCCACCATGGCTACGAGTTACATGCTCCATTCGATCAGTCCAATTTTTGATCCCTTTTTCCAATAAATCTGGCCGTATTTTGTCAATGATGGCTTGAATATTGGGTTTCAATGCTTCAAGAGTTGATGGTTTGTCGGCAAAAACCAATGACTCAACATAGCTCCATAAAAAGTAGCCAATAGTTAAATCGCACAAATGATGAGGTTAAAAAGAAAATTGTCGCCAAATTGATTTTGCAATAACTTGAATGCATGGCTCGATAACGCTCGCCATTCACCGTAACGGCAGCTCCATTTCAAAAGAAATGAGTACCGAAAATACCGCCAGCGTGTAAATCACACCAAACAAAAAATTTTAATGGATGTAATGTAGCGTCAAATGGGTCTGACGGTGAACGAGAGCTAAACGAAGTACCTAGTATCAACAAACAAAGAGCCCCAGCGTCTTGGACAGCACGTCACTGTTGATAACTACGCTTTTAAAGTAAGGAAGGACTTTATTTATCTTGAAACCAGCATCAACACTGGTAATGACGCAGTCTGGAGATATTGGGAGGGATCGCTGTTGCTAACCGGTGCTACTTTGGGCTAAGTAAACAATTGCGAAGTCGGGCCCTCTCGCAAGCAACGAAAACCAGACTATACAAGTCTCTTATCATGTCTGTCTTTACATATGGCACCGAAGCTTGGACAATTTTCACCTGAGATGAGAGAATGCTCGGAGTTTTCGAGAGAAAAGTCCTATGAAAGATAATTGAACCTATTTGCATAGGTGGCGAGTATCAATTAAGGTACAACCATGAGTTGTATGAGTTGTATGCCGACAAAAATATAGTAGGAATACACACCTACACGACACGCTCCTGCTAAGAAGATTTTGTATTCGGAACCATCTGTTGAACGACGCAGAAGAGGCACAACTAACCTCCGGTGGAAAACCAAGTATTGGAGAACTGGTCAGGGCTTGGAATTTCTAACTGGCGCCAACTGGACAGCAATTTGTAAAATTTATAACTCAGGAATTTTTCCAAGTTTCTAAAGAGATGGTAGTCGCTTGGAGCCAAATTTGGTGAATACGACGGATGTTCAAGCAATACGTATTTTAATTCGTTCAATTTAGCCATCAAAAGATTTGTGTGAATACTACTATTTGATTTATTTTCAACGCCTGTACGGCCCCGGTTAACCTCTAAAACCTAGAACACCTTCACTTTCTTTGTATAATTTCTGCTGTTTACAATAGTCCAAGACAACGAATTTTATCACTGCACAATATTCGGGTTATTTCCATTCCGAAAAAATACACTGACACGTCAACATCAAATGACCTGTAAATAAAGAATGAATTGACATATCAAAATAAAATTTTCAGTGTGTTCAAATGAAAGATGAAATAGGTTAATAGTTGTAGCTTTCAATACTTCAATACCAACATGCATACCATTTATTTTTTTTTCTCATATATTTGTATTACTAAAAAAAAAATAAAATCAATGCATCAAATTCACAAAAAAAAAATTGTCAACATTTTAAGGTTATGCATTTGCATTGTAAATTAGTATTCCTGTTTTTTTCCTTTACAAGTTTCTTCCATTACCATATGTAGGCACAATGTGTATGATTGACACTTTACAAATAACATACTGATATTGACCTTGAGTATTATTGAAATCAAAAATGTAATTATCACTTGTCAACAACATACAAATGACAAATTGTCAACATGATTACGAATATTATGATTTATTTTTAACAAGAAAGATGCATTTTCTTACAATACGAAACAAGTGTCTGAAACAAGTTCACTGTAACATAGTATTGCAACAGCTTATGTACAATATTTAACTTTTTTTTTTCGTTGATTTTGTTACAACCATAATTACCAATATTTTATTACATTTACAAGTTCTCTGAATTTTATTAATTTCGTATTTTGTAATATGTACCTATTTTGTAATTATGTATGTTAGCTTTGCTGCTGACTAGCATGATTACCATATATACGAATGATTGCATTTGATTTATACATAAATCTTTTAATACATAAAAAAAATATATAATTTATACAATACTGTTGCTATTGTTGTTATTGTTCTTGTTGTAATTGGTACTGTTACTATAGTTTGGTTTTTATATGCACACATGCACGCACGCATGCATATGAGCGCATAGTTTAGTTCAAGGTAGCTCTCAACTTTTTTCGATTTATTGCTTACACCATTTTTATTATTTACTACGATACTTGTTTGTAACTAACATAGTAGCTTTTAGCTTGATGATTGCCAAATATTGCATATACCCGTACATGCTACAGTGCGACACGAACATATTTGGTTTGATAACTGCATTACTGACGTATTCATTTGGTGTTGGTATTCGAAGAATATCAATATATAATATATAAAGTACAATTTATTTATACGCTGCACCAAGGAGGCATTTTTGTTTTGGAAAACATTGTATCAGGTTTTTCAATAAGTTCTTAGAATCACACATACTTGGCGCTAGTAGGTCCGCAATTGTATGAACACGTAAAAAGTTCCATGTAGATCTGTCAACTCAGTCTTATATTTACAGTAGTTCAAAGTAGACGTGTCAGAGCGTTTTTTTAATATGGAAAAAATCAAGTATCGTGCAGTGATTGAATTTTTGGAAGGTGTGAAGTGAAGTGAAGAGTTTGGCAGGACAAGAACCAGGGCACTCAGTCAAACAACCATTGTACCTAAACCCAGAAACGGAAAAGAAAATAGAAGGAAAGGAGAAAGAAAAAGAAGGACAGAAAGAAGCGATAGAGACGAGAATATTACTATACTTCAAACTTCGTAGTACTCTTAACGAATCTAAGAAAATCGGATAGAGATAGAGACTGAATTGTGTTCAGGCTCAAAGCATTCCTTCCAACAATCTCAATTTTGTTCGTGCAAAGGCTGGACAGTGACAGAGAAAGTGCTCTGTTGTGTCCATATCCTGTAAACAAGACTTGTATGTTTGATCGGTGATGATACCAATAGTGGTCATATCATGTCCACAAGTGTTGTGCCCTGTAATGACCCTAATCAGCATCGTGAGGTCCTTCCTCCTTAATCGTAGGTAAAAGGTCGCTCGTCTGCTGTCAGATTCATTCACAAAGCCTTTGGCAGCCCTTCATGTCTCCAAGGTGGACCATCGAGTCTTGTGGATCATGTCCACAGAGTTTTTGATCCATCGTTGGATCCACGCAGAGCTCACGCCAAATATGGGTTCAGGGCCCATGGAGTACCAGCAGAGCCCTCATTGGCCAAACCATCTGCCAATTCATTCCTTTTGACACCACAGTGTCCCGGCCCTGAAATAAAACGAAGCATATTGCACTTTACAACACTGTTCAGCCTCATCTTACATAAATAAAATAAATAAATAAAATAATCTTCGAATATGATCTTACATTCACGGATCATATTCGAAGAAATGGCAGGGCTCGCCATGCTTTGAGTGCAGCCTGACTGTCACTGTAAATGGCAATTCGCTTCCCATGCCATCTCCTCTCAATAATCCAGTAGACCACTTTTAGAATGGCATATACTTCTGTTAGAAATACAGTCGGCATACTTCCGATGACGAACGAGTATTTGGTACTTTTCATCGAAGTACCAACCGGCCCCAGTATCATAGGAGATTTTAGAACTGTCAGTGTAGAATATGTGAGTCATTCCCCGTAGTAGAGTCTTTGGACTTAACCATTGATCTCGTTCAGGGAAAATAACCTCAAATCTACGTCCGAAGCGTATATTGGCTACACGATCGTCTACGGGCATTGCAAACAGTGGACACTGCTCCAATAGCTGGTGGTATATCTGCCTGTGTCCCGTATAAGCCCCGTCATGCCAGACTCCGTAAGTTTTGAGTCTGAATTTTGGAAGGTGTAGAACTAAAACAGATTCATAAACGATTGTTAAAAATGTATAACGACTCTTTACCTTCAGTTGCAACAGTATACAATTGGGTTGCTGAGTTTAAACGTGGTCGCACAAGTCTTGAAGATGATCGACTACAAGGATGTCCAAAAAGTGCATCAACACCAGAAATCATAGTCAAAATATGATTTTGGAAGATCGTCGATTGACTGAGAGATATTTAGCAGATGCTCTAGACATCTCATTAAAAAGTGTGAGCCATATTTGAAGTGATGTTTTGGGTTTCGAATGCAATTTTGAAACTTGGGTCTACCACTATAATCCTGAATCAAAACAAGTGGCTAAAGAGTGGTGTGAATCTGGTACTTCAAAACGAGTTATTGTTAAAGAATCAGCTAAGAAGGTGTTGGCGTCAGTTTTTTGGGATGCAAAAGGAATTTTTTTTTTGGTGGATTATCTTTAAACTGGTAAAATATTCAACTCTGTATACTTTTCGAACAGTTAGAAGAAAAAATTTGTGAAAGAAGACCAGGTTTGCAGAATATAAAAATCAGTTTTCATCAACACAATGCACCTGCTTATAAACGGGGTTTGAGTATGACTAACATCAATGAACTGAAGTACAAATTATTGGAACATCAACCTATATCAACCAATGCTATAGAGCTGAGACAAAGAAAAACCACAACTGGCTTCCATATAAAAATATTTTCAAATGTATGATTGACAGTGTAGGGTATCAAAGCTTTAGTATTTCCATTTATTTGGCTCCCTTTGACTTCTGGTTGTTCTCACATCTTAAAAAATTCCTTGGGTGTAAAGCATTTTTCGTCTAATAATAAAGTTATAGCAGCCGTACACGATTATTTTGCAGACTTTCCGGAAAATCAAAATAGAGATGGTATTCATAAATTGGAAGAAAGTTAGAATAATTTTATGAAGTTTTTGGGAGAATATACTGAATAACAAAAAGCATTTCAAGCCATAAAATCGTGGTTTTCATTTCTACACTAAAACTTATTGGAAAACTTGGTATATGCTATTTGTAAATATTAGAATCCTCATATAATTAAAAGACGATTAAGTCGTGTCTGTTAAGCATGAAAATCCTGCAAATACAAAGCTAACTAATCACGGAACAACCCAGTACTGTTGTGTGTGTTAAATTTTTTTGGGAGTCTTAGACCTGGACCTACTTACAGTAGATAGTTCCGAACGGCAGAAGCCTTGTGCTATCAGTTACAGATTATAAGGCCAAGGCACTAACCTTTACTCTAGAGGACCTACCTCTACAAAAGTGTATTTTTACCATTGAACAGTGAAATTTGTGAATCAACGTAATCGAATGACATTTATACCTATTTAAGTTCCACATAAAAGAGTACTTTTTATCTTTTATATATAATGTTATAGAGCTGAGACGAAGAAAAACCACAACTGGCTTCCATATAAAATTGTTTTCAAATGTATGCTTGACAGTGTAGGGTACCAAAGCTTTAGTATTTCCATTTATTTTATGGTAAAAAATTTAATTATTTCTTTATATTTTAGTCTTGCGATGCAATGCTGGAAGATGCCGAAACTAAAGAACTTCTAAATCGTAATTTTAATTTGGCCATTTTGGATGGTGCATTTCCGGAATGTGCGCTCGGTATGGTCTATCAATATAAAATACCATTCATGTATATAAATACGGTGGGATTTTATACGGGTAGTCTATCACAAGCGGGTAATCCGGGTTCATTTGCGATTACGCCAAGCTTCTACTCATCATTTACGGATACTATGAATCTAGTGGAGCGTGCTCTGAATACAGGTCTACAAATATTTCAAAATCTAGTTCATAAGGTGAGCTACAAATGAGGTGAATTATATATGTATGTGTGTGTGTCTGTGGGAGAGTGTGTATTTATTTTGTTTATTTTTACAAATATTTAAAACTCCGAAAATTTTTGATTTTTGTTATTTCGTTTCTTTTTCAGTTCGTTATTAAACTTGTCCATCGTGTGCTAATACAACATTTGGGTTCAGATATACCCCATCCATATGATATATCACGTAATGTTAGTTTTATTCTACAAAATGGTCATGCGATAGTCTCATATCCACGTGCTCTCAATCCAAATGTTGCTGAGGTTGCATGCATACACTGTAAGACGGCCAAACCATTGCCCAGAGATTTGGAAGAGTTCATAGCATCGGCTGGGGAATCTGGTTTCATTTATGTATCAATGGGTTCGTCGGTGAAGGCGGCAAATATGCCCGAAACCCTTAGGCGTTTGCTGGTCAAGACTTTTGCTCGTCTGCCCTATCATGTGCTTTGGAAATATGAAGGTAACGCTGCTGAAATGCAAGATCTTTCGGCAAATGTTAAACTTAGCCGTTGGTTGCCACAACAGGATATTTTGGGTCATCCCAAATTGCGCGCCTTTGTCACGCATGGCGGTCTGTTGAGTATGTATGAGACTGTATTCCATGGCGTGCCCGTTGTTACAATGCCGGTCTTCTGTGATCATGATGTGAACTCGGCAAAGGCTGCAGTTGATGGATATGCCATCAAATTGGATTTGGAAACACTGAGCGCTGCACAATTGTATAAATCGATTATGAAAGTTATACACGATCCAAAATATCGTAATGCCGCAAGGTGAGTACAATTATTAGCTAAAGAAAGTACAAATATTTTAATTCTTATTTCCACTTTTAGATTCCGTCAGCAATTGTTACGCGATCAACGCACAACACCTTTAGATACCTCTATCTATTGGACAGAGTATGTATTGCGACATAAAGGTGCTTATCATCTGCAATCGCCGGCAAGAAATATGAAGTGAGTGTAAAAGAAATTATATTAATTTAGAAATAGTAAAAATTTTTGAACTTGCGTTCCTTTGCAGTTGGCTACAGTATTATCTCTTGGATGTAGCTGCTCTTTATTTCGCTTTCTTCTATATGATCGCCTATTTGGCAAAACGTCTGCTATTACGCCCTGAAGCTATACCGTCTATAAGTGCGCATAGTAAAGAGAAAAAATTGTAAGATAAGCCTAATTTTTAAGCTCACAAAAGCTCCAGCCAGCTCTTTACAATTTGGTGATATTCATTTTACTTACATACTTATCTCTGTTGTTGAATATTTTCTTTTCGTGTACTTGTATGTGTGCATGTAATTCTCAAACACTTCATATGCAAAATATTATAAATTTTTTCAATTTTGTATTGAAAAAAGAAAAACATTGTAAATATATTATTTAGTTCATTTGATTGTATGTGTATGTAAAGTATGTTAATAATTTTAGCTATGAGCTAAAATTATTATTATCTTATTTAAGTGCAAATGAAATGATTTTTTCGAGCATATTTTTAAGTTATGATTTTTTATATGTATTTTATTTTATTTAACTCTACAAAACCAAAGGCACAAAAAAAAAAGAAAACGATTGAATAATTTTTATTTTTCAAATATGTACTTAAATTTATTATTTAGTTTTAGAAGAAGGCAAAGAAGTAATAAAATTTACAAAATTCAAAATATGTTTATGCCCTTTTTTTAAATGTAAATATTAATGGAAATATACAGGCATGTCACGCAAATCACTTTCGAACGAAGCTGATTTGACATTTTTGCACAAATTTTGCCATTTCGATTTCGATTGAAAGTGAAATTCAGAACATACCTGATATTCCAAAAAATTAGGAAATATCATTTTCCATTTGATGCAATAAAATAAACTTTTTCAATGTGAAATATTGTTAAAGATGTGATTTGATTATGTATAGTTTTAAGTTGAGTATTGATTGTGCAAAATAAAAGTAAATTTTATGTTATTAATATTTTGTTGCTGTTGGTGCAACAGTTTGTATTCTATTTTCATCACGTTTTCGTGTACTTAACATATAACCTCCGATGGCACAACCAAAAGCACCACATATTGTGGCGATCCATTTGAAAGCATTATTTATCTTAAAGATACTACAATGAGACAGAGAGAGAGGCAGAAGTTTTAATACGCCGTATTGAAAATATGTACTTACAAGGAACTTACAGAAAAACTTTCTTTTTCAATTGGTCAGTATATGTCTTATCCAAATTGGCTGCTTCCTCAACCCAAAAAAGTGGCATTACTAGCGGCCTTAAATCTTTCATACACTCCACTTCTGCAACGGGTTCAACGTCAAGATTAAATTGTAGACGTTTTGCAGCGCTCACCGGTGTACCAGAGATCTGCAGAAGAAACATTGTAAGAATATTTGCAGATATCGAGTGCCAAACCCGGGGATAAAACATGGCAAGCTTCAATTGCAAAATTTTGCCATATTTTTGAATTTAGAATAAATATTATTTTCCTAATATTGAGGTGAAAATAAAAAAATTAAACTATCGCTTGACACGTTCTCTCCGCACTCCACTCCACACTATTGGCAACACAATAATCAGCCAAAATTCATACTCATAGAAGGACAACTTACAATTTCAAAATCAATAAAAATACCATGTTTGGCTTCCGTTGGATTTAGACCATCAACATCGGCTAATAATTTTGGATCACCTGTAAAAAAATGTGGCAATGATACAATCATAGGTGCCTCATTGCATGGACTTAGATCCATTGTACCCTTGGCTGGGCAATTATCTGGATAATCTTTGCAGAAACATTGATTTTCTGGTTCATTCTTGGTGAACAAATAAAAAGGAACCGTAATTAAATAATAGAAACAAAATAGCTGAAATATTCCAACCTTAGGATCACCAAGATCCATTTTATAACGAAATGCTGGTATACCATCGTATGTGGTTTTATGTGCATATATCGCACCCAACGAACGACATAGATCACCTGAGAATGCCCACAGGCCCTCTTCGAGTTTGAGTAATGGTGCAAACATGGTTGAATCTGTGCCATGAAAACGATTACATTCATCACCATTCCAAACATTTAATTCATCCTCTTCATTGAATTGCAACACTTTGGCAATATCATGACTATCTCTAACGCCACGAGCAACTTTGAAACGACCAGCATCGGTATGATTACTCTAATTTGGAAAATTTTATAAGAATATCGTTTTAGAAAAAATCTAGTAGTAGAAATTATTAAACTTACAGCACCCATTAGGGAAAATTTAAATAATGTCTCATTATATTTGACACCACCCTTAACCTCGCCCATATGAAATTGTACACATATTGCACGAGCAGCGAAATTTTCATTCGAACAATCAATATCAATGCCACGATAGAATAGATCCATAAATGGTGCAGTCACAAATGGAGTTGTTGGCTTGAAAATCGCTTCAATACCCTGTGAAATTATTGGCAGCATAGGTTGTTTATCACGTTTGACAGCAATGGCCATAATCTAAATGCAAATAATTGTAATAAGTTGGCAGAACATGAATTTGTCCTGAATTTGTCATTCTTGGTCACCTGTATTAATGGATGTGGCATTGTGATGATCTCTTCGCCGCTTAAACCTAAGTCTGGACGAAAAATAAATGTATTGCGCATATTAAATGAGACAGCATCTTCTTCTTCATGATCTTCTAGATCATATTTATCTTTCCATTCTCTGCAAATTTTATAAAATTTAAATATTTTTTCAAAAATAAAAATAAGAAAGACATACTCAAATACAAATGGTCCAACTTCTTGTAGTATGGGCTTACCACCTGCTTGTACCACATCCGGATTGGTTACATTGAATACATTTACAGAAAAGTTGACAGCGATTGGAAATTTCTCCCACATTTTGCGTATTTCTGAGCCGGGTTTTAAATTGACTTGCTGAAACCGAATGCTTTGTTAACGAATTTTATAAAACAGTGCAACAATATTTGAGAAATTTTTTAGGGTCTCGATCATATGATCGCGATAGCATCGTTGTATCGAGATATTGCGAAGGTTCACTCTGCAAACAGGTGCTACTTTGGGCTAACTGAGCAATTGAGAAGTCGAGCGCTCTCACGAGAACTGAAAACCACACTCTACAAGTCTTTCATCATGTGTGTCCTTACATATGGCTCCGAAGCTTGGACAATTTCCACCTTAGATGAGAGAATGCTCGGAATGTTCGAGAAAAAAGTTCTATGCAAGATCTTTGCGTCGGTGGCGAGTATCGAATAAGGTACAACCATGAGCTGTATGAGTTGTATGCCGACACCGACACAGTTCACTAAAATTCAGCGGCTCCTCTGGCTAGGTCATGTCCAGCGGATGGAGGAACGCAGAAGAGGAAGACCCTACCAACGGTGTAAAGACCAAGTACTGGAGAGCCAGTCAGCGCAGATTCGGCCTAAATCGATTTCCGGTTGTAATGGCCACATAAGTAAGAAAGTAAGTAAAGGTAATGTAAACTGTAGTGTCCGGTAAGGGCATTGAAGGTTTAATAGCGGGATTTCTTATCGCGGCATAACACTAGTATAGTTCTTTCTGAAGAGCTCAAGCTATTTCGCAACCTTAGCCTAGTGAGTACACCTCCTTGGAAATTATGGAGGGTGATTTTTTAGCAACTTTCTTTTTGGCAACACTGTTTTTGGGCAGCTCAGCTGTTTTCGTGTAACATGTTACTGCTCATGTAAGTTCATGTTCAGTTTGGTCTATGATTTAACCATGAATCGACGTACAAACAAACAATGCTTGCAGATTATTGAATTTTATTATCAATATTCAAGCTCGCTGAAGAAAGTGCTTCATGCACTTCTTCCAATTTATGGTCAGTTTGGGCGACTTCCTGAGGGGGCTATTTGGAATCTTGTGACTAAATTTCGCACCAAATTTACAGCATCGGACATTAAACAACCAACACACATACGTAGAGTACGGACAGAGGAAAATATCGCAGCTGTATCCGCCAGTGTGTTTAATGACCGTGAATTATCGATTCGGCGGCGTTCGCAGCAATTGGGCTTCTGTTACTCCACTACGTGGAACATTTTGCAGAAGGATTTGGGTGTAAAACCTTCTAAAACACAGGTGGTACAAGAGTTGAAGCCACACGACCTACCACAACGACTAACTTTTGGTGAATGGGCGCTGGCAACGTTGGATGAAGATCCACTTTTTTATCGGAAAATTGTGTTCAGCGACGAAGCTTATTTCTGGTTGAATGGATACGTGAACAATCAAAACTGCCTAATTTGGTATGAAAAGCAGCCCAAATCATTGGAAGACTGCCAATGCATACCGATAAATGCACTGTTTGGTGTGGATTATGGGCCGGTGGCATCATTGGATCGTACTTTTTCATGTCGACGAAGGCAAGAACTTTACTGTGAATGGCGAGCGCTACCGTGCGATGATTACAAATTTTTTTTTTGCCCAAAATGGAAGAGCTGGATTTAGCCGACATGTGGTTTCAACAAGACGGTGCCACATGCAACACAGCACGAGAAACAATGTCCCAATTGAGAGGCGAGTTCGGTGAACAGTTTATTTCACGTTTGGGGCCGGTCAATTGACCGTCTAGATCGTGCGATTTAATGCCTTTAGACTATTTTTTGTGGGGCTATGTTAAGTCTCATGTCTATAGCGAAAAGCCCGCAACGGTTGACGCACTGGAAGCCAATATTGAAGAATTATTCGTGAGATACCGGCCGATGTGTTCGAAAGAGTATGCCAAAATTGGACCAAGCGTATGAACCATTTGAGGAGCAGCCGCGGTCAACATTTGCATGAAATCATCTTTAAACATTGAATTATATAGATCGTTCTATCGACTCATACAATTCTCTAAATTGTATGTGTTTTTTTTTAATCAAATCCGAAGCTTCTTAAAAAATCACCCTGTATCTCTGATTCCGGTACTCGATTGCTTCACTGCTTATACAAACTTGCATAAATGATACGTTGGGAGTGGTCAATTTTGCTGGACACCTCTTACTATCCTACCATTTATAATAAACAATTGTACACTAATCTACCTGGTAGAAAATATGGTTGATGTTCAAGTAAGAGTATTCAAACTTAATCACACCATATTCAAAGTTTTGGAAAGTATTTAAGAGTTCATAAAATAACTCTAATTCTGCTCTAACTACACGGCGTGACACAATTGGGGGTAATCTCCAATGTACTGGTGAATGAAACTTATCGACTTTATAGGAAGGACAATGAAATTGCGCCTTATATTGTACACAAATTCTCAAAAGCCAGGCTTAGGTGATTGAACCCTCTTTAATTATACAACGAAAGAATGAACCACTTATTCTGCGTGCTCAAAATAATCAAATGATTCAAAATGAGGAATTTATTTTTCAAAAACCCGCAAAAAACATCATAAGATATCTTTTCGCATAAAGGTATAAAGGGGTCCAGAAAAAGATCTGAGTCTGCACCTCCGTTAACATAAACCGAGTGAGAGTACAACTGGCACTGCCGAGATTAATTTGGTTGCGATGATTTTTGGATACATTTTTTTGAATTTGTATTTGTCTTACTTTTTTAATCATTTTCTTTACGAGCATTGGAAAACCGACAAATCCAATTAATACACCTAATGCAAGAATTATGGCCGATACAATAGTTAGCCGTAAATACATAATGTTATAATTTTTTCTGTGGTATTGTATTGTATTTAATTCTTATGCAAGTACTACTATATGTTTACACCCACTTTTACAAATAACCAAAACTCGACTGAAATTAAAATTTTCCTAATATTTACTTTTATGTTATATTTTTCATTGCCTCCTATAATATATTCAATTTTTCCAAAATATCGCATGTCACAATGATTTACATAAATAATTTCTTTTCAAATTTATTAAAAATGTATGAATGTATTCTTTAAGGATAGGTGTCTTCATCGATAATCTTGTATACATACAATGAAAACTTTTAAATACATATGTTTCGATACGTTGAACAGTGTTATTTCGTCACCTTATTTTTTGAAATGGCATTGGACATTTTGAATAATTTCTATTGTAGCTTATTACATACCTACATAGGTATAATTAATAAATATTTAGGTACGCATGTGTTCCACATATTACATATTGCCAGTTTTAAAAATAAATTGGACATGAGAGAAATGCCTTTTGGATTTTGATTGGTTGAATGATAAAAATATTAATAATATATTAAATATTTATTGAGGTACTTTTCAATGACTTCAAATACGTACATACACAACCATATGCATGTAAATTTAACGTAAAATTGATTGGAATGTCAGTAATTACTTTTAATTATCGTCTTCTCAATATTATTAATTACATTATTAATATTCGTACCTGTTAATTTAGAATAGGTCAAGTTCATAAACTGCTATGTGATATAGGTTGCATGGCTAAATGAAGGGATTTTTGTGTACTTTAGTATGAATGTATTCAAAATAATTTATTATTTTATGTACTTATACATACATGTCCTGAAAAAATTAAAATATTCAATAAAATATAGCAATTAAAACATTGCATATGAGTTCTATAAATTCTACGTAAACATAGAAATATTCAAATGCTTAGTATGGACACAAACCGCATGGTACTTCAATTTTCTTATACACCTCATTTACAGTGGTGGTTTAAACAACAGAGATTTGAGATTGATTTTTATACCCTGCATAATGCAATATGCATGGTATATTCATTTCGGTCAGATGTTTGTGTCCACTTGAAGGAATCTCCGGAGATATAGACATAGATATATATTCGTGATCAGCGTCGATTAAATTTTCGATTTAACGATGTCCGTCCGTCCGTCTGTCTGTCACCTGGCTGGTTCGCACGATAACTTGAGTAAATATTGAGCTATTTCGATGAAATTTGGCATAAGTAATCTATGATCCAAGAGTACGGAGGGGATTGATATTGGGCATGATCGGTCAATAACCACGCCCACACCAAGCATTCAAAGCGACTAACCTCGAAATTTTCAAAATCTTTAACTTGCTATAACTCACATAATATACGACTTGGGACAACAATATTTGGGACATAGACTTATATTATACTACTATATAACGTCGCCAAAAGTGGTTGAGCCACGCCTACTTTTTAGCGTAGCTCTCATACAAAGTGTCTGTACTTCTTTTAAATTGAAACAGCTGTAACTTCTACAATCTTCTGTCCATAATAACCATAATTGACACTTAGATTAACATGGTAGTCGAAAATAATCTGGCAGAAAATCAGTGTGCCACGCCCACTGCTTTTTGGGTCTCCCATACAAAGCCAAGGGAATTAAACTAAAACTTTTAAGCTCCATAACTTACAAACCATTTAGCGTAGGACAACGAGATTTAAGGCATAGAATAGTATTGCACGAGCAACTAGACTCACTTGAAATGGGCGCGCCACGCCCACTGTTTATTGTAGCCCCCATACAAATTTTAAATTGAAACAGCTGTAACTTCGGCAATCTTCTGTCTAAAATAACCATAATTGACACTTAAATTAATATCGTAGTCGGCAAAAATCTGGCAGAAAATCAGTGTGCCACGCCCACTCCTTCATGAGTCTCCCATACAAAGCCAAGGGAATTAAACTAAAACTTTTAAGCTCCATAACTTACAAACCATTTAGCGTAGGACAACGAGATTTAAGGCATAGAGTAGTATTGTACGAGCAACTAGACTCACTTGAAATGGGCGCGCCACGCCCACTGTTTATTGTAGCCCCCATACAAATTTTAAATTGAAACAGCTGTAACTTCGGCAATCTTCTGCCTAAAATAACCATAATTGACACTTGGATTAATATCGTAGTCGGCAAAAATCTGGCAGAAAACCAGTGTGCCACGCCTACTCCTTCATGAGTCTCCCATACAAAGCCAAGGGAATTAAACTAAAACTTTTAAGCTCCATAACTTACAAACCATTTAGCGTAGGACAACGAGGTTTAAGGCATAGAATAGTATTGCACGAGCAATTAGACTCACTTGAAATGGGCGCGCCGCGCCCACTGTTTATTGTAGCCCCCATACAAATTTTAAATTGAAACAGCTGTAACTTCGGCAATCTTCTGTCTAGAATAACCATAATTGACACTTAAATTAATATCGTAGTCGGCAAAAATCTGGCAGAAAATCAGTGTGCCACGCCCACTCCTTCATGAGTCTCCCATACAAAGTCAAGGGAATTAAACTAAAACTTTTAAGCTCCATAACTTACAAACCATTTAGAGTAGGACAATCAAATTTAAGGTGTGGATTGATATTGAAAAATTAATTAGATATACCAGAAGGAGATACGTCACGCCCACTTTTTATATATCTTCCGTATAAAGTCTCGGATTTATCTTAAACATTAAAACACCCATAACTTACTAATTAATACGCCTAGGTCAACCCATTGCAACCTATGTAGTTTAGTATTATAGGCAGAAATTGATCCTCCAAAATTGGTGAGGTACGCCTGCTTCTTAATGTAGGTCCTATACAAAGTAGTGGAAGAAAAGGATGGATATACGAGCAAACTTTTTATATATATCTCTACATATGCAGGGTATAATTTGGTCGGCCCCAGCCGACTGTAAGGAGATTTTTTCTATATTGTTTTGTTTCAATGAAATGAATATGTAGATTGATTCCAAATAAAAATAAAATGAAAAAATTAATAACAAATTAAAAAAGAAACAATAAAAGGAACGAAAACAAAATTTTCGGTATATTTTGGGTTTACTAGAAACAGCAAAAATTCCCAGATTTTATGGAAGGCGATTTCATTGATATTGTTGTTGTTGTAGCAGCAAAGCACTTCCACATTCTGATGAGGTGAATGGACCTTGGTCGACCACGTGGTCGAGTTCTTCCGGGACGTAGACCCGTCCATTCTTGGGAAGCCATTGATATGGTTGCCTCGGTTGCTTTCGTAGTAGTGCATCCTGTCAACACATATTTGCAAGACTTTGTTAACGGTTTTGGGCTCTATTTCATGAGTGACTTGGGGATATTTGCCTAAAATACCTGAGTCGCTCCAGGATTGTCCGAATGACATCCAAATTTCCAAATTTGAAAGTGCTTCCATCTAAAAAAAAACACACTTTTTATACTTAGTTGATACTAAAAAGCTCTGATGAGCACTTTTGACTGAACTGCTCTCCTAATATTATACGCGCAATAATAGACTTGATAAAGACTTACATATTTTAGCTAATTTAGAATGACAGAGCCATTCTGACACCACTTTTTCTGAGCTTCCTCTCTGTTTTAGAAACTTTCTCATGTTTAATAGTTCAATAAGTAATTTGCATATGCAAGTTACACCCGGAGGCCTGTTGGCTCATTGGCCTCTAAAATTGCCATAGTGGATGGTATTTCATATATCAATGGCGGGGTATTGGTTCAAGTTTTCAACTAGAAATAATTGCACCTTAGTAGAATAGAATAAATATTTTTATTTTATTTTATTATTATTATTAGAAGTCCAATGCACCTACCAACTGCACTATGCCAATCAAAGAGAAAGCCAAATGCATAAAAATTAGTTTCTGTATTATTGATAAAACATTTTTGAATTTAATGACTACAATTATTTTTTTTTTCAAATTTGATATTCAGTATTAAAAATTGTATATATTATATAGAGTGGACGAGCTCGCAAGACAGGCAACGACTGAAGTCCTTAAAGGTGAAAATCGAATTCTACTACAAACGTGCAAATACAACTTGGAAGTATCAACCCCTAACGTTGTCAAAGAAGATGGATAAAATTCTCCATCTGTGGAATAGCGAAACAGTTGTAAACAGTAAGCAAAAACTGTACTAAGACACTCTTTGACCTAAATACAAGAGACATCTCTGCCATTGTAGGAATGATTATGGGCCACTGCCTCATAGGCAGTCATGACGTTAGCATTGGTTTATGTCATCTGGCAAATGATTTCTGCAGGTGTTACAAAGATAAAGATGAACTGGAGACAGTCACGCATCTACTATGCAAACGTTCTGCACTCTGTATTTAAAGGGTATTACTATAAAAAAAAAATTGGCACCGTTCTCAGTAGTTGCAATAGGCAATCTTCTGACTTTCATAGCTACGATTGGCTCAGTGGGTAGGAATTGGACACTATGCGGGGCTCTTTTGGCCTAGGTGAGGTTTCTCATTGAAAGGGTTGCCACACTAACCTAATCTATTGCACTATTTACTACTATCAATCGGTTGATTTATCGTACGAAGCCTATCTAATAATTGTGTCGTGTTTGTTTTCTTTCATAAACATGTTTACATTAGATTTTCAATTCTTCTTCGAATAGCTTCGGGGACCTTTTGTTTTCATGAGGTTTTATGAATACGACCTACCTAGATAGGTCCCTATAAGGGACTTATCTAGGTGGTCATAACATATAACATAACATATAAATACCTAATTCCTCGGAACTATATTGTAGAGCTGCAGGATGAATATTAAAATATTCCGAAAATCTGTAAACTTTGAATTCTTATTATCTTATTATTATTATTCTTAGAACACCTCAGCGTCAACTACAAAGAATTCAACTGACATTGTCAAATTATATCAGGAGAACAATTTGTATGTTAATTATGTAAGTTTTGATGAAGAGAAAAATTGAACATTCTCAGTAGCAGAATACTGAAGGTATACGCCTTTAAATGTGTTTTTAAAGTACTCTATTATAAGTTCGTATTACTTTTACAGGCATTTTATAGAAGCCTTTTAATAAGGAATTTTACGAAAAGAGAAAGCAAAAGCAGATCACTATTTTTGAAATAATTTTGACATTATTTAACCATAACTTCGGTTGTTACTTATTTATCGGTTAGGATTTATAGAATTTATTAAAAATTGAACACTAATTGGTTGATGAAGTCAATTTAGTAATTCTTAAAGGCCTTTTAAGCAAAGGAAGAAGGTACGGCCTTTGCTATTATACTCGTTTTATTTATAATACTTTTTAAAAGCCTTTTAAGCAAAGTGAGAAGGTAAGGTTGTTATTTGCAAAGGCTCATTTATCACAGATGTATTTTTTATATTATGGAATATTCACAAGATCTAATAATATCATAAAAAAGTGCTATTTGAATAAAAATCAAAAACAAATAGTACTGGCATTTAAAATTGATATTAATAAAAACAAATAAAAAAAAAAAACAAGAAAAAGGAAATGATGCTAAAACATATTACAATTTCATATACGATAACATTTAATAGAAAAATATTGAAAATTTATTGTTTCCACTAAATTAGTTTCTTACCATTTATTATCATGTTTATTTGCATTCTACGAAACAATCTCTTACCTTCATATGTATATCATCCTCTTACTAAATAATATTAGGAATATTAAACGATATATGTATGTATTTGTGATATACATGTATGTAATTTATGAAATTCAATAATTTCATATTTTATTGAAAAATTTGGCATACAAAAATATTAAACATAATATTTATTAGTTACATAAATGTAATGAAGGGAACACATACATTCATATTTATATTTATATGTATATACATAGTTATATTTGATATATTGGAGTAAAGCATTTGACTATGTACTTTTGAACATAGATACTAAGTAATATTGAGTAGCTTCTATTTATGATATTTATATACAATTTATTCCTTCAAATTCTAAATTAAATATATTCATAGAGATGTATATGTACATACCAACATATTTAATACTATTGTAAACAGTATAAAATTTGAACTATTATACAACTAAATGCTTAGAATTAAGTAAATATGAATATTTTAAACATTTTTGGAAAATAATCCATGGTGTATATATATGCAATTTGTACAATTCTAAAAGACATACAACATTTATTTACTATTTATATAGGTAGGTATACATATATATGAGCCTTATTCTTCTTCTTCTTCTTCTTCTTGTAATTAATATTATCAATTTTTCTTACTTTACAAAATTTCAACAAATATACACATGCAACTCTAAATAATACCAGGGTTGCATTTTTGGATAGTGAACAAAATTTGGGAGGGGAAGAACGCTTTATTTCTAATTGGAAAATATACTCGGACATTTAATGGGTATGTTCATTTAATCCAATTCAAAATAGTGTATCTCTTTGGTAAATGACTGAGTTTGAGCTTGCAGATTTTCCATAACAGCACTCATTGTGAGCACATTATGTTCGGTGAGTAGATTACCAGAGCTGGGTAGTGTAGTTATTGCATTGGTAGTTATCGCATTTGTTGCGGTGGCAGTATTTGATGCATTGGCAGTATTTGATGAGATTGCTGTACTAGTGCCGGGCACGAAAACGCTACATAGAAAATGATAAAATTATTAAAAAAACCTATTCAAAGTAAAAATTGCAATTTCAAGTACCTTAATGAATTTGTCGAACGATACAATGGTGGCGGTGTATTCATACGTAACGTATTATATGCTGCTTGTTGGGCCGCAGGATGAAATAATAAACTGTAAGTGAAATTATGAATAAATTATTAGTTGAAAAAAATATGAAAAAATTATAATAATTAAATCAATTGCAATTTACCTCATTGCCGCACACTCATTCAACGATGTCAAATATGATGGTGGCGGTGGACGATGTTGAAATTCTGGATATAAATAACTGCCAGGCATTAAACGATTATTACAGAATGGACTATTACAATTACGACATGTCTCCATATGTCGATAGCATGGACATTCATCAGCAGCATCGGGTAAACTTAAACGCCACATTGCAACCGATATCACCAATAGTGATACACCAACACCGATCATAAGTAGAGCAGCACTTATATATTGTGTCGAGTGCTCAATGAGTCCAGTCGCACCGAGTACAATGCCGCCAAGAGCACTGGCAACGCCACCCAGTGCAAGAATAGCAATTATAAATGGCACTGACGGACGTGAAAACCATTTTCGAACACAAATTCGCACTGACGGTGGTATTAAAGCTGATGATGTTGGTGTAGTAACTAATGAACTGCCACCACCCATAAGAGCACTCGAATCGATTGTAGCATCTGTGGGTGTGGAGCCATTGAGGCTAGACGGTGTTGGCATTGCATCGAGTAAAGGTCTAAAATAAAAAAAGAAAGAGAGAGCGTTAATATAATAACTTACCATTTTAATTACTATAAATTAACTCAAAATTCATTCACATTTTTTTAAATGTATATTTTTAACCCTCTGTTATCATAATTTTTTTTTGAAATACAACATTTTGTTATTTCAAATAGCTTCCACCTGTCGGCTAGGAAATTAATAATACTTTTGACTTTGAAAATCTCTCACGAAAAGGCTTCTCAAAAGTTTTTATTGCAATGTTATGAAAATGTGTTGACCTATGAGTTCTATTCTTCGGAATAGACCCATATAAGTTTATGAAGTCAATCGTAGCTCTATTTAAGTTTAGCACGCATAAGTGGATTGGAAGGGTTTTACGAAAAATTTAAAAAAGGTGCCACAACTCAGTGGTTAGTCTGTTGGTTTTCTGATCTGTAGATCGGCGGTTCACTCCCCGGCTGAAGCACAAGTTTAGTATTGAAAGATTTTTTTTTTAACGGTAACGACCGGTCGGGAAGGAATTGGCAAATTCTTCCTGTCATAACAATTTGCCATGAAAAAGCTTCTAAAAGTGCTCTGCGACAAAGTTCAGAAGAAGTATTGTCACAAGGATTTTGCCTTGAATAAGAAGTTCCCTTCTAATACCTACGAAAATTTAACACGCGCAACAGTACTGGAAGAAAAGTTCGACCAAAGGGCTCATTGGGGCCTATATTTATTATTTTTTTTAATTGAACATTGAAAGAAAAGTGAACAAAATTCTCCATATACAATATTAACCAAAATCTCTCCGAGTAATAATGGGAGTGAAAGCAAAAATCTCCCCGGGCCACATTTCTGGAAAAGGAAGAAAATCTATAAGGAAATCGATCAGGGATTTGAAATTTTGGCAAACAGACTGAATAGGAAAAGAATTAAAAAGAAGAAGAAGAAGAAAGGTGAAACGCTTTCAGCAACATTAACGACTATAAAATGAATTAGTGAGTACCACAGTAAGACTTAGGTAACTTTTGCATTCCTTTCAGATTATTCCCTTGGTCTTCCATAGATAAATTAAATCTTGTACTATTTCTTCAAGGATTCCAAGATCGGGACTTCGCGGTTTCATCAAATTTGATGAGTGAACTCAATTTGTATGAAATAAATCCAACGAACAACTACTTCAAGTGCCCATTTGATTTACAAATCCATTACCAGCAAAGTAATTCATAAAACATTTGCTTAACTGTTAAATTGTATAACAACCTCAATATAAATGCATTCATGCAACGCAAAATGATAGTATTTTATATATTCAGCAGGTAGTTGAAAATAGTTTCTTAATATCTAAATGATATTGAAAAAGAAGCATCACATTTTTCATTTTTTGCCGTAAAAGTCTTAACAATACATAAGCAGTACACACACTGCAATGAAACGTGAAAGACATTAAAATGTCGATGATCTAAAAGACCAATTTCAATTATTTCTTATTGTTGTATTCTATATATATTCAACCATATACATACATGGATATGTACATATGTAATATATTTGTAGCATAATTTATGAGTTTACATAAATTCAAAAAATATAATAAAAAATAAAGAATTGAAAATTTCTAAATGCATTCATCTATGTGTGTGTGTGTGTGTGCAGTTGCATGCATTTCTGCATCACTTCTTTTATAGGATTTTCACTTACAAACAACAGGACTTGATTCATATTTACGTAAATGTTGCGAGACACACATGTTGCACTCATATATACAATACATGCAACACATATACAAGTCATATTGAATTTTTGTATAGCGAAATAGAAAAATCATCATCAGCACATATACAAGTACATGAATACAAACTCAATACCTTTACTAAGGCACCACCACACCTTTTAGTGATAGAAAAAAAGGGTCCCTTTAGAAAAAGAGGAAAAATTGTTTTCTTTTTGTTGTTGTTGTATTTTTCGTTCTTCGTTACGGTTTCGTTGTTGTTGTTGTTAGATTTCTCTTTTATCTTTGTAAGATTTTTCTTTTAGATGTTCTTTGCTGCTACAATCGTTTTTCAAATGATTTTTCTCTGACATCTTACACCTGCTTTTTTTTCAGCATCCACACTTTATGTATGTATGTACAGTAAACTCTGTACCTACATAAATACTTATTTTCTATGGGCTTAGGAGTATAGTTAGCTAGTAGTATTGTTATTGTGTGTGCAGCAGATGTTCCTATGTTTATCTTATACAATATACATAATAGAAAATAATCTTTTGGGGTTATTTATAATAGAGAATTTTTTTATTATTGTTGTTGTTGTTTCTTTTATTTAAAAATGGTCCTGTCCTGTATGTATGTGTCTGGACTAGTCAAGTCCGGCACGATTGCTATGTGTTGGTATATTTAAAAGAAAAATATTTTATATTCTTCTTGTATAATTTAAATTGGTAATTGACTAGAAGGAATTTATTTTTATACTCATTTTAATCTATTTGTATTATCTTACGAAAATAAATATTATTTTAGTTCGAAAATTATTTAATATTTTGTAATTCTTTAAATATCAAATAATAAAATATTTATTTTTCATATTAAAAGTTAACTTTTTTGCTTACTCTGCACCCTGTAATTAAACATCATCAATAATTCTGATATTTTGTCAACGGTTTCAGATCAAGGTCTTCAATGGTTTACTTCCAGTTTATGTTCGGTAATCCAGTTATCTACTGTTATACTGAATATTACATTCGAGTGCTTGTCTGCATATCTTGATTGGCCTCATTTGCGTTTAGGACAATTGTTTTGGGCAATTGTTTGCACCTTGTCCAAAGCACTTTCATCTCACTTGATGTGAGCTGTTTGAAAAAGCCAGTCAGTCACTGATATTGTTTTGCATGTCATACTCATCTAATACAATATTAATATTTCATCGCCAATTAAATACCCTATTGATTAGTTTTAAGATAAGGAAGTCGTTATTCCACTTACTACATGCAAACTTCTTCTTAGGAGAGATTCGAAAGTGATGGCCAACCAAAGAAAGTCAATTTTGTAGGGGAGCTCCCGTAAGAAATGGAGATATGGTGCAAATATGTTTAGTGCAATAGCTGAACAGGAATCGCCTCTGGGATGGTGAATTGTATGACGGACCCACCTAATATTTCGTAAAAAAATTTATGTTTTTTCAGTGACTGTTAAAACTAAAAAGCAGGCTAATCTAAAACAGGAATTTCTTTATTCTTCCTTGGGAAGAAATGCTTGCAATGATCAAAATTTTACGTTTTTCGCTGACTTAAGCCGTTTTAACTCGCCTTAATAACTTCAAATGTGTAGCGTAACACTCCTTCTCACTGGTATTCAGGACGAATGAATTCTTGTAGTTGTTCTCTAAAATAGTTCATAACAGTTATTACCTTCTTTTCACAAGAACTCAGTCGGTTCGAACCTTACGGCTTATTGGCTGTGCTTCATTTAGACATTTGTGGTCTTAGTAAGTAAGTTTTATACCACTGGCTGTTATAGTGTCTGCAATTCTAACTCCTTTGCATTAAAAAAATCTTCTTTGTCATAATTATTAATAAAATGATATTTTGAAACTATTCATTATTACTTTTTTGGTATATGATGGTAATCCAGAGTTATTGCTTTTAAGTGTACCTACGTACTTAATAAATTATTATATTACGTTCATTTGCATTTCAGAAGCCTATTATAAATCATAAAAAAATGTGTGTGTTTTTTTTTTAAATATTCTTTGAATAACAAAATAACAAATATAATTGCCACTCAGCGAATTCAAAGAAGGAATCATTAATTTATTAACTTTACATTCCATAAAGTTCTAATCAAAAAAATTGATTTTTCAAATATACAATTTTAATCATCTTTATACAAAACGCACAAGTATTTCACCTCCCAGGAGACTAAAAATACATACAACTACTATTTTACATTTCAGCTCACGTAGATATCCTCCACAGAAATGTTGCTGACTTATGTAAATAGAAGCAACAAGTAGCGAGATTAATTTAGAGAGTGAGAGACAGAGAGAGAGAGAGAGAGGGATGAGTACATTTCGTTAAACAAAATTGAAAAGAATCGTTCGTTCGCTCCTTTTCATATCCACATACACTTTCAGCGAAAATTCGAAAATATTGAGTTTCTATTTTCATGCAATGTTAGCCGGGTCGGTCAAATTCTATTGTGTATCAATATATATATATATACATATGTATAAACTGGTATGTCATTGATATATGAATGTTGATAATTTTTTGTTCAAAATGTTGATCTGAAATAATAAAATAAACTGTCATAAATAACTAGAAAAGTCATAGTAAAGTCAGTTGAATTCTATTATGGAGATTTTCAGTTACTTTTCATATGCGTTGGACATTATTTTCGTTTACACATTCAAAGAGGGCTATGTAAGTAATTTCACATTTGTTGAATTGTCCTTTTTTCATAGCTTTATGGTTGGTATCTGTACTATTTTCCTATGACACTTTCTTTGATGCATCGTCTGTGTATTAAGATGATAATTTAAATAGTTTTGATAGTAAAATTAATCGAGCGATGAGAATAATGACTTGCGTATCTATCTATGTATGCACATAGAAAAATATGCTAACTCGTCCTGTGAAATTATTTGTATTACATTTTGAGATAATAGTAAAAACATACTACATGCTTTTTGTTAAAAATGTCATTCAGTTAATTGGGGCGACAAGAATAAGAGCTAAAAATAAAAAAAAATGGTACTGTAGGTGCTTTTATATTTCATGTAAATTAATAAAATAGTTTACATAATGTCTTAAAATCCAGAAATTTCTAAGTGTCATTTTCTTTTTGTATTTTAATACTTTGGCTTATCAAAGCACCAATGGATTAAGCAATGTCAAAGTCATTCGACCCTAAGGCATTATGAAATGTCGAATAAAAAAGTATTTCTGAGAAACTGTTGATTTAAATTAACAAAAAATCATCACAATTATAGTAACATTATTCGCACCTTCACCCTTTTAAACTATGATACTAGTAATGTGTAGTGTGAGTATGGTGAAAGATTTCGTTCAATCAAAAAAGTTGAAAAGTTGAATTGAAAAGAAAATAAATTTATTATACAATATATAAAAATTCAAAAATTTCCCCTTAAACACTCAACTCAAGTTATATATGTTATGACTCTAATAAAATATATACATTTGTGACAGTTCATAAATTGACACATTGGCACAAAAAAAAAAAAAAAGAAAAAATGAATGATAGTAAACGTAGCTATTTACAATAAGTAGATATATATCCACTTAGAAAAAAAGAAATCATTAAAACATCTCTATATGATTTGAAATAAGATATGTCATTAAAAAAGTAATTTTAAAGTACCCTGTAGAAAAATATGAAACCTTTCACAAATGAAACAATCTTTGTTTAATTTATTTTTAAACATTAAGATACTTTTTTATGTACAAATGGAAAGTATCAATTGTGAATAATTATATATGTACATTTGCATATGCCTAGATCTTATAGAATTTCCTGCTGGGTAATTATACCATATGTATGTATATTTTTATAATAAAATGAAAAACCAAAAAATAAAATATGACATTTAAAAAATCATAAAAAACATCGTTGGAAAAATCAAAAGACATACTTAATGTATAATCGTAAAAGAAATATATTATAATAAGTAATAATAATAAAACGTATAGAAATAAATGTGTATGGTGAGAATGTGTTGAATGAATATATCGGTACTTATTTGTACCTATGTCTTTAACCGCTGGAATTTTTCATTTTATGTCAAATCATTGAGTGTAGTAAAATATTGAAGCATGTAAAATATTATTATTACTCATAAAATTTACGTGATTTTTTCTTCTTTTCAATCTGATATAAATCATAAAAAATAAATAAAATAATTTTAGAAAAAAAAAACAAAATTCATTGCAATAATATTAATTAAATTTTCCATTGGTACATAATTACTTTTAGAGTTCTTTTTTGGTGCGAACTGTGTTTATTGCACAAATTTTCATAAAGATTTCATACGAAATGATGGGTGCCGTAGCCCAGTGGTTAGTGTGTTCGCCTTCTGATCTGTAGGTCGTGGTTCAATACCCGGCTGATGCATAACAAATTTAATATCGAAAAGATTTTTCTTTCGAACGGTATCCACCTGTCAGCAAGCAATTGGCAATTCTTCCGACAGTAACAACTTGCCATGAAAAAGCTCAGAAAAAGTGATGTCACAAGTGTTCTGCCGTTCGGAACCGGCTAAAATAAGTAGGTCCATTCTAATACTGTCCAAAATTTAAGACGCACAACAGTAATGGAAGAGAGCTCGGCCAATGAGCCCTTTGGGGCTTTAAGTGCCACATATTTATTTTATTTTTTTTTTTTCATACGAAATTGTTAGTTATGATGGAGGTTTTTATTCGTACATTATTGTCATATACAAGGTGCTAACTGCCTCTAGAAAACACAATTAAAACACGATATCTGCTAATTTGTCGGTATATTCGAAATATTCTCCTCCTGATTCAATACACTTGTTACATCGATTTAATAGAGATTCAAAAGCATGTTCCAGCTCATTTTTCGGAATTGCCTCCAGTGCCCTCGTCGAAGCCCGTTGTATGTTCTGAATGTCTTCAAAAAAGCATCCTTTCAACTTCAATTTCACTTTCGGGCACAAAAAGAAGTCGCACGGTGCCAAATCAGGTGAATACGGCGGACCTGCCAACACACTGACCTGATTCCGAACCAAAAATTGACGAACAATGAGTGCTGTGTGACTCGGTGCATTATCGTGCAACAGAGACCAAGTTTTGGATCGCGGTATTCTGGTCGAACACGACGGATTCTGGACAACAAAAGCTTCAAGCTTTGTGGATAATTCCTTTGCTATCGAAGAATGTGATGTTTTGATTTTTGATGGAACTTTTCGTGTTTTTTTGGCTTGTGGTGAGTTTTTTTGATTTCCATTTCGTACTTTGACGCTTGGTTTCTGGATTTTATTGGAAACAGCATGTTTCATCACCCGCAACAATTGTTTTCAGGAAGTTTAGATCATTTTCTGCAGCTGCAACCATGTTTCTAGAATGACTGACTCTCATTATTTTTTGGTCCTCGGTCAATGTGTGTGGAACAAATCTCGCGCAGACCTTTGTTTTGCTCAAATCCTCGTGAAGAATGAGTCGGATAGTTTCTCTGTTGAGCCTCTTCCATCATTTTCACTGAAATATTGCGGTCTTCTGTAATAAAATCATGAACTTTCTGGATCGCTTCCGGCATCGCCATACGCTTGCTGCATCATTCCGAATGTTTCTGATGCACTTTTACCAATTTTTGCTTGGAATTTAACGACCGCTCTTTGCTTCATGTTAAAATTTCAACATCAAACGAACACGTGTTTTGTAAAATGAATGTCAGTAAACATTAAATGTCAACCAAATGCCATGAAATTTTGACAGTTAGTATAGGAAGGTTGTAGCGCGCCATCTATGTGTGAGCACATAGATTGCGCGCTTGGTTGTTGAGATATGGTTCGAATCTTAATACATAATTGTAGCACCTTGTATATATGGTTGGTATTCGGTAAGAGTCGATACCTGCTTGGGTTTGTGGAAAAGAACGATTGAAGCGCAGGGAAATTGTTTTTAAATTCATATAAGGCAATACGGTGCCAGCACCATAAAAATAACAGGCCGTTCGATAGATCAGAGTAGTCCTATTCTATGGATTTCGTGGTTAGATTTCCATCATACTCCGAAGTTATATAGAATGTAGGCATTTTATTATTCATCGTCTGGAAAATCGCTTCCAAAAATATCAACGATCAGATCTATCATGAACAAATTTCATTATATTCCTATTTCAGTGTGTGCGAGTATGTGTACGTGTGTGAAATAGTCATCAATTTCAAATTGATCATATTTCCATCATTTGACCCATCCACAAAGGCTGATGTTTTCTTTCAGTTAGTAAAATTTTTTGTTTGAAACAACCCCATCAGCACCACCATCATCAACAACAAAATGCTGAAGAAGTTCAAGGCGATAATGATGACAAGAAGAAAAAAGGATAATATGACAATGTGGAAAGTATATGTGAGAGAATGTGGTATGATGTATTAGAGAGCGCCTGTGTGTATATGACAGTCAAAAAGTGCTATTAATTGAATTTTGCTATTCATATTATTGTCACCACTGTTGTTGCAGTCATTGTTGTTGTTGTTGTTGTAGTTGTTGTAGTTGTTGTAGTTGCCAAACATTTGTTTGTCATTTGATTTGTTGAAAAGTTGTCAGCACTTGGCAAACTTTTTGCGCTTAAATACAAGAAAAGGGTTTAAAACATGTTGTCTCCGTGTGCACATTTGGCTGATAGTGTGAATATGTGTGTGTGTGTGTGTGTATGTTTAAGCTTATTGATATATGCATATACATTAATTTATATATAGAAGAGTTTGCTTTTACCATATGTGTGTATGTATGCGCATGCGTTTGTGTATTTATATGAGAATTTTAAGTTAAAATAACTTTTTATTGCTGTTCAAAAAATTCGACTCCATTCGCACTGCTCTTACTTCAGCCAGTATTATGATTTTTTTGTGTGTGCACATTTTGCCTCAAGAAAATAAGGGGCGTGATGGTAAGAAAAGTTTTTTTTGAAAGTCTAGTCTTGCATAACCATTGTGACGTGACAACGTGCAACGTTGTCTCAGCAAACGAACGAACTGCGTGCGAGTGACAAGTGAGTTTATACGCTATGGATTTATGTATATATCGTACCTACGTATGTAAATATGCACATACACTTGCTTGTGTGATGCCGTCGAAGAATTATGATTTATGACTGAAAATTAAAATTAAGCACCTTTTTTGTTTTTGTTTTTCTTTGAAGTTATATGTGTGAGTAGGTGAGTGTGTGAGCTTTTTTTTCTTCTCATTTGGTTTTTTTACATGATCTCTACCTCTATCACATATTTAAAGTGATGTGCTTGCATATTTCGACTAACTTTGTTTTTTGATTTTTCTGCTTGCACCATCATCTTTTTATTCACTTTTCTATCACACAACTAAGTAACCTGAGCATTGACAGTTGTTGTTATTTGTTGTTGTTGTTCTCTGTCATTATTTTATATGATTATGATTTTGCTGTTGCATGCTTGATGAATGCATGCCTGCATGCATATGATGTACCGTCATCATAATTCTCATCATCATCATCATCATTATCATTATGACTATCATCGTCAGGCCTGGCTATAAATGCTTTTGGTGGTAACAATCATAATTTAATGGTTACACGCACACAGTCAGATACACGAAATTTTCGTTATCATGCTGCTGTTGCTTTCGTTGATGTTGTTGTTGTTAGTGTTGCATTAACAAAATATATACAATATATATGTATATGTGTGTGTGTGTTTATATTCAAACCTTGTTTATATGCAAGTGTGTGAAAAGATAATAACATTAATAATTTCACAGTATTATGAGAATATACACGAGTGTGCTGCTGCTGCTGCAATAAGCAACATCATGCGGGAGAAAATATACAATATACAATAAATAGTATATATCATAATCTACCATTCCTCCACACATCACTCAAAAATTGTGTGTATGTATTATATATATGGGTCTAAATACCATTATAAATGCAGTACATATATTGTATGTATGTGTATATTTTTGTTTACTTGTACATACACACGTACAAGTATGTCTAAATAATGCATTTTGATTGTTTGTAACACTTGCATGCAAATTATCTTAATTAAATTTGTTTTCGCTTTTATGACACTTTCTCGAAAAATAGTGATTGAACAATAACGGTAAATGTAGATAGAAATTGTTGTATGCACGAGTACGTCATACATTTATATAAGCAGGGTGCATTTGCATAGAAAAAGTAGTGGTACTTATAGATCGTGTTAAAAACAGAGTTCATAGGGGATTTCATTCGAATGGATTGTGAAAGTTTTTATGTGAAAGTTAGCTTATTCAATAAAATAACCGAAGAAAAGTTATTGGAACAATTCCCAGTGATAATTCATTGGAATATTTGTAAGAAGGATAGTCGATTTGATTCAAATGTTTACATTGAAATCACTTATGATTTTTAAATTATACTCGATTTACAATGTGGAATCACTTATTTTCAGCCGGTTTCGCTTATTCTCAAAACTACTTTTTTATTAGTTGGTATATTTAATCGAATGTACCAATTTTCGCGAGAAAAGTATGAAAATATACATTTGGAAACATAATTTGTATGGGAGGTAGGCGTAATTTTAATGCGATTCCATTCATTTCAGAGCTTATCCGCCCTTTGGAAAAAATATTGCTATATACAAATTTTGAGCAAAATTGCTCATAATTTTGCCAGTTATCATCCGAATAAACTGATACCCAAACGACCATACATGACTAAATCGACTTGAATTGTGATTCTAATATAAAACATAGTAAGACACACCAAATCGGTATTGAGTGAAACTAAAAGCAATTGATAGTCTTAGGTCTCAAGGTGGCCAGGATTTTGGCAAGGGGGACAAGTTGAAATTGATGTATAAGAAAATATTTTAGTTAATGATTTTTAAATATCTGTATATTATTATTGGTCTTTTTTAGCAAATCTATCGGCCAATGAGGCATCTATTCCTCAAATAACCCCCCTAGCCATGCCACTTGCCTCAATAATAATCATGGCTTTTCTTGAATTTAGCTCAAAAAAGGAAGAAATCTTTAATTAAATCCTTGCTTATAATAAACACAATTTATTGTTAAATTAGGTTATGTTGTTCCTGAAAAATATTCTTAGAAAATATTTATTAGTTTATGATGTTTATACATTTATCAGTCGTACGCTAGATGGCGCTGTGTGCGCAAATTCATTGAATTTCCTTCATTTATAGTCGATAATCTTAGAAAATATTTATAAAAGGGTTGATTGGCACGATGACTTTATTCCTGAGGTTTATTTTTTGATGAACCATGCGCTAGATGGCGCTGTACCCAATTTTAATCAATTTCCTTCATAAAGAAAAAAAATTAAACGCATAATCTTCTAACATTGATGCATTTTTTGACGTCTGTTTCACCTGTCGGCAAACAATTGGCAATATTTTCGGCAATAACAATTTGCCATGAAAATGCTTCTAAATGAGCTCTGTGACAATGCTCAGAAAAAGTGATGTCACAAGGGTTCTGTCATTCGGAATCCGCTAATATAAGTAGGTCCAAAAATTTAACACTAGAAGAGAAGCTCGGCTAAAGGGTCCTTCGGGGCTTAAAAGTGCCACATATTTATTTTATTTTACATATACGTTTCATGCCTGTCCACTCTCATTTTAAACATATACCGATTTATACCATGTGTTTTCTTTTAAGTGTCGATTGTGAATCCTTACAAAAAATTAAAACTTCCTAATCATGTAATTTAAATAAGCTCTTCTAGTTCGTAGTGAATTTATATGCAGATCAAGATTGACGAAACAAATTGCCTTAAATTTCTGACCGTCTTGATTATTTCACCAATAACTTGAATATCTCCTTAAAAATATGCCTTGATAATTTTTCAATTAAAAAAATATAACAAATAATTTATTTATCATATATTGTTATTTTATATGTGTATGTGGATGTATTCATTTTCAACATAATTTCAGTGATGGTTTTCTTTTGTCACGAAATAATGTCAATCAATTTGAAGCTTTTGTATATAATTTGAAATAATTCACGCCTTACAGAAATAAAAATATAAAAATTACAAATTCTATTTCAAATTATTATAATTATACCCGCATTGTATAATATTCCAAGTGATTAGATGAGAAGGAATAATTTTCTTCAAATCAATTAAATGCACCATTGAGGCACAAGAAGAAACAGAAATATCTAATAACAATAATAACAATCAATGTAATAACAAAAGTTTGATGCCTTAAGCAGCACACATACATACATACATAGTATGCATATGATATTTGTGAAGCCAAAATGTTGAAAGCACTTAAAATAAATCAAAAGAATCCCCTTCATGAAAAAAAAAAATCATATATCTAAAGCCCCTTTAGCGTATTGACCTTTTATAGATAGACAAACATATAATACAATATTTTTATATTTTCATACCAAATTTCTTTTCATTCTCTAATACATCTACATACAATACATAGAATAAAGAATATGATGATCACATTGTGTGTACAAAAGTGATGGTTACTGCTGCCATTATGGCTGCTGTAAAATAACATTTGAAAATGCATTTTTCAATCATTTGTCAGGCAATAATAATAACAATCAAACAGCAAGAATATCATGAGTAAAATAATAAATTTCATATCCATAGACGAGTACATACATAACATATCTATTATATTGTATTTGTAGAATAGAATAAATGCTTTGGACACGCGTGCACCATTGCCGCCTTAGGCTAATTTACAAAAAAGCTTCTGTATGGTAATGTTAACACTATGTGTATGATTATATGTATATGTATTTATGGATGTGTGTGTGTAAAATATAATCTCCCCATATGAATACGCCAAATTGGATGGATGGTCATGCCTATACTCATAGTTATTTGAGTATTTGAATGCACGCGTGCATAAATTTTTCTTTTGAAATGCGTATTGTTCACAGAAAAGGCAATGAGGAAGAGAACAGAGATCTTGAAAAAGTTTTAAAACTGGAGTAGAACATTTTAGAAGTGTTGCCAGATGAACTATGGTGAGTTTTTGTTTCTTTTGAAATAATATCTCATTTGTTTTCTATATTATTTGTGCTTGTGGTTTGAAAAGTGAGTCTAATAAAAAGTTATATTAATTAAAAAAAGCTCAAGTTATATTTATGAACAAATTATAAAAGAATACATAAAAAAGTTGCATATTTTCAGGGGACATATTGGTTTTATATATTCTGTGGAGTTTTATGTTCTTAATATGAAGATTTTGTCTGAGAATACTCCTAGTGAAATTTTCTGGCGAATAATTTCCTAGAACATTTTAACCCTCTAGCGACCTTCAAAATGCCATTTTATTCAGACTTTCCAAAATAAGGGTTCAAAATTAGTCTTTCATGAGAGAGATCGTAGATTGAATTATTCTACAAAATTATTCCCCGTGAAATTATACTATATATGTCCAAACTATATATTTCGCTACGGTATGAATATCGATAAACGATAAGTGCAGTCGCAAATTAAATTTGTAGTACGTTGATACATTGAAAAGTGATTGTAAATACAAGTATTGATGAAATAAATTATTGTTGCCTATAGTTATTACTAAAATAGTGTTGCAATTATTTTTGACAAAATTAAATGATCGAACAGATTGAGGGCTAAAAAATGAAATGCAAATGTGGGCAGGTTTTGCGATGAAAATCTCTTTTGAAGAAAGTTAAAAGATGGAACATCAATGAATAAACAATTGTGTGATATCTAGTTTTTGACTATAGGCATATATCAAAAGAGTGACTGACGTTGGAGCAAGGACAAAATCCTTGTTCATCAAGTGGACCCAGCGAAACAGGGTATGAGCTCTACGGCTGATACCTTTAAGGGCCAACCACAAGTTTTACGGGCACTGTGACCATACGAGGTCTTTTTTACCCAAGCCCGTCTATGACACTAGAATTTCCTCGATCTTTTTAATAAAAGATAGATATGATCTTGTCAAATTTTTGATGATTGAAGCTGTTGTTGAAAGTGTTTGAGGCGAAGGCTGGCCAAGGCTGAGTATTCGCAAAAAATATGGATCGATATTTCATCCTCCTCCAGATAGAGTCTACACTCCGTATCAGAGGATAATCCAATTTTTTGGAAGTGGTACTTTAATCAGTTGTCCTGAGAAATAGCCGCTTACTAGGCGTAGATTTGTTCTGCTAAGACTAATTCTGTCAAAAGCTGTATCAAATCTGATGAGGGGTTTCACTTGGCGGAGACCTGTCGATTGTCCATTGTATTTGGCATTTGTCGTGGTAAAGTTTTTCTATCATAACTTTGGCCTATGCCCAGTTTGTACCGCAGAAAGGTTCTGGGCCTGTCAGTGGAGAAGACGAGCCAGATCTCTATTGTTCGTCCGCCACTTCATTGACCTGAATTCAACATCAGACACCGAATATAATGTGACCTTATTTTGCATAGCAAGTTTTTGTAGGATAAGGAAACCTTCGGTGACCAATTTGGAAGAGAACTCCCATGAGAAGAGAGAGTAGTCTGGAGTAGTCTGGAAGTAGAAGTCAGCCTTGATACAGCCAGATTACCAAGGGAAGCTTAACTTAAAACAGAAGGGCGGCAGGTGTCTGAGTTGGCATATTAAGACCGTGCATATGCTGTTTCACCTTAGATTTGGGGCATTGTTTAGAGAGTTTGTATCTCTCCGCCCGACTATAGGCATACTCTAGCTGATTTTATTCAAAATATTTTATAACAAAAAAAAAAACAAAAAATAAATTCACAGAAAAGTTTGATTCACTTAAAATTTCATAATTTATAAATCTGGCAACCCGATTTTTTTTTAAACATACTACATCATATTATACATATATGAAGGTATGGGTATTGGAGTATGTGTATTGATGTTCTTGTTGTTATTTATTTTTTATTACTGGAGCATACTGTACTCGAAGTACATACATAAGAAGTCAGTATAAATATATGAATGGTTGCTTGTGAGTTTCAAATGAATTATATGCTATTGTGGCAATCGTACATACATACATACATGCCACATGTATTAAAATCAACGTCTCACATCTAATGACACTTTACTTTATGGTGGTGGCGTATGTGCTATGTTAATTTATGAGCTTTTTCGAAAAACTATAGTCTCAAACAGCATCTTTATACAGACGGTACGTCTGCCTTTGAATGTTTTTATTTTAGTATAAGTACTATACGTTTATGTATTACTCTACTTTTATATTACTTCATTATTTTCTTTAGCTTCATTATTCTATTCTTGAGTGTTTTCATAAGCATAGTTCTTATGTATATTCAGAAATTTCGAATAAATAAAAACTAGCTCAAATACAAACTTCTTGTTGTACTATTGATGCATATTATTGATGCAACAAACAGTCAACATCAGTAGCAATGCTTCGAGATGCATCAATAACAGCAGTATTGGATGTATAACTCGAATAGAACAAAAGAAATAAGGCATATACGGAAGAAGATGAGGAAGCAAGAGGTGATGACCATGGGTTCATAATTCGTACTACAATAAAAACGTGATTCGAGTATTCATATATTTGTTATTGTTGTTATTGTTGTTGTTGTTGTTATTCCCAATGCCAGCGAAAATCTAATACAATACTACGTATTATTTTTTTAAACGTCTGTCTCTAGCATCAATAGCAGCAACAACTGCAACGGCATTTAATCATCACAATGCTTTGGAAATAAATTATACTAGACTATCGTATATATCAATATCTATGTGTGTGTATGTGCATGACAAGCGTGTTTAATGCTTTAGGAAATACTATTTTTTATTTTATTTTCTTTGATGCGGGTTCCCTTAAAGATGAAATGACTGCGTATAATTGCGTGCATGTAGATCTATTCAATTGAAAAATTATTACAACACCAACAACAAAATTTATTAAAATTGCAATTTCTATATGAAAAGGTGTAGTACATTGAATATGCAAATAAATCATCTTTGTTCGATTAGGATGACCACATGTGTAGCAGAGATAAAAGTGACTCGTATAGAAATGTGCAACGGAATAAGTGAAAAACGATTAAATATCACAAAATTATGAAGAAATTATAAAAATATATATTTAGTTAAAATATTTGTTTGATAAAATTCAATACGCAAGGTCACCTTAGGCATTTGGCATCCTTTGAGATTTATAGGAATTATGAAATAAAAAATTTATATACCTGAGAATAGAATGCTAATGGATATGTGGTGAATATTTTATATTTTCAAAAAAAAAAAAAAATTCAAATTTGATAAATTATGCTTTTATACACGCATGAAATTTCATGGTACAAAAGACATACTTACGTACATACATAGAAATATGTTTGACAGTAAAATCGCTGAACATCCTTGGGCAGGGCTATAAAAAAAGTACTCGTTTGATATAAATTTTTTCAGAGCATTGTCATACAAATCTCTCAGAAACTTTTTTTAATGCAAAATTTATATCAGGTCAGTCCATAAGTTCGTGCGTTATTTCTTCAATAGTATCACAGTAAGCGCTTTTTGCGTACAAACAATGATTCGTGGGAGATAAAGGAACTATTTTTATTTTGCCTGATGTATTTTTCATTCAAAAAGTGATTTTAATCGCGGATAGAAGTACGCGTTGTTAAAAAATAAAATGGAATCTTCAAACTTTTTTTTTATAAAAGTGAAAAAATTGCAACAACTGCTGCTGCAGAAATAAACGCAACTCATGAGGAGAATACCGTGAGTGTAAGGACTGCGTAAAAGTGGTTTTCCAAATTCTGAAGTGGTTTCGAAGGATGCCCTACGCTCTGGTCGTCCTGAGGTCTTTAACTCCGACGCCTTGCTGGAACTCGTGCAAGCTGAGCCAAGTTTGGCAGTCGATAAGATGGCTGAAAGGTTAAATTCATCACATGGAACAGTTTACAGACACCTGGTTCAATTGAGCAAGATTCAAAAAGCTGGGAAAATGTATTCCGCATAAACTTTCCATCGCAAACCTTCAGCAGAGAGTGAATGTGTGTTCTCAGCTTGAAAATGAAAGTTTTTTTTTACCGTATTGTTAGTGGGCACGAGAAATGGGTCCTTTACAATATTTCTGTTAGCAAACGTCAGTGGTGATATAAAGATGAAACATTAGAACCAACTCCCAGCGATGGACTCCTGTTGGTGGGATATGGCCGGTATCATTTATTTGGATATGCTGGAACCAAACCAGACGATCACAGTTGATTATTATTGCCATCAACTATCCAAACAGAATGAAGCACTTGAAAAAAATCGATCATCTTTAGTCAATAGACGCAAAGTTTTGTTTCACCACGACAACGCAAGACCGCATACCGCAAGACAGACCTTAGGCAAGCTGAACGAGATCGAATGGGAGCTAATGCCGCATTCACCATACTTTGCGGATATTGCACCTTGCGATTATCACCTTTTTCGCGGAGCTCAGTCCCATTTATGTAATAAGAACTCTCCTTAAAAGAAGCTATAAAATGGAATACCGACGCGTATTTTGGCTCCAAGGACAAAAAATTTTTTTAGCAGTGAATTAAAAATTTGCCTATATATTATACTATTGATTAATAAATACTGAAAACTACTTTTTTTATGGCTTATGGACTGACCTGTTACTTTCAGAAGATTTTCCAATTGTATTTAACAAGAGAAATAATTCGATTGAGATGATCTAATTATTATTTGAATTGAAAACCTCATGTAACTACGGCACACATGATCTCAAAACCTGGTAAGAACTCAACACAATTATTTCTGTAGACTCGTAGACCAATATTGTCAGCTCACATAAAAATATGGAACATTATTTCATACCACCAATTGGGAGCAATTTATGTGTTTAATTATTATACCTAATTATTTACTTCAGATACAAAAGCTTGTCGAAGTAATAAATTTGCATTTCCCTCCAATCATTTTCTTTCTTATGCATTGTTTCTATAGAGCATTAAAACTCTATTTTCACAGATATTGGAAATTGTTATGAACCTTATTGTTTGATTAGCTTGATTTTAATTACACATTAAGGAAGTTATTACGATTCAGTATTACGAAACGTAATTGTTATGCTGTTTTAGCTTACACATTTATATTGTAGTTTAATAGCGTTTTTAATGTGCAAAGCCACCTACCTCATATGGACAATTAAGATATCCATTGAAAATAAAATCAATTTAAATGCATTTCCTTCCATTTTTTTTTACTAATAAGAGGTATACCATAGAGTAAAAGCTTAATCGCGTTAAAGGCTTTGCTGCTTTACGAGCAAACAATAAAACACCTGCCAAGTGTTCAATTGTTCAATTGTTCCATTAACACAAGAGGATTACTTTATATATATATTTTTTATGGGCTTCAATTAACTGGACAAATTTGATTTCAAAGAAATTATTATTTTTTCTTTTTTTTTTAAACCAATAAAAAAGGAAAAAAGTAAGAGCAAACGAAAAAAAAATTACTAATCTAAAAGTAACTGCCACCTTAGCGATGAATGGATGGATGGTCTCATACCATTAGTATTGCGCATGCGTAATTTGGGTACTTTATTTATTATTTCCTCAATTTGGGTAACAACAATAACAACAACAACAACAACAGGTAACACATAATAATAGCTTTGTGCGAACAAACATTTCTAAAGAGAATACAAAACGCAAAATTGAAATCGAAATATGAATGAGTCTACGAATACTACTTACGAGTATATATATGTACATACATATATATACAATAATATAGAAAAGAAAACAGACGCAGCTGTGCGCGCATGCTTCAAAGGGCTATAATTAACAACACCATTTGTAGCAAATTTAGTATAAAATTGAGAAACGAAATGAGGGAGACACTGTGATAGATAGAGTGTTAAAAGCATGTGAGCATTGGTGTTCGCTTCGTTGAATGCTAATATGTACCTACTACTTCAATAGACGACATTAAAGAAGTGTGTTTTGTGTATTCACAAATTGAAAAGAAATCCCGAAATGTAAGATCCTCCGAAAGACAAAGTGCTATTTAAAATAAAATGCCGACATCAAGCCAAGGCAATGGGAAGCAATAGTGTAAGTGTATCTACTTTACATGCAGTATATTGTGGTATATGATTTCGATTACCATTTAAAAATTATTATTTTCCAATTGTTGATTTTTGTACTTCCTTAAAAATCGTAGGAAATATTATTGATGCGTGAGAAATTACTCATAAAGAAAAAATTGAATTATGATAAGGAGGAATATTGAATACTTTTTATGAATACACCAATCAAGAAATGAAATGTCAACTTTTATGCTGAATAATGTGTTTTTGCGGGGAGTTTTACTTCATTACTTCAACATGAAGAAGAAGCTTCCGAAGTCATCGTTGGACGAATGTGTTAGAAGTGGTTTGCACGTTCTAAAAGTGGCAATTATGATTTGGAAGACGAGGAACTCCCGGAGTTCCACCAAAGTTTGAGGATGACGAATTGGAGGCTCGATGAAGCTCCATCACAAACGTAAGATGAATTCCAAAGCATGGGAGTTACTCAGGCAACCATTTGCCATCGTTTAAATGCAATGGGAATGATTCGAAAGGTAAGAAATTGGGTGCCGCATGAACTGAAGTCAAGGGACTTTGAACGCCGTTTTTTCACGTCTGAACAACTGCTCCAACGACAAAAAAGAAAGGGGTTTTTGCATCGAGTTGTGACTGGCGATGAAAAATGGGTCCATTACCATAATTCAAAACGTCGGGAAACATATGGATACCCCGGCCATGCTTCATCATCGACGATCAAGCCTAATATTTATGGCGAGAAGATCATCCTGTGTATTTGGTGGAGCCAGCTGTGTGTGGTGTATCATGAGCTATTGAAATTGGGACAGACGATCACAGGGGACCTTTATTGACTAGAATTGATGCGCTTGAGCTGAGCATTGTGAGAAAAACGGCCACAATACGCCGATAAATACGAGAATGATATTTTGCAACATGATAATGATCGACCACATGTTCCGATTTGAGAAACACTCAAATGGGAAGTCCTACCACACCCGTTGTATAGCCCAGACATTGCTACTTCCATTGATTACCACTTGTTCCGATCGATGACAAACGACCTGGAAGAACAGCGCTTCCATTCTTACGAAGAAGCCAAAAATTGGGTCGATTGATGGATTGCCTCAAAACATGTCGACTTTTTCCCACGCGGAATCCGTATGCTGCCTGAGAGATGAGAGAAAGTAGTGGCTAGTTTGTAGGACAATACTTTGAGCATTAAATGCATAACCAAATTTTCACAATAAAATTTCAATTTTGGAAAATAAACCGCACCAACTTATTTATACTTCCAATATACTACTAATCAATGTTGTGAGCCACAATTTGGGGTCCCCAAATTGGCTTACCAAAATATTGTATTTTACGAATAATAGGTTGTAATTCCAACTTATTGATAAGGTGAGGAACGTTAAATTTCTTCTTTGAATTTGAAACTTTTTCCATCGATCCATCTTAGTGATCAGTCGCTAAGTTATATTGGCAGTAAAAACTTTTTACGAAAAGGCTTTCTAAAGAGCTTGGCTTTGGCAACATTCTGTGTTTTCAAACCACATTTTTTATAAGAAATTGTGGCTAAATCTTAGCAGGGAAAAGTTCGACATCTTACAAAATTCTTTCACTAAACTCTTAATTAATTTATTTAGAATTTATAAATGACATATTTATTGCGACAAATATCTTAAGGCGATGTTGTCACATAACAATAATGTAGATTCGATTAGAATCTCTAAATAAAGTGGAGATAATATCTTAGTTTCTCCAACAATAGTATTAAATATTTTAGTCAGGCCTAATAATTTATTTAAATTTGAATAAAAATTCGTTAAAATACCATATATCGGTTTACCTCTAATTGTGAAAGCAATTTCTACCTTCATAAAGTGAGATAGTATAAAACTATATAAAGTGAGAAACTATAAAATACAACACGACAACCAACTAACCACAAAAATACTCCAAATAACATTAACTAATACTTGAAACTTTTTAATTTGAGGTTTAATACTAAACTGACAGCAATGATGATGATGATTATACTTAGTACATATGATGATGATGATTGCAATGTCGAAAAAATTAAAGCGCCCAAAATGAAAGTAAAATAACAAGTAAATCTTATTAAAAAGAAATTAAAACATTTCCTATATAAGCTTTTATGTACTCTATGTACTATAATATATATGTATGAGTATAGAACTATGTATGAGTGAGTGAAAATGAATGAAATGTACATAGATGGATATGATGCTGGAAAAGAGATGTAATGATTATAATTGCAATTACGCGAGAAGCACTTGCTGTTGCTGCTGCTGCTGCTGCTGCTGTTGTTGTTGATATTATTGTTTTCGCTGTGGCGTTATGGCATAGTCAAACTTTAGTAATATTACGAATTAAATAGGTTGGTAGGTACACAGATACAAGTACGTATATATATTTCTGGCATTATTACTAATTCACGCAATCATTTATCCAATCACTTTACTCTGACTCAAACAATCTCTCTTACTTATTCACTTACTTATGCGATGCCTAACTCGGTTAGTTTACTTAGTCAAGTCAGTCAATGTGGGAGTCACTTCTTCACTTCACTCACTGTGTTTTCATGTGTATGCTTTTGAAGTTAATGCGGTTTAATTAGATAGAAAGTTGATTTCACTTCAACCAAAATTTTACTAAATACATATAGTATATAGAGCTACCAGTATTTAGGTATCAAGTAAATTTATATTGCTATTACGTACCATGTACGAACACAATAATTGTCTTAAAGTACTATACATATACAGTGGTGGAAATCTTTATAAGTTCACAGATATTTTTATTAATTTTATGTAGTTCACTGATGCCTTTTTTTGAAGTTACTCTATTTAATTATTTTTTATAATAATTATTTTCAAACTATAACCTTTATACGTAATATTTTTAAAACAAACATTTATCAGGCCTATCCTGAACAAATTTCCGCGTGGGAGTTTTCACTTGTCAGCAATGCATTTTAGATTGCTGACAAAACCTAACATTGTGGCAGGCACATGTGTAACATATTGATAGCAACTTAAGATTAAAAACTTCAAGCTTTGAAAGTTAATTGATTTTAATTAATTTTTATTATTATTGAATTATAAATAAAATATTACTAAGTTTATTAAAAAATGACAGATCAAATTTTGAATTATTATTGTAATTATAATTATTGTAATTTCCACCACTGTACTTTCTTGACTAGTATGGAAAATCGAATTTTAATTAGTTTTCGTTTTGTGCTTTTTTCTTGTGTTGCTGAATGTAGAAGATTTAGAATTCCCGCAATTGAAATTACATATTTTTATTTTGTTGCTCTGTTTTGTTGTTTAACTTAAGCCTTAGCTTAAATGAATAAATTTTTTTTAATATTTTCTTTTTTTTCTGCCAATCTATTACGCATCTACTCTATACCTTTTCTTTACTTCAGCGCTTATTTTTATACTTATACGAGGCATGCTACCAAAAAAAAAAATTAATTTAAGCCTCTTATGGCAAAGAAAAGTACATAAAAGAGGACTTAAGTGAATAACTCTTTAGTAAAAACAATAGCAACAACAAAAAATAAAATAAAATAAAAGGTTTCCATTTATAATGGGCACTTGCCAAAGACATGAGCACAAGTTAAAAAGAACTTTTATTTGTTTTTGTTGTTGTTGTTGTTCTGATTTTGGTGGTGGTATAAAAAATATGAAACATGTAAAACGAAACCTATTTTCCATAGCGCTACCGATTTACTAATGAATCCTATTTACCTCTTTTAATGCCCTCTTTATGCTATTACCAATGCATGCATGTATATATGCTCATTAATGTGAGTGAGCATTTTGTAATCAACATTGAACATCAACAAGATCATCTATCAGTGTTGAAACTTATTGATATATGATGATGATGATGCTCATCGATCTGATGATGATAGCATTTAAACATATTAAGAGGTTTTAACTTTTATTAATGAATCAGTTTTTTTCGATCGTATTTTTTGTGTTTGTTGCTTTCTTGAACCTCTTCAAATGCCCTTACACATCCAAATGCGTGGAGGTGGTAAAATATCATTTAAATATTTATTACATCTCTTAAAATTATGCTTTTGTATTAGAAGTGATAAAGAGGATGGGAAAAATTAAAACAAACGAAAAGCAATATAATTAGTTAAATAGGTGATGAATAGCCAGTTGAGTTTTAGGTGATATTCATTTTAGACAGATTGCAATTCACTAATGATTTCTTTGATGACGGAGAATATTGTATATTTAAGCATTTCAAATCAGAACACAACAAGCTAGTTAATTGTAAAAGTTCTTTAATTTCTTTAGAATTAACGAGTAATCAACAAGTCAATGACTCTATAAGCTACGCTACTTTATGAATATTGTAATCTGTAATGCAACACTGTTTTCGTTAACTTCTCTATGCTAATTGACTACTGTCAAACTTTGAGCAAGTTGCGTCAATTAGTTTGTGTTTGACAGACTTTGAAAGCAGACAAGCTAATGAAAATTGGAGAAAATGGATGGAACAGAATTTTGTGTGCCCATCAAACGTAATTTTTATCAAGTCAATGACTTTCTGAGTTAGGAACGTTTTAACATAAAATGCAACACTGCTTTTGTTTACTGCTATATGTCAAGAGACTACTGTTGGGCAAGTGACGTCAATTAGTTTGCTGTTTGACAGACATTGAAATTTGACAACTTAGCAAATTTTTGCAAAAATGGAAAGAAAGAAATTTTGGGTGCTCATCAAACATTTTATTTTTGTCTTAAAAAATCATCATTCAATTTCAATTATCATCATCAATTTCAATTATAAAGAATGACGACGAATGTTTTGGGCGACTAATAGAGAAAATATTTAGTTGAACAAAATCCATGATATGGTATTGAAAACGATTGGGGATTGAAAATGAGCGAAAATCTAAAGAAAATCTAATAATATGTACATCATATGAATGAGAGTTTGAAGTCGTTAAATTGGAATTTTGGATGAAAAATGAATTCACCACCATACACTAGAAGTCCAAGCAGTGGTTTTATCCAGACGGAATAGGACCGAAGAATACCAAAGTTGGTTATGGTGATAATTTTTTTATGCGTAGACGTATAAATATGTAGCACATATAAGCACAATAAGGGCTCTTTGGCCGATTTTCTTTTCCAGTATTGTTGTGCATGTTAAATTTTGGACAGTATTAGAAAGGATTTACTTATTTTATCCGGTTTCGAACGGCAGAACCATTGTGACATCACATTTTCTGAGCTTTGTCATTCTTAGAAAGCTTTAGAATCTTTTCCATAGCAAATTGTTACTGCTGGAAGAATTGCCGATTGCTTCCCGACATGTGGGTTCGAAAAAAAAAATTTTTCGATATTAAATTTGTTATGCTTCAGCCGGGTATTAAACCCATTTCTCGGGGAATATTTGCAACTTAAACAATGACGATTTGGCAAAAAAAAAAGTTCTCTGCAGTTAAGATATTGTCCGGAGACTATCTCGCCATTCGTTGACCACTAATTTTATGCACTTCGAGAATTCTTATAATTTGAGAAATGTTGGACGAAGTATATTGTGCCAAAAAGGACACTATGTTGAGAAATATTTTGCTATTTGCTATCCAATTTTGTTGTTGTATTTAGTTCTATTTAATATCAAATCAAGCAGAGTTGTGCACTATGACAACTTAGAATTCGCGATGACCAGCGAGGGGTTCAGGGGAAAAAGGAGTCCGCCATGGCAGCACCCCATACAATAGCACGGTTACAGTTACTCTTCGATTAGGCCTAGTGTCGGAGAGGCTCAACTACACCCCCTTGCTGTAAACGAGTCAGTGGCGTGGGTCACATTATACCCTGTCCTGTTAGAGGGGATGTTTCTCGAAATCCAGAATCTAGAAATTCACTTAAAAATTCCTTCAATTTTTGATGCACTCTGTTTTTTTGTTTTCCATCGAAATCCTAAAAATATATTCTTTAAAAATGAAATCAATTTAACATATTCTCATTTAAAGCTTTTTATAACTTTAACACAAGCCTTTCGTATGTACTTACTTAAACTTGCCCATTTAAACAATAAAATATCTTACATTATTCCTAAGTTAAATTTTTAAGCCTTCAAGCAAATTTCTTAAAACCTTTTCAATTTGATTAAGGTTTTTTTCGTTTGTGCAAAATAAAAATAAAACTTAATCCCAACATTTGTCTGTATTAAATGCAAGTGTGGCATTTCTTCGTGAACTCTTCTCCCACTTTTGCGAGAAAACGAAAATATATTGCAAAAAGGGTGTAAAAATATCAGTATACCAATACGCATATATTCTCGTACATGCGAGTAAGCAATCACGCATTTTATCGCAAAAATGTAAAACAATTTCCCCCATATATATACATATATATCAATGAGTTTAAAACCAAAAACCGGAAGCTACCCTTATGCAAACACGCTAATATTATATTGCCGCCAGCAAAGCTATGAAGACGATGTGAAAAAAACAGAAATATTTTAAAATTTATCAGTAAAGTGTCAAGCGTGAACGAACCCTCCATGTTTGAGCACATACGTACATAAATATACGAATACAATAACACTATGTCAAAATTTATTTTCATTGTTGTTGCTATTGCTATTGTTGTAATTTAATTTAACCCGCATTTCAACTATTGAATATGGAGCATCTGTATAGAGTAGGGCATTAGACACCCGCTCCCATCTACTGAATATGTACAACCTACCCTACCCCATAGAAATATGATAAAATATGCAATTTAAATTCAATTATTATAGTGGTGTGAGTAAGTGAGATTGGAGAGGAGTGGAGGCGGAGATGGAGTAAGTGAGTTAGTAAAACTACACACTCGTATATGTAACTAAAGTTAAAATTATACATCTCATCCCCCCCATGTATGCTATGATAGTGTAAGTGGTGGTGATGACACTATGTACAACAGTCAGAGCATAAAGTGACATTGTAAATGGTGTAAAATGTTAAATAACACAGATTATGCATTCACCATACTTCACCCCCCCGCCCACATCATTGAGCCTTTTACCTTTATCAGCGAATTGTTTGAAAATTGAAATTGAGAAACTTCAAAATCAAAATACTTACATAAATACGTACCAACATACATACGAGTATCTATTCGTAAATGCAAATTTTTATTAGATTTTACCAAAAAGTCGATGGCAACTATGAAAATGAAGCTAAATGTATTTAAAAGGGTTGAACATTTATTTGTGTATTCCAAGAAAGATAGTAATAATATTAGTGGCGGTAGTGGTGGTGATGCTGATGCGGTTATGTATTTGATGCGATGTGGTGAGTATGAGATATTGTAGGGATTTATTAGAGGATTTATTTTATACACACGTGCGTTACGTTACAACCTTATAATACCAACAGCATAAAGTTGTCATCAATTTCAATAAGTTTTTAATACAAAACAAAAATCGTAATCTTATTCTTACCGAAGGTTTCAAATGAGAGCAGAGACCGAGAGGGAGAAAAAGGGAGAAATATGGAAGTCAAACATGAGCAAGGTACAGTGTCACAATTTTGAATGAGTAGGGAACAAAAATCATCAGTGTAAAATTATATTTTCAATTTTTCGTAATTGCCTCCAGTGTCCTCGTCGAAGCCTCGTCGTGTATGGTCTGAATGTCATCAAAAAAGCATCCTTTCAACTTCAATTTCAGTTTTGGGTACAAAAAGAAGTCGCACGGTGCCAAATCAGGTGAATACGGCGGGTGATTCAACACACAGACCTGATTCCGAGCCAAAAATTGACGAACAATGAGTGCTGTGTAACTCGTAACATTATCGTGCAACAGAAACCAAGTTTTTGTATCGCGGTATTCTGGTCGAACACGACGGATTCTGGACATCAAACGCTTCAAAACTTCGAGGTAACATGCGGAAGTAACTGTTTGACCAGTTGGAACAAATTCTTTGTGGATAATTCCTTTGCTATCGAAGAATGTGATTAGCATTGTTTTGATTTTTGATAGAACTTTTCGTGTTTTTTTGGCTTGTGGTTCTTTTATTTCATCTTCCAGCGACTCTCTGCCATCCATAAACCGTTTATGCCATATAAAAACATTTGATCTTGATAAACAAGCATGGCCATTCGCTTCCGAATGTTTCTGATGCACTTTTACCAATTTTTGCGTGGAATTTAATGACCGCTCTTTGCTCCATGTTAAAATTTTAACATCAAACGAACACGTGTTTTGTAATATGAATGTCAATAAACATTAAATTTCAACCAAATGCCATGAAATTTTGACAGTTAGTAGAGGAAGGTTGAAGCTTCAAAACGCATGTGCTCACACAGAGATGGCGTGCTTGGTTGCTGAGATATGGTTCGGGTCTTAATACATAATTGTCGCACCTTGTATATTCCACACAGTATTAGGACAATTTTTAAAAAACACGCAGACGTCAAACAAAATTTTGAGGTTATAGTTTTACTGGGTTTATGCGACATTTCGAGACATCGAGAATATTTAGATTATAATTTTACAGTGTTTATGAAAATTTCGGGATATCGAGAATACATTTGAAATTTCCGATATTTTTAGAATCGTCAAAGGATCCGAAAATTATAAAGTTCCTATAAATCTTTTTAAAGCAAAATATTGAGTTAATGATATTTCAGGCTTTCTCTTCATCATGATTTGGGTTTTCTCGATTATTTCCTTCATTGGATGATATTTATCAACAGTGACACAGTGTACATAGTGTGATTGTCGCAAAATGACTACTCATACGTATGTATATTCCAAGGTGACGAATATGAATTACATTGCGTTTTCTTTTCTTTTTTGTTTGTCGTTCAATATGAAATATACAAAGACTTTTACAGTTCAATAAGTACCTTATGCATGCAAAGAGGATATTTGGTTATTTGATATCCTCAAGCAATTTACTACGCCATGGTTTTTGGATAATTTTTTTTTTATTACCTTTTGTTCTACCCTCAATTTAGTTAGTTCATTGAATATTTTTTTACAGCTCATATTTGATATTCTGTATTTTTCTCTTGCAATAAAAAAATATGTTTTCCCCTTATACTTCATCTCTGTTTGTGCTCTTGCGAAAGTTAAGCGCCTTGTTATATTTATTTCATTCATAAATGTTTCATCATAAATCGAAAATGGTAGAGAAAATGCGTTGGAGAAAAATATGCAATTATAAATCGATGTATTAGGAATGCCAACTTCAAGGCTTTATGATGATTCTGCTATTTAGAGAATTTTTCAAAACACACATTAAATAATTATGGAACGGTAAAAAACGTAAAAATAGTTTAATAAAAAAAGAAAAATTAATAATAATAAAAATGAAATATAAAATTTTTTTTCACCATTACTTCAAGAAAGTAGAATTACTTAGTACTTAGCATTTAAATATTATTTTACATTTTTTTTAATAATATCCAAAGTGGGTGTCGTGGGTTCAACCCCGGCTGAAGCACAACAAAATTTAATGTCGAAGAGATTTTTCTTTCGAACGGTACCCACCTGCCGACAAGAATTGGGAATTTTTCCCGCAGTAACAATATGCAAAAAAAAAAAAAATGCTTCTTAAAAGAACTCTGTGACAAAACTAAGTTAAAGTGATGTCACAAAGGTTCTGCCGTTTGGATCCAGCTAAAATAAGTAGGTCCCTTTTAATGCTGTCCACATTTAACAAGCACAACAGTATTGAAAGATAAGCACGGAGGTATCACAATGAGGGCACAAAGAGGGCAGCCACATAATCTAACCTAACCAAATATTACCCAGCTTTTCATTGGTTGTAATTAAATTCAAGTTTCAGAAATATCCAACAGTATTTGAGAATATTTCACAAAATAAGCTCAAAATTGCACTAAAATCATTTAAAAAAATTAAAAATGTACATTTTTTCAAGTGTCACAATAGTTTCAAAATATTGGTATTCCGAATACCGGGATTAGCACTCAGAGTATGTACAATACTTAGTATGTACGTGCAAATAGTATATAAGTAAAGTGAGAAAACAACAAGAAACAGAGCATCGTAAAATGGCAAATGACAACAGTGAACCAAGAAAACGGCAAGTAAAAGGGGTTACCAAAGAAATATGTAAAGAGCTTAGTTAAGTGTCTGTCTTTTAAATCTAAAGAGGTTAGGTAGGTTAAGCACTACACACATAAAGTTAGAGAGGGAGAGAAAGCAAAATAAAGATTCGTAATGCTTTAAATATTTATGGATGTATTTTCGTAAAGGGCCACGGTAGGAGGACATTTACTTTCTTACAAAGAAGAAGAGTAATAAACTAAGCAAATAGAGGGATTAAAATAGACGCATAAAATAACAAGAAAACAAAAAAAAAAAAACAAGAATGGTGAGTAGGGTAAAAATTGTGCAAAATTGGTCTGAATATATCACTTTGTATATGTACTTGTGGAAAATTCTATTAATTTGTTAATTAAGTGGGTAAAGGAGGAAAAGTCAAAATAAAATGAGACCCGTTTATACTTACAGATGCATATGGTGGTATGTGACAAAAGTGAAAATATTATAAAGGTGATGAAATTGAAGCAAAGCATAACACAAATGAAAAGAGAAAAAAAAAATCACACAGTGAGAGCAAGAAATGCTTTTAGCAAAATAATGCAATTAGAAACCAGCACTTAACAAGTTTAAATTATTATCTTTGATGAAATTTATGTACAATTCATTTTCTTCATAATTATGCAAAATTTATGAATTGACTCAAGCTGTCTTTTAGCCAAGGTGTCCATTATTTTAAATTTACAATAATTTTCAAGGTTAGCAAAACTGCGATATATGGCTTTTGAAAGGAACACAATGAAATTTTTACACTTTGAATACAATGGTTAAGGAATATTGATTTCTCTGCTTTGGTAATTTCGAAGTTAAGGATGAACTTCGCACATGTATGCTCGCTGTCGGAAATATCTACATGTTAGCATGTCGCAGTCATAGTGTCGTTCAGGAGCTACAGATCGATCACTAAACTGTTTGAAATCATTTGTATAAGACTGAATTACAAAAAAGAACAGCTCAATGTTTGGGAGCCACACGATTTGACACAAAAAATATTAGAAATCAATCCATTTTTAAAACGAATGGTGACTGGGGATAAAAAATGGGTTACCTACGATAATATTGTGTGAAAATAATTGTGATTTAAGCACAGTAAAGCGACTCAAACGGTGGCTACGTAAATCAGAATTAATGACCAGGAAGTGTTGTGTGTGCATTCGGTGCGATTGGAAAGGAATCATCTACTTACATATAATCTAAAGCTAAAATTGCACCATTATTGTCAAACATTGGACTAATTCAAACTATCAATTAACCAGAAGCAGCTTGAATTAGCCAATTGGCCAGGTGTTGTATTGCATAAGAACAACACAAGACCATACGCATTTTTATCGGATCGCCATCTTTTTCTGCAGCCTGCTTGGGAACTTTGATGCATTCGATTTACAGTTCGGATTTTATGTATAAAATTTTCATTAACAAAACCATACTTTTGATCAAAATCGGTCATTCCACACCATGTTCAATAAAGTCTTGTAATAAACGTAAAAATAATGGATCTCTTTTTTCCCTCAACTCAATATGTTTCAACATTATTAAACGCACGTGTTTTATATATAAAAAAAAATTGGATTCCCAAAAGTTCAATATCCTGTTCGTTACATCATTATATAACACTTCCTTTCACATAATGACTCAAATATCACCAGAAGGTTAATGATACATGTATCAAGAATATAATGAAAGAACTATCATTGGGAAAAAAAAAAATGCAAAAAAAAAAATAATAATAATAATAATGAAATGCTTTATTCATTCGAAAGCATTAAATATACTTAAAAAATTAAATATTACCAATATATATGCACTTACTTTAAACAACTATAAAAAGAATATCAACTTTGCACACACACACACGCGGCTCTCTTCCACTTGCATGCATATAATATCAAGTATAAAATGCATCAATAGTACTAAAAAAAAAAATTCATAAAAATAAACCAGAAATGAAAATGAGATGACCAACATAAGACCACAAGATATGCTTGAAAAATGATACGTATTAGTACTGGACTTCCTTATTGTACCGGTGAATGACGACGGTGTCGTATAACAAGTATGCGTGTGTACAATATTTTTTGTATGTGTATGCCCTTTGATGCGTATGCATGTGTTTCATAAGAAGCCTTTTTGAAGCATTACTCAATGATATAGATATTGTCACTAAAGAGAGGAGGGTAAAAAGTGTAGACTGGTATGTAGTAGATTTCAATAAAATGTGAGTACCCATATAGTATTAACAATGGGGATGTGCAGTACAATATTGATCTATAGCCATAAATATTCAAGAACATATAGATATATGTACGACTAAATAAAAAATATTTTAGTTAACTTACGTCTTGACATAAACATATACCATATTCAACGTTCTTACCTATGTAGGTACATATATTCATAAAAGATGGCTGACAACAAATTTATTTGATGCTATTTGCTCTTGTTTTTCCCATTTTCCTTGTTGTTGCCGATAAATGTTCAATAATATTGAATCAATACTTACTTACGAGTACATATAACAAACTAAAGAACAAAAAAAAAAAAAAACATGAAATTTAGTGATGAATCTGTGTCTATTAACACGTTCACGAACAACAATAATAATGTACGCGACAAACAACATAACAAGAACATAAATTCCCCAAGGTATATTGATTGTTTTTGTTTTTTTTTGGTTATTTCTATAGTCTTTTTTGAATGTACATACAAGTATATATTCTTTAAAGTTTACTTACATACTTCACTGAGTAGAAAATTGAAAAGTTGAAGGAAGAAATTGACACTAATAAGACATGCCACACATACAATGTGTATGTATGTAATCACATGTATATATGTATATGCATGTATGTACAATATATAAACATATATCCATATTACGGTGAGTCAGTTGATTTGTGAAGCAGGAAAATAAGATGAAGTAAATGCTTTAAAATGCTAGTAAATGCTATATATTTTATGTGTTATAATAAAAAAAAAGAAGAAGCATTATATCGATCAACTGGAAAATTCAAAATAAACATTTTTGAAAAACGGTACACACTTTGCAAAAAATACAGGGTGATTTTTTAGCAACTTTCTTTTTGGTAACACTGTTTTTGGCAGCTCAGCTGTTTTCGTGTAACATCTTACTGTCAAACATGTTCAGTTTGGTATATAACTTAATCATGAATCGACTTACAAACGAACAACAATTTTGATAATAAAATTCAATAATCTGCAATATTGAATTTTATTATCAAAATTCATGTTCGGTTAAGAAAGTGAAGTGTGTTCAGCGACGAAGCTCATTTCTGGTTGAGTAGATAAGAGAACAATCAAAATTGACATATTTGGTGTGAAGAGCAGCCAGAAGTATTGCAAGAACTGCCAATGCATCCTGAAAAATGCACTATTTGTCATCATTGGACCGTACTTTTTCAAAGACGACGAAGACAGGAACGTCACTGTGAATGGCAAGCGCTACTGTGCAATGATTACAAACTTTTTTTTTGCCCAAAATGGAAGAGCTGGACTTGGCTGACATGCGGTTTCAACAAGATAGTACCACATGCCACACAGCACGCGAAATATTGGCCGAATTGAGAGGCGAGTTCGGTGAACAGTTTATTTCACGTGCGATTTAACGCCTTTAGACTATTTTTTGTGGGGTTTTGTTAAGGCTCATGTCTATAGCGACAAGCACGCAACGGTTAACGCACTGGAAGCTAATATTGAAGAATTTATTCGTGAGATACCGTACGACATGTTGAAAAGAGAATGCCAAAATTGGACCGAGCGTATGAACCATTTGAGGCCGCGGTCAACATATACATGATATCATCTTTAAACATTGAATTATATAGATCGTTCTATCGACTCAAATAAAGATTTCATACATTTCTCTAAATTTTATGTGTTTTTTTTTTAAATCAAATCCGAAGGTTCTTAAAAAATCACCCTGTATCTACTCTTAGTTTACATTAGTCAACGAAAATTCGAAATTCATTTCAGATAAATGAGCATTTTCGTTCAAATAATATGTAGAGCTGAAGTTCTGTTGTAAAATTATTCCGCTAAAGGATTTTAGAGTGCCCTAATGTCTATAAGTGCGTATTGTAAGAGAAAATAATAAAATAGAAATTCGTGGAATATTCAATTAGAAGGGAAGTTTCAAAAAAAAAAAAAAAAAAGAATAGAGAACGACCGTGAATGGATTATTGGGATGGAGGTTCAAATTGAATTTATCATAGAATAGAATAAAAATAATAAGAAAATTATAAGAACACGTTTTGAGTATGTTGTTAAATTTATACTACAATATAATATAATAGAATCTTAAGAAAACCCCCTTTAAAAAGAAAAAAATTCCACAACTACCACTGTGCTTACATCTAAATCGTAAGCATCGTAAGAATAACAATTTATTTACTTGTGCATGCTGTTTGATTGACAAATTTTCGAAATTTCTTTATTTCAAATTCGACATTTCGACAAGCATTTTGACAATGTACAATCTACATACCACAGTACACTGATAATTAACACGATTTTGTTAAAACACTTTAAGTACATAAGCATGTATTTACATACGCGTAAGTATGTAGGTACTTTTTGAATGTATATAACAAGAGCTTGTTGTGTTATTATTGTCCATTTTAATTATCGATATGGCATGAAAGCCTTTAACTATGCTTGTTAATTCATATAAACAAATCCAAATTTATAAAATTTCATGGAAATCATGCATATGAATCATATAATTGGTATACTATGATGAATATATGCCTTTGTTTGTTGCTTGTCTATATGTCATTATGTTCATAAAAATTGAACATTTAGATAATGGAGCGTCTATTATGTTTGTATAGCATATTGAATTTCTAAAAATTGATAAATTTCAATTTTAAATATTATTTATGCTATGATTGCTATGACAGATATATACATATGTATTATGTACTCATGTAATTATAAGTAGATGTATATGTAAATTAAATATTTGTATTTAGAGATAAGTATTGAATATGTGTATGTGTTCATGTTCATACTTATCACTAAATATACTTAATAGCATAATTAGCAATTAGTTGTTTCAAGTTCATGTCACCAGATGTTCTTGTGTTGACCCTGTACTCTTTTTTTTTGGGAACATTAAACATATTAGGTTAATAGAAAAGTTCGTTACATTTTTGTGAGCTACTTTGTTGCCGTTTGACAATTTGTTTTCTTGTGAGTATTTTATAAATGATTACTTTTCGAATTGACAGCATTTTTTCCTAGATCAGGCAATTTGACAGCCAACAAACAGCTGTTTTGGGCACTGATTGTTTTGCCATTTCAATGAGATTAAGTTAACCAGATTGAGGGGAAGATTGGGATCCATATCTTTGGTTATATGACAACTTCAACTAGGGAATTGTCCGTATTTCAAATGATACAAATCCATTAGCCTCAGAAAAAGTGATGTCACAAGGGTTTTGCCGTTCGGAACCGGCTAAAATAAGTAGGTCCCTTCTAATACTGTCCAAAATTTAACACACATAACAGTAATGGAAAAGAAGCTCGGCCAATGAGCCCTTTGGGGCTTTAAGTGCCACATATATTTTTTTTATTGTTATACGCTTTTTTATCTGATGGAATCATTTGTTCATAATTTTCAGAAAATATTTAGAAAATTATATCGGTCAATGAAGAACACTATATATTTGAGATTTCTGAATTGTTCGTTCCACAATGTAAGCGTTGACAATTCAAATTTAAAAAATATTTCGAAAATTATATCGGTCAATGAAGAACACTATATATTTGAGACTGACTCTTTTCTGAATTTCTGACGGACTGAATTTTCTGACTTGTTCGTTCCACAATGTAAGTATTAACAATTCATTTATTGAAGACAAATTCATGCTTGCAAATCATCTGGGATGTTCCAAACCATTGCAGCTTTCAATTCTCACTCTACTACTTCATTTAAACCGTCAATTTGATCCGCCGAAATCATTGGTTGTTATTGAAACTGTAAAAATTGATTTTTCTGGAAGAGTTTTGTGACAAAGTTTAGAAAAATTATGTCGTAAGGATTCTGTCATGCTCAATCGGCAAATGTAAGTTTGTCCCATAATATCTAAATTTAAGACGTACAACAATACTCTAAGAGAAGATCGATTAAAATGCTTCGGAGCTTAGCTAAAAATTCATTTGATTTAATTTATATTGATTAACGTAATATTCAGTAATAAATATTGGATCTATAACTTTATTCGTGCGGTTTGCTAAGAGATGGCATAACTTGATTATTATTCCAACGTTCCAATATTCCGAACATGCGTTCGAAAGCTACATACTGTCATTGTGCGTCTTTCTCAGTATATGTCATTCATTTGAAGCGTAAACAACAATAATATTTTTTCACTCAAATATGTCGAACTTTGTGCCTGAAAAAGTGTTTTTACGGGAAGTTCTTCTTCATTACTTTAATATGAAGAAAACTGCTGCCGAAAGTCATTGTATATTGATGGAAGTTTATGGGAAAAGTGTTCTAGCTGAGCCAAATGTGTTTTGCATGACTTAAAAGTGGTAATTTTGGCTTGGAAGATGAAGAACGTCCTGGGCAGCCAAAAAAGTTTGAAGATGAAGAACTGGAAGCATTACTCGATGAAGATTGTTGCCAAACACAAGGAGAGCTTGCAGAATCTTTGGTAATTACTCAAGCAACCATTTCAAAACGTGAAAGACATCAATGGAAAACACTACCGAACACAATTAATCCGTTTGAAGAGAGCAATAGCCGAAAAACGCCCGGAATATGAGACCAGATATGAGTCCATAATTTTCCATCATAACAACGCTCGGCCTCATATTGCAACACCGGTCAAAAACTATTTGGAAAACAGCGGCTGGGAAGTTTTGGCTCACCCACTTTATAGCCCAGAACTTGCCCCGTCCGACTACCATTTATTCCGATAGGTGCAGAACGCCCTCACTGGAATAAGGTTCACATCACAAGTGTATTAAAAATTGGCTTGATTCATTCTTGGCCGCCAAGCCGGCGCAGTTCTTTTGGGATGGAATCCACAAATTGCCAGAAAGATGGGAAAACATCATAGCTTCAGATGGGCAATACTTTGAATAATACTACTATACATGTTTTTCCTTAATAAACGTACGAATTTTGAAAAAAAAAACCGCACGAATTTAATTAATTCAGAACTTAAAATTGGGATAAATTTTTGCATCGCATCACATCAAGTGATTATTGTGTATTGTGTATTTTATGGACATTACATTATTAACTTTTTGGAAGCTACATTATGTTTTTCTAACAGATTACATATGTAAGCAAATCTGCATACTTATGAACGCATACATATATCCGTACCTACGTACGTAAACACGAGTATTGTATGCAAGAAAATGTCATGCTTATTTTCATATGCCTTTATAAGCACATACATGCATATGTATGTAGATATGTAGTCTGTCGTTTTTATAAGCTACAATGACAAAATTTTAATGCTTATGTCCATCATTTTGATGTGACTACCAAAAGTGGTCTATTGTGTTGTGTGTGTGTGTGTGTGTGATATCTGTATATTTCAAGTAATAATTATTATGTCCAAATATTTTCCAGTTTTTGTTAAAATATTTGTCAAATTATTACAAATAAAAAAAAAAATATATATATTGTAATATTTTGCATCATTAAATCATTAAATAATTTTTCATTTTATTATTATGTTAAAGCAACACATACAAAGCTTAATTAGCATTAAATTACGCATTTTGGTGAAAAATGAAAGAGAAATAAGAGAAAATTAGAAAATTAAAAATTAAAATCTTTCATAAAGCTATAGAAGAAATTGTTTGGAAATATGATCTGACGTCTACGGACGTTGGAGGCTTATTGAATGTATTCGAAATCAAACGAAATGGTGTTGGATTCTATAAACGCAACGATTTACCTTCAAAATCCCTTCGATGTAAATATATTTTGAATGACTTGGAAAATAGTCTGAATCAATTCTTCAGTCAGAACGACGCAAAAACCCTATGAGTTTCAATATTGGATTAAAGGACAAAAGGACATTGAACAATTCATCAAGCGAATATATTTACACTAATCCGCACATAAAATATATATTAAATTAAGAATGTAATAAATTGCAATATGATTATATGTAAATAAGTACCAATTTAAATATGAATTCATTATAAAAAAAAGTAACTGTAAAATGAATTCTTTATATAATTATTCTCCACCACTTATGGTACGTGTATGTACTTACAGGCAATTACATCATTTTATTGTGTAATTCAAAATATGTAGTACATAAAAATGCTCTCGTATTTTTTAAATCCACTGAAGCATTGCGTTAAATTTATGTTTTTATATATTTAATCACATGGTATCGTACTCGCGGCAAATAAATATTGTATATACATACATATAGGCATTCCCTGTTATACGAATGTGTCATTTGTATTCAAAATTCTAATCACCATAGGTTTTCTCGGGAATGATATATGTTGTAGTGCTAAAATTTCGTATATTAGCTAAGGATGTCTATATCGGTACGGGAAGTCGGGATATTGGATACATTTTTATTTTGGTAAATAATTCTGAAAAAATTATTCTTTTTTAATATTTCAAAGCTTCGTTTTATAGTACGAGGAAAAAACCTCCGTTTTGGTATTTAGAAACTTTGATCAAATTAATTCAAATTGTACACTTTACACTGTATTTTTTGTTTTTGAGATTTTTAAATATTTCTGAAAATTGTTAGGCATTATTGTAAATTGCACATTATTGATGGGAATTTATATGTGAATAAAAACGAAAGAATAAATCATAATTTATTAAAATAAAATTAAAAATGGATTAAAATTATTTCGAAGAATCACAGTAAACACAACACAGCTATGACAGCGAGGTAACAGTATTCATGCACAGGTCGAGTGCTCAATGAAGTGTTCAAGTTTCGCATGAGACGAGTCGATGACAGTTGGTTGTAACTGTCAAGCATTACTGGGAAAAACAAATATAGCATATTCAAGATACTCATCATTCCGCTGCTAACAATTAAACAACAACTAAAATTATAGGACAACTGACTAGTTAGGAAATTTTAAAAAATTTCCCGTTTTCTTCAGTTTTGATTACTGACCTCTCCTATGAAATGCCTATATGAAGTATCGCTGCTGGTCATGAAATTTTCTTTTCGGATAGAACAAGAGTAGATTATTTTTATTATTACGGTTATTAATTTTTTTTTTATTTTTTCTTTTTGCTTTTAGATTAATTACATGTGATTTATTAAATGTATGATTTATTTACTGTTTATACTGATTTGGACTAAGTAAAATATAGCACAAAGTAGTTAGGTATATTTACATATAAAGGTATGTATGTAAAATTAATTTTTAGGCAAATCCAATGTTAAAATATATAATAATATAGTAATATTAAGGTGCCTCAGGCTTCATACAAAAAAGAGAAAGTAACCGTTTTTAGCTGAAGTCATACATGACATGATAAAATAAACCAAAATATATATTTTACTGTTAAAAACAGCAATTTTTTTTTTGTGGCAAGGCATCTTAATATATATATGATATGGTGCTATTTGCATTTCCAATATGATCTCATTTTATTATTTATATATATTTCAATTTTTACGATATTACTTACTATGATTACATATATAATGGAATTCCTTCTTATTCTTTTTATTATTCAACTCATCTATTTATGTATGTAACGATAAAATATAGCAAAAACGAATAAATCATTATATCACAAAATAACAGCAGCTAAACACATAACTTATATTGTATACATATACAATATATAGAAATAGATATAGTAATATCGTTTATGCCTTGATAATGCTTTCCTTAGACAATACTAAGAATATTTTAGAAAAGAAAGCAAATTCTTTAAAAATCCCAAAAAAAAAAAACAATCTATGTATGTCACATGTTTTGAATTAAAAATGACACACCAACAACAACAATAACAAAAAGAACTATTTTAATGACCTATCTACCCTATAAAAAATATATATTTCCTATAAAAAAATATATAAAAATAAAACAAAAAAATATTCATAAAATTCAAAGAAACCTCCTTCCATTTATATATACAATTCCACGAGTAGTATGTGACATGTTGCATAAGAAGCAAAAGTAGCAGTAGCAATAACAGCAGAGGTCGTAAGAACGAAGAAAAAATCTTGTGACATTTGTATGTTGTCTGGAATTTTTGGTTATTTCCGAGCATTGAACAACATTGTCATGTCATTGCCACCATTACCATTGAGTGGAAGTCTCTAAAATACAAACGTACTTATGTATGTGATAGTGTCCTCATCATTGTCATATCAATGACAACAAATCTGCCCAATAAAGAGATTTTTAACTACACATGTAGATATATTATATATTATATATACATACATGAGCCACACATTCATACACATACACATACATCCGACATGTATCCCGAATATAGACCCCTGCCTATTTGTTTCTTCTTCTTCTCTTATTCATATAGCTTATTATTATTATTATGGTTGTTGTTGTTGTACTTTATAAGCTCTTGTATTCAGTTGGTATAAAGCATACAGTCACAGTCCTACACTCTTACACTTAAATAGTGCTTCCATGAAATTGTTGAAGAAGAAACAAAAAAAAAAAACATTAGCATCTTTGACATGATGCTCTTGTTATTATTGTTGTTGGCTACTGTATTTTATGTTACTCTATGTAAATTATATGCATGCCTGCATATATACATATATACATACCTACATATGTAGGTCGGTAGCTCTATTCAAATTTATGCGTAGAATAGGCTGACTTTTAAATGTTCCCACTTTGAGGAAACATCATTTATATTCCAACGTCTGGCACAGTACCTACTGTATATATGTATTATGTATAGTTTTGGGATATGACAGCGATGCTAATGTGGCAAAGGAAAGCAGACGAAAATAAGAAGTATAAGATGACTAGAACGACATTGATGTACAGTGATTTTGATAACATATAATTAAGAGGTAAAATTGGTGAAAGTTGTATGATATCTATTTTGAGTGGTAAAAGATTTTGGGTTGTTGAAATCTAATCAATTTAAGCAGATTCGTTATGATCTACGCCTAAGGTTGAAATTTCGGTTTGCTAGTTTAAGAAGTTAAAATCTTTTAATTGGAATCCTTAAATTTAGTATTTAAAAAGTGATAGTAATGCATACATACTTTTAGGCGACAAATAATAGCAATTTTTGTCAAAATACAGGCTCACAACTATTTGCCATTCTTGGATGAATAAATCGATAGAGTAATGGAAATTATACAATTTTAGAAATAATCCAGCAAAATATTTTCCTTCTTAAAATTTATCTATTTTCGGTTTTCTTTAGCATATATGGTCTTCCGTTTTGAAAAAAAAAAAAAAATAGTTTAGCTGAAAAAACATAAACGACACTTTAGTGACTTCGAATGAAACGCACTTGAGGGTTAAATTTAGAATTTTTTTTTTACTTCTAAAATGTTTAAATAAATCATTATTAAATATTCGTTGATAAATTTTATTTGATAAATTAGTGTTTTGTAAAAATTGAAATTCAATATTTGAGCAGGTTTTGCTTTTACACACAATCAATTTTTGATAAGATTTTTATACGGGTTTATTTAAAATACCATTTTGTGCAGCACACTTCCTTTGGTGTAAAAATGGCACATCTTTGCTTTATTAAAAAAAAAAAAAAAAAAAAATAAAATTGCTTCAACTTTAATTTTGAAATGCCCGATACTTTTTCCCCAAAACCGAAAATTTACCTTTTCGCTTATTGTCTATATTAATATAATACGTATGAATTTCATATTGTATCACAATTTATCCAAACGAAAAAAGAAGTTTGTTTAGATAGTACCCCTCTTCCCTGCCATTTTCCCACAGGGATGCCATCACATAAATAGCACTAGGCATGAAAGTCTGTGAATTATAACTTTGCAAATTTATCAGTCTGTATCACAAAATTTCTCACACCAATATCACTTTTACTTATGTATATTTGAATGACATTGATATGTAGCCAATCCTTGAGGAAGAGAGCCAGTGGGGGGAGATCAACAAAATTCAGGTCATATCACATCTTTAATTAATGATAGTGCTAATAATGATGCTAATAGCACTGACTACTAATTAATTTCTGAGTTTTGCTCCGTATATATCTGAGTGGATGCGTGTATACATGATGCATATATTTATGTATGCTCCCACAATCACTTACCGATGATGATGATGCCCCAGTGTTGTTAGCGCTGATAACATTGGCCTCTGTTGATAATAATGATATTGCTGTTGTAAATATGCATTCTCTGCGGCAGCAGCAGCAGCAGCGGCCACCGCTGCATTGCTGGCATTTAGGTAAGGTGCCGATGCGGCTGATGGTGTTGCAGTCATTCCTGTTGTAACATTTCCATGATGATGATGATGATGAAGTGCATGATGTGCATGATGATGCGCATGATGATGCGGTTGGTGTGTTGGCAATGAGTCCAAAAATATTGTTGCATATTGTGGTGGGTAGGATGCTGTGTTGCCGTTGGCATTTGCGGCAACAGCGGCAACAGTAAGTGGATTGCTTGAAGTGTTATTGATGCCAGTACGATGTGCTGCGGCTGTTGCAGATGCGCTGCCACTGTTGCATTTCGATTTGGATTTATGTTTACGTCGTGTACGCTTGCTTTGACGTGAATCACGCGAACATGTACTGGTATTAAGTAAATCGATCACTGTGGCAGCATTGGCATCACCCGAGAAGGGTGTCTGTGTGGCAGTTGCAACGGACTGTTGTTGTAGGTGTGTTGTTGAAATGTAACTATGCTGAGGGTGATGATGGTCACCCTCATTGTCATTGCCATTGATATCTATCGTAGTTGCGGTCGTTGGCGTTGCATAGATGCTACCCGCTATCGAGGGTGTAAATTGCAATTCACTATAAATGCTCGAATCGAGTAAATTACTATCGGATGTACTGCGATTCAATATGAATAGTTCAAATTCATCTTGCAATGGCATTACTATAGCACCATCATCGTCATCATCGGCGTTAGTATCATCAGCAGCAACATTTGTTGTTATTGCCTGCACCTCAATTGCTTTGTGTTGTTCGAGTAGTGCGGTACTCTCCGCCAGCTGGGCTGAGGTATCCTCTTCATCATCAGCGTCTTCTTCCTGCTGATGATTACAACTATGAGTGCTGACCACAATTTCGGGTATATTGAGATTAGAGCTTGTTTTATTGATGCTGAGCGAACCAATAATGGTACCATTTTCAAGTATCGAATTTGGAACCAATTGTTGATTAAAATTATTATTTATATTATCCATATTGATTGATTGATTTATTAATATCTATATTTTTTTAATGCAACACTAAAATATTATTTATAAATTTTTTTTAAGAAGCCTCTTTTATATTTAATGAATAATTTCCATTTATATTATTTTTATTTCAATTTATCTCCTTTTTATTTTATATACATTTAATTTCCGCATAATTTTTGTTTATTTTTCTTATATAAACAATTTGACATTAATTAGGAATAGAATCCTAAGTAAACATACCAATTAATTTCAACATTATTTTAACTGATGCCAAATAAGCGCAAGGAATAACAAAAACACATTTCAATATCAACGTATTCGTATGAATTTACGTTGTCACTTGTATTTACATCAGATGTAACGTAAAAATTAATTCCTATCCAACTTTACTACCGACTCGCTTCGAGTACCGCCAAAAACTGATTTGAAATTTAAACAACATTTTTATGTTTACTGCTTGCCAGCTTGCTTTCTTAATGTACAGCGCTGTGTATGTAAGGTATCTCCATACATACAAACTAGTGTATCACATGGAGTCAGCATGTGCATAAACAATAACAACAACACCACCTCCAACAACAATATTAAAAGCTACAATAAGTAAAGAAAAACAATATATCAACCACCAAAAGTATGCTCTATGCTACATCATGCTTCTTATATATGTATGCTATCAGAGTTTGTTTTACTACCAACTTGAATACAGAGAGTAAAACTCTCTCTTTTAGCATAAAATTGTTATTACATTTCTTATATATGCTTTATGTTTATATGATTCTCTCTCGATGGTTTTTTCATACTCGCTCTCTCTCTCTCTCTCTCTTTGTATGTCTCTTTGCTTTAGGCCCTTTTTTAAAATCAACAGAACTCGTATTAGACTAGCATCTTCCGAACCCCTTGTTCAAGTGAGTATCAATTGCTCCTTGTAATTGGTTATAGAATGAGTTATAATAGTAAAATGAAAGTTATACCTAGGAAATATGTATATATGTTTTAAAAAAATAAATTTAAAAGTAAATTTAATTCAAAGTAATGCCGAGGAGTTAGTCGGGTGCCAGGATACACGGACATATCAGGCAACGAGACCGCGGGTGAGCTAGCAGAGCAATGTACAACGTTGCAAATTCTTTCTGATAAGGAGAGTATTGACATTCCAATGGCGACGTGTAAACTTCTCCTAGTCTTGGACGCAGTACAGAAAATGAAAGCCAGATGGAAGTGCAACCAGACACCTGGTTAGCATGCTGGTGAGAATTACTACGGAGCATTGCCTTATAGGTAGGAATGTAAGTAGACTAGGCATCGATACACCTAACTACTGCCGGATCTATGACGACGAGGAAGAATCAGAGTTTGGCACTGGCTCGCCGCAGAATGACTCATAATCACGCCGAGCTGGTTCACTGTCAGCTGGGAAATATATTACGCTTTATCCGAAGTTCGGGAACAAAGGGAAATGGGGAAGCCCACCTATGGCATCACAATGGGCCTCATTTGACAAGAGGACAGCCGCTTCAACCTATTTATCTAGTTCGACTAAAGATGTGATTTCAATGGCTTCGAAATAGCTTATATTTGGGTTAAGCTAAAGAGTGCATATATTGTCGTATAGTAGTAAGTACATTTTACCCTACTGTAATGTACAGATTATTTTCGATTTATGAGGAAATCATGTTCAAATCAAGTATTTGAAAGCCTTAAAAATTATGTCAAAAACCCCGCTTTGCAATGAAACCGTTTATTATAAATATTCAAATTCAGCTAACATAAAATTTACAGAAGGCTTTTTGGCCAAATTTTGATCTTAGGGTGGAAATGAACAAAATATGATTATTGCCAGTAAAGTATCAAAATAAATATGGAGGATATTGATTGAGGTTAAGAAATTTAAGCAAGTCATTTTATCATAATTAATATGATACAGATACCACAGAGAGAAAGAGAGAGAGAGAGAGAGAGTGAGAATAATTGACTAACCCCAATAAAAAATATTTAGAAAAATAAACAAGCGAACGTATAAAATGCAATAGGAAATGGTTCCAAGAGAACTAGTGGAACAGTTACCATTTACTGCTAGGATAGCACACGGGTATGTTTATAATTATGTGCAGATGCATTAACATTTTCGTTATTGTTTATTTTGCTCTTGAAGTAATTTGAGTGCAGCACAAATACGGGAGCGTTTCAAAATAATGAAAGAAGTCAATGAACTTGAACTTAGAATTTTACAAAAGAATTTAATAATTATGTACTTTATACGATCTTCCCAAGAAGCGTAAACTACACGATCTCATGGTGATTATGCACATTTACGAGTTATTAAGCGGAAACTGTAGGTCGACTAGAATATGAAGCCAAGTTTAAGAAATGTCTAATATCTGCAATTTTTCGATTTAATTTTAATAACCTGTTACCGGGCCACTCTCATCATTTAAGAATCGATAACTTCATCAGTTTCCAACAGATTTCCAATTATAGTTAAATACTGGTTGAAGATTAAGTGATACCAAGCCTTTGCTGGCAGATATATGTAAGTGCCTACTCCTCCGAAAGTAATTGGCACATCTTCGGACAGTACATTTCGACTAAGAAAAGTATTGTGAAAAAGCTGTATGACAGTTTCCACAAAATTTTAATTTTAATTAAGTAATCGCTTAGTAGGAATTGGATAATATAAAACAGAATCGAAGGGAAGCTCAGTCCAAAAATTTCGGAGTTGCTGGTACTCAATATTTGTGTACATATTTTAAGTATTTTCAGTATTGTTGATTAATCAAAATTTTGATTAAAATATTCAATTAATCAGAATAAAAATATTCGAATAATATATTCAAAATATTTATAATTGTATTCCAAATAAAATTTCAAAAACATATAAAAATTATATGAAAATGGAGATATTTTGGTTAATCTAAATTCTGATTCATAGAATTACTGATTTTTCATGATATTGGTTAATCAGACTGTTCGACTAAATTATTAATCGCAAAGCTCTAGTAGTAGTAATTTTTAAGTAGTAATTTTTTTTATTAAGATAACTATTTTAATATTCACAATTTAATTTTTTATCGCCTCTTTACCATGGATTATTAATATCCAACCGTTACGCTCCTGGTTATTTACAAACACTTAACTTACTCAGTTCGCTTATGCTCTCATAAATTTGGATTGTTTACATATTTCTCTTCGTATACTTATACTCTCAAAGACAATAATAACACTAATAATAATGATGATGATGATGATGATGGTAACTATTACGATAATGATGGTGATGAAAATAGTGTGATTGATGATAATGAGGAAAATATATGTTTAATGAAAATACGTACAATATGACTATTCTTAAGCCAGTGAAAGAGACAAACAGGAGATTGAGCAAAACAGAGAGCATAAAGATGAAAATGTAATTTGCCAGAGAGCATGATAAGGTAAATATACCTAAATACAAAGCGTTTTCGAGGCTGAAATGAATATAAACATAAGGAGATGAACAAGAAGATGCAACAAAGGCAACATCGACGAAATGTATATGCATAGTAGATATATACTTGTATACATACATAAGTAAGTTTGGTATATACATAAAAGTATCTCTGGTATCTCTGAATGCAACTTGAGCGTACTGAGGTATTTTGGGGGGGGTGGATAGATGTATGTACAGAATAGTTCGTTGAATGGTTGGATGAATTGATGAATATATGCTTCAATGGATTTTGGATTGATTAGAATGAAATATTTGTTGTTGTTGTTGCTGTTGTTGCTGATGTTGTTATTGTTGCAGTTGCTGTTTTTGTTGTATGCATTAATGTTGCTCCATATATCTATTTACATACATGTGTATATACATATATGTATACATACATATGTATGTATGAATCTATATAAATATTTCATATATGTGAGAAAGGTTCATCCGATTGTAGTTAATTTCAATCAGTTTTCGAGTCGATGTTGATTTTGTTTTTGCTCCTTCCACATACTACTAAATAAGCTGTTTACATTGAATTATGTGCGAGATTGTATGTGTGAATGTTTTGAATCCACATGTGCGAATCCATATGTGTGTGCGTTTCAGCATGCGTATATATTTAATTAAATGCAATTTGCCTTAAAATGTAAATTGATAGGTGGTTTTTGGCATTAATTGAAAATTTTATACGTCTTCATTTTATTTTTAAAACTTTTACACATTTGTAAATTGAATACTTTGCAGTTGATTAAAGTAGAATGATGTAAATTACATTGTTATATATTTAGGCAAAAACAATATGAATGTATAAACAACATATATAGAAATAAATAATGAAGTCTGTACCTTTCATAGAAGAAAGAGTTTAAAGGTCCGTAGCCAAGTTGTTGGGTATTATATAATTTAAATTTTAAAATATGTGAATCATGTGGGAAGATATTGTTCATCAACTCAAATGCAAGAATATTCTTTGGTCTGGGTACGTGGTTTCGTATGTGGGCGACAAAATTCAATGACATTAATTAAGAACAACCACAGAACTAAAACAAAATTTTTAACAGAACACTGAACAGAAAACTGAAACCATATCTGACAAAAAAATGGGAGTCCTTAGGACACATTCTAGGGCAAAATCCAGCATTATTAAACAATCGACTTGAAGCTGTGAGAATCTAAGGCTTTTTAAAAGCCCCAGGATTTACAGAGAAATTTTAAGTCTTGTTCGAACTACAATACATATCTTTTTTTATTGGCGTGAGGAGGTAACAAAATGGCTAACCCGCTGACCCATAACTGTCGTCGCAATTATGGAGTGTGCTCTTGTAGACACTAAAAAACTTGTCCTTCCTTCTAGCTCCTTTCGACCTATCCCTACCCCTTTTTCCAGAAAATGTATTCTACACATTTTGCAGTTCAAAGTTCAAATTTTCCACATTACTGACCGTTTTCTCAATAATTGTCTCCACCATTACAGGAACAATTTGTCTTTTCAATACATCGCGCTTGCTTCGTCATCTTTGACAATTCAATATTGTGGGCACTGCATAGTCTGCACGATGTCACCGTAAATGCATCTTGAGTCATCCGATTTACTCATTCCGTTAAGGTATTTCCTGTAGTATTAATATTCATGGACAGAGAGAAATTGCGTGAGTTGGTAGTTTGCGTCGCCGAATTTTCTATCTATCCACGTGCAAGTACTTGGGATTAGCCTAGGCGCCCATCTGCCTCTCGGTTCTCTATTCCATCTCTTGTGCCACAGTTTGTGTATCCGCCGTTTTATTACGGACACATTTACGATGATAGCTTCTCTTTGTTGCAGTTTCCACTTTATTTGTTGCTCTTTTGCTGCTAAGTCCTCAGGCAGACTTCAGCTAATAACTAGTATCGATGGTACGAACATTGTTCGATACAATGAAGCCACTCTCTGAGTTATATATGTCGTTTTGTTAGCAGCAGTATTTCTGTTTTTCCATAGCGAACTTTAGGCTATAGAGCCATCCTATCTAGGCTGTAGTCTTCCACATGGCTTGCTTCAGCTTTCATTGGGCGTTAACGGTGCTTCGGGCGACAATAACGCCAACTATATCATCAACAAACCCCACCAGATGAGTTTCGTCCGGCATCTCAATTTCTAATATACCATTATATTGTAGTTAACGTTGTTTTATAGAGGTCTGTCCACAGAATTCATCATCCCTCAAATAACTGCACAATACTATTTTCAAAAGGTATGCCGGAATCCGAAACCGGCACTCAAGAGTCTGAATGATGTTGGTCCATCTGACGCTATTGAAAGCGTTGCTTATATCTAGTGTCGCTAAAACAACTGTTCGTCTGGGATAGGGGTTTCCAGTATGAGCAGCTTCGACACTTTCGATAACGTCTTGTCCGAAGGCTCTTCGTTTAATGGACTGCTTTGATCCGGTGCTCTTCCCATTTGTTCTTCTCGCTAAGATGTATGACATTCTTTAATTTATATTTTACTGATTTATATATATCAGTCTTGCTTTTGTCAGTCATCTTCTTTTATGGAGACATGTGCATCTTAGATCACCTATTTCGTCGCCCCACCAGCAAACAGTCTTCTTTCTGATGACAATACATCTCTTAGTAGCAGCACATATAACAATAACAATAGTGAGAATAATGAATAGATCATATCATTTAAATGCCACTGGAAAAAAGTACCAATGACTTTTAGAATTTTTATTTAAATTTCTGTTTAGAACTCTGTTCTTTTGCTTTTCTCTTTCTGTAGCCTCTCGATTAACTCTGGTAACTCTGGATTGTTAATATTCCGTATGTCTTAATTTTGTGAAGAGATTTTGATTTTTATGGTTTGACCGTAACTACAGAGTGTAACTTTTGCTTTAATTAAATTTCCTTAGTTAAGTTGCTGGATATGAACAATTTGATTCTGAATGATATCAAGTAAAAAAAATCTCCTTACAGTCGGCTGGGGCCGACCAAATTATACCCTGCATATGTAGAGGTATATATAAAAAGTTTGCTCGTATATCCATCCTTTTCTTCCATTACTTTGTATAGGACCTACATTAAGAAGCAGGCACCAGGCACCAATTTTGGAGGAACAATTTCTGCCTATAATACTAAACTACATAGGTTGCAATGGGTTGCAATGGTTGGGTGTTTTAATGTTTAAGATAAATCCGAGACTTTGTACGAAAGCTGTATAAAAAGTGGACGTGACGTATATCTTTCTTGTATATCTAATTAATTTTTCAATATCAATCCACACCTTAAATTTGGTTGTCCTACGCTAAATGGTTTGTAAGTTATGGAGCTTAAAAATTTTAGTTTAATTCCCTCGACTTTGTATGGGAGACCTATGAAGGAGTGGGCGTGGCACACTGATTTTCTGCCAGATTATTTCCGACTACGATATTAATCTAAGTGTCAGTTATGGTTATTTTAGGCAGGAGATTGCCGAAGTTACAGCTGTTTAAATTTAAAGAATTTTAGTCATTTTGTATGGGGGCTGCAATGAACAGTGGGCATGGCGCGCCCATTTCCTATGAGCCTAGTTGCTCGTACAATACTTATCCATACCTTAAATCTTGTTGTCCTATGCTAAATGGTTTGTAAGTTATGGAGCTTAAAAGTTTTAGTTTAATTCCCTTGACTTTGTATGGGAGACCCATGAAGGAGTGGGCGTGGCACACTGATTTTCTGCCAGATTTTTGCCGACTACCATGTTAATCTAAGTGTCAATTATGGTTATTCTGGACAGAAGATTGTAGAAGTTACAGCTGTTTCAATTAAAAAGAAGTACAGACACTTTGTATGACAGCTACGCTAAAAAGTAGGCGTGGCTCAACCACTTATGGTGAGGTTATATAGTAGTATAATATAAGCCTATGTGCCAAATATTGTTATCCCAAGTGGTATATTATGTGAGTTATAGCAAGTTAAAGATTTTGAAAATTTCGAGGTTAGTCGCTTTGAATGCTTGGTGTGGGCGTGGTTATTGACCGATCATGCCCAATATCAATCCCCTCCGACTCTTGGATCATAGATTACTTATGCCAAATTTCATCGAAATAGCTCAATATTTACTCAAGTTATCGTGCGAACCAGCCAGGTGACAGACAGACGGACGGACGGACGGACGGACGGACATCGTTAAATCGAAAATTTAATCGACGCTGATCACGAATATATATTTATGTCTATATCTCCGGAGATTCCTTCAAGTGGACACAAACATCTGACCGAAATGAATATACCATGCATATTGCATTATGCAGGGTATAATAATATTACTTAGGTCATCGTCACGTTATGTAATTTCATGTTAGAACTACTTCATCTTTTTTTAGTTATATAAATTTCACTATTCGCCTAATACCTAATAAGTCATTATATTAAATATATGATTGAATACATCTGTGTATGCCCTTTAATAAGCAATCCTTTCATCATGATTGTTAGAAATTGCTTGCAGATAGACTTTTTTTTGTATGAGTATTTGATCCTTTTTACGTTCATATTTTCTATATTGTGAGTATGTAGTACGATTTTATTAGCCTTTTATATGTACTATGACTTTTTGAAACTTATTACTTAATATGAGTTTGTTGGATTACTTAAGGATATTCATATGAACATACTTCTTGTTGAGCTAGACAAATATATGACATACACATGTATGTATTTGTGAATATCCTTTCAGTATAAGTTGTCATATATAATTACAATTTACAACACATACGAACTTAGACAGAGTGGTCTTTTTTATGATTTCACTTTCTTTTTCAAATTCATAAGTCTACTCTCTAGCAATTGTTTTCACTAAAATAATCATCAACATTGTTTATTCCTAAAATGAATTTGAAATGAGGGTGACTTGTTTGTTAGACTGTCTATTTGTATTTGGGGTATATTTATTAAAAATGTAAGAATATAAATGAAAGAAGAAACAAAACAAAAACAAGACTACATGAGCCTCTAATAGTCTAAGCTAATAATGAAAGAAACAAAAGGCTCTGATGCCACATCAATAAGGGTGGGTGTTTTATGTTTAATATAATTTTCGCAAATCATTTTAATATTGTATTTATTTTTGCTTTTTCATTTTCTTATTTGAACTATAGACACATATACATATGATGTGCACATGGATACCATATGGCATGCTATGGATGAGTCAGTTGATTTAAATCTCTTATCATCATTGCTTCTACCATACAATTGCATCACTCTTAAATTGGCATTCAAGTTGAAAGTACACGTCATATGGAAACATTTTTTTCTTTTTTGGTTTATTGCCGTTCTGGCTGGCATATACTTTAATTTGATGGAATATGTGCCTTAATGATGACGGTGTCAGCAATACGCTGACTATGAATAAAATCATAAATGAAATTAATGTGATGTATATGAGCAGGACCAATGTGTTGAATTGTGGAAAAAGTGTCGGACTTGTATACTATATGATAAGTTCATAATAAGTTCAAGATAAGTTCATAAGTACTGTTTGTCACTGACCAATGCCATACTGCCTGGAACAAGAAAATACATATTAGTCTTAATGAACTATAACTATGAGTATAATCGATGAGTAAAACAACTTATAACAGTAACTGAATATGGTCCGACACTTTTTCTCTTGCCTATTACCAATTACCATCATATTATATGCGCTTCGTCAGTAAATCGATTATCACACACAAAAAAAAAGTGCTTAGAATGAGTAGAAGATAAAAGGGAAATGATTTTGTATGTGAAACATAATGATTTTTTTCTCAACTCCAACTTGAAAGTTGGACACGAGCTACAACAAAAAAAAAAAAACAAACCAATATCTACTAACCATCATCATCATCATTATCATCGTCATGATTGAAAATCACAAATTAGATGCCTTTCAATTTTTGATTGCAACATGCCTTTGCAAGCATTATAACAGCATGCCTGCCGTCTGCATCATTACAACAATACAGACCAGTACAATTTTTGAAGTGAGCGCGAGCTAAACATTGATGGATTGATGATTGATTGATTGGCTCCGACGGTTGAGATATCGCACATATGAGCATATGACTGACCAGTTATTTGTTTTTTTTTTCATTTACTTAGCCTGCATCGCCTGTGTTAAGTATATTGTATATTGCTTAACCCTATAGATTTTTAGTTATATATACTTTCATTGTTGCATACAGCTGTTTCTTCGTCTGCTACATAATCATTCTATTCCTTTCATTGAGATTCAATCGATCGATGTCACCCTTAACTTTTGACCATCAACGTTGAACCTATGATTTGTCATTATATTTTATTTGATGTCATAAAAATTATATTCATACATATACTTAGTTATGTATGATGTAATATTAAATTATATATATAGTATTTTGTAAGAAAAAATCACATGTTGTGCACAGTAGGTTGCAGTGAAGGGTCATAAAGCAATATTATTTATATATTCGTATACCAAATGTATGTAGCTACGAGTAACTAATTATATATAACTATGATTATAATTTACAATATAAAAAAAAAAATGAAAAATTTATCTCAGACAAAATATCTATACATTTTTTGGATTCTATTGAATATGGTATCATCTATTCTGGGTGGTTTTCAAACCGAATCTCATATCAGTTGAATTTTTAATCATTTTATTGTAAGTTTATTACTTCCTCTCTGACATAATCGAAGGGTTTTAGCACAGTGGTTAATCATTCTGCTCCTATGCATGGGAAAATGTCTGTCTCGGTTTGGCTAATTCAGCACCATTTTTTTTTTTAGAAAAACATAACTCGAATAAAAAATGTGATGTTACAAGTGCTTTGATGTTTAAATAGCTTTGCATAGATTTGTCATTTTTAGTCTTGTCCATAATTACAACATAAATCATGTGTCAATTTTGAAAAGCATTAGTCACGAAAAACAAATAATCGAATGGAGCAAACCTACTTAATTATTAGACAATGCAACCCATACCATTTCGCGGTATTTCAATGAATTTTTAACTTTTATAAATTGTTTGTAGGTAAGTACGAGCTCATTGTTTTATGAGTTCATCTTCTGATATATAGGTGGTAGGTTCAATCCCCGGCTAAGTACTACTATATATAGATAATATTTTTTTTTCGAACGATACCCTTAAAGAAGTAACAATTTGCCATGAAAAAGCTTCTAGAAGAGCTTTGTGACAAAGCTTTGAAGTGATGTCATAAGAGTTCTGTGGTTGGGAACCGGATAATATAAGTGGATCCCTTCTAATACTGTGGAAAGTTTAACGCACACAACAGTACTGAAAGAGAAGCGTGACTTAAGGGCCCTTTGAAGCTTATAAGTGCCACATATTTATTTTTATTTCTCTTTTAGGAACAAAATGCTATCTGAGAGTCCACCCAAAGCACATTGGAATTTTCAAAAATCTTTAACTTATATTAATGACGTAATATACCATTTGAACAACAATATTTGCCACATAGAGTTACATTATACTGCTGCATAATCTTGTCAGAAATGGGCAAGCCACGCCTTTTTTTAAAGTACCTCCGATGCACAGTGCCTGAATTTCTTTTAAATTAAAACCGCTGTAGCTTCGGCAATCTTCTATTTAAGGGAACCATATATAACATTTGGATTAATATTATAATCGGAAATAAGCTGGCATAAAATCAGAGAACCATACAAACTCCATGAAATTACAAAAATGCTTTGAGCGCCATAACTTACAGACTATATTTCGTAGAATAACGATATTTAAGTTGTGGATTAGTAAGGATAACTAGATTTATAAGAAATGACCGAACCACACCCATTGTTTATAGTAGCTCCCATACAAAGCCTTGGAATTAGTTTTACAGCCCGAATGTTAATATTTTCGTTTGTAACAAACTTGCGAGAAACCTAATCTACTAATTAATATACGAGGGTAGTCCCAGAACTACAAAGAAAGCACAACAAATTTGGGAGAATTTTTCTTTATTCCTCAACATAATCTCCTTTTAGCTCTACACACTTTTCCCAGCGATATTCTATAGCTTCGATACCCTGTTTATAGTATGAACTGTCTAGTTCATTAAAATGGCCATCTACCGCAGACTCCACCTCTTCATTGTTTGCAAATTTTCTACCACCAAGCTATTTTTCCAAATTTGGAAATAGAAAATAATCCGCAGGAGCTAAATCTGGCGAATAAGGTGCGTGCTCAAGCAATTCGAGCTTTAACTAATTGATTTTGGCCATCCCAATAGCGAATATGTGAACTGGTGTTTTTGTTCTAACGCGGCACCCCTATTGCATACATCTGTAATTTCACCTAGCTTACGCACCCTGAGCCGGCGATCATCCAATACCATTTTATGGATTTTCTTAACCGTATCTGGTGTGGCAACCTCAATTGGTCGACCACTACGGTGTTCGTCTTGGCAGCCCGTACGACCTCGATTTAACTCTGCCACCCTATATTTATGGTCGTAATCGAAGGAGCAGACTCCTCCAGAGTAGAATCTAGTTCGGCTTTAATTCGAATTACATAACGGTGACCAATTTTTTCCATGTTTACAAATTCACTGAGGTCCTTAATTTTCGATGGCTCCAAAAAAAAACAACACTAAACAACGTTGCGCCTTGAAACTTTAAACACATATTTTATAGGGTTGCCACTTTTCACCAAAGTAATTATTTTCAAACTACTGCCGCCATCTATATGTCGGATCGGGTAGTTTTGAGACCGCCCTCGTAGCTGCCATACAAAGTTGGGGAACTATCTTAAACTATCTTAAAGTTATGGGGTTAACTTACAAAATAATTCGCCTAAGACAACCATATTTTAGGTATAGATGAGTATTATAGGCATAAATTATTTCTAAAAAAAGGATGAGCCACGTCTACTTCCTAATGTAGCTCACATACAAAGTTGTGGAATTTAAAAAAAAAGAGATGGATATGTGAAAAAACTTTATGTATATCTTCCTGTGTAGGGTATATTTCGGGCTTTGTCCGATAAGGTACCTATAGTAATCGAAGTTTCATCCATTTAATCGATTTAAGCAATGCTTAATTCTAATATACTTAACTATATCTACTCATACTGTCGGCAAGCAATTGGCAATTCTTCCTGCAGTAACAATTTGCCATGGAAAAGCTTCTAAAAGAACTCTGTGACAAAGCTCAGAAAAGTGATGTTGCAAGAGTTCTGCCGTTCAGAACGGGCTAAAATAAATAGGTCTCTTCTAATACTGTCGAAAATTTAACACGCACAACAGTAATGGAAGAGAAACTCGGCCAAAGGACCCTTCGGTGCTTATAAGTGCCACATATTTATTTATTTTTTTCTTTATATCTACTCATATATATCATCTAATATAAACTTTAAATTACTCTGTTCTTTCTTTTGAAAATTCCTAATGAAATAGAATGGGCTATTTATTGAAATATGTTTTCGCTCTACTCATGCAATTTGCGTTGGTGACGAATATCGAATAAGGTACAACCATGAGCTGTACGAGCTGTATGCCGATATTGACATAGTAAAGCGCATCAAAATCCAGCGGCTGCGCTGGCTAGGTCATGTCGAGCGAATGGAAGAACACGCTCCAGCTAAGAAGGTGTTATATTCGGAACCCGCTGGAGGACGACGCAGAAGAGGAAGACCAAACCTCCGGTGGAAAGACCAAGTGCTGGAGAACCTGACGGCGCTTGGAATTTCTAACTGACGCCAGCTAGCGAAGAACAGAGATGGCTGGCGAAGCATGTTATTTTCGGGCTAAATCGATATTCGGTTGTTATGGCCACATAAGTAAGTAGTAAGTAGTTTTTACGATTTTCTTGAACTTGTTAAAATGTTAGAGAAATTATAGGAAAAGTAATAATATTGTCTGAAATCTCATTCAGCATTATTTTCATGTATTATCTCTCCATTATCATTCCAATCAATTCAAGAGTTAATAAATTTCGTTAGTTTCGAGTATGTTAGCTTTTTTTTTTAATTGACAGTAAGATTAGTATCAAATTATAACTGTTTAGAAATAAGCTCATATCATAAATTTTGCGATGTGCTTCAACTTTCTTCTCTCTTCGTTATTTCTATTGACTCAAACTGAAAAAGCTTATCTTGAATCTTGTAAAAAGAAACCAATAAAAATTTGAATCAAATATTATATTTTTCAAACTAATAAAAATACCAAAGATTAATTAAAAATTAAAAAGGAAAATTTCAATTTATGAATTATGACCATGAGATTGGTTTAAATCAACTTACAATTCGATGTGAATTCCAAAGCAATTATGTTTTTGGTTTTTTGTTTTGTTTTTCTAAATTAAATCCCAACTGGCATCACAATTGTTTTTATGTACCTAATACAAATTACTCTTTCACGCCAGATGAATTAAAATTTATGAAATAAGATCTTCTTTGATATTTAGTTTGATGTACCTACACAGTAAGATATTTACTAAATCAATATGGTATCGTTCGATTTAGAAAATATGCTTATTTGTTCCGGTTATAGTAAACGTGCCCGTATGAGTCAGAGGTATACAACTATAATTAAGTGAACGGAAATGCAATTGAAAAATGAGAAAATAAACATAGCAGCTGATATATGTACTACTATGTATACGTAAAGGCGAAACGGTGAAAATTTTCAGAGAATATAGAAGTGTGTCAGACACGCGTTATATTACGCTAAATACTTGTATATGGGCTCAACAAAATGTTGTCGAAAAATTAAAATAACAGATACAATATTCGTTTATGTTGTCGGAAACAAAAGTATAAAATATAATATTTACAATACATTGTATACTTGTGTGAAATTCTAAACTGGATGAAGACAGTGTTTCTTAAACTATGTATCAATTGAGATTCACGAAATTGAATTACATACTTATATTCACATATGTATGTATACTTGGAATATACCGTTCTAAAATCCAGTTTGTAAGTGGGTGCTCAACAGTTAGTGCGTTGGGCTTTTGATCCATAGGTAGTGGGCTTTATTCCCCGCTGAGGCAACTTTATTCTTGAAAAGTATGCAATTGGCAATTGTTCTGACAGAAACCATTTGCCATAAAAATACTTCCCAAAGGCTTCTGTGACAAACCTCAAAACAAATGATGTCACAAAGGTTCTGCTATTCGAACCGGGTAATACAATATATGTATGCCTCTTCTAATGCTGTCAAAATTTAACACATACAACAGTACTGGAAGATAAACTCGGTGGTATTACAACGGGCCTTGCTGGCCTAAGTGTGTACTCTCATGGACAGAGACAGAGAGAGAAAGAGAGGCCATCTAAATTAACATAACCTAACCTATTGTTGTGAAAGTTAAATTCAGAAAGTATTGAGAGAGAGGGCAGCCACGTAATCTAACCTAACCTTCAGCAGGCTTATCACGGCAAATGTATGCTATGGAAAATATTTTTGCTTACGTGCTGACTTTCGAAGCTGATGAGTTGGTGGGGCTGGCATATTGAATCAAAAACCTTAGCTCCCTAAACTAATCTGTTCTGCTCACTAAAAATTAAGATACGATCTTCTATTATGCTAAAAGGAATATTTTCCTTTGAATGTTTTTTGTTGGGACTGACGTTATTTATTTATTTTACTTGATGACTCTTATTTAAGTAGTTTATCTTTAATTTTTTCAAGTGTCTCAAAACAGGCTTATTATTAAAATTTGCAGGTATTGTTAGAGGTTGTGAGTGGAATGAGTAGTATGATCTCGAGTGTTGTGACGCTACAGCAGAGAAAGACGCCGCCTACAGAAAAAACTCTTCGTGCAAGTGCTTCGAGAGCTGTTAAGGTACGTTACAGAGAGATGAGGAGTGCGGGGAGTTCATATTTTCAGAAGAGACAAAGAGAGCAAAAAAGACATGACCCTCCTCACGTCGTGACAAAAATGGGAATCTGCTTACAGATGTTCAGAGTGTACTGAGCCTATAGAAGGAACAGCTTCCCACGTTATTAAATAGCGACGCTTCGAAGAATTCCGCCAGCGGAGAAGATTTCCACCAACCAACTATGATGAGGTCAGAGAGGTAATTTTTAGGCTGAAAAACAACAGGACTGCCGAGTTATTTGAAATCGGAAGCGATGAGCTGCACACCAGCATGCACTAGTTCGGTCGGATGAAAGCATGCCGATGATTGGAGGCTCAGTATTCATCTTGTCTGAGTATTCTCAGACAAGGTGATTTTTTATCGTGCGACTTCCTCAATCTTATTATGAAGAAAATAATACGAGCTGCTGATGTAGGACATAATGGCACTAGCTTCAACAAAAGTGGCATGCTGTTGGCGCATGCAGATGATATTGACATAATCGGGATAAACATGCGAGCAGTCAGTGCAGCCTTCTAAGAGTTGGAAAGAGAGTTGCGTCGAATGGGTCTTACGGAGAACGGGGGCAATACGGAGTACCTAGTGTCAACAAACACAGAGTCCCGGCATCTTGGACAGCAGGTCACTGTTGATAACTATGTTTTTGTTGTCGTGTTCTAGTGTTGAAGAACTTTGTCTATCTTGGAACCAGCATTGATACCTGTAATGACGTCAGCCTGTAGATATTATGAAGGATCACTCTTCCTAGCAGGTGCTACTTTGGGCTAAGTAAGGAATTCAGAAGTCGAGCTTTCTTTAGAGTAACGAAAACCACACTCTACAAGTCTCTCATCGTGCCTGTCCATAAATACGGCACTAAAGCTTAGGCAATTTCCACCTCAGATGAGAGAATGTTCTGAGTTTTCGAGAGAAAAGTCCCATGCATGATTCTTGTATCTATTTTGCGTTGCGGCGAGTATCGAATAAGGTACAGCCATGAGCTGTATGAGCTGTATGCCCACACCGACATAGTAAAGCGCAGCAAAATTCCACGGCTGCGATGACTAGGTTATGTGGACCGAATTAAAGAACACACTCCAGCTAAGAAGGTATTATAAAAACGCTGGTGGATGACGCAGATGAGGCAAACATAACCTCCGCTAGAAACACCATGTACTGGAGAATTTGAAGGTACTTCGAATTTCTAAATCGATTCTCGGTTGTAATGGCGACATAAGAGGAAAAAGAACACGGAAACTTTTGTCATATTCACTTCAAAGTGTTTAGCACAACCCTCAAGAGATCAATATTTGCAATTCTTCCACCATAGCACATTTTTCCCCAAAGTCTTTCGGTTTTTCCTTAGTGGAATATGTTATTCGCTTACTTTTTAGAGGACTGTTTTTTATGCTTAAGCTCATAAAAAGAGTCTATCTCAATTACTTTATTTTACATCTACAAAGCAACAATTGACAACATAAATTTGTACGTATTATTAAAAAGATTGTGAAATACTGGTGTAAGAGAATATTGCCTGGGGAATTCCTTTTTCAGCTGTTAAATGTCAATATCTATTAAAGGATTTCTTGTTTTTTTTTTTTTTTTGTATTTAACATTTCTACTTATAAAAGATTCATGTCTTGCTGTTAGATGTCAAGATGGGGTAGCATATACCTATATTCAGAGAAATATTGTTTGCCGTTGTTGTTGTCGTCGATTGCTTCGTTACGATTAATTAAGTTGCATATTGAGCAGATTTTACAGAGTGATTTTTCTCACCTGCTCCTATTATAAGATATACAATGAAATACATCAATTTTATTGTATTTTTTTTTTTCAAAGTATTTTATTGCAAATTCTTATAAGGTATGCATATACATACATACATATACACTATAGTATAGTTATGTCAGACTTATTATAGAAAATTAGGTGTATCCCAATAATACTTACTTTGTGTCATAAGAAACTTCAGTTGCCAGATGATGTCCTTCTCGTTGCCTATTTTTACTGTACTGTTGATTTGTCGGTTGTATTTCTACTTTTACTATATTTTGATTAATTTTCTTTTGTTATATCTATTTGTGTCCTTATATTTTTGCTTACTTTCTCATCACTGTCGTTGTCATCTTTAATTTAAACATTTCTATTTAGTATTATCATTGCTTGTTTGTTCGTTCAGTCTCTTCCACCGCCTACGATATGGTCAACAATTTAACATTGCGTTATTTTTTCATCATTCATCCTGTCTCATAGATATATATGTATTATCCTTTTTGTCGACCGCTTCTATTGTACGAGTGCATACATTCTACTGGTTTGTTATGGTCGTTGTCTTTTGTTCTCGATCTGTTCGGCTGTTGTATAGCTAGTAATATTTTGCATTACAGATTGTATCCTTTTAACCTTAGAAATGTAGCGATGAATATTTGAAATGAAAATAATTCATTCTGTGGAATAAATCTGGTGTGAAGTACGAGTATTATTACATAGCAACAGACAATCATTTGTCGGTTGCTTGGTAGTTTATTTTTTATATTAGCAAAGTAGTCGGTATGGCATTGTTAATAGGTAGTAGAAAGGTGTAAAAAGTATACAGCATTACTATTGCTTTATTCTTACTTTGCTAAATAAGCAAATATTACCTATTCAACTACATAGAAGATAATTTAAATAGTTTTAATTGTATTTTGATTGCAAATTTATTTTTATTTTATTTATAATTTAATTTCGTGTTTATAAAATTTTAAAATTTAATAATCATGTAGAGCAAGCACACATAAAATTCAATGAATTTTTTTTTTTTATATTTTCATATTGAATGTAATAAAAACGATCAAAATGATATTTTAAGCAATATTTACAAATTTACATGTACTTAATTAACAATAGCAAAACCAATTTAAGTCTGCGTAAGGCTTAAGAAATACTAGTAAATATTATAAGGAAAATATAATTAACACTCTGATTCAATACATTACTATTGTTACTATTGTTGCTACTGTTATTGCTGCTACTACTACTGCTGATGCTGTTTGCTGCTTCAGAAGACCTTCCTCTAATGCAGAGTAAATAAACGCCCACATACCTAGTCACGTAATTATAAATAAGCCTTTATATGGCAGTCATATATGTAAATCATTTGTGTCTTTTTTTTTTATAAAATCTTGTAATACTGGAAGCCATTAACAACAGAATTAAGAAGCTGAAAAGGGGAAAGACATTATAAAAAAGACACCGCCAATAAAAATACAAAAAAGATTTTTTTTATGTACAATAAATCCTCAACATAATATTCAATATACTTGTACATACATTGTATAATTTTCAAACTGAACTTAAACACTTGAGAGCAATCTTAGTTCTAAATTTGATATAAAATATTTGTTATTCTCAACCTGATCTTAAACAATTTTTTCATTATGATGGTAACTTGGAAATAAGTTGAGAATTAACTTGAATCTTTTCATATTTTATGTAGGCGAACGTTGAACCTATACTCCCTAACTAAAGAACACCCTGTTTTTCGAACTATGATCCTTTATGAGTCAGCGGTCAAAATTTGTGGCAAATGAACGCTTAACTTTTAGTTAAAGCAGTGAATTGACACAAACGACTTCCTAACCGAAAGTTGGCTTGATAAATATTGGTCTAAAGTAATGGTCTTAGAGTTTTAGCGCAAATTGTCACTTTACTCATTATATTTGGTAACACTGATCGCAATAGGTAAAGTTATACTACTTTTGGAAGATGAAATTTCAGAGAATATCTTTTGTAAAGAGAGGGTGTAATACGCTTTAACAGTGGCTAGTTTTTCGTTTTTGAGAAATGGAGTTCTTTAATGGAAAAATTCGTAGAATTTGAAAGTTTTACTTTCGTAGAACTGCAGAACGGAACGCATGTACACGAAAAAATTTGTGCAGTTTATGGAGAAGATGTCATATCGTGTCACATGTGGCAAAACATTGATTCATTTAAGGCTTGGTTCTGGAAATATAATGTCAAAAATTCATTTCGGGCTGGTCAAACTCACGGAAAAAGACGGCGAAATACTCCATGCAATCACTTATGATTTCACAGAGAAGTTAATCATTGCTCAGAAAAGTGTTTCAAATTATTTGCATGGTCAGAGTGAGAAAAAAATTATTCTCTCACTTTTTCGCATGCAATAACTTGCTGAAGCGGTTCGAAAATAGGTAATGTTTGAAACAAGTGGTCACTAGTAATGAGAAATGAATTATGTACGATAATTTGAAGCGAAAAGGCTCATGGAAGAGGCGAGTGCATACGGAGAATGCACGATCACAAAGCCAGGATCGACGAAAATGAAGCAGTTGTCCATTTTCCATTACGATCTGCTCTAGAGAGGTCAAACTGAAGTAGTGAAGTAATATTGAATTGCAAATTTAAGAAGTTTAGGATTATCCACCACACAGTCCCAACGTTGCACTTTCAGATTACCATTTATTAAGTGACCAGCTAGAAAACTCCCTGCAGGTACAAAAATTGCAACCAATAAATTACTATGAAAACCACTTGTCGGCCTTCTTTGGCCGAGATTCTCAGAAGTACTATGAAATTGGAATCATGACTCTGTCCGGAAGTTGACGAAAGATGATCGACATGAATGGCATTCCTTTGTGATTAATTCTGTTTATCGCAAGTAAACTTAACGAAAAAATACAGCAATACTCTTGATGGTGCTTCAGATATCTGTGCCATTAAAATGAATCTTAAAAAAAAGAATTACTTACTTACTTATGTGGCCATTACAACCGAAAATCGATTCAAGCCGAATTTAGCATTCCAAATTCTAAATTAGAAATTCCATACCCAGTCAAGTTCACTAGTACTTTCCATCGTAGGTTAGGTCTCCCACTTCTGCGTCGTCCACCAGTGCGTTTTGAATAAAATACCTTCTTTGCTGGAACGTGTTCTTCCATTCGCTCGACATGACCTAGTCAGCGCAGCCGCTGAATTTTGATGCGCTTTACTATGTCGGTGTCGGTATACAGCCCATACAGCTCATGGTTGTACCTTATTCAATACTCGCCGTCATCGCAAATAGGTACAAAGTTCTTGAGTAGGACTTTTCTCTCGAAAACTAAGAGCATTCTCTCATCTAAGGTGGAAATTTTCCAGGAAAGAACACACCTGATGAGAGACTTATAGAATGTAGATTGGGTTCTTTGAGAGGGGACTCGCCTTCTAGATATGCAAACAACTCAAAGTAGTACCTGTTTTTGATGCTGAAGTCAGTACTGGTGTTAATGCTAGTTCCAAGATAGACAAAGTCTCCTACTACTTCAAAAGCATAATGACGTGCTGTCCAAGATTCCGGGAGTGTTTGTTCGTTGACTTCAACTTACTTCTTCATACTTCATCTTGATTTCGTTCGCCGTAAGGCCCATTCTATCTAACTCTGAGAGTGCTACACTGGTCGTAAGAGCACAAACACTGCCAATTCTCCTGGATATTCAGCGAAAAAATCCGTGATATCGTATTGGCCAATCCAAAAAAGAACAATCTTAGGGGAGATAACATAGATATAATATATCTATGTTTGCTGTCATTGGACCAAAAACTAGTACGCGTACGCAATTCAAAGACATGTTTGGATTTCTTGTTCCGGATGGTGGCTGCTGAAAAAACAATTGGAAATGCTTGATGTCAGTTTTTTTTTTTGGAATACGCATTCCATTTTATTCGCTTTCACATTTTAGCAAAATCTGACTTAAGCTGCCTCTCTTAAGGGGTTATATACATTTTTCTGGCTCAAAAAATCGAAAAAAATTTTATGATTTTTTTTTATGTACATACTTTTAACAATTTTTCTGCAAAATTTCATAGAGATCGGGGCACTAGAACCTAAGATACAGCCGTTCATAGCGCGCGGTGTCCATAACTACCTAATATCCACCTAAAATTTTAAACGCGATTATCTCGGAATCGCATTTTTGAGAAAAGGTCATTGCGGTGAGCACGATATCTCGGTAACCATTACATCGATCGATTTGAAATTTTGGCAGATTGTTTGTATATACAATAGCTAGTTCGTGAAAGAAGGAATTTTATTTTCGAAAAATTTTTCTATTTTTTTTGGGCAAAAAACTAAATTATTCGACCTCGAAAAATCGACTTTTTTGAAAAAAATATCACTGTAACTGTAAAAATTTTTTTTTCGTAAAATCCTTCATTCACAAACTAGGTAACACTATATACTAACGTAATTTTTCTTTTTTTTTTCGTTGAGCCGTTTCCTTGTTTTCATGCTCACCGTTAGCCACTACTGAAAAAAGGAGTTCTGCGGCAAGGACTATAACTTCCACAATTATTAAAATTTTCACTCGAAATTTTATATGAATTTACTTAAGGACACGTACATTAATAAAATTTGTATTGTATTTGAATAAAACAATGGTAACATGCTTAAAAAAAAAAAATAAAAACCCTGTATTTCTCTAGAGAAAAAGGTATATAACCCCTTAATCACCTACAGAAATGAATGTTTAATTTTTGAAGAATGTGATAATAATAATAATTATATTTTTATGTATAAAATTAATATTGGGATTATTATTATGATTTAATAATGTATTAGACTGAGAATAATATCATTTCAGTTGAGAAGACACACTTTGAAAAAGAGATGAATTTTAAGTAAGTGTCTTTTGTAATCATTCTTAATATTCACATTTTGATTTGATTTGCTTTCATTTTCTTTTATTTGATTTTCAATTTATTCATCATTTTACAAAACAACATAAATGAATAAATTGAAAATGAATAACATGTACAGCTGACCCTTTTACTCTATCAATGAGCTTTTGCTAATTTCATTAATTTTTATTTTTACTGTATGGATACTGAATAAGACAAAAAATGGAATTGAAATTCAATTTGTTAATCCAATGAGGGACAACTATAATAAAAAAGAAAAACAAAATATACTTTGATCTCATTTACATATGAGCATGTGCTTGTTTAAACTCCTGGGAATATAATATTGTTTGTGTTGTTATCTACTTCGATGTATGTGTTTGCCAGATAGAGTATATCAAATTATATCAACGGGGTTTATATGTATTTGTATTTGAATTTGAAAATATTACATTATTACTTTTCCTCACTGGCATTTTCAATTATCAATCACAGATGAATGTTGCTTTCTATCTTTTATGTTATCTCTTACAAAAATATATGTATGTGTAATTATATGTATTATATTTATATTATGTATTATATTCTGACGCCTTGGTTAACCCTCTCTCAAATACAATATGTGTTGGTGTTTGGAAAACACTTTAAATTCAATTAAACAGATTTCATTTGGTTCTCTTTTATTTTTTTGACTGTATATTTTTTAAATATACAGTCATACACATAGTATATCTATATGAATTTAAATTACCGCACAAAATCTATATTTAATAATACATTAGCTCTACTTTAAATATGATACCATTTATAGTGGTAAGCTCACATCCGAAATCATTGGCAATTGGTTTGATTAAGAGACTGGTGTTGTAGATGTATTAATATTAAATGGATTTTCATTAAATTTGATTGTACGGTTGTATGAGTAGGTAACCTTTAAAGTCTAAGAAAGAAAAAAAAAATAATAATAATAATAATGCTCTTAAGCCCTCAAACACGCATTTATGTTCATTCATTTCATATAAAGAAGGTTTAAGTCGAATTACGAATATGGAAAAAAAAAAACATTTCTCACAAAAGAAAAAAATGCTTCACATACTTATGCAAAGGTACTAGTATGTCAAATATTAATACCCTGCAGTAAAAGTCTGCATTACATTCGTGAAATATTGAAAAATAGCTGAGCTGAAACTTTTACTTCATAATAATTTGCTACGAAAAAGTTAAACAAGTGGAAATTTAGTGACTAAATTTTCAAATAAAATTTTCTAGGTTAGTTCAGTTTGATTGTGGTTCATTTTTTGGTCACTTAGAACCATTAGACTTTCGTTTATACCAGATCTATTGCGTTGCATTCGCCTTACTGGAGTGCCTCTAATGGTTGTCATATACCACATTGATCAAAAAGTTCCCGGAATAACCACCGTGTGGCGCTCCCATCCTTCCAATTTGAGTTCTGTTTCATTTGTTAAGTTGGTACATCTGTTGTTGATATTCCCTCTAAATCTTAGCATCATAACTTGAAATTTGCAAAAGTTACGTAGTCAAAAGTACATCAACTCTATGTGTGTTGGCGATTATTTACAATTTTCAATCAATTTCACCCAAAAAAGAGACCGTGTTGACATCGTAAACGACATGATTTGCGAGGTTGAATCCGATCCTACATTCATCAAAAGGATCATTTCTGGAGACGAGACGTGGGTTTATGAGTACGACGGAAAGAGACCAGAATTGTGGGCAGAAAACTCGTGGATTTTGCACCATGATAACGCACCGTCGCACAGTGCCTTTCATTATTCGTAATTTTTTTGACGAAAAATGCAACAAATACCACCCAACAACCACCGAATTCACCTGATTTGGCTCCCTGTGACTTCTTTCTGTTCAATTGAGTTAAAAAACCATTACGAGGAACGCGTTTCAGCAGCAGAGAGGACGTAATGGAATAATAGCAGGAAGCACTGAGATAGATGTAACTTTTGTAAATGTAAAGCTATGATGCTAAGATTTAGAGAGAATATCAACAAAGGATATACCAACTTAACAAAAAAAAAAACAGAACTCAAATTGGAACGATGGGAGCGCCACACGGTGCTTATTCCGGGAACTTTTTGATCTAGGTGGTATACTTTCCTTGCATTTTTATTTGTTTTCATCAACTCAAAAGCACTCTTAGGAGGCTCCATCAATTCAATCAATTCAACAGCATTTTTTGAGAAAGATAAAAAGACATTGGTTATTTCAAATAGCTTCTGAAAGGATTCTGTAGCAGTGATAGTGATAGTGATAGTCAGTGATAGTGATAACGCATAAATGTTGACCTTCGTAATGGAATAATATAACTATGTCCATTTTAGTGCCATTTAAATTGTTTCTGATCTGTGTCTTATTCAGTCACATCTCAAGTAACAATTTACACATCGATAAGGGCCTATAGAAGCAATTATCATCTCGGGTTTTACTGCGCAGTCTTTGTGAAAACAACTTCGGATAAAAAATTATTTTCTTTCTCGAAGCTGTTTTTGTGGGGATAAAATTGAAGCCATTAAAGACTAAAAGACTGAATATTAACGTGATACTTCCAATTTTCAAAGCAATTCTCTCCTTATCATTGTTTCGCCGTACTCAGAGAAAAAATGGAATATATCAATTCTATTTTTTAGCATTGCGTTGCCATTCTCAACGAAATTCTAATTGGAAATCTTCTTGATGTACATTTCTTCACAATATGGCTTCACTTCACCAGCTCGATAATATATTAACGGATTGATTTTTTCCTCTCGAACTACTAAAAAACTTGTAGAGATTTTTTCACCTGGAAGCCTGGAAACCCTATTATAACGATTGCTTCAAATTGTTATGCGGAAGCATTATGGAATCCTTATCAAAGCAGGCACTTGCATTTTAACCTTATGGAAGTGTAAATTGTTACTTGGGTTGGCTAGGTTTGTTGGTATACAAGTATGTATGTTATGTTCGTACACGAAATTTTAGAAATAGAATTTCTGTCATATTTCTGTTGGGATCTGTCGGTTAATATATGACAAACAAAGATATTCATAATTTATTCGAAAAATCGCCGAAAGATGGCATCGTGAAGAAAAGGAATATATAATTCTAGAAATAAGTAATATATTAAAAAATTTCTACTGGGTATTATCGTCTCCACTAAGCTTAAAGTATGTAAACGTATTGTAAACGATCTGTTTGCAATGATATGCTGCATACATATTATGCTTAAGCATTCAGATATAGACATATGTACATTCTTATAGTATAAAGATTCAATTATACACTGCGGGTGTTAAAGACTATGGCAACAACAATGACAATGGGAATATCTATTCAAAAATATTAAAATATTATTCATCTGAAAATGAAACATTTTTTTTATGTTTTTTGATTATCTGTCGCATGCTCTGACTGCATTTTATGTTCGGTTGCTAGGTACATACATACATATTTCCAGTATCTGTTGCAGCTCATCCATTTAGTAATTGTTGTTGTTGTTACCACGAGGTCAGAGTAAAATATGTATATATGGTATTATAATATTTACTCATGTATCATGTCAAGTTTGCTTCTAATTAATTTTTACCACTTGATTATTGATTTTGTTTTAAAGCTTTTGAAAGAGTATTATGTTGTGTCGACTAAGAAAATCAAATTTGTGAAAAATATGTTTTTCGATTTATATGGTTTTTGTGTTTTTCTTTCTTTTACCAGTGATTTCGAAGAAACAGTTTTTATTACAATATTTACATGTATAAATGTGAATATATAATATATATTCGTATAGAGAATTCATTAGTGCGGGTCAAAACTTTCGGGTGAAAAAACTATTGTAGATAAATCGTATAGAATGCAAGATTCATCTTATAATTTTGCCCAAGAAATCATATTAGGTATACAAAATGCTATATTATATTTAGTTTTGAAAATCTTTGAAATATTTGGAAAAAACAAAATTTTTGGACCACGCATTCATTTAAAAAAATTAAGTAAAAGTAGAAGACAGCAGCAAACAGCATTTACAAATTCATATGCTTGGTTATATGTTAATTATTATAAATTTTAAATTGGACACACAAAAAAAAAATGTGGAGTAATTGAGTGCATATATAATTAAGTGCATATGGCTATGTAGAACAAGCTTTAAAGGTCAAGGTAAATTTTATGATTTCAATAATAGAAATAAACAGAAAAGAATAGAAGTAATGATAATAGAGTAATTTAAGATCTCACCTCCAACAACTCGTGATCGTTATGTACTTATACATATGTTACATAACGATCACGAGTTGGCACGACCACTTTTTTTGTTCATCTATAAAGGTTTTAATCGATATATCTCCTCATCTCTCTATCTACTCATCTCTCTATCTCCTCATCTCTCTATCTCCTTGCAGTTGCATCTTTCCTGCTCCTCATCTCTCTGCACCGCTCCTTAAAACCTCTCGTAGCACCTGCACACAGCGTTTACCTGTAGGCGGCGTCTTTCTCTGCAGTAGCATCACGACACTCCTGATCATACCACTCATTAGTCAGAGGCCGGTAGAGACCGATTACCTCCTCAGCAGCAGTAGTTTTGTAGTGGGATATATGTGTCCACTTTGCGCATGTATCATCAAGAGGGCGAGTGTTCTGCATAAGCAGATCCGATAGTCGAGTGGTAAAGGCATTTGCTACCTCTAGTGATTGCAGCTTATTGACGTCAAGCTTTCACCTTGTGGGAATTCGTTCGTTTTCTGCGACACATAAATGCGTTCGCATCTTAGCTGCAACAAGGGAGTGATCCGAGTCGATGTTGACGCCATGGATCGATTTAACGTCTATCACACTGGAAGTATGCCTTCTGTTGATAATAAAATGATCAATTTGGTTCTTTGTGCGTTGATCTGGAGACAGATACGTCGCTTTACAAATGTCGAGATGTTGCAATCTGGTACGACTAATTACCATGTTTCGTACTGCGGCGAAGTTGATCAGCCTCATTCCGTTATCGGAAGTGTTCCCACGGATGTTGAATTTTTCGACAGTTGAACCATGTACGTTCCTTGGCCACCCTGGTGTTAAAGTCGCGAATCACGATATTGACATCCTGTCGAGGTCAGCGGTCATAAACTTCCATTGAAACGTGGGCACATATGTATTAGTCTGATGTTAAAAAATTTTGGCTTTATGCGGATTGTTGCTAGCCGTTGATCCTCAGGTGTGAAACGTAAAACAATATGTCGTAGTCACTCACTGTCAACGAATCCACATCCGATTTTGTGCTTCTCCGCATGGCAACTATAATAGATATCACAGGATACTCTTTTAGAGCAACCCTGTCCAGTCCATCACATTTCCAGAAGTGCGGTGATGTCAGCCTTATATTTGTCGAGAACACCAACCAGCTAAAAGTGTATTAAAAAAATATTTCGGAAAAAACTTTCATCACCGGTGGGAGCTCTAAAGTTCAATAAAACCTCTAGGGTGAATGGTGTGCATATATTGGTTTGGTTTTAGTGCGTATTCCATAAGATGGCGGCCGTAAAACATTACCTTAGTGCATGACTAGTGGGCTACATAGCTCAGTGGTTAGTGCGTTGGCCATCTGATCTATAGGTCGTGGGTTCAATCCCCGGCTGAAGCATAACAAAATTTAATATCGAAAAGATTTTTCTCTCGAACGGTATCCACCTGCTGGCAAGAATTGGCAGTTTTTCGGGCAGTAACAATTTGCCAAAAATGCTTCTTAAAAGAGCTCTTTGACAAAACTAAGTTAAAGTGACGTGACAAGTGGGTTCTGCCGTTCGGGACCGTCTAATATAAGTAAGTCCCTTCTAAATTTAACACGTCCAATTTAACACGCACAACAGTATTGGAAGAGAAGCTCGTTGGTATCACAATGGGCCTTTCTGGCCTAAGTGTGTTCTCTCAGAGAGAGAGGGCAGCCACATAACCTAACCGAACCTAGTGCATGACTACACATAAGAGTTCAATAATTCCTTATTTCATAGTAATAATAAGCAGCATTTACAACAAACTAAATCGTGGTGTTAAAGTACTATTTTTTATTAATTTTTCTATCAAAAGTTGTTGGAATTGTGGAAGAAATTAACAGAAATTTATACAATAAGTATAGATTGTAGTATTTCCATGTATGAATATCATATTCATAATTAACATATATCAAAAAAAAAATTATGACTTTTAAATGTCAAATTTTTTTTGTCATTTATATTATTCGACAATTGCAAATGTAATTAATCTATTAATGCATACGTACTTCACATAGTACATTGGGTATTAAAAAAAAATAAATTTATATAAGCCACATAACCAAATATCAGAAGCGTAAATGAAATAAAAGAAAAAGAAAACACAAAAAAAAGATCAAATTCAATAAACCATGCATTGCATTGCATTTAGTTTTTTGTTATTCTTTCTTAAAAGGTCCTTAATATCAAATCACACATCTCCACACATCTCCACACATCAAAATGTGACGCCTGACAAATGCATTAACATATCTTTCATGCAGTTCTCGTCCAGAGAAACCTCACAACAACACCAACAACAAAATTAATAACAGCAGCGGCAACAACAATAACAAACGATCATTCCGATAGTAGAAATCGATTTGAAAAACATCTGCTATTTCAAAAACTGAAACCCTAACAATGAAACCTAAAAGCAAACAAAAAAAAATCTCAACTATAATAATAGTGACAGCAAATGCTATATGTAGAAGGAATGAATCAGTGAGAAACATAAACAACAACAAAATTAAATACATCTGATTTAGATGCATTATGTGTTTTTTCTTTTTGAAAATTGTTTACATTCATTTACGATCAATTCAAAGGCACTCGATGATATTGATGTGTGGTACTGGTGCTGGTGCTGGTGCTGATGCTGCTGTTGGCAATGTCGATGCAGATATTGCGGGTAAAGTAGGGAGAGTATTTTTATGAGTAATGAAGCAAGGAGTTTCAATTTAACTGCTGCGCATTATGCTTATAATGCTGTCGTATAAAGGCATATACATATGTGTCTCCAGCAATAAGAAACTGGCGTCTGTGTTAGATCGGTGGCTGGCAGTATGTCGATTTCGACTTCTAATCAGAGACACGTACACACACACGCAGGGATATATGAAAAATGTGATTTCAAAGGAACCTAATTTAAGGTTTTATCATTTTAGTAAATTATGTGCAGTTGGAAACAAGGTAATCATATCAGAGTAGATTATGGTGAAAGTAGGGATTGAAAGGATATTTTGTATTTGACGCTTATCTACTCTCACTCAATGGCTCATATGAAAAGATAATGTGAATTAGAGAAAAATTTGGAGTACATATTTGAAGAAGGATAGCTCGAAATTGATATTGTTTTTAGAGCATATAATTCAATAAGATCGCAGTTAATAGAGATACCCAGATCGGAAAATTTTTCATAAAAATGCTCAAGCATGTGATTTTTAGGTTTATAGTCGGTTAAGTGAAAATGATTCGAAAATAAGTTTTTCAGAATGCAATGGAAAGCGGAATATGTTAAATTATGTTTTTATTTTTTAGAAAAAATTAAAAGTGTCTATCCATCCATCCATATTCCTAGGGTTCCAGGATGGAACATAGGGTCACAAATCGAGAACCGCCGGTCACCGAGATAATGCTGCCAGATAGCAGAAAGACTGTACTTCATCCAGTTCAATGCAGTCAATTGCAAATTTGTGAGTGTTTATACGCATAGTTTTGTTTTCGGGATGTTAAACGCCAGTCCGGCTTTCGCGGCTGCTTTTTGTACTGCTTGGATTTTCGCTGCCATGTCAAGATAGGTATGTGACAGCAGGCAAATGTCGTCTGCGTAGTCGAGGTCCGTCAGATGGCCTTGCAGTCCCCAAGCAATATCGCTACCAAGTGGTAGTTTCCATGATGACGTCGCACAGCTGCTAACACTTTAATTCAGTCACCCAGAAGTTGTTCATGCATTATCCGACAGCCTTCATCTGTATAGAGTGCCACAACGAGTTTAATTAGTTTTGATGGGGCATCTTTTCATTCAAGAGCGCTACGAATATCGCCGTGGTGTATTGTGTCAAACGCTTTTTGAAAGTCGATAAAGACGAGATAGGGTGGGATCCTCCACTCAACTGACTGTTCAACTCCAAGACTGTTGATGTGATCAATACATGAGCGGTTTTCTCAGAAGCCTGCCTGCTCCTGTCTGAGTTCTGGTTGCAGTACAGCGGAAAGTCTTTTGTTTATGATTTGCGCGACTATTTTGTGGATCAATGTAGCTGAACGATCTAGACATCCAAAAAGACGCCAGTACACCAGAAATATGGAAAAAATCTATGATATTATGTTAAACGATGCCAAAGTGAAAGTGAGGAAGCTAGCTGAGACCATAAAGATATCGTATGGTAATATGTTCAATATCAAACACGAAGAATGAAGAAGCTCTGCGCGCAATGGGTATTGCTGTCGCTCTTAATGAGAGCCTGTTCATTTGCCATTACTTGCGCAAGCAAAATTGCACGAAATCGGGTTTGAACTGATTCCTCAGCCACAGTATGCACCAGTTATGGTCTTCAGCGACTTATCCAAGTTTCCAAACCTGTAGACATGATCCACCGGTAAGCGTTTTTACGCAAATTAGGAACTCATAGTTGAAACTGAGGCCTATTTTGGAGAGCTTTCGAAGGACTACATTTTGGACGGGATAAAAAATTTGGAAAATCGTCGTATTGACTTATGAGGAATGTATGTTAAATAGTTAAAACCGATTTTGGCAAAAACAAAAAAAAAAAAGTTTTCCTGTTTCACTCATTTAAAACTTTTGGATCCACCTAGTATATTGGCTATGTGATAGTGTACTATTTTTCGATTTTGAAACATCACTACCTCTTAGGGGGCTCTTCTACAAAATTGACATTTTAAATTAATTCAGTCCTTCCCTCATAATAGTCGCATCTATGCACAGTGATAAAATGTAATACTTACTTACTTACTTTTGTGGTCATTGAAACCGAAAATCGATTTAGGCCGAATCTAGCAGGCTTCACCAGCCAGCTCTTTCTTTCGCTAGTTGGCGCCAATTAGAAATTCCAAGCGATGACAAGTTCTGCAGTATTTGATCTTTCCGCCGGAGTTAAGGTCTTCCTCTTCTGCATCGTCCACCAGCGGGTGCCGAATATAACACCTTCTTAGGCGGAGCATGTTTTTCCATTCGCTCGACATGACCTAGCCAGCGCAGCGTATTAGCGACCTTAATAAATTTTTTTGTTTCTAGCATTCTTTCGGATATTTCTACCCTTACTTATTAATAAAATCATACTCTAAAAGGTGGTGGGAGTTCTCCTAAGGGGTTTAATAAGAGATAAGTGTGTGTTGTGAATAACATTGGAAAAACTAATAAGAGTTGGCCCTACACTTAATCCTAGAGGGGATTTCTTAGAAGATGTCATGGTATTTGTGGACTTTCAGGTGTTTTTACGTAAATTGCCCTAAGGAGTTCTATTGGAAGTAGAGTTAGTCGGTTGGAAAGTGTAGGAAAAATGTTTGGAACATCAAATTATTATAGGTCGGGCTTTACATTTTTCATTATTACAGGGGATTCTTGCCAACCTATGAGGTCATTGCTGATACTGCTTCCATTTTTGTGAACCGCATCCTCGATGTGATGACAAGCTATTTTTCCAAGAGGGTATTATTGTACCATTATCACATTGCATTCATCCTTAAAGTATATTTGGGATTATATTGAAAATTAAATTTTTGATGGGCGTTTTTCTAGTAATTTTTTATATACTACATATGAGTAGGTATATACATCCATACGTAGATATACTTTTTTTGTTGTTAATCTCTTTAATGGAGTAACCCAAAACTAGACAATATTTGTCCCTGTTTTATGTATAGAGAGCTGTGAATAAAATTTAGTTACTTTTGTATCGGAATTGTAGATTTCATTCTTTGTGTCATAAAATTTAATTGTTTCTTTTGTGATAAGTTCATGGTAAATGAAATAAAATATATTCTACGGCTCAATGCACTTCGTTCAGTGATGCTTCAAATTTTTAAATCCTTAGCAATGGACTCAAATCTCTTATCTCTGAGCCATTTTTTATGTCATATCCATATTAGAAAGAATTTGAAGGAATGAATCTGGAGAATAAGGTTTACTTTTACCTTCATCATTGATTTATCATCCTACGCTCGTACTTCTTTCAATTTTTCAATTTTTATATTGTTATCCATTTCTAAGCCAAACCTCTTTATTGTAGGATTTTCTTCTACTACAATTCACTTTTACTACTTATGAATTGATTTCATTTTATTTTCGTTTGCACTGCTTTTCAATTGCATGAACACTAACATAGGTATGGTACTCGTAGTTGTTCATGTTTTGTTTTTCTTTCGTCTTGTTAAGCAATTTTGTTTTTGTTTATAAATAGAAAATTTACTTGTTGGCAGTTGTGAATAAGTCTTCAGACACTAAATAAATATCCTTTGGCAGTAAATTTGTGCAATGGTGTATTTGTGTTTGTATCTGTTTGAATCGTATACCCACTTGATGCAGACGTTTGCTCTTACACATACATAATTGTTAAGTAGAGTGATTGAGTTTTTCATTTGTACTTTCATTTACTTACTTGGATACTTTCTATTATTTTTGCGGTAACTTAAATTCAATTAAATAAGTTTTCGAAATTTGTATGATTTCTTTGCTATTTATTTGCTAACTGGTTGCATTTTATTTCGCAATTCATTCATGGTTTTTGTAGGGTAGGAAAAATAGACGATCTGATGGAAACTAGTTGAAACTTTTTAAAGTAGTTTTGATTAGAATGCAGAAGCATATTTTACAACAGGGAAATTGAATATATTTTAGAGTCTGCAAATACCATGAAGGATGCTTTTTAACACGAGCCCTTGCTTGGGAACTATGGGAACTTGGGAACCCGTGATTTGGGAGCTATGACCACACAAGAATTATTTGGATCTTTAAGAACTACTATAAAGGTAGATATTGTAAATTATTGTATATTAAATAAAGAGAAAACGAAATAGAATAAAATAAAAAAAATTGGATTAAGCCTTTTTAAAGTATGCGTATTGGAATTGATATGGTAATGTGTTCGTATATGTTCAGAGACGTGATTGTTGCATGATCGCAAAGAAATGGTATTATTGCCATTTGAATCATACCACTTCAATTGAAGAACATTGAACAATTTTCTGTTCCAGTGATAACGAATTTCGATAGTCTTGGCAGGAATTTACAGGATATTTCATCAAGAGGTGTCATTTCCTATTATTTTTTAGGTGTCAGCATACAACTGTCATTCGTTGACATTTGACAAAGAAAAACTAGAGATTTTCAATGCATTGAAGTAATGAAAATTCAGTACAAAAACGGTGAAAATATCGCAAGCACGATAATCATCAAACGGTTTCTCGCAAAGCTATAGTGAAATTAATCGATAAATTCAAACTTCTCGGACACGTCAGTGATGTAAAGACTCCAACTCATGTTCGTGCTCAGCTGGGTGAACTGAAAATATCTTAGCTGTAGTTGAGAGTGTGGCTGAAAACCCAGGTTTGTCCATTCCGAGATGATCACAAGAATTGGATCTATCCAAAGCCACTTTGCACCATATTTTGCATAAAAATCTTAGCCTTCATACTTATAAGGTACAGTTAACACAAGAACTGAAGCCTTTAGACCATGTAAAATGCCATATATTCGCTGGAAAAGCATGAAGAAAATAATGATTTCTCAAACAAAATTGTTTTAAGTAGTGAGGTTCATCTTAATCTATCTTGGTACGTGAATAAGCAAAACTGCTGCATCTGTGGCTACAAAAATCCGTATTTTTTTTTTGAAAACGATGCTGGTGCTATCGTTTCAGTGAATGGATGATCCGAATAATGTTGACTGACTTTTTTTGCCCTGAAATTCTTGGACGTGAAAATGGAAATGGACGTGGACGAGCTTTATTTTCAGCAGGACGGCACCATATGCCATACCGCTGGTGAAACAATGACTCTATTGTGTGAAAAATTTCCTGAATGTGTGATCTCTTGAAATGTAGACTTTCAGTGGCCGCCGAATACTGAAGCAAAGACAATATTAGAGCTGTTATTCGCAAGATACAGCAGCAATTATTTGACAATGTGATGAAAAATTTCATCATACATACTCTTACTCACACAAAAATATGCATTCAGACTTTTTGTACGGAAATACGTATAAAACTACAGGATGATTTTTTAGCAACTTTCTTTTTGGCAACATTGTTTTTGGCAGCTCAGCTGTTTTCGTGTAACTTGTTACTTTCAAACATGTTCAGTTTGGTCTATAATTTAATCATAAATCAACTTACAAACGATGCACTTAGGAAAGTGCATCGTTCACTTTTTTGTGTTCAGTGACGAAGCTCATTTCTGATTGAATGGATACGTGACCAATCAAAATTACCGTATTTGGTGTGAAGAGCAGCCAGAAGCATTGCAAGAACTGTCATTTCATACCGAAAAATGCACTGTTTGGTGTGGATTATGGGCCGGTGGCATCATTGGATCGTACTTTTTCATAGACGACGAAGGCAAGAACTTTACTGTGAATGGCGACCGCTACCGTGCGATGATTACTAACATTTTTTTCCCCAAAATCTAAGAGCTGGACTTGGCTGACATGTTGTTTCAACATGACGGTGCCACATGCCACACAACACGAGAAACAATGGCCCAATTGAGAGGCGAGTTCGGTGAACAGTTTATTTCACGTTTGGGGCCGGTCAATTGGCCGCCCAGATCGTGCGATTTAAGGCCTTCAAACTATATTTTGTGAGGCATATCTATAGCAACAAGCGCGCAACGATTGACGCACTAGAAGCCAATATTGAAGAATTTATTCGTGAGATACCTGCCCATAGGTTGGAGAGAGTATGCCAAAATTGGATCCAGCGTATGAACCATTTGAGGCACAGCCGCGATCAATATATACTCATGTAAATCATGTAAAATCATGTAAATTATCTTTAAACATTGAATTATATATAAATCGTTTTATCGACTCAAATAAAGATTTCTTACATTTCTCTAAATTTTATGTATTTTTTTTTAAGTTAAATTCGAATTCTCTTAAAAATCACCCTGTATTTATAAAACTACTACCCTGCACATAGGATTATTTCAACCAACACATATGTTCAAAAGTGGATGTTATGTGTTGAAACTGTGTGTATTGTAACTATGCTGTTTGGAAAATTATTTAAATATTTATCCGCACAGAATCACTAGAGATTCTGTCTCTCTAAGGTATATCTTCGTCCTGCCATTTGTAGTGTGGGATAAAAGCTTCAGTCAATGCCTTTTAAACCTAGATTTGCTGTTTGATACACCCATTAAAATTTGTTTCGCTTTTAATTATGAATAATAGAAATATAATATTTGTAAATTAACAAGAGCTACATATATAACTAAAACATTTGTTCTCTTGTCATAATTTCCAGGGAAACAAAATCATTCGCAAACGAATATCAACTTTGCATATGAACATCCTTTCTGTTACATCGTTTTCTCATGCCAAAAATATGCATAATAATTACATATCCGTTTTCTACTTCCCGCTGATTTTACAATGAATTCCATAATTCGCCTCATACTCATAAACATATGTTTATTTGTTTTGTGTTACCCATTGTAATGCGATATTTTATTGTTTGACACGATATTAATTCATTTACTCAATAAACACGGAACATAAAGTGAACAATTTTCAACAAAAATTAAAAAACAAAAAGGTTGTATTCAATTAAAATCAGGGGGTTAAAATAATGCAGAGAATACCTATGATTGAATTTTTTTGTTTTTGTTTTCTATGAATTATTTTATTTATCATATGCCTTTATTATATTCAATTCGCGGATCAATTACAGGAATGTTTTTTTTGTGTGTGTGTTTGTTTTTATACATATCTTCAACCTATACTCATATATTACCTTTTCCTAGTCGTACAATCTGACAGGCAATCCTAGGATGGCTGTCTGACGATGCCTATGGCTTGTGTACGAACACAATACTACAAAAGAGGGTCTGATGAGTGTTAATATGGTGTAGTGTTTTGTTTTGCTTATTGTTGTCTCTCACCCTCTCTCCCTATCTGTCTCTCTCTCTCTCTCTACCTCTCTATGTCGCTATGTTTGTGTGCCATTTATAACTTTTGTCCGTTTTTGTGTTATGTATTACTGTCGTTGTTCGATTTAATTTCACATAGCATCAAGCAGTGTTCTTTATTGTCCTGTATGTACCTATATCACCTATTTGGTTTGGTGAAAAAGTATCGCAGTTATAGTGCAAACAATTTTTTTTTTCATGAGACAGTCTGAAATAGCTGGGAATTTTAGTAGTGAAGGTTGTAGGTCTGATCGAGTAAAGCAAAACTGTTTACTTGAAATTTGCGAGACATCCACAAAATCTTCACTTACGCTTAAAAAACTGGATTAGGCCCGTTTTTCTTCACTTATGAGGCTATAACTTAGTCAATTAATCAATAACTTGCCTTGCCCATCCTGGCATTAAAGTCTCCAAGCACAATTTTCACATCATGGCGAGGACAGGGGTCATAAACTTCCTCGTCCTTCTCATCAGACGGGGCGTGGACTTATATTAGGCTCATGTTGAAAATGTTTGCCTTAATGTGGATGCAGATTGTTGCTAGCCGTTCGTTCACAAATGTGAACTGTGGGACAAGATGTCGCAGTCTCTTACTGATAACAAATCCACATCCGAGATTGTGCCTCTCCACTTGGCAACTCTAATAGATATCATAGGATGCTCTTTTAGAGCAACTCTATATCGTCCATGGTACTTCTTAATGTATGGTGATGTCTTCTTCTTCTTCTTATGTGTCCATAACAACCGATGTTCGATTTAGTTCGAACATATAATGCAGCGCCAGTCTTCTCTGTTCTTCGCTTGCTGGTGCCAATTGGGATTCTAAGCGCCGCCAGGTTACCCAACACTTGGTTCTTCCAACGGAGGTTTGGTCTTCCTTTTCTTCTGTGTCCTCCAGCGGGTGCCGAATTAAATATCCTCTTCGCTGGAGCTTCTTCTTCCATTCGCTCGACATGACTTAGCCAGGGCAGTCACTGGATTTCGATTCGCCTGACTATGTCAGTGTCTGCGTACAGCTCATACAGCTCATCGTTGTACCTTATTCGATACTCGCCGTAAATGCAAAGAGGTCCAAACATCCTGCTCAGGACTTTTCTCTCGAAAACTCCAAGCATCCTCTCATCTGTGGTGGAAATTGTCTAGGCTTCTGGGGCATATGTTAGGACAGGAATAATAAGGGACTTGTAGAGTGTGATTTTTGATGATGTCAGCTGGATAGATGCACCCTGACTTTAGAAAGACCGGACATTTTAGGTGCATATCCGCAATTCGTGGTCCTTATTTCGTTTGTGGGGTTCATCAACAAAAGGGACAGTGCTTATTCGAGGCATCTTCTGTTTTTTCCTTGGAGGAGAGTTTTTATACGCTGGGTGCCAAGGACAAGGCACACGCATTAATCGAGGAGATTTTCGCCACTCACTTTAACCGCCTTCTAGCGGGTGCCAGGAAGACGTTGCCCGGTGGTCTCCACGTGGAGCACCACCATTAAAAATGAAGCTACATGATATCCAGTGAGTTGACTTGCGACGAGTTCAAAAAGAATTGCTCTAGCCTCATTTAGTTGAGGCAGTTAGATACGTTACTTTGCGAAAATACCAACATACCACCTTCGTCAACTGTCAAACATTTATGCAGTTATGTTGCATCAGAGGCAATACTTTTTACCAAATCCGATACCCTATATGTCTATGAGGTCTATGAAAGTGTAGAAAGTTATTACAGTTGTTGTTGTTGTAGTTGTGACTCTATGAGCTCTCTTATTGTATAGTGTATCTCAAAGAGATGTTCATATATTGCTTTTTGTGTATATTGTCCATTGAATTATTTTTCAATTGAATAAATTTCAATATTGTTGTTGTATCGTTGTTGTTGTTGTTATTATTCATATTCAAATGACTATTTTCACTGGTCAATTCATTTCATTTTATGCAACAACTCTTTGCCACTGTATTGGTTTACTGGTTTAAGGATTTGTGAATCCTTGACATTATATTCAATTCAAACAGCAACCTACTATGCTGCAAATAAAATCAATTCAATGTAGAATTTCTCAATTACAAAAACGTATTATTTGGGTAACTTTAAATAAAATTTAATAAGTAATCATAATCAAAAATCTTCCTTCTTCGTTTGCTTTATTCATTCATTGACTTGTTGTTGTATTCTTTTTCTTTTGTTTCGATAGATCATAAAAACAAAACACCATATGTTAAAAGTGAGTCGTGCAGTTGCTTTTAAAGCATTGCCATGGCTATAATTAATATCTTCTGCTTGTGCGACTACAAATGTTCTGTGTTGAAAACGAAAATTTTAATTTTGATTGAGCAGATAAACTTTGATGTACTTAAACATTCATTCGTTCGTTTGTTCGCTCGCTTGTTTGCAATTTTTATTGATTCATTCGACATGTGTTCCTTGATGTGAGCTACGTACAGCGACAATCATCCCATCTAGTGATGAGGCGTTGTCGTCGTCTTTTTGTTGCTGCTGCTGCTGCTGCTGCTACTTCTGCTCATGTTATTACAAGTAAGTCAGCACTATATAAACAATTTCATTAGGATACGTTACGCCATCGTCACGCGGCTGTTGTTTACACTATATTTGTATGTTTTTGTTGTTGTTGTTGGCATCACTTGTAATTATGTTAGTATATAAAAATTGAGTGATTGTTCGATATTGATGCTGTCAATATACGTATAAAACGAACAGTACCCAACCAACAGAAAGAAGGTGTGCATGATGGTTTAAATACAATTAGGTTATTCACAAGGTCTCATAACATGTCATTGTGTGGTAGCGTTATTAAATTTAACAATGGTTTAAAATGCGTTCTTCTGAACTTCCATATTTTAGTCGATTTAAGACAAATCTACTATTCCTGCTATGTTTCTGCCATTTCCATACGTTTATGAGCCAACCAGCAAATTCTCTCCAAGACCAAATCGCTTTGGACTCAAGACGATGCTGTGCGTTTGGTGGGATCAGCAGGGTGTCATCTACTACGAGCTACCACCAACAACAAGGACAATTGCGCTTTGGATGAAAAAAGGCCTGGTTATGAACAAAGATATGTGAAGCAGATTTTTCTCCACGACAACGCCCCATCGTACACGTCAAAACTGGTGCAAAACTACTTGGACACACTCAATTGGGAGGTGCTACCTCATCCCGCTTATTCATCAGACGTGGCCCCTACTGACTATCACCTGTTTTGGTCGATGGGTCACGCGCTCGCCGAACAGCACTTCGATTCGTATGAAAACGTCGGAAAATGGCTTGACGAGTGGTTTGCTTCGAAAAATGAGGAATTCTTTTGGCATGGTATACACAAATTGCCCGAGAGATGGGAAAAATGTATAGCTAGTGAGGGCAAATGCTTTGAATAAATTAATTTTTGGCTTTCTATGAAAAAAATGGATTTTTTTTTACCAAAAAACAGAGGATTTAAGCTTGTACACCTGGTATGAGGTTGTGTACACATTTATCTATTATAACTTTGTGCAACTTGGTAGTATGACTTACGACTTCATGATACCTTGTGAATCATATAAATTAGAGTGCTATTGTTATGATATAGTAGTGGTGGTGGTGTTGATGGTTGTAGGTGGTGTATGTAGGCCAATTTATTTGGTTTGTTTAATACCACCTTGCATCCATTAATATGCACAGTAAAATTTTCAAATGTGCTTAAATATTTACTAATGTATGGAGAATACTGTATGTATGTATGTATTGTATGTGTTAATATTTTTTTTATTTAGGTTGAATATTTTTACTATGTTCAGAATTACATTTATTGATACAGAATGTACCTGATCTCCTTCTTGGTGCAAAATATGTTTAAATTAAGCGATTATGAGATAAAATTGCCGCACCCATAACGTACTCATGTTGATTATCTCGTTATGATGGTGGAAAAATACAATAAAATAATAATGGATTACCCGATATAAGCCTTGATTAATTTCAATGGAGCTAAAATTATACAAAAATCCATCAAATATTTTTAAGTTGCCACAATTGGCATCAAGTAATATGAATTTACGGAAAACCACTTTAAAGTTTTCGTTTGAGAATTATAAATCATCATAAATCCAATCAATACATGGATTAATTTCAAAATATTGAATTCAAACACACTAATACCGTAATATCGGTTTTATAAAAATCACTATATTTGCATTACGCAATTATTGAAAGATTGCTAAATGCAATATTTATGAAAAATTTGCGGAATATACCTCAACATGCAATTTAATTTCATTTTGATCATAAATTTGACAAAAAAAAAAAAAAAGTGAATATAACAAGAAGCCAATGTACAATTTTAAGTACGAGATTTGACAGATTCATGAAAACTCCATACCCAGACAACGGGTAAATGAAGAATCCAGAGCAGTTATATATGCCAATATTGCACGTCAACTGGTCTTTCGCGGATAGAAGTAGGCGTTGTTAAAAAATAAAATGAAATCTTCGAAATTCCCAAGTGATGATTGTGACGTTGAGAATGCCCCACGCTCGGGTTGTCCTGAGGTTTTTAACTCCGATGCCTTGTGAGAACTCGTGGAAGCTGAGCCAAGTTTGACAGTCGATATGATGGCTGAAAGGTTAAATTCATCACATGGAACAGTTTGCAGGCATCTGGTTCAATTGAGCAAGGTTCCAAAGTTTGGAAAATTAGAATTACACCTCAAAAGAAGCTATAGCTATAGCTATATCTAGGCTAAGGACTTATCTAACAGGCATTAAGTCACTGGTCTATGCCAACAAGCCAGCAACTTTAGACGAGCTCAAAGACAACATCCAACGCGAAATTGCCAACGTTCCGGTTGAAATGTGTGCTAGAGTGGTAGAAAATTGGGTATAAAGAATCGACCGTTGTAAACGGGCTCGTGGTGGTCATATGACCGAAATCGAATTTTATTCATAAAATGTAATGCTTGCAATATATCCATAATAAATTGGAACTCAATATCTCAAATATTTCTGTGTTTTATTAATAGATAAAATTGTTAATGTCCCTAATGGAAAACCCATTATCTATTCCTATGCCTTTAAATTTGCCCTTTGCACATGTTGTTCATGTTCTTAAAAGAGTACTTTGTATATGCGATAAATGAATTATATTATTTTGTTCAATATTTAGCATATAAAATTTTTGATGAATTTCATTATTGTTCATGTTTTTTTGTTTTATTTTTGTATTCGCATCAATTTCAACCTTAATTGAATTCATTATCATGATCGTCATTACCATCAACATAGTCGTTCTCGTGTAGAGTTCGCATTCATGTTGTCATAATTTGTGTGTTGAAATTAAAATACATATACATACGACTATATATGAAGCTTGTATGTGCTCGTAGTACCTTTCTTCTTTGATAATATTTTGGCTTGTTCGCGATAATGGTGTTACCATATGTTGTGGAAATTATAATTTTGTATTAACAGCATAAAGAAGCTTCATCATCGTTGCTCTTCAAATTATCATCATGCATATATGTAATTATGTATATGTATTGCTCATATTTACCCGCCCTCTTTTTTTTTTTCTTTTGTAATTCTCTTGTTTCTATTGTTACCTGCCTCTGCGATATGTAGTCAATTAGCTACATTTGTAATTTTGTGTATGTATGGATAATACCTTTATTCTTAATGCATGTGTACGTATATGTAGTTGTATCCATATCCTTTATTACCCAATGGGAAATTGTAAGTGAAACTTGGTAAGGTATGAAGTAAGCGAATCTTTCCAATGACTTAGCTTGATATTGATTAGGAACCAAGTGGGAGCTTGGTGTTTATGCAAAACACATCAAATACAACTTTTTCAGCTAAAACAGAAATGCACAGCTCTACTCTAGTCATTACAGAATTCTTCACTATCCACTTTTCTACTAGTACTGATTCGCTACGCACATGCTCACTGGAAATCTTGTATTGCAAATAACATAGTAACACACGCACACACAATTCTTACATTTATTAATTACAGCTCATATTTTAAGTGTAAAATGAAATAGGTAATTCATTTTTTTGTTGAATATAAATACTTTTTTCCATTTGCTAATCTCGAGTCTATTCTAATCCCATTATCTTTACTAAGATGAGTGAGTAAATATGTAGGTATATTCATTCATCGTATATCATACCTTATGTTAGCATAATGAGGATTATAATTAACTGAATATTGTTATTACTTTTGAAGATTATGTTTCATATATTTCGTATATTCTTCTTATGCACAATTTGTATATACTAAAGTGTGTATTGATATATAAGTGTTTGCTTTTAAAGTTTAAGGAATTTAAGGTATTTATTTTCAGTAGAGAAACAACAGCAAAATATTCTTCCTAAAAGCATGAAACCTTAATAAGCATTTTAATAACATTTTCTATTAGAAGACTGATCTGTTTTTTCCGCCCTCGCCGAAGCGATTTGTTTCTCAATAAATTTAATAAAAACAATCATTAAAACGATTTTATAAATTATATATAAGTAGTGTAAAATATCGGATGATTCATTTAGAGACACTTTTCTCATTTGGGATTTTATGGCAGATCAAGTTGACAAACTGTCATAAATAAATAAATAAATATTTGGCACCTAAAGCTCTGAAGGGCTCTTTGGCCGAGCTTCTCTTCCATTACTGTTGTACGTTTTAAATTTTTGACAGTATTAGAAGGGATCTACTTATTTTAGCCGGTTCCGAACGACAGAACTCTTGCGACATCACTTTTTCTGAGCTTTGTCACAGAGTTCTTTTAGAAGCTTTTCCATGGCAAATTGTTACTGCCGGAAGAATTGCCAATTGCTTGCCGGCAGGTGGGTACCGTTCGAAAGAAAAATCTTTTCGATATTAAATTTGTTATGCTTCAGCCGGGGATTGAACCCACATCGACATCAAGTACAACATCGATATGTTGTAGACGAGGAAGAAACAGAGTACATAAGTCACCTCTTGTGTGAGTGTCCGGACTAGCTCGCCGCTGAATGACTTATTTGGGCGGTCACTTTATTCATAATCTCGTCGAGCTGGCTCACTGTCTCCTGGGAAACATGTTACGCTTTATCCGAAGCTCCCAAAGGAAACGCAGTAGCTCATCTCCGACATCACAATTGGCCTCAATTGGCCTAAGAGGGTCCGAGCAAGCGCACAGCCCTCTCAACCTACCTACGTACCTTCCTTAGAGGCTACGTAAAGCCCAAAATCTGCATGAATAAGCCATCTACGCTTGAGACATTGCAAATCACCATTACTCGCTCGAAATGCTTTCAAAACGCGTAATAGTAAATTGAAACCTTAGAATGGATTATGTTAGTTGCAGTAACGGCCAACATTTGGAAATAATTTTTAGAAATAATCAATCTTTAAAAATAATAAAAACACTAGAGATTGTCCGATAAAATTGATTTGACAATTTTTTTAAAAATTTTCAACTTCTATGAGAATATTCCTCTCAAACACCAAGCCAAAGAATGACGCAAAAATGTTTGCGCTGTAAATGCAACGAAAATACATTAGTGCGCAAAAAATATGTGGACCGTTAGTGCAGAATCACAAATGGATAACAAGAATGTGTCTGAAACAAGCGATATAGGTTTAGAAATATGCTTTATTTATGTATCTCAAAATTTTCTAAAATGCATCTTTCTTTTGTTATCCTTAATTGGAGCAGACTGTTAGTCGTCCGACAAAATTAGAATGACCTTAAGAAATTAATATATCACAGTCTTTTTCATTTCTTCAATATAACGTAATTTATAAAAATTAATGAATGATTATAGTTTTCTAAAACAACGAGAAATTGATTTATATAATTTTTCAATACATTTGAAGTTATGGTACCTTGATTATTTGATATATAACTATTTTCTATGTTAACTTTAAATATAATTACATAAATTCCAATCACGGGTTAAACTTTAAATGTGTCATCGCATCATATCTATATCCTCTTTGAATGTATGTATACATTAATGAGTATTGCAACATGTACCTATACTTATGTAGCATCTATAGAATTGTCACATATATTTTCAAAGTAAACAGGCTTAATCATATTTGGATATAGACATGCGAGTAAATGTTAAAAATATTTTTCCGACTGTATATCCTTTAAAGAGGGGAAATATTTTAATTTAATTAATTATATTTACTTGCTCTTTCCCTTTAATCCCAATGCTCAGCGAACTAATCACCCATTGAGAGTATTAGAAATGAAATCAAATGCATTGTTTAAAAAAGCATTAAACTGTATTTAAATTGAAAACCTATAAATCATAGCAAAAAAGGATTAAATTGGCATTAAATCAATTGAAACCATAGTAAAAAAAAATAACAAATTGATAGAAAAAGAATAAATAACATATGTAGTAATGTAGCTATTTTGTTAACCTACTGCACGTAGTATCTACTCGTACACATAGATCAGTGTCTAAAATAAAATCCAATAAAATCCAAATTCAATCAAAGGAAATCCGGCTTAGTCAATAAGGTTATATGGTGTACATACATAAATATTGAAAGGATAACATAACGACTCAATGTGTGTTACGTATATTGCAATGAAGCAGAAGGCGAGAAGGCAGAAATTTTGAAGGTATGAGAGAAAACTATAGTATTTCAAAAGGATCAACACTGTTGTGATGAACACCAGAAGACTGAATAGTATTTAAAATTGAAGCAAAACGATTTCAAGGACCAAAAAAAAAAATAATAAAAAATGGCACAAATTACTTTTTTCCCCCCTAATGCCTTAACGAGTTTCTATATACGAATATGGGCATACTATTAAACGAAAAAATATGTATTTTTTTTTTCATTTGCAAGAAGAAATTCCAGCAAAGTTAATTTTTTTTTTATTTATAATAGTATAATCCTTGATTTTGGTTAGTTAAAACCATAACATGCTGACTGACTACATATCACTGCAAACGCCTCGAGTTAGCAGATTGTGGTCCTTTTTAATAAAGCACTTAAAAAGTGAAAGTATGAAAATCAAACAAAAAATAAATACATACATAAAAACTTGAATGATTCGGCACATTATTATTATGGTGAGTTGGTTGAAAAATAAAAAACCAAAGAGATCACACAAAAAAAAAAGTACATATGCAAAGAGGAGACTTACAAAAGAAGTGAGAAAGTCAAATACAGTCATTCAGTCAGCAACAGCAGCTATAACGCTAGCGGTTTTTCTGTTAAAGTGTGAAATGAGAACGAAGCAACAAGAGCATATTTGAACCATATTCTATAACGATATTCTATATACTTTGTATGTAATGACAGGTGCAAAATAAGGCCAACAAGCAGCGCCTTGTCTGAGGGGTTTACGGTTTATAGTTGGTTCGTACTTTTGTAACGAAATTAATATTCAATTTGAATAATTTAATATTAATTTTTAAATTTCAAACAAGTTATAAGAACAAAAAATTCCTAACTTATTTACAAATATTATGAGTCCAAGGGCATGGCATCCCTTTTTTACCTCGAATTATTTTTTTGAACACTAAATTACACAATTTTTCAATAGATTTATTTTTATTTATATATATTAAATATTTCTAACTTACTTCCAGCTGATCGAAACGTAAGTTTAGGTCAAATAAATACAAGCGTATCTGCTGGGGATGAAGTTTGGTAGAGTGTCACTTTTAATGGTTCGACTCCCTCGCAATAATCAAGCCACCAAGGATATCTTTCAGTTGGTACAATTCAGTTGTTGGTGCGACTTCCAATGGACTCGTTGTCGATTTCGAAACATTCCAAGGAGCAGGAAACTCTCCTGGCACCGATTTAGGGGTTGGGTTGTTTATTGTCAAAAGGGAGTTTCCTCTATTTGGATCGGTATTTTATAACTATTCCGCTATTAGAAAAACTCCTGGAAGTCGGATACAAGGCTACTAGAACCATAGCGTTAAACCGATTGCCTGTTCAGAGGATAGATTTTCTATTAGACCGAAATATGAACAGAGGAGACATAAGCCAGTTTGTAAAAGGTAATGTAGTTGCAGTTAAATGGCATGATAGCAAGTGCGTTACACTAGCGTCCTTAGAATGTGGAAAAGATTCAGTTGGTGTAGTGCAAAAAAGAACGCAAGCACATTTCTGTACCGTGCCCTCAATTAGTCAAGCGTCACAATGCTAAAATGCGGGATGTCGACGCTGCTGACCATTCAATGGAATACTATGGAATTTTTATAAGGATGAAGAAATGGACAGTGAAAGCAACTTTTCATTTGATTCACATGTCAGTATTGAATATATGGAGAGCGTACAGAGCTGGTGCACTAAAGGCGGGAGTGCGAAACAATAATATTAAAGATTTATTTAAGTTTAAATACGAGCTCGGCGAAGTGTTAGTCAAATTTACTGAAAGGCCAGTAAATCCTCTGGATATGACCACTCTGGATATGACCACACCCTGTATGTGCCGCTACAAAGAATATTGCAGTAGAACTAGAAACAAATGTTCAAAGTACGATGTATTCCTCTGCCCAAACAAAAATAAAAACTGCTTTCGGGAATACAACACCAAAATATGATGGCTTAAAGTCTTCGAATTGTACTGCGTTTTCTTTAAATAATATGACCTTAAGATCGGTAATACACAATGGTGCGAGTCCTTTTTCTTCGAGTTCTACTTTAGAATATTATTTTTCGTATTTGCATTGCATTCACGGTCTTCATATTAACAATTGTGCGAAGATGCATTAAATTTTGGAAGCTTTAATTTCTCAGGTCTGAAAGGATCAAACAGGTGGGACCATCGCTGCGAGAAGCATATGTACTTACAAGTAGACTATGTAGCAACTATAAATAAATTTGAAGAAAAGTGTGCCGTAACTTTAGTATTTGCAAATGTTAACATTAGTCGTAGAACTCCGGTAGACCTCCCCATGACACCATTTTTACTAAGCACACCTCATGAGCTGCCTTAGAAACTTTTGCTGCATGACAAATATAGAATGTCCAAGGGACTGTCAGTTACTTGCCAATAAGCAGGTATTTTTATTACAAAATCAATTTCTCCGTGAAGGTGCTATTCAGTCGATTGAGCCATGATTTGTATTGTGGATCCCATGAGGTTCGATCAGCGCCCTTAGCTGCTACAGAAACAATAATTTAACCAGCACTGAATAATACCTTCGATAATGTTGGCCAGTTTGTATTTATGAGTTAACGGTGTAACAGAGATGAAAAAAGAAGAAAAAAAAAAAACCAAATGATGATAGCAATAAAACCACATGTAAAAGGAAGTGCTTTTACTAAGCTTCATATACACAAACCAGTGAAAGGGGTATATACTCATACAGCGTTCCATTTTGAATTCACTCGGTAAAGGTGAACACAGACACATGAAGATATGCATATATGTACTTCGCTATGTATAAGCTATGTAAAAAAAATATATGATAAATTTAATGTTCCATTTAAAGTAGAAAAAAAAATATAAATATCCTTAACATTTTCAAAAGTACGAAACAAGGATTTCCTTGTACTGTTTTTCCTTCAATACAAAAGGATTAAATTTCAATATTTTATATTTTTCTTATCAATGATTGTTTTTATGACATGCATATTGTATATAGAAACCGAAAAGCAATCAAAGAAATTTGAAACCACATGTATACCATATATATGTGCCACACATATGTGCTATATTAGCACATTTATCAGTTATAAAATATTTTATGATTTCCATCATGATTCAGTATTAAATTTCTAATATGAAAGTGGCTGCTTGCTGCTGATTAGGTGCTAAGAGATATACTCCTTCAATATATGCAGATAATATGATTTATTGTTTATTATGGTTATGATTAGGTATTTTTCTTTGAAAGGATAACACACATGCGTAGTCATACTGTTGAGTAAAAATTGATTTTCGCACAAGTTACATCACCATAAGATGTTGCATCACATGTTAGTGGTATTATATGACCAATTATTAATATAAGAAAATATACTGTGCGTATTGATATTCGAAGGACTAAAGAGTAATTAATAGGAATGAACCTTGAAACCGGATTGAATGTGTATTAATAATTCTAATAATTCCATAGTGATAATTATTATGAAACTGCATTAGATAAGAAGATTGAATTCATCTATGCTAAAGCAATTGTCTATCGCAAAGCTATTGTAATTACTATAAACAAATTGGCTGAAACCTAATACCAACGAATAATATAGATGAATTACAAATTCAGTTTCGTAGATTACCAATTTCAAGTGATTAGCACATTCAATGATATGCACAAAACTCATATAATGACCTCTCTTTCATCGTTTCACAATAAAGCTGTAAAAGAATGCAATAAATTCAGAGTATAAGTCACAAATGAATTAAAGGTTACGATTGCAGTTATGTTATTTAATACAAGGTATGGTTAGAAGGCTTTTTGGAGCCATCAATTTACATATTTATTTAGTAAAGTCTCTTTGTAATCTCTTTTTGAAATTTTGGAAATGACATAAACAATTTTAAGTATTGGGTTATCTTGTATGAAATGGTACGATGGAAAATGGAAATTCAATATAGACTTTTATTTTTAATTGAAGTATGAGCGGAAGCTTATTTATTCCTCTGCTGTAGAACCCTGGTTCACGGGATCGATGAACTGCTGGAAGGCACTTATGACAGCCTCTTCAAAATTAAATTTTTTTCCTACCAGAAACTCGTCCAAATTTCGAAAGACGTGGTGGTCTGTAGGTGCAACGTCAGGTGAATATGGTGGGTGAGGGAGAGTTTAAAAATCTAATTCCTGTAGCTTTGCCATAGTCATTCGTGAAGTGTGTGGTCGCATGTTATCGTACAAGGGGATTGAGGCTAAACGGTTGACAAATCTCGGATATTTAATCGCAAGATTTCACATTATTTCGTCCAGTTGCATTTAGTAGACACTCGCCGTGATCGATTCGCCTGGTTTCATGAAGCTGTTGTGGATTACACCGCCTTCAGACCGCCAAACAATCATCATCAGCTTCTTCTGATGGATGTTTCGTTTCGGGCAGTGCTTCGGTGCTTCATCTCGATCCAACCGCTGCGGTGAATGCTTGCCATTATCATAAAGGATCCATTTCTCATCATACGTAACACTTCGATTCAAAAATGGTTCGCTTTTGTTGTGAGCAAGAAGCGAAAGGTAAATTTCGAGGCGATAGCGTTTTTCGTCATCGTCTAATTTATGTGGCACTTACTTATCCCGCTTTTTCATCTTGTCGATTTGAGCCAAAAGGGGTAACATTTATTTACTTGGATACTTCAAACATTAATGATAAATTGTGTGGACCTTGGGCCGGATTTGATTCGATTGTGGCTTTCAGCACGTCATTATCCACCTTCGTCTCAGGTCTTCCACGTACTTTATTGGTCAGATCGAAGTCAACAGAACGAAACTTCACAAACCAACGGGATATTGTCTCCATTGAAGTGAATTCAGTGCCAAACACAGCGCTAATATTTTGAGCTGTTTCCGTCGCTTTGGCTCTACGGTGGAACTCGTAGTTCATCAAAACACGAATTTCGCTATTTTGCATTGTCATACTGAAATCAAAGTTGGGAGTTTTACAATCGTACCATTTATTACTAGAGAACCCAATATGTTCTTCCTGAAGCTTAAAACACTTCTTCCCCCAATCCTCGAATTTATGTTTTCCTTTCCTGAAGAGTAAGAATCCGGAAGTACTGCAAAATACTCATCTACGGTTTGTATCACCTCTTGGTTAGACGAAAATCATTTGGCTTGAAATAATTGTTGGAGGTGTGGGAAGAACCTGATTATAACAATGGGATTTGTGAATTGTGTGAGAAAATTTGTAACCCTTTCAGAACCGCTAGCGAGAACATTTTAACAAAATCTTTCAAACTACGGGTGAAATATTGATGATACTTTTTTTCGTGATCCACTGTAATTTTTATTTAAAAGACAGAATATTAAAATGGTGCCAACGTTAGAGTTCTGCTGTTGACGCATAGATGGAGCTTAGGGAACTTAATATTCAATTGATGTCTACAATTTCTCAAACGAATTGCCAGAAAGTTGCAAATTAAATTTCCAGAAATTTAAAAAATCAGAAGTAATATTTATAGTTATTAGCCGGTAGAAAACTTGTGAAATACCTTTTTTTTGAGTTTTATCATAGAAGCTGGTTCATATTAAATGTATACTATATTTCTCATATTTATTTTAATTAATTCTTCAGGTTATATTTTATGTCCATACTAAATCAGTGATACTTGATTTATATGTATTCAAATTATGGTCAAACAAAGTATTTTTTTTTAAAGCGTGAATAATCAACATATTTAATATTTCCGGTATTAAATAATTTCAAAAAAATCCTTCTATTCTTCTATGCATTATACATATGTACATAAACAATACATTATCGATATGTATAGTATAAATGATATGCAACAGTAGGTATTTATTCACATGTAACATACATTACACAAATAGACACATCCACATTAAAATAGGCTACATATTTTATAAGGTTCTCTATATAAGACTTAAATCTGTGCTAATCTCAAAAGTGTACAACCTACATATATATACGTATGATGCACATGCTCATAGAAGGCATATAAATATTAATGCATTCAGTATATTGTTGCAGCAACATACATACATACGTATGTTGGTACGTAGGTAAGGGTAGTTCAATAGTAGAATTGTAGAATTCAATAGAATAGAATTTCAAATGTGCTAAATTCATTAAGATGCCGAATGAGCAATGAACTGTATGCAATCAAAGGAAATACTTGTACGAAATGAAAAAGTGAAAATGAAATAATCGCTTTCTATGAAAACTTACAATGTTAAGGTATCTACTTGTGTGAGAGAGAGAATGCAAAGTAACAACAACAACAAAAATAACAATATAATTCTCATACAATTCAAGTAGAGGAGATCGAATACGCATTTACAAACCGAACGAATGAGTAATGTTCAAATTGATACAAACATTTTGATAAACATGCAAATCTAAGGAAACAATAAGATATGAGCTCTTACTGTTACTGTTGCTTTTGTTTGTGGTGTTGCTATATTGTAATTTTACATTTAGTAAAACGATAAGAAGATTTGTTTGTAGATAGGCATGTTTGTAACAAAGATTATGCCAATGTGATAGAAAGGCGGTAATAATGATGTCCTATAATGGACGGTGAGCATGTTGAAGAGGGAATGTAAAATTATCGAACATCAATCGAGGAATGTATCTTGAAGGGGCACCTTTTGAAGAGTTTTTGTGCTTAAGAAGAATTAGAGCTAAGGCATTATATAGGTGTAGAACTCTCTTAATGGGAAAAAGCCAAATACTAGAAATATGGGTATAATACTTTGACAAGGGGGTGTCGCAGCTCAGTGGTTAGTACGTTGGGCGGGCTTATGATCTGTAGAATGCTGGACCCCACAACTTTAAGATCGAAAAGATTTTTCTTTCTAACGGTGTCCACCTGCCGGTGAGCAATTGTCAATTCTTCCGGTAGTAATTATTTGCCATGAAAAAGCTTTTAAAAGAGCTCTGTAACCAAGTTCAGAAAAAGTGATGTAATAAGGGTTCTGCCCTTGTAACCGGCAAATATAAATGGGTCCCTTCTAATATTGGCCAAAAATTTAACACGCATTGGAAGAAAAGCTCAGCCAAAGCGGCCTTCAGGGCTTATAAATGCCACAGATTTATATTTTATTATTATTATCATCGACAGCCTCCTCAATAGGAATATAATTAACACTCAACACGAAAACTGCCAGTCAGGTAACACAGAGAGAGCAGATCATCGTACTCTCGTAGAGTAGCCAGTCAGCGATTGAAGCGATTTAAAATAATAAATCCTATGGCCTACATGAAATCTCAGCTGCACTAATGAAGCACATGAGCACAGCAACAGATGTATTGATTGATGTGCAAAGTTTGGAATGAAGAATGCATGCTAAAGATGTGGGAGTGTGGGATCGGATGTCCAATATATAAGAAATGTGATGCACTTCGTTGTGAAAATTACAGACCAATTACTCTTTTGAACACCTTATATAAAATCTTCTCTTAATATTTTCAATGCTCGTCATCGATTTGAAGCCATCATACGATAGCTTAGTTCACTGCAGTGAATAGACTTTACCAGAGTGATGGTTTATATGGTCGATTGTTCAACAAAGCTTTGGAAAAATTTCATAGAAACTCTGCCATAAATACCAAAAAAAAAATATCCTGCTCAAATCAGTTCAACTACTGGCGTATGATGACGACATTGATATAATCGCTACCTCACAGTCTATTCTAAAGGAGGCATTCATTCCAAACATTGAGAAAGCAGCAGGGAAAATCGGGCTAACAATAAATGAAGCAAAGACCAAGGCTCTCAAATCAGCAATATCAGATTCCATTCAGTATAAATTCGGACGAAATCTCAATATAGACACCTACCATTTCGATACCGATATCAACATCAATAGCTCCACTGGCACTCCGCTGTTAATGTCCTCTAAGTAAATATCTAAAAAGTCACCTACTCGAGAGAGAGGGTAGAAGTGGGTAGTTTTTGAATGAAAAATCTTACGAAGAATATACGCTGTTGCAAATGACAACGCCGAATGGAAGAAACGTTGCAACCACGAACTAGAGCAACAGGGCAGGCCACATTTTGCGAGCTGACCCCTCTTATCTGCCACAACAAATACTCTATGGCAAATGCTATGGGCAAAGAAAAAAGGGACGACCTCGCCTCAGATGGATTTATGGAGTTGATGAATGGATGCTAACAGCTTAAGAATGCGAGCGTGGAGAACGCAGGCGTGAAATAGGAATGACTGAAGGCAGAATACAAAAATGTTTTTGTTGAATTGGTCGTAATCGGTATTTAAATCTACAAAATGTAAACCAATTAAACACCGAGCTTCAGGACTACAATATCAACCAGTGGCTATAGAAATGTACTTATTTGAAATGTTGGTCTTTTTTATTGTCGTAAATCATGTTTTAGCTTGAGGAAACATATTTCAAACTGTGGATAATTTTTTCATTTCTCTGAACTAAATCTTCAATTTGCGATATTTTCTAGCATACCTCCGAGCGAGTGTCTGCTTCCATATGAACCTAAATGATAATTAGAGAATTTAGAGTAACACTCAGAAATTTCTCAGAAAGTCAACAAATCACTTATTTTGAACCGCTGTTGATGCAAATGCTATGATTATATAGTATCTTCATACAATATAGGAACTGATGTGAAGATTTTTGAGTCGCTAAAGCACCCAAATTTATCAGAATTTCAAAATCGGAAAACTTGTCTTCCCCCTAAATACGTTTTAGTCGACACCACTGCGTATATTACAATACAATTTTCAATATATACTACTTACAATTCAATGAACACATCATCATCATCATTTCAGTCCTCAGCTCATTTCTCATTACATTTGTTGATTTTATTGTTGTTATGCTGTTTTCATCGATACCATCATGTTCAATTTTTGTTTTGGTGAAAATTGCAGATTTATCAGTTTTTGTTGTACGAGTATTGTTTTTTTGTTTGTTTTTATTTCTTGGATTTCAAATTAAAAGAGAGATACTCATGTATATTGATTTGAATGTGTACTTTCATAGCCGTACATACATATATTTACACTACATTGACCAGTGAAATGAACAGATACATTTGTATATTGTATCTATATTGTTTGTAGATGTTAGTTTCAATTTTACATTTTCATTTTCATTTTGATTGGCATTTTTGTGTTTGAAGAAATGTTGTTAATATTTCTCCCATTGTTGTTGCTATTGTATATATAGTATACTCATAGTATAGTGATGCGATGGATGATAACACCTAAGACCTTTATTCAACTTTATTTTGTAATGATATATCTGTGTATATGGATACATGCATACATATACTCATAAGTATGTAAATAACTAGATAATCAAATGTCAGACTCCATTCCAATATAAATCTGTGCATTCATACCATATACAAAATGATGGTTTGTGTTTATAAATCGACATGCACTTATAGCTACCAAATATGCATGGAATATGGTTAAATTGCATCTGTACATGTGTAGAGATTTTGTTATTTATTGAATTATTAACACAACACGAATACTGTGTTTTTGTATGTATGAATTATTTGTAAATGAAAAAGATGTCTGTAACAGTCAGTAGAAAATTGATTAAAAATTAGGTGTGTCAAAATTGTTAGTTATGCTATTGAATGATATTTGTGTTAATTGATTGCATAAATGTAGGCATATACTTATGAAATGAATCTGTTAAACGTTTTTTCTATTTGTTTTTAAATTCTGCGAGGATGGCATATTGTATTGAGGTGTTCAGTTAGATGTAATTCTACTTTTAATATTGAATATGCAGGTTTCGAACTAGCGGACAACCGGTCCAACATAACCTGATCCTATTCGTACGCTTCGAGTTTTTGTATTGTATAGAATATAATTGTGAAGAATTGCTTGAACTTTGCTTAAGCTATTTACATTTAGCGAGTCACTTTTGGTATTGTCACATTTGATTGTTAATAACGATTTATCAATTGCATCTTATAAGTACATATATTACAACCAGAGGCTTCAAAATCAATGAAATTATTAATACGAGTATATTTTTCCCTGTCGGAGCTCATCTTCAAAAGAAAACAAATACAATCCGCAAGAAATGATTTCCAACTGCATACAAAAAAAATAATAATTTCCCGAATACACCATCCTACAGATGGTATACAGGATGGTATACATGCACTTATGGATCGTTACAAAGATGATATATCAATCATTGTGGGAGTGGTCACTGGCCTGCTAAGCTGAGCTTTCACCACCTAGCGTATGTTTTTTTAAACCAGAGTGGCCGATTTTAGAATCAGTCTCACACATCAGCTGTTGTTGTTGTTTTGTTGTTGTTTTTTTCTTATGTAGCTCTGGTTGGTTTATCGGGGTAGTAGAAGACACGAAAATTTGCTTCATATCACAACGGCCCTTCTTGGCTTGAGTTAACCACACTAATCGAAGTTAATATGATATTTTCAAGGGTACTTTTTTTTTTTGCCCTATACCCTCTTGATTATTGCTTTTTTTGGAAACTCTGACTACATTATGGGTAGAACTCAGAAACATTAAATCCCATCTAGTCGATCTAAATTAAAAGTCTGTTAGTCGGTTTAAAATCGCGCTTACTTCCACGGCTGATGCGTTCACGGTATTTTTCGCAGATAATTGAAAAATGCATGGTATTCAATAATGGATCTAAAAAAAACTTTCTGGAATCATCTTCTGCAGTCTGTTTCTTTATTTATTGGACAAGGCCGCTGTTGATAGTCCAGTACGAGATTATCTATACATAATAATGTCTGAATTCAGTATTCCTGCGAAGCTCATTCATCTTTGGAGACTTTGGACACTTGCTTAACACATGTTTGTTGTACGATGTACATAAGTTGGGAAGGCGCAAAGGGCGATCTCAAAAAACATTAGAATATCAATTACCGTCGGTTAGCGAGAATCGACTGGCGAAATGCTCTACATGCAACCATATACTGACGGCCAGTAATGTTATTTGTTTGATTAAACCGAAAGCGAAAGTTTTGCTCTAAATAGTCTTGTTTATAAAAATTATAAAGATGGCATTTTGCATATATTTTTTCTGACATAATTTTCTAAGCTTGTTGTCTCCAAACCAAGTGGTATGAAATGTGTTCATACTGTATAAATTATTCACAAAAAATATAGTGATGAATTTAACCGGCCTATTACACTTAGTATAATTGTATAATTTGGGTACAAATATATCAAATCGGTATTCTGAATTTTACCGTGAAAGAATTGTTATCTTTCCAAACAGTGTTACCCAAATTGCTAATATAAAATTAACAAAGATATATTGTTTATCAAATCGTCAGGATGGTTTAAGGAGGACCGAGTAGGATAAGGACTAGTTCCCGTGGTATCACAATGGCCCATAACTGGTCTAAGTTCATCATATGACAGCCGCCCTACCTACCTACCTAAAACGAGGTAACGCATAGCGTGTACACAAAAATCTAAAAGTTATGATTTCTATAGTTAAAATTACAGCATACTTTTAGGCATTCGGTTTGATATCATCATAAGAAAAATTTATGCGGCATTGTTCTTTAATTCCAATTCCCTAAAGTATGCAACAAAGTAAAATTTTTCGTTGTTACAAAGTTGTCAGAATACCGGTTGTAAGTAACGGTAACAAAATTAAAACAAATTTCAGAATAAGTCTGCAGGAGTAAAACTCAATCCAGAATTTGAATTTTTGAGAAAATATTTCAACATAAAACCATCAACTGCCAAAGAGAGCTAATAGTTTTTTCTCTAAATTGTAAGCAATTATTATCGATGCGTAGGAATTTTCACATATACGCACATATTTTTTGCAATTGCAGAAATTCTATGAATTCGGCTAATTGAGTATTCGTTCATTCCATCGTGTCATATCTCTTTCGTCCTCTTAAGTTGACATACATTTATGCTACACTAATGAAATGTTTCAGTTTCAGTATTGAAATTGTCAGTACTCAAGTTTATCTATGAATTGAATTAATTCATATTTTTTTTTGTGCTGTTTCTACACACCCACACCGCGATTATATCATTTGTGGTGGTATATACGTATTTACTTGACGATACATAATAAGTTTATCAAAATTAATCCATAATATTTATTATACTCTTGCACACACATTTACATACATATACACTATAATATCGCATGTGCTATGAATGACATAAAGCTTCCAATATTGATAAGTATTAAATCCTTAGCTTAAATACATAAGCATATGAATATAAAAGCAGGGCAAGAGCAATGACATTGCCAAAAAAAAGTATTAATGATCATTAGTATAATAATGCTAGTAGGAGAAGGTGGAGGAGGAGGAGGAGTTGAGTTTTATGGGTATTGAAGAAACACAATACTTGGAATGATTAAGATGATAAGGCTGAAAATATATATTTGCTTAATATTTAATATGCTATCATTGGAAATTCAACAAAAATTTCACCATCATAAACAAAAGCAAACTGCAGAGGGGAATATCAAAGAGAGAGAGAGAAAAAAAAAAAAACGAAGGCATTAGAAAAATCAAAATCTAAAAGAATTACCCTTAATAAATTGTGATACAAAAGAAACAAATCCTGCTGAGCTATCGGAATATATATTTCGTACAAACACTTCAATTGTGGAGGTGGTTCAGTATTTTCATTGCGCTAAATATGTGGATTGAGGTTAGGGGTTGATTGAGAAAATCAATAAATATTATAGACTAAATCTTCTATCTTATATGGTATACAATTTATACCCAAAATGTTAGAAGACAATAGACAGTAGACAATTGCTGACAGGATGGTTACAGTTTCAGTTTTATTTTTTTCATTTTTCGTTCAACATTACAAGAACTTTTGGGAGACAACATTTTCGCAAAATACCAAAAAATGTGCAAACATCTTCATATCTGAGATGAAGAAGAGATACGATAGCAATCATTGTAGACTATAGACACTATGATTAGTGATATAAAATATACATACAGATATATAGTAGGTATGTAGATATGCATGTATACGAATTTGCTCATAAAACAATCAGAAAAACTGTGTAAAAACCATCAATGTGGTATCTTAAATATACCTCAGACACGAACACATCATATCGATCGTTTGAATTAAGTGTTTTTATGGATTTTTATGTATTGTTTTGTTGTCTTTGTTATTGTTCTTTAAGGATTTTCAAAACAATTTTCATTGCGCATTTATTTACCCGTACTAACAGAAGTTTCACGCACGACAAACAGTGTTCAATGAAGTCAAGTGGAATGAAAAACAATTAAAATTAAATCAATTTTTCGCCTCATAGAAAACAAAATATGGAAATGTTCATGCATAAGTATAGTATAACTTTGAAATAGATGTGATTGAATACAAACACAATACCAGCATTTTGCTGGAGGAAAGGGAGCAGAAATGAATATCTATAAAGTGTTTAGAGTTTATATATTGTACTATGTACAATATATATGTACTAGCAGTAGATATGAGGAGGTACCAAGAAGTTTACAGAGTAAGACAGGCAATATCTCTAAGTAGAAGTAGTGACTTAGATGAATTTCTTCCCTATGTCCACTCTAAACTTCCGAAATTATCATTTTGAAGCAGTTTCTGGTGTTAAGAATTGTCCGAAAATTGACAAAATCCTTAATGTAACCACTCAGCTATTATCTGAAACTATATTTGGTGCTTTTTCAATAAACAATTTTTTAAAGACAATATTCTCAAGCTTCTAAGTACTTGTTCTCTCGACCGGAGGTTAGATCTGCCTCTTTCGCGTCGTCCATCGGCGGGTTGCGAATATAACATGCGCTGATGGTGGATGCCGTAGCTCAGTGGTTAGTGCGTTGGCCTTCTGATCTGTAGGTAGTGGGCTCAATCCCCGGTTGAAATAAAAATTTAATATCGAAAAGATTTTTCTTTCGAATTGCTTGCCAACAGGTGGGCAAGCAATTGGCTATTCTTCTGGCAGTAAAAAGAACTCTGTGACAAAGCTCAGAAAAAGTGATGTGGCAAGAATTCTGCCGTTCGGAACCAGCTAAAATAAGTAGGTCGCTTCTAACCCTGTCCAAAATTTACCACCCACAATCACATAGTTATTTATATTTTTTGATGGTTGGACCACATCGTTGGACTTTATTCGCCTGCAACGTAAATCGAGGCAAAGATCTTGAGTAGGAGTTTTTTTACGAAGACCTCAAGCATTCTTTTACCTAAGGTGGAAATTGTTCAGGGTCCGGCACCATATATGATGACAGGCATGATGAAAGACGTAGGGTGTAGTTTTCGTTCTTCTAGAAAGGGCTCGACTTCTCAATTGCTTACTTAGCCCGAGTAGCCCCCGGCCACCAGTCCGGAGCCGAATGGGGCTGAAACTGTTAGTAGCTGCGGCTACGAGATCTTACCAAAAGACTTAAAATTTAGTATCACGGGTGACTCTGGAGATTATTGTGGTGGCTGTGATAACCCAAAGAACACGCAGGTGCTCACGATAAACACTGCAAGAGTGATCCTTCGCAAGAGTGATCCTTAATGCTAGTTTGAAGATAGACAAAGTCTGGTGCTACTTCAAAAGATGGTGCCATTATGTCGTAGATGAGCACCTTGTATTATTTTCTCCATAATCAGATTGAAGAAGTCACACAATTATGAGTGCCATCGTGAGTTATACATTGTTATTCTGTAAATCAGGAATACCGAACACAGAAAATTATTTGTATAGTTAGTGCGTGTCGATTGATTTCTTAAGTTTTCTCCAGGATGTGGCTTAGTATGAAATTCTGGTCAATGGTAGATCTATTTCGTCTGAAACCTCAGTGATAAAGTCCAATCGCTGAGAAGAGGTTTTAATTTTTCACACATTTTAAATCACGGTAGTTGGAGAAAATTGTATGACCTCCTTTCTTATGTACGGGACAGAAAACGCTGAGCCTCCAATCATCGGACATATCTTTCTCCGACCATATTCTGCTTATGAACTGGTGCATGAAGGTGAGCTGCACATCGTTTTCGAGACCTGCAGATTTGTTATCCTTCAATAAAAAAATGTGTCTTCTGACCTTGTCATGGCCGGTTGGCGGAACGTCGACAACTTCTTCTGTGATTAGGGTGTTCGATGTCTTCTAATACTGTTCAAAATTTGAGACGCACAATAGTACTGAAATACAAGCTCGGCAGGTGCGTGGTTTCTGCAGAAATTCTACTTAGTACAAACCACCACGTTAATCTCCAAAACATGCTGCGCGCTTATTCCTCACAATGAAATTCCAGAAATATAATTATTTGAAATCGTGTTTGAACTTATGAAAAATGTTAATGATAACGATTGCCTATTTTTAGTTTCGAAGCGTTAAAGCGTATAATTGAAGAAGAATAAGAATGCAATGATCTCTTGAAAATTAGGAAGAGTGAAGAATATTTTTAAAAAGTCAATCAAATGATTGCATCTGAATCGAAAACCTTGGTATGAATGTTGAGGGAGAACTTGGATATAATTGACGAAAATATTTGCTGTATTTTGACTAAGACTTTGGATGCTTCATTTGGTCCATGCACAAGTTGAAGGATGATGAAAATGTTTGTCTCGATATAGCGAGAAGTTCATAAAAAAATGATATCAAAACGCTTGATGTTGAAGAATCAAAGAAGTTTTGCAAATATGCTTGGAAAATGAGGTTCGAACTTTGGGACTTGACTTAAAATTTCGATTTAGACTTACATAACATATATTCGAAAGCAATCAGTTTGACTTTCTTCTGAATGAACAATACTTTCACTTTTAGATATACCCTGTATGAAAGTATAAGTACCTATACATACATATTTATGCATATCATTGTGATATATTCCCATAACGAATATAACAAAAGCAAAAACTTAGGAACATTCTGTTACTGTTGCACTTAAGTGGCATATCTCACTTACAATCTGTGCTATGTGGTGGTTGACTGACTGATTGTTGCTTGCGTCTGTAACTGTGTTCTTTTTTTAAGATTTTTTACGAGTTCTAACTCGAATGTTATAGCTGATAAATGATGCATAATTAATAGCGTGTGTATATGGATGTTTGCGTGTATGTCACTCTTGTTGTAGATTTATTGTATTAAGTGCATACTGGCATGCGATTAAATTAAAATGTAATTGCCGGTCTGAATGGTGGTGATCCTGCGTTCTTATGCCCTGTTCTTTCTGTGATTTTTTATCCATCTCTTATCAATTTATTATTAAAAGTGTTTATTAAAAAATGAGAAATATTGAATTGTATATGGGATTTGATTAAAATATTGAAAATGTGAAAAATTTGCTAAATTCATTTTCTCTCTCAAATACCACAGTATTGCGAGAGGTTAAGGACCTTGTGATAATAATAATAAATTGAATTTTGCGTGTGAATTTAAAATTTTCGACAATCTTTGGTGGTGGTTCTGGTGGAGATCTTTTCAATGCACTTCTCACTTGTATTTTATAATCTTTTCAATTTGAATTTTGTCACGTTTCTTCTTATTACATACATACATACTTACTTATAGAAGAATGTACTTGTCTTTCAGTGTTTTTGGAGGGTGCAGTATATCAATGTATGTACGGAGAACATTTGCTCATTATTGTTTTTATTTCATTGAATAATAAATACTCTGGTGGGGTTAAAATGTGGTAACCACGATGTATATCTGTTGGTATATCTACGAGTAAATAAGTATAAGAGCGTAATGTAATTTGGTATTTTGACTTTTCAAAGAGGGTCAGCCCATTATATACATTTATTTCTTTATTTGAAGAGTTTTGAAGTAAGATGAAAATTTTAAAATATTCTAAAGACATCCACATGAAAATCGATTAATTTTTGTAGTGGTGTGAAGAAAGTATTGCTGAATAAAGTATGGAATAAAGTAATTTACTGATTTTGTATTAAAATATTATTAAAACAAAAGTAGAGTATTTCATTTATAATTACACCTAGTAAAGGCAGAATCTTGGCAATCCAACTGCACATCAATAGAAAATTCTAGGAAATGCGCAAGATGAAGCAGATTGATGGCCAAAGAACACACCAGTCCGACTTTTATTAAAAAGGAGAATGGAGAGTGGACAACTACTGCAAGGGAATCACTAAAATCACTACTTAGATGCCACTTTTCAAGTTGCGCACCAGAACAGAGACCTGTCTCTGGTGATGTGGTTGACAACATAGTGGATAAAGGGAAGTTAACCTTCTTGGTACACAGTTTCGAACCCTTTAAATTAGCTGGCGCAGATGGTATTTTACCAATTATGCTTCAGAAGTCGCTGAAGATTATTGAAAACTGGCTTATAAAAATATTTAAAGCCTGCTTACACCTTACCTACGTCCCAGGGAGCTGGAGAAGGGCCAAGGTGATATTTATACCCAAGGCGGGTAAGAAGAAGCAGCATGAAGCAGCAAACGATTTCAGACCAATCAGTTTAACTTCTTTCCTACTGAAGATACTGGAAAGACTACTTGAGATCCACATCAGGTCCATAGTAGGGAGACATAAACTTTCGATTGCGCAGCATGCCTACATGAAGGGTAAATAAATCTACGGAGTGGTAACTGGGTAAATCTTCATGTGGTAATTGGTCAAATCGAAAAATCTCTGCATCAGAAACAATTCACCATGGCTGCCTTTCTAGACATAGAAGGCGCCTTCAATAATATATCAATAGACACCATTTTCGAATCACTGATCAGCATCGGGGTCAATGGCTGCGTGAGTAACTGGATTCTATACATGTTGCAAAGTAGAATCACACAAGTGTCAAACGGAGGCGAAACAGTTACCCAATTTGTGAGCAGTGGAACTCCGCAGGGAGGAGTATTATCTCCTCTCTTATGGGTGATGGCGTTGAATAATATCCTTTTAGAACTAAACGGAGGTGGGGTCAAGGTAGTTGCGTAAGCAGACGACGTCGTGATTATGACAAGTGGCCCGTTCATATCAACTATAAGCGAAATCTTAGAAAGGGCTCTGGGGAAACTAAACACATGGGCTACAAGAAGTGGACTGAAAGTTAACCCAAACAAAACACAGTTGATGGTATTCACAACCAAAAATAAAATAACTCATTTTAGACTCCCCTCACTCAATGGAGTCGTAATCCCGCTATCTGACAGAGCGATGTATCTAGAAGTGTATTTTGTCAGATAGCATTGATATCATCGATAACGAACTCAGTAATCATAAGACAATGCAAGGAAGAGCTCAACACACTAGCACACAAAATTGACATCACTGGGTACCTGGTCGCAGGAACATAGAAGGAAACGGGAAAGCGGACGAGCTGGCAAGAATAATAGGAATCGGAGTCGGTAACTGTTGGAAACGCCCTTAGCGACATAAAAAGGGAGCTCTACGAACAGTCTCGAAAGCAGGCAGAAACCCGGTGGTCAAGAAATGGGGCCTGTAAAATAGCAAAAGCAACTTGGCCTAAATACAATAAGTCAGGAACCGATGAATTGGTAAGAAATAAAAGAACAGATATCTTCAGAATCACTCCACTATTACCGGTCACTGGCCGAGAGTGATCATGCAGAGAATAGGATGGCCATACAATGACAGATGCCGAAGCTGCAAACAAGAGGGATCCAAGGAGACGATTTTCCACTATCCATGTGAGTGCCAAAGTCTGGGCGCTCTACGACATAGAACTCTTGGGAAATTCGTAATGGATAGCCTAAATGAAATTGTTGGAAACAAAATAGACGACATTAGCAGGTTTATTAACGGATCAAGATAGTTCATATAGGCCTCACTTCAGTGGTTCCAGGAGTGGTGTAGCAAAATGGCGCTTTTCTATGTGCTAATTGAGTCTCGGTTTCTGTCTACCTAGTATCCACAGATAGTTCATTATCTCAAATCACAAAGCGAGGTGTGGTATTTAAAGTAGTAATCATGAGATGCTCATATTGTGCTCGCTTCTTCATCTGGCTCAATGTAGTTCGTTTTCCTACTTCTACTTTGTTTTGTAATAATAATAATATGGGCTTGAAATTTGAACTATCCACTTGGTAAATATTAGACAATAATTACAATCCTTAGAAAAGTGATACAATACTCTTCAACATTTATTACTTTTCTTCGAATAGAGGTAATTACTTATTTCATTTTTCTGTCCCATCATATTTGCAAAGCAAAAAGAATATGGAGAAACAAACACTTGTATATATGTATATCCTCTGAATTACTAATGGAAATGAAATAGAAATCAACAACCAAAATAAGTAACTATAATATATAAAAAGAAATTAAAAGAAGAATTAACAGATACGAAAAAAAAACTAAACAATATGAAATAGGAAAAAAGAAAAAACAACAAAGTGACAAAAGTGTCAAATTACAAAGGATAACGAATAATGAAAAGGAGAGAGAACAGAAAAAAACTAAACCTAATAGGATGACTATCAACCAACTGTTGCACTTACATATGAAATGCAAGTCATGCAACAATATTCGTTACTAAAAACGAGAGGGTGAAAGGGCAAAAGATTGGAGATTGAGATCCTTGTTATTTATTTTTAAGCTGAAAATTCCATTGTGTGTCATTTCTGCTGCAATGAAGAGAATGCAGAAATTAAAAAAAATAATAAATTAAAAAAAAAGGACGAAAATCAAGATAACATTTTGATATGAGTGACGCGACTGCCATCTCAACTATTTGAACAATTTTGTGTTTGTTTTCTTCTTCTTCTTTTTCCACTGTCTATTTGCCTTCTTTACTGTTTTTTTTTTTGTTCACACAAACCTCTTGTTTACGTACGTATTACATCCATCTCTACTATCTACCTACATTCACAGATACTTGTACAGTTTTGAAATTGTGAACAAAAGCTAAACTATACGTACTCGTATGTATGCAGCGGCAATTTTTTTTTTGTTTTTACTTGTTATTTGTTTATTTTGATCTTTATGTTGTTGTCCTATGTATGCATTTGTATTATGTTGGTATTCAAAGGATAATGACTTTGTATACATGCACTTTTTTTTGTTTCTTTCTTTCCTCCCTTTGTGCTTTGTAACTATTTTTCGTCTTGTTTAACTTTGAGGTATTATTTTCTCTTTTAAATAAAGCAGGTGTGTATGTGTGAAAAATATAAGAATAAAAATTGAAATAAAGTCTAATGCGTGTGTGTGTGTTTTCTTTTCTATATGATCAAATAATAAGGATGACATATCCTGCTGTGCAATGAAGTAAATTGTAATAAATAATGTGCAACCCACACTTTTGTTGGCATTTTTTTTCTTATTCTATTTCTTGTGTAAGAGTACAGTTTGTCATAGGATATTTGCAAATTATGTTTTTTTTTTGTCAATTGTAGTTTGTCGTTAGTATGTTAGTTTAATTTTCATGGAAGTCGATTTGATCATCGAATTCATCTCTAATTTTATATGTCATAGTTTTTAGAACATAAAAATATAAATTTAGTATTTACGTAATAATTTACATATCTAATACGATTGCAATTAGTAATGAGCGAGCTAAACGATATTTTCATAAATATTTTTTACTTACAATGGTTGATCTCAAGGACGATACAATAGTAGTAGTAGTAGTAGTAGCATTAAAGGTTACTTGCTGCCAAATGTGGTATCAAGTTCATATTTTTCAGAAAGACAAAAATTTGCCCTCACAAAGGATCTATGACCTTTGATAATGGAAATAAGAAAGAAGTCTGAGGATATCTTAGAAATTGATGCATACTACTCATCTACAACGTGTTGCTTTCTTTACTTTTATCAAATAATTTTAGAAAATACAACTCTGATTATTTATAGAAGAAATGTGTAGTGAACGAGAGGGGTGAAAGTAAAAAAGAAAATGCCTAAAAGAGCCATAATTAAAAGCACCACATAAGTCTAAGAGTTGAAAGAAGGTGTCTCGATTGCTCAAATTCTTACTCCTGCTACCAGAGTCCTTTCTTCAGCAAGCCAAATGAAATTTAAAAAATCTCCTTACAGTCGGCTGGGGCCGACCAAACTATACCCTGCATATGTAGATTTATATATACAAAATTTTACTCGAATATCCAACTTTTCTTTTATTTCCACTTTTCGAGAAACAATTTTTGCGTATACTACTAATTTACACCCGAAATATGGTTGACTTTGACGAAGTAAAAGGATTGTAAGATAATTCCGAGGCTTAGTATGGGAGCTATATAAAAGTGGGCGTGGCTTACCACTTTCTAGTAAATCCAATTAATTTTTCAACGTTAATCCACACCTTAAATTTGGTGTCCTACGTTGAATAGTTTCTAAGTTATGGTGGTTAACATTTTTGTTTAATTTCCTCAACATTGTATGGGAGCCCCAATAAGAAGTGAGCGTGGTACGCTGATTTTTCGCCAGATTATTTCCGACTACCATATTAACCTAAGTGTTAATTATGATTGTTCTAGACAGAAGCATACAGAAGTTACAGATATTTCAATTTAAAAGAAATTCGGTCATTTTGTATGGCGGCTACTATCAACAGTGGACGTGGCACGTCCATTTCCTGTGAGTCTAGTTGCTCCTACAATACTAATCCATACCTAAAATCTCGTTCTTTTACGCTAAATGGTTTATAAGTTATGGCGTTTAAAAGTTTTAGTTTAATTCCCTTGACTTTGTATGGGAGACCCATGAAGGAGTGGGCGTGGCACACTGATTTTCTGTCAGATTTTTGCCGACTACGATATTAATTTAAGTGTCAATTATGGTTATTCTAGACAGAAGATAGCCGAAGTTACAGCTGTTTCAATTTAAAATTTGAATGGCGGCTACGATAAACAGTGGGCGGTGTGCGCCCATTTTCTGTGAGCCTAGTTGCTCGTACAATACTAATCCATACCTTAAATCTCGTTGTCTTACGCTAAATGGTTTGTAAGTTATGGAGCTTAAAAGTTTTAGTTTAATTCCCTTGACTTTGTATGGGAGACTCATGAAGGAGTGAGCGTGGCACACTGATTTTCTGCCAAATTTTTGCCGACTACGATATTAATCTAAGTGTCAATTATGGTTATTCTGGACAGAAGATTGCCGAAGTTACAGCTGTTTCAATTTAAAATTTGTATGGGAGCTACAATAAACAGTGGGCGTGGTGCGCCCATTTTCTGTGAGCCAAGTTGCTCGTACAATACTAATCCATACCTTAAATCTCGTTGTCTTACGCTAAATGGTTTGTAAGTTATGGAGCTTAAAAGTTTTAGTATAATTCCCTTGACTTTGTATGGGAGACTCATGAAGGAGTGGGCGTGGCACACTGATTATCTGCCACATTTTTGCCGACTACGATATTAATCTAAGTGTCAATTATGGTTATTCTAGACACAAGATTTCCGAAGTTACAGCTGTTTCAATTTAAAATTTCTGTAATTCATCTGATGCACATTTTCAATGCTATCCTTCGTATTAAACACTATCCCAAATGCTGGAAAACTTCAAAATTATTATGATAGCAAAACCAGGAAAAGACCCTACAAAAGTTGCATCGTACAGACCTATCAGCCTCCTGCCTCTACTTTCTAAAGTATTCGAAAAGCTACTTGTCATGAATATAACTCCATTTATTAATCTCAACCAACTGATTCCTCAACATCAGTTTGGATTTAGAAAACAGCACGGCACAATAGAACAAGTCCACCGCATTGTAACTCTGATAAGGAACACTTTTGAAGAAAAAAAGTATTGCTCAGCTGTCTTTCTTGATATCACTCAAGCTTTCGATAAAGTATGGCACGATGGCCTTATTTACAAACTCAAACTATTACTGCCTGCAAATGTCTCCTCATTGCTTAGTAGCTACCTCACGAAAAGACAATTTCTCGTACATCACAAGGATTACACAACAAATCCATTGGATATTCACGCTGGCGTTCCTCAAGGAAGCGTTTTGGGTCCCTTACTGTATCTCTTATACACTTCAGATATGCCCAACAATAACTATACATTCATATCGACCTTTGCTGATGATACGGCAATATTGTGCTCTCGCTCTAACCCCATAGAAGCTACTAAACTCCTGCAGACTCATGTCGATTCTCCCGAAATCTGGCTAGCAAAATGGCGTATAAAAGTCAATGAATCAAAGAGCGTACATGTAACCTTCACGCTAAGGCTAGATACATGTCCCCCACTTAAAATTAATGGCCAATCAGTTCCACAATGTTCCTCAACAAAGTACTTGGGTATTCACCTCGACAGAAGGCTGACATGGAAAAATCACATAGAGGCAAAGAAAACTCAGATCAAGCTTAAAATGAATCAGTTATGGTGGCTGTTACACAAAAGATCAAAGTTGAATCTTGAATACAAAGTGCTATTATATAAAGCAATCCTGAAACCAATCTGGACTTATGGTATTCAGTTTTGGGGCACCGCATCTCCCTCTAATATCGAAAAATTGCAGCGAATACAATCCAAGTGTCTGCGAATTATTGTAAACGCGCCTTGGTATATGAGGAACGTTAACATCCATCGAGATTTAAATGTATCCACAATTTCTGAGGAAGTTGCAATGTACTGCAGAAGTTACATTCAAAAATTACACAATCATCCGAATCCCCTTGCTAGGCAATTGTTGCTGAGCAAGGGGCATCGTCGATTAAAAAGAAAAGACACACTGAATATGCTGTAAAATTGCTACATCTCGCGACTCACCAAATTGTGATGGAACGTAGGGGATATCACATAGTTTTATTTAGTTTGTAAGATTTGAATACTTATTGTTAGTTTCTCGTATTTAAGAAAGATTCAATAAAAAAAATAAGCTAACAAAAAAAAAAAAAAAATTTAAAATTTGTTTGGGGGCTACGATAAACAGTGGGCGTGGTGCTCCCATTTTCTGTGAGCCTAGTTGCTCGTACAATACTAATCCACACCTTAAATCTCGTTATTCTACGCTGAATAGTTTGCAAGTTATAACCGGTAACATTTTTTTTAATTTCCGTAACTTTGTATGGGAGACCCAAAAAGGAGTGGGCGTGGCACACTGATTTTCTGCCAGATTTTTGCCGACTACCATGTTAATCTAAGTGTCAATTATGGTTATTCTAGACACAAGATTGCCGAAGTTACAGCTGTTTCAATTTAAAATTTGTTTGGGGGCTACGATAAACAGTGGGCGTGGTGCTCCCATTTTCTGTGAGCCTAGTTGCTCGTACAAGACTAATCCACACCTTAAATCTCGTTATTCGACGCTGAATAGTTTACAAGTTATAACCGGTAACATTTTTTTTAATTTCCGCAACTTTGTATGGGAGACCCAAAAAGGAGTGGGCGTGGCCCACTGATTTTCTGCCATATTATTTCTCACTGACATGTTAATCTAAGTGTCAATTATGGTTATTCTGGACAGAAGATTGTAGAAGTTACAGCTGTTTCAATTTAAAAGAAGTACAGACACTTTGTATGAGAGCTACGCTAAAAAGTAGGCGTGGCTCCACCACTATGTACCAAATATTGTTGTCCCAAGTGCTATATTATGTGAGTTATAGCAAGTTAAAGATTTTGAAAATTTCGAGGTTAGTCGCTTTGAATGCTTGGTGTGGGCATGGTTATTGACCGATCATGCCCAATATCAATCCCCTCCGTACCCTTGGATCATAGATTACTTATGCCAAATTTCATCGAAATAGCTCAATATTTACTCAAGTTATCGTGCGAACCAGCCAGGTGACAGACAGACGGACGGACGGACGGACGGACATCGTTAAATCGAAAATTTAATCGACGCTGATCACGAATATATATCTATGTCTATATCTCCGGAGATTCCTTCAAGTGGACACAAACATCTGACCGAAATGAATATACCATGCATATTGCATTATGCAGGGTATAAAAAGTATTACAATAAAAAGCTAGGTCGGCAAAGTTTTTATTGTAAGGCTGTTATACTCGTTGACAATGACTGGCTGCAATAAAAACATTCCAATATACAATAACACTCGTCATCGACTAAGTGGACAAAATGAGTTTACTGGTAACACTTTCATTTGGGTCGCCAGTAATAGAAACATCAAAAGAACGAGAAGGTTGTATAATTAGCCCACTGTAGATATTTAGATGAAAAGGATATTTACTCAACAATTTCCTCTAGGAGTTTCCAGGTCCGGTAATCAAACCGGCAGAAGTTACCCCGATGAATCCATTACGTACTTACTTACTTACTTAATTAATTATTTACATGGGCAATAAAACCGAAAAATGATCGATTGATGAATCTGGTATACTTCGTCTTTGCTTTTAGTTCGATGAAATCTGTTAGAAATTCAAATTGCTGACATGCTCTTCACAACTTAGTCCTTCGACCGGAGGTTGGTTCATCTTCGCCATCCTCTTCCAGCTGGTTCCGAATACAACACATTTTTGGGTATAGCTCTGGATTTTGTGCACTTTACTATATTGATTTGGACAAAAAATTCGTACAACTCATGTTTGTACTTTATTTGGTACTCGCAACCAACCTAAATAGGCCCAAAGACCTTCCGTCGAGCTTTCCGCATTACTTCCCAAATTGCAATTTATAATTTACAAGTGTCATTCTGCAAAGTCGAATGAATTTTACAACATTATAAAAGGCGGCTTTATAAACAACAAATAGGTAGTGTGTGTCATTCTGTTTCTCCAGGATTTGGCGCGGTGTGAAAATCTAGACGATTTTGGATTAGTCGATAGGTATGAAGACACAATAATAAGGTCCACTTAGGTTGTTGATAGGCTTCAATCATATACACAGTACTCACGATGGAGTTACATTAACTGGACCACTTGGATCTAGTCAGATACCCTGTCGTGCAATTTAGGGTATTTTTATTTAGGACTGTGGTGTCGAAATGACATTCAATGCAAATTGTATGACACAGTAGGTTTTTTGTGGATTAGCCCCTACAACCAATAAACACTGACGAGCTCATTCTTTCGAGTCTGTCTGTTCGAGGTTATTAGGAAAAATGTTCTTTTTAAGAGTCCGCTTAATTTATTTTCTTTTGTGTGGAGCGTATAGTATTTTAAAGGTATATATCCAGAAAAATCTCAATATCTTATCAAATATCAATATTTTCAATGTCTATACGAATTAAGCCAGTCTGAATCTGGTATAACTTCAACTTTGTTATTGAGTAAGGACTTAAAATTGCTTTTTAAAATCAATTTCTCTTTCAAAAAAAATTTATAAGATTCACAAATTAATGTCGAAGTAACCAAATGTCAGAATATTTTTGACAAGATTATCTCTTTTCTAAACTTTTATGCTATATACCCGCTTTAAAAAAAAATTAAGTACTTAATTCGTATCAAATGTCAAATTTAATTGAATTTCCACTTTTATTTGCTTTTGGATGCACTTCATTTAATTTCTATTCAACTATTAAAGCAATTATATGAAATTAAGTGTAAATTATGGATGCCATATAATTTGTTAACGTTAAAATTATTGTATAAGCAAAAAAAAAAATCAACCCTTAAAATGTGATGCAATACCTCATACTCGTATATCTACAGTATGCGCAATAAAATAGATTGCGCGATATATTCTCGGAAAAATTGACTGCTTGCGATCTTTACTATAATTTTACTTTTCCATAGAAGGTAAGAATAATATGTGTTCGCTTTAAAAAATCACCTAAAGCAGTGAAGTGAAAGAAGTGAAAACTCCCAAAATATATCCAGTCATTGTCTACTATTTTCAGTAAAAACCAATTCACAGTCTGAACGAAATTGAGAAGATATAGTCGTAAAGATTTTGAAAATAGAAACTGCTTGGGCTATAATGAAAGCCTGAATATCATAGTTTCAAACAAATTCATCAAAAGATTTTATACAAATATATATGAAAGACATTTAATCTGAAATATGGCGAAAATTTGGGTTTCATCTGCCACAAATGGCCTTACTGAATCAAAGTATTTAAAATATTTATGATAGATGCATTTTTGTTAGAAGAAAAATTTATATTAGGTTAGGTTAGGTTATTGGCTGTCCTCTCAGAGAGAGGACAGCCTTTCTGACACTTAGGTCAGAAAGTATACGTATTGGTATACCACCGAGCTTCTCTTCCAATACTGTTGTGCTTATTAAATTTGGACAGCATTAGAAGGGATCTACTTATATTAGCTGGTTCCGAACGGTAGAATCCTTGTGACATCACTTCATGTTCAAGTATACGGAATTCTACATTAAAATTTTCGAACAAATGTAGTCGGATTTAATTTTTTTTTGTATGCCAAACTATAGACATGCTGCCGTAGCTCAGTGGTTCGTGCGTTGGCGTTCTGATCTGTAGGTCGATGTTTCAATCCTCGGCTGAAGATCTTTATTTCGAACTGTACTCACCTGTCAGCAAGCAATTGGCAATTCTTCTGGCAGTAACAATTTGCCATGAAAAAGCTTCTAAAGGTGCTCTGTGACAAAACTAAAAAAAAAGTGGTGTTACAAGGGTTCTGCTGTGCCGGCTAAGGTAAATAGGTAAAAATTTATACTGGAAGAGAAGTTCGGCCAAAGGACCCTTCGCGACTTATAAGTGTCACATAGTAATTTCTTCTTTTTTACCCGTAAACAAATAATATTAAATGAAGACTACGCTTTTCACCTCAGATGAGAGGATGCTTGAAGTTCTCGAAAGAAAAGTCTTACGCAAGATCTTTAGATCTATTTCAGTTGGACGCACAATAAAGCACAAACATCAGCTGTATGAGCTGTATGCCCGAAATTCACATAGTAAAGTTCATAATAACCCAGCATTTCAGACAAAAAAAAAAAACGGTTTTACTCGGAACCCGAAGGTGGACGCGCTTAGAATTTCAAAATGGTACGAGCAAGCGAGGAACAGAGACGACTGACTAGCTGTGATGAGGTTGCGATGGCAAATTTAAAGAGAAAGCAAATATTATTGAGAATCATGCCAGGATTTTGTGAAGCGACTTTACTTTTTGGACACAATAATACTTAAATATTCCTATAGATGTTATTGCATTTCGGATAAAATGTACATTGAATCATATAACTGGAAAATTTATTGCATTTATTTATATTTATTGTATTACATAGAATTTATGAAGAATGAAAATAAAAAATAAAAATTCAAAATACATATTTACTTACAAGTCATAAAAATTCATGCATAAAAACACTTCATATAATTGAAATCGGAGAAATTTGCAAGAGATTGAGAGAAAGAGCGAGTATGTTCATGCTTAGAGAAGAAAATGCCACATACAAAAAAAATAAAAAATGATTAATTGGTAAGTAGAAATACGAGTAATAACAAGAATAGCATCAGTAAGCAGTATTAAGTGTAATTTGTACATTACGAAGGGATGAAGTGACTGAGACTTAGGAATCCTCTGAATGCTCCATACGTTGATTGCATTTATTACACTTCTCTCTATTCGTTTATATGTATGCATGTTTGACACAATGAAGTAATGAATTTTATATGAAAATGTATGTGAATGTATTTGTGAGTGTGTCTGTGTTGAATTAAGGACTTTCCCTTTCTTTTCACATGGAATTCATTTTCATTTATCATTTTCATTTTGTAAGCAACAGTGGGTTGGTTGTCCATGCACATAATCGTACACATAATTAGCTGCTTTTGTGTAACTATGTTTTTGTATCCCTTTAGAAGTCGCCCTTCGTCATTAGTTCGTTATTCGTTTCGCATACTTCACTAACAGAAGCCATGGCAGCAATTGAACACCACTTGGCATGGTAAATCTTTAGCTAGCGGCTATGTACTATGTATGTGCGTGTTAAAACCGCAGCTTTAAATTTAATCTGCATAAAATTGGTCGTCTATTATTTTCTATTTTCTGTTGGCTCGAATTCAATGCATTCGCATTTTAGAAAGTCGTCGCCATTGGGCAATTTGTTAGGATGGAAATTTAGTGAATTGAAATTAAAATTTTTTAATTGTTGTTGTTGTTGTTATATATTTCCCCCTTGTATTTTTAAAGGAATTGAAAAACAGTGGAAAAAAAAATAATAAAAACGAAACTGTCAACAGCATTTCTATGCTAGAGACATACCTACAGATGTAATTATATAGAAACCATATCAATGTCATGCAACACATTTTTAATGAACCCATAGTGTTTTTCATATTACTTTTTTTGTTGTAGTTGTCATTAAAAAGTTACCTTGTTGCTATTACACAAGTTGCATAATTTGTATAATTCGTATTTGTCAATGTGTGAATGTGTAAGTTGGATTTTAAAACCACTGTATGTTGTTGATTTATTGTTGTTGCTACTCTACAAGTATTACAGTATACTAGTAAGTATTTATGTAAATATTGTATGTATATGTGTGTGTGTGTATGTGTATATGTACAATGGCACGTGACTTTCTAATGAGCATCATTTGTTGTTCGTACATTCATGGCTGGCTTGATTGCCTGTTTGGTTGCTTGGTGAGTTCGAGCCGATTTCATTTGTATTTTATAACAAGGTAGTACCATACATATACATACATACATGTGCATGCATGATTATATAGAGTTCTTGTAACATCAACCATTGTCATTGAAAGCGTTGCATTAAGTTAAAATTTTAATTATTTGCCATTAGTTATGTATGTTGCACGTGAAAATAAGTTAGAACGAATTTGTATTTTTATACACTACCAACATAGCAGCTTATTATATACATAGATACAATCTAAATTGTGCCATAGATACCAATATCAAAAAAAAAATACCACATACATAACTGTGCCTTTTTTTTATGGCAACAATTGTTTGACAATATTAATTAACCAGTGTAACCACTGAGTTTTAGTTTTAAATTGATGTATGTAAAGCATACTTGGGTTGATCAGTAAATACCAGTGTTAGCAAAGGGACATGTAAGTTTTTAGCAATTTATTTTATATTCCGAACAATATTTTCATGTTAGAGGAGAGACATATCGGTCAAGTATGCATGAAATGTGCATTATCGTAGCAAATAAAAGCACTTTTGTCTTACCCAAATTGAGTAGTGCCTTCTTTCACATCTTATCGAATCGGTACTGTCCTTTGCTTCTGCTTCCTTTGTCCAAAAAGTCTATGAGGATAATTTACTCTGAAATTCAAAAAATCGTGATTATGACCTTTACATCCGATTTGCTAAACTGTTAAATGCGAGCAACGAAAACAGTTACTCGTTCGATTTAAAGTACACTTTTAACGACATGCAACTTGCAGTGATTCTAACAGTGACACTCGCAGTGTTGTAGCTGGTGAAAGTCAAATTTTTGTAGAATTTTTGCGATTTAAAATAGTTTTTGATTATGAAAGTAATTTTTTTTTTAAGAAGTTGTAAAAATCATGAATGTTTTATATTTTGAGGAACAAGTCTGTTTAATTGGAAATAGTTCAAGCTTAATATTACCAAGATCGGGTGAAAATTGAATTTTTGATGATTTTTTTTCTATAGAACTCATCATTTTAAGTATGAATGAATTGATATCAAAAGAAAAAAAAAACACAAATTACCGTTATCTCAAAAACTAAAAGAAATATCCTATAGAATCGATATTAACCTAATACAGAGGCAACAACTTGATGAACAACTCAAAAGCATATATTTTGAATAAGGAATAGTAGGTCCTTGCTCTTTCTTGTGTACACTTTCTGAGTGAACTCTGTGAAAAAGCTTAAAAATAGTGATGTTTAATTTTAAATTTAAATCGTTCAAGTTATTTTTATAAAATTCAAACAATACCAATTTTGTAAGGAAACGTCCCTAGAGTGGTGACATGTATGACTTACTTTCATTAATATTTCTCCAAATTACCGGGGGTCGGTCATAAAGGATTATTCTTTTTGTGGTTCCGAAAGTAAACGTAAATAAAATACATTTCTCTTCAGAATTTCGCTCAAATTTTTATTTCAATATAATGTTTGAACCTTGTCCTTATGTGTGAAATACAACATCATTGAAATCTCCTCCGGGGGACATCTCACAGCACTTGATCCTTGTGAGGTAATTTTCGGTGATTCCCCGGCACATATCGCCAAGAGTTTGATGATTATCCACAAAAACCCAATCCTTGGCAAAGATTCACAAAAAAAGTCCAATGGTTATGAATCACATGATCCAGGTGGCCATATCACATTGCCAAAATGAAAAATTACACATCCTGGAAATTTCTCTTGCAAGAAAGCCAAAAAGAGTCGTGTTGTGTTGCCCGTGGCACCGTCTTGTTGGAACCACATCTCCTTCAGATCCATATCTTCAATTTTATGCTAAAAAATTTAATAATCATTTGGCTACAGCGATTAGAATTGACGAAAATTGTCATTTTCAAAAAAGTACGGGTCAATCACACAATCAGACTAAATGGCACACCATACGGTAACTTTTTGCGGTTGTAATGGTGTCTCAGCAGTCACTCGTGGGTTTTCACTACCGCAGATTCAACAATTCTGCTTATTAACATATCTATCCAGTGAAAGATGAGCGTCATCGCTGATGAAAATTCGATGCGAAAAACCATCATCGAACTGCTGTTGTTTAAGCACTGCCAGCTGCACGGATCACAGCTCTGTTTGACATATGTCACTGAAGCAGGGCTGCCAAATCCGTAGCATGAAATTGATAACTCAGTACATTCACAGCTATGAGATCGATTCCTGGGCAATTATGTGGTTATTTATTCATTTTCAGAAGCACCTTATCCTATAGGGTAATTATGGAAGCAAAATCTATAGAATTGTCAATTTTGTATGAGGGGTTCTTTTACGATGTGTAGATAGGAGATTATTTTGGGTATTTTAATTAATTTTTCAATTTGGGTATTTTAATTAATGTTTCAACTCAAATCGAGTCAAATTATGCCCCAATTGGAATTTTTCTTCACCATAGGCTAAAATTGAGTATATCGTAGACGTCGTGTAAAGTATTGTACGCAGACAGTCAAAATACATGTAGAAATTCTAGAAAATACATTTGAATAATACAATGAGTAATTGAAATAAAGTAAGCATATGACGAGAAAAGGATGAGTTGATCCATGGCTTATGATCGGCGTTTTATCACTACTAAAGGGTTGTGTTAAGGGCGTTATAGGTTATTCAATTAAAAAAATGTCGCTTGAATCTTCTTTATCTACGAGTAAAATATAAATGTTTTATGATTGAAGAAGATAAAGAACCTGATCAGTTACGAACATGTTGTAGATATTTGTATTATGAAATTACAAAAAATTATAAATATTATCATGATACTCATATGCACAGCACTTATTTTAAATGTCTTTCAAATGCCATTCTATAATTGAGTATTTTATTCGGTTTTTTTTTATTGCAGTTTGTGCTATAAACCAAATTATAAATATTGACATGTGTTGTTTTTACATACCATTATGGCTATATGCAAAATAATGATATCACCCCGCTATCGTTCCATCGTCAATACCAAAACCATATCACTAACGAAAGGACTACCCACTATGAGTATACAATATATTCAATATATGCATCTAATAGAATTATTTTGCTATTAAGATTTTGATATATGCATAGAATGTGCTAATAAAAAATCGTTTTAGCTGTATGCTATTGTTAAAATTACACCCCAGAGTCAAAGTCATATATGCAAATCCATATTCATTTATATTACTTCCGTTTTTCTGCGAACGCTGACACAAGTACATGTATATTTTTAACATATATGGATACACACACATACATTTATATATGCTTGTACCTACATACTATAGAGAGATTTATTATTTTTCCGACTACAATATCCACAGCATGTAGTAGCATCATAACAAATACACAATAATACAATAATAACAACTACATACAATCTAATAATAACATTAATAATAATAGTAATAATGGTAACAAACGTAATAATAACGATAACAACAACAACTCAATCACAACATTTGCAACAAAAATATGAAAAACCAAATACATGTGTGCGTTGCCAAGGCATTATAACATACGAGTACATACATATGTAGATGAAGAGAAAGCAAATAAAAATTCAACGGCATAATAAAATCAAGTATGAGCAACTTGGGAATTGTAACAGCATACACACTCCCCCATATATGTTATATACACACAGGCACATGTACGTAAATCACTGACAAATAATTCACAGTAAGAAACAAAACCTTTACATCTCACATATTAGCCAATAGAGACGGCACAGCAAAGTGCCATAGTGTGATAGAGAGTTGGAGTAGTATGTTTGCAAAAAAAAAAAAAAAGTTCATTGTATTTTTTTATTTGTTATGCGTTGACACTAATAAACGATATCCATCTGTATGTATACATGTAGTTGTTATTCCACTCTGAATGTATATACTATGTAGTATATACATTACCCTATTCAATGCAAGGAGAAAATAATTTCTATGTATTAGTGTTGTCTCAAAAACCAATATTAAAGTCATTGGACACATGTACTAAATATAACTACATATCGTCAACACCATCGTCATCGTTATGGTTGTCGGCAGCAACCAACAGCAGAGAAATAAATACTCCGATGCTTGTGGTAAAATAAACAAAATGACTATCTCATATACGAGTACTTAGTGTCATAGTAGCAGCAGACATCTAATCTCATTCATATCCTGTAGGCAAAATGAAAGATCTATGTTAATACAAGAATCTGGTCTTATTATTGCTTTAACGAACTAGGTAGGTAATATTCGTTCCCTCAAAAGGCTCATATAGGCCAGAGAAAGCCAGAGAAAGCACATTGTAATATTAAGCGATCTCGAAAATATGTTCTCTGCAGTTAAAAAATAGAATTAGAACTCGTTATGAACCAGCTAAGGTCTCTGATATCGAGCAAAGGCAGGTCAGTTGAATTTATGATCTGTGATATCCTATACGAATGTGGCAGCATCCTGGGCAGATTTACATCACACGTTGGATTGTTGTTTCTTCTCTGGATTCAGCAGACTTTTAGTTGGCTTTCAGAATAGAATTGGTTTGATCTTCTGTGCTGTCTTATGTGCGATAGATCTTCGTTAGGAGTCAGTTGCCTTGTTACGTATTTTCTTCTCTAATAGCTCAATGGAATGCCTAGAACTGCATATTTCACCCATAGAGTGAGAGTAGAGTGTGGCCGCATCAAATGTCCCATTCAATTTAGAGCCGTCGATTATAGAACAGACCAAGGATATCAGGCGATTTCTTGTGTCATTTACTCTTCGTGTTGGGATGGAGAACTATAGTTCCCCTAAGGCTATTGATTGAAAGATTATCTGAGAAGGGCACTTTTGGGCTGGGGAACATCGTATGCTGATCTGGAGCGATGACCCCAGATTGTATGCAGAAAAGTTTATTTTACTTTGCTACCATATAGACCCTGTGGATTCCATTCAATCATACCAACTTTCTGAATTTGGAAATTTGAGAACAGATCTAGAGTTTGGTTATTTTAGGCTTATTAGATGTCTCTGTGTTGTTGATAATACAGCACGACAAAATGTTGCAAACATCAGAAGTTCGAAAATATTTAGAATTTAGGTAAAAATCCTAGAAAACTGCTGTAGGACTTCAGAATTTCGAAAAATCCTATTTGAAGTTGTGACGTGCAACAGCAAATCACTAAGACAAGTAGTATATTTCTTTATTTTTTGTCTGATGTCAGAACTTGCATGCCGTAAACCCAAACGAGTGTATAAGTATTGGAAATTGGACTATCGGACATTGGACTCGAAGTGTTTCTGCAGGCTAAACAATTACATTTATTCTCTCCTATATATCCCATACAGTATGAATGTGAGTTCATGTAGCTTACAACATGTAGCACATCAAAATGCTGACAATTTCTTACATCGATTCGCATTCTTAAGCGTTTAGTGTTTATCTTCCTCATCTGGTCATCCATTGGCTTAATCTCCTTCTCCTACTGGTCAATTGTATTGTATGGTAACAGTTCCATCAATTTGTTGTTTTCTTTTGTGTATTTATTTCTCTATTTTTTTTTTTGTCTTTTTGTCTTTCACAAATGGTCATTTACTTTGTGTTCCTCCTATGCGTGAACATGTAAGGATGTATGCATGAATACAAAGCAATTCATATGAACATAACATAATAATACACATCCATATGAACATACATATTCGTACATATGTATATAGTGGACACTTTGTCTATAATGACATCACAATAACAAAAATTGTTATGCATGCTTGTGCGGGTGTGTGCGCTTATGTGTATTTAGTAGCAATTTTTCTTCATTCTTTATCTTTTTTATATACTATTTTGCGTTTATTTTTTATTCTTTTTTTGCTGTCCTTTTTTGCATTTTAGACAATATCTTCATTCATTTCATTCTTATTTCACTCACTCAGTTTTATGCTTATTCATGAAAATTGACAGCTGTCCGTTCGTTGTGGTCATTGCCATACACAAAATGTATTGCATTGTATCAATGTGTATAAACAATGTGTTTATATACATATGCGATACATATGATGTGGATGGTGGATAGTGATATAAATATAAATTTTTATTAAGAAAATAAAATGCAAACAACATTATTATCAAACTAACTATTTGGTACACTTGTAACCAATTTAATACGACCATGTGATGTTAGATTTCCCTATCTTTGTCTCTAAATCCTTGATAATATCCCAAAGAGAAATGCTAATGTTGCTAGTGTGGTATTTATTTGATTTGTTGCTAGTGTGGTATATCAACATGAATATTCTAGAGTGACAATTTGTCCGACAACATGGAAACGAACTATCCAACGAATTGACAAAATCGATTTTTCTTTATAATTATAAGAAATAAAATATAAAAATATGGTTGGATTCTAATAACACAGTAAAATAAAATTGTATGATATCGATCAATATGCTATACCTTTGGAGAAATTAGCATTTGAAACTACGAAAATACATTTTTTACGAACTTTATCACAAAGTGTTTTTCGTAATTACTTCGACATGAAAAATTTGCACTGATAAAGCCTTCGAGAAGTTTTTTTATAGCTAGTTTTTGAATATATTACATTGATTTCTTATATTTTCATGGAACAGATAGTTGACAATGAAGGCCTATGAGTGATGGATAAAGTAGTGGAGTATAGAAACTTAACTTCAACTTTCTTTAAATAAACATAAACGTTTTGCGCTAAGAATCTCAAAGAAATATAGGGATAATGCAAGCATTTTTAAACATAATTTAAATTATGGAATCCTTTAAAGAATATTGTAAAATGTACCATTATAGACATTTTTCCTTATGGGTTCCTATCTACGCATGATGTACGCACTTATCTACATATGTCTATGGATGTAAAATATGTATGACCATATGGACATACGATTATGTACTACATAGTATGTAATCGTATACAATATGTAAGATGTAAGCATATTTATATTAACATTTACTTCTTTTCATATATTCTTATATCTAGTTAGTCTTTTGCAAAATTTATAAAGTATGTTCTTAGGCATTTTACAAATAACATTTAAATATCATGTATATTATATGGAAATGTATTGTGTAGATAATAAAGTTAAAATATAATAATATTTTTAATACGAATATATATAATATATGCATATGGAATGAGATCATTTTTAAAACATTTAGAGAGCTTCTATATACATACATATACATACATAAATATTTGGGCTTTTTTTTGTGGAATTAAATTATATGCGTATGAGTGCAAGTATATATAAATTTTTAGGGATTAGCCGAATCAGACCACTTATATGGGTCCCTTTTCGTCCCTCAAATCGTGTGTTAATTATTTGTTCGGTTGCAGAATTCTTCTACTTCCTTCCTCATAATAACATCACGCGTTATTTCAAGCATCTCCTTGTGGGGTATGTTCCACATTTCGAGTTCATCAATAAATTGGCGACCCAGTGTGGACATCCTCCTGCTTGCCAATGCAGGACACTGGCACACTATGTGCGCCGCTGTCTCTGCCTCTTCCATGCATAATCTGCAAATATCAGCATCCTCCCCATCAACAAGACCCATCTTGCTGAGGTGGTACCTGAAATTGCCATGCCCAGTTATTAATGCAGTCAACCAGCTTAGAGTCATTCGTCCTAGACTGAGAGCCCTCCCCGATTCACTGCCCTTTGATAGCCTCAACGAAGCCTTTGCCTGTCTACAAGTAGATAAGTTCTCCCATCTCGTGAGATGAAGTTTCTTTATCCACTCTTCGACCTTTGCCTTCACCGTTCCGCTGCTGAGAGCAACTACTGGTTCCGGTCCATAAAATTCAGCTTCAGATCCTTGTCTAGCCAAGGAGTCTGCAGCTTCATTCTGTTCTATACCAATGTGTCCCTTCACCCACATAAGAGTAATCGCATTACTACGAGCACACCCATCAAGTTTCTGAACACATTCGAGCGCCAACTTAGAAGATACCGTAGGTTGTTGCAGCCGCCTGACCACCGCCTGGTTATCGAGTGCTAGCAAGATTTTCTTACCTTGCACCTTTCCATCCAGTAGATGGTCCAGCGCATGCATTAGACCTAGCATTTCTGCTTGGTATACCGATACGTATCTTCCCAGATTCAGAGTGCATGCCAGTCCCAACTCTTTAGAGAAGATTCCAGCACCCGCTCTGCCATCCATTAATGAACCATCTGTAAAAATACTGATGTCATTTTCCTCACATACATCATGTGTGAGGCCGTCTTCAATGAGTGTTCTGTGTGACTTTTCAGTCATCTTCAGCCTACCCATTCCCTCCATTGGCATCTGCGCCTCCTTTACACTGCTATATAGCAGTGACAGGATGCCCCTGTGCCCCCTCTCTGTGCCGAATCCATACCAATTATTGGTTGTCTTCAGACGTAATGCTGTTAATGCCGCTGACTTCATAATATGCAAGTCCAACGGCAGCAGCCCGAGAAAGACTTCCAATGCTTCTACCGGGGTCGTCCGGATAGCTCCGGTAATCCCAATACAAGCCATTCTTTGTACCCTATCTAACTTGCTTTTCGCGGTCTTTTGGGTGACCTTAGGCCACCAGACCACAGCAGCATATGTTATTAAGGGTCTGACCATCGTTGTGTAGATCCAGTGCGCTGCTCTGGGAGTGATTCCCCACATGAGACCGAACACTCTCTTACACTGATGCAATACCCGTTTCCCCTTCTGAATCTTGTCATCGACGTGACTATTCCAAGTCAGCTTGTTATCCAGGATGACACCTAGATACTTTACTTCCTTGGATACGTTGATGTTCGATCCAAAAAGCCTAAGAGGGTCTATTGTTAGTCCAGTCCTCCTTTTAGTAAAGAGTACTGTTTCCGACTTACTAGCATTTACAGAGAGACCTTGTTCCGTGCACCATCCTTCAACCATTTTGAGTGCACCTCTCATGGTATCATAAATAGTGTCCAGGAACTTACCGCTCACCGTTACCGCTATGTCATCTGCATACCCGACGGTGTGTATGCCTTTTGAGTCCAGAAGCTGAAGTAGGGAATCGACCGTGATGTTCCAAAGGATGGGCGATAATACTCCCCCCTGTGGACACCCTTTGACTACCCTACCTCTGAGTCTGTAACTCCCATTTTGAAAGTTTATTGCCCTTTTCCTCAGCATGCTGTCCACCCACCTTATAATGGTTGGGCTGACTTCACGAGAAGCAAGGGCCATCCTTAGCTTATCGAAACCAATCTTATCGAAGGCACCTTCTATATCCATAAAAGTAGACATAGATATCCCTCCACAAGACAGTTCCCTCTCCGCTACGCGAACGAGTTCGTGCAGGGCCGTTTCAGTGGATTTGCCAGCTCTGTACGCGTGCTGACACCTGCTCAGTGGTTTTGTCAGAAGCGTTGTCCTTTCCATGTAGTCCGCCAGTACTCCTTCCATACATTTAAGCAGAAAGGAGGTCAAGCTAACCGGCCGGAAAGATTTAGCCTCTGAGTAGTCCCTTTTTCCCGGCTTTGGAAGAAAGACAACCTTGGTCTCTCTCCATTGAGTCGGGATATATCCTGTAGCCAGGCAAGTAATAAATATTCCCAGAAGCCTGTCTACCAGAGCTTCTGCTCCCCACTGAAGTAGGGCTGGAAATATCCCATCTGTACCCGCTGTTTTGAATGGAGAGAAACGCTTAATGGCGTTTATCACTCCATCTCTGGTGACTATCCTTTCAGCTTCCAATCTTTCATTCCTGTTTGCACCCTTGCGGGTGGCTTCCCAAGGATCTTCCGATCTAAAGCTTCCTGGAAAATGCACCTCCATCAGGTATTTCAGTGACTCTCCGATTGTATCTGTAAAGGATCCATTCGTTTTGCGAATTAATCCCAACTTTGACACCGGGTCCTTTGATATGATCCTCTGTAATCTACATACATCGGTCATATCTTGCATATTTGAGCAAAATTCCCTCCACGTTTTCCTTTTACGGTTGCGTAGAGTCTTCTTCAGCTCCCTTTTCTTTGACTTGTAGTCGTCCCATGCGTTGGGGTCCCCTCTCATGTGACGATTAAAAGCCTTCCTTGTCTCCTTTTTCATAGATTCCAGTTCCCCATTCCACCATGGAGTGGGATCTCCTTCGTCCACTACCGTCAGAGGACATGAAGCTTCAAATGCTTTGATCATGGCTGAGCTGATAGCTCTCACCTGATACTCAACATCTGCAGTTGTTCTAGGTCTCTTAAACCTCCTTGGCAATAATTCCTCAAGAACTTCGCAGTACCTTGTACAATCCGTTCGTTTCGGTATCCTTACCATTCTACAGTCGTTCCTATGTCTTTTATCGGACGTAATCCCAAACTGAATGGCCCTGTGGTCCGACATGGTTAGTCTATCCACAACCCTCCAGTCCAAAATCCTATCCAACATTTTGACATTCGTCAGAGTAACATCAATAACCTCGCAACGACGTGCGTCGACAAAGGTCGGTTCTGTTCCCCTGTTGGCAACTTGTAGACCAAATCTTTCTTTAAATTCGAGTAGACACTCTCCTCTATAGTTTTCATTGCTGCTGCCCCACACAGAACTGTGCGCATTGGCATCGCAGCCTAAGATCAGACCAACCCCCTTACCATCACAGAATCTCACTAGAGCTTCCACCTCTTTCGAAGGTGGTTCGTCTGGAGAATCGTATGGAAGGTATGCTGATGCGATCATAAATGATCCCGCACCGTCACCTATTCTCACTACTGTGAGATCCGGTGAACACAAGTTAGACATTAGAATCGCACGTATCCCATGTCTAACTAAAATGCATGTCCTCAACTTCCCCTCTGTTTGTGGATAAAACAAAGTGGTCTTTTGTGCAGATAGGCCTTTGATCCTTCCATGAAGAATCCAGGGCTCCTGAACTAGTGCAATGTCAAGCTCATCCTCATCGAAGCTCCGCACTATCATTGCTGATGCTGCTTTGCTGTGGTGAATATTGAGTTGACACACATTTAGTGGTTCCTGGCGCGGGCCCACCTCCCGCCCTAATGGCTTCTTCCTTGCAGAATCTGCCACTAGCCCCACGCCAGGAGCTGCGTCGCACCCCTCATACTGCATCCTTCTGGAATTTAACGACGGCCTGTTCAAGATCGCAGTTGAGTCTCCCCCCTGCGATCCTGACGGCCTCCGCGTCCTCCTTAGGACACAGCACGGTGAGTACAACACCTGCCCTTTCTGCCTCGCCAAACCCTTCTGTGCGGATAACACTCCATTTGGAAGTGTCCTTCACACAGACGTTCTGGCGCTGCAGCCTTCTGAGGATGATGTCGCTGGCCACAGCATTGCCATGAGCAACAATCACCATCTTCCTCTTTGTCGACAAGGCAGTTAGGCTGTCACATTTGAGCTTCGCACCTTCCCACAAACCGGTTAGGTGCTCCACTGTCTTGCACAGCCATTGCTTGGATAGCTGATTTTTGCACCTTAGTACAATCAATCCGCTCTCCACCCTTGCCCTGCCGACAAATCCAATGTCATTGACATCGTCTTCAAGAGACTCCATGGCATCCAACAATGATACCTTGAAGGTACTCAGATGAGTATCCTCCAGAAGCCCCTTTAGTGACAAGTCCATGACTCCCATAACGAGGTCAGCTTCCGCTACTTGAGCGTAAGTCTTCCTCGCCCTGGTGGGCTCGCCCTTTGCCTGTTCAGCCCGACGTTTAGGCGCTCTGCCAAGACCGCTCGGCCCAGGTACCGCATGCGAGGACTGTGAGTTCGCTGGGTTAACAATCTTTCCAGATTGTCCACCCCGCTCATCACCTCCCGACGTCGGATTTCCCTGTCCCGTCGTTCCCAGAGCTACTCTACCCGTGTTAGGCTTGGGCCTCGAGCCCCTTTCGGAGCGACTGACGGCCTTTATAATTGGCCGTCCATCTCTCCGAGCATTTGCCCCTTTTGGTGTCTGCGTGGAAGAATTATCAACCTTCTCAAGAGACGGTTGTCCATCCTTCCCAGCATCCACCTCAATTGGCCCCTCCGTCGTCTTCGGATGAGGCTCCTCAGGCGTTGAACTTTTTAAGTGGTTCCGGAGCTATCGCCCCTGAACCTCTTCCCCGAGTTCTCCACCTCCAAGGTCGACTCATCTTGCAGAAGTCCACTGAGTTGGCCCGAGAGCTGCTCAATGGTCTTCTCCGACGACTTCATGGCCTTTTTACGTTGTCTCTTTCGCTTCTGCCTCTCCCGTTTCTTCAACAGGATTCGCTCTGCTTTTGAGACTCCGTCCTTTTCGCTTACACCTGATAAAGCTAACGATTCCGCTCCACTAGGATCGTCTTCGTCCACACCATCAGATGTTCGGCCAGATGTTTTACGCTGCCTCCAGACCTACTTCCCTGCCGACCTGGTGACACCGTCCTCTTTGTTCAACACCGTCGCAGCCGCCGGCTTAGGTCTTCCGAGACCCGTTCCGTCCGCCGCAACAGATGCTGCCATTGATTTTGGGCTGGCTAAAAGCTCGGCTTCTATGGAAGCCTCATTTTCCGCCATCCCCTCCACTACTTTTCCCGCCGTGGCTACCAGCACTACTTCGTATGAGGCAGTGCTGTCCGCCATTGCAGGAATTTCGTTCCGAGTTCCAGAGGTGGGAACGAGTGGTGCAGCTAACAGCTCGGCCTCTGGTGAAGCCTTATTGTCCGCCGTTCCTCCCGTTAACACCCCCGGAACCCCAGATCCAGTTTTTGGGTTTTTACAATCAATATTGTTCCCACGAGTTGCGAAGAAATAAATGTCCGCCTGCGCAGAGATTCGCAGTACGCAGGTAAGGCTAATTATTACGGAGGGCGCCAGGTATCCGTAAGCTCACGTTAACGACTGGGCTATTTGAAAAAGGGGCCCCCAGCCAGGCTGATTTTCGGCACGGATCGCTTAACACCTTAATCCAGCCCCTCACCTCCGACCATGATAAGAGTACGTTGCCGAATGCTGTACTATTGAAGAGTAACAAACACTCACCAACTTACCCTTATCTTAGCTAGATACCGCCTGACATCGTACAGGCTAAACTGTGGTATCTATTTCCAGTCGGCACCCTCGAGGCGGGTTCAGTGGAGGATTTTGCCGACCATGAGTGCAAGTATATAAGTAAATATTAAATTTAATTTGCTTCAGTAATTTAGATTATACTCTTCTTACATCGCACATATTTGTATGATAAATTTCTAAATATGTTCATAATAATGTAAGAACATTTTCTTAGACATTTTTTTTGCAATATGCTGAAGTTCAATTGTTTAGTGTGTTAATCTTCTATGCATGAGGTCGTGAGTTTGAATTGACTATTTCAATTTTAGCGCATTTTTCGAGAAGTCAAAGTAAAAAAAAGTACTATATATTTCTGAAGGCATTTGTACATATATTGTTGAAACCTTTGCGTTATACGAGGTACTCACAAAAGTGCGGTAAGCTGAATGAATAAAACTTACTTACTTATGTGGCCATAACAACCGAATATCGATTTAGGCCGAAAATAACATGCTTCGTCAGCCATCTCTGTTCTTCGCTAGCTGGCGCCAGTTAGAAATTCCAAGCCCCGTCAGGTTCTCCAGTACTTGGTCTTTCCACAGAAGGTTAGGTCTTCCTCTTTCTTCTTCTGCGTCTTCCTCCAGCGGGTTCCGAATATAACACCTTCTTAGCTGGAGTGTGTTCTTTTATTCGCTCGACATGACCTATCCAGCGCAGCCGCTGGATTTTGATGCGCTTTACTATTCCAATATCGGCATACAGCTCATACAGCTCATGGTTGTACCTTATTCAGTACTCTCCACCAACGGAAATAGGTCCAAAGATTTTGCGTAGGACTTTTCTCTCGTAGACTTGTAGAGTGTAGTTTTCGTTCTTCGAGAGAGGGCTCGATTTACTCAGTCCAAAGTAACACCTGTTAGCAAGAGTTATCCTACGCATGATCTCCACGTTGACGTCATTACAGTTGTTGATGCTGGTTCCAAGATAGACAAAGTCCCTTACTACTTCAAAAGCGTAGTCGTCAACAGTGACGTGCTGTGCGAGACGCCGGGACTCTTTGTTGATAGACACTAGGTACTTCGTCATGCCCTCGCTCACCGTAAGACCCATCCGACGCGACTCTCTTTCCAACTTTGAGAATGCTGCACTGACTTCTTGCGTGTTCATGCCGATTATGTCAATATCGTCGGCATATGCAAACAGCATGACACTTTTGTTAAAGATAGTGCCATTATGTCATAGATCAGCAGCTCGTATTATTTTCTCAATAATGAATGAATAAAAATATTCAAAAAATTTATTTTTATTTTTTATTTTTAATCTTCAGTATTTTTTATCTTTACTACATAATCACCATTAATTTCACTACATTATTTTATTCTGTAGATGCACTGTTTGGAAATCACTGAAAATCATAAGACGCCAGAACCGGGAAATATGGTGACGGGCGAATTTCTTTGATGCCAGAAAACGCAATAAAGTTACTTGTCATTTTAGCAGTATGAGCTGGCGCATTATCAAGTTGCAAAAAGCAGCGGCGCAGTTCCCCTTTGTTTCTGCTATACAAACAAATTTTCGAACACTTTTGGTAAGTAGTCTTCAGTATACCATTTCGCAGTTATTGTCTGACAAGTATTTAGTTGGTAGACTCAACGTTTTCGAATTTTCTTAGAAAATATTGAGCAAAACGAACTCAAGCTTCTTTCTGATTATCATTCAACATTCGTGGTATCCATCGAGCAGATTTCTTCGTGTATTGTAAATTATTCTGAAATATTCACGATACAGCCATAACATTCAAGTGCAATTCATTGGCTTTCATTTCTTTTGTCATTCGTGGATCTTCGTCAGTTTTTTCCTTAACCAGAGCCACATTTATCTCGTCGGTCGAAGAATTTGGCCTGCCTTCGCAAGGCTCGTCCTCTACCGAATCGTTGTCTGGGATCGTAGATACCACTTACAAATGGTCTTAAGAGAAAGTGCGTTCGTTTCATATACTTACTTTACTTATGTGGCCATAACAACCGAATATCGATTTAGGCCGAAAATAATATGCTTCGCCAGCCATCTCTGTTCTTCGCTAGCTGGCGCCAGTTAGAAATTCCAAGCGCCGTCAGGTTCTCCAGTACTTGGTCTTTCCACCGGAGGTTTGGTCTTCCTCTTTTGCGTCGTCCTCCAGCGGGTTCCGAATATAACACCTTCTTAGCTGGAGCGTGTTCTTCCATTCGCTCGACATGACCTAGCCAGCGCAGCCGCTGGATTTTGATGCGCTTTACTATGTCAATATCGGCATACAGCTCGTACAGCTCATGGTTGTACCTTATTCGGTACTCGCCACCAACGCAAATAGGTCCAAAGATCTTGCGTATGACTTTTCTCTCGAAAACTCCAAGTATTCGCTCATCCGAGGTGGAAATTGTCCAGGCTTCAGCGCCATATGTTAGGACAGGCATGATGAGAGACTTGTAGAGTGTAGTTTTCGTTCTTCGAGAGAGGGCTCGACTTCTCAATTGCTTACTCAGCCCAAAGTAACACCTGTTAGCAAGAGTTATCCTACGCATGATCTCCAAGCCGACGTCATTACTGCTGTTAATGCTGGTTCCATGATAGACAAAGTCCCTTACTACTTCAAAAGCGTAGTTGTCAACAGTGACGTGCTGTCCAAGACGCCGGGACTCTTTGTTTGTTGACACTAGATACTTCGTCTTGCCCTTGTTCACCGTGAGACCCATCCGACGCGACTCTCTTTCCAACTCTGAGAATGCTGCACTGACTGCTCGCGTGTTCATGCCGATTATGTCAATATCGTCGGCATACGCTAACAGCATGACACTTTTGTTGAAGATAGTGCCATTATGTCGTAGATCAGCAGCTCGTATTATTTTCTCCATAATAAGATTGAAGAAGTCGCACGATAACGAATCACCTTGTCTGAAACCCCGTTCGGTATTAAACGGTGCGGAGAGGTCCTTCCCAATTTTCACTGCACAACGGGAGTTATGCAGTGTCATTCTACAAAGTCGAATGAGCTTTGCAGGTATACCGAACTCAGACATTGTTGCGTAGAGGTAATCCCTTACCGGACTGTCGAAAGCGGCTTTATAATCAACAAATAGGTGGTGTGTGTCGATCTGTTTTTCTTGGGTCTTCTCCAGGATTTGGCGCAGTGTGAAAATCTGGTCGATGGTGGATTTACCAGGTCTGAAGCCACACTGATAAGGTCCAATCAGGTTGCTGAGCATAGGCTTCAATCTTTCACAGAGTACGCTCGATAGAACCTTGTACGCGATGCTCAGGAGACTTATTCCACGGTAGTTGGCGCAAATTGTGGGGTCTCCTTTTTTATGTACAGGACAGAGAACACTGAGCCTCCAATCATCAGGCATGCTTTCATCCGACCATATTCTGCTTATGAGCTGGTGCATGCGGGTGAGCAGCTCATCGCCTCCGGTCTTAAACAACTCGGCAGGCAGGCCATCAGCACCTGCAGCTTTGTTGTTCTTCAGCCTTAAAATGGCCGTTTCAACCTCGTCATAGTCGGGTGGTGGAACATCAACACCATCATCTGTAATTGGGGTTATCGGGCATTCTCCTCCACTGGCGGAATTGTTCGTAGCATCGCCATTCAGTAACGTGGAGAAGTGTTCCCTCCATAGGCTCAGTACACTCTGGACATACGTAACCAGATTCCCATTTCCATCACGACAAGAAGAGGCTCCGGGATTTAAACCTCCACTCAGGCGCTTGATCTTTTCAAAGAATTTTCGAGTCTCATTCTTGTCGGTACACATCTCTATCTCCTCACACTCGCGTCTTTCCAACTCCCTCTTCTTGCGCCTGAAAAGACGTCTCTCTGCACTCCTTTTCTCTCTATACTGCTCCTTAACAGCTCGCGTTACGCCTGCACGCAGGGTTTTTCTGTAGGCGGCGTCTTTCTCTGCGGTAGCGTCGCGACACTCCTGATCATACCACTCATTCCTCAGAGGCCGGTAGTAACCGATTACCTCCTCGGCAGCAGTAGTCATGGAGTGGGATATATGTGTCCACCGTGCGCATGTATCATCAAGTGGGGGAGTGTTCTGCATAAGCAGATCCGATAGTCGAGTGGAAAATGCATCTGCTGTCTCTGGTGATTGCAGCTTACTGACGTCGAGCTTTCTCTGTGTGGGACTTCTCTTGTTATTTGCGACACATAAGCGTGTGCGCACCTTAGCTGCAACAAGGTAGTGATCCGAGTCGATGTTGGCACCACGGATCGATTTCACGTCCATCACACTGGAAGCATGCCTTCCGTCAATCAACACATGATCAATTTGGTTTCTTGTACGATGATCTGGAGACAGCCATGTCGCTTTGTGGATGTCGAGATGCTGGAATCTGGTACCACCAATTACCATGTTTCGTGCTGCGGCGAAGTCAATCAGCCTCATTCCGTTATCGGAGGTGTTTTGGTGGAGGCTGAATTTTCCGACAGTTGGACCAAAGGTACCTTCCTTGCCCACCCTGGCATTAAAGTCGCCAAGCACGATTTTGATATCGTGGCGGGGGCAGCGGTCATAAGCTTCTTCGAGGCGCTGAAAGAAGCTCTCCTTGGTCACATTGTCCTTCTCATCCGTCGGAGCGTGGGCACATATAAGGCTGATGTTGAAAAATTTTGCCTTGATGCGGATTGTGGCCAGCCGTTCGTTCACAGGCGTGAACTACGAGACAAGATGTCGTAGTCTCTTGCTGACCAAAAATCCACATCCTAATTCGTGCCTTTCAGCATGGCAACTGTAGTAGATGTCACAGGACGCTCTTTTGGAGCAGCCCTGTCCTGTCCATCGCATTTCCTGGAGAGCGGTGATGTCAGCTCTGTATTTTTCGAGGACATCAACCAGCTGGATAGAGGCACCCTCCCTATAAAGGGATCGGACATTCCAGGTGCATATCCGTAAATCGTGGTCCTTTTTTCGTTTGCGGGGGTCATCAACAAAAACGGTAGTCCTTCTCCGAGGCATATTTGTTTTTTTCATTGGGGGGGTTTTTTATGTGGCGGGTCCCAAACCCAACGCACAACCTCTAACCGAGGAGATTTTCGCCACTCACTTCAGCCGCCTCCCAGCGGGTGCCAGGAAGACGTTGCCCGGTGGTCGCCACATGGAGGGCCCCCATTAATAATAATGAAAGCGCCATCACAGAGTAAGCAGAGCAAGCTATATGACTACCCCTCATTAACAAATAAAGATATCATCACATAGCGCTCAGATCAAACTACATGACAGCCAGTGAGTTGACTTGCGATGAGTTCAACAAGGATTGCGCTAGCCCCACCTGGTTGAGGCAGTTAGACACGTTACCTTGCGAAAACACCACCAGACCACCGTTTCATATGCTCTTTCGAATTCACTAAAAATTTCTATAGGATTAAATTGATGTCAAAATTCGTAGAGAAGTGCATTTCGAATTTCTTTTGGCGTTGGTGGCGGAATTTCCATCAATCTTTCGTCAGTAATTTTACTTTTTCTCATTTATATTCTTATCGATTTTTCTGAGATTTAGAATATCGTTAGAATATCATTAGATTGGTAGAAAACGTGTATTACTTTTGAATTCTTCAAAATCACATAAAATATCATCAATTTACGGAACTTTTGTTAGCCCCTCCGTAGACTATAATCTATGTTTCATGTAGTGCTAGAAAGATTTCAAAACGGATGCCCCGTTATTAGTAAATCGAGAGACGAATATCTCAGTATACACATTATACATATCCTTTACTCAATGAGAAAAAAGAAGTAAGTATGAGCTTTCATTTGTAACACCCAGAAGATGACAGGTATGAAAAACCGGATATTTTATTGATCATAATCACCATTGGAGTTGATTTAGCTATGTCTGTCTGTTCAGCTCTCAGTTCGCACTATGATTGCCATAAATATTGAGCAACCGGACTAAAAATTATTTTAACAAATTAGTGGATCAATTGAAGAATGAATATCATCGGATGAAAACCAAGTCCCGTAGAAAAAATGTTTCCGAATAATTCGGTAAATCGGAATATATTTGCAAATGAATGAATAAGTTACAAAAGGTCAGATGCAACCCGCTTTTATTTGACATATTTACGAAAGTACGTACTGAATAGAAGATTTTTGACTTTAATCATAAAACGTTTGAACGGAAATTGGGTATATATGCGAATATTTTTAAAAATGGGTGACTGATGAAAGTTCGATTAAGTTGAAACTTGGTTTTTGATGATAATTTTATATCTCATAAACAAAGATTTTTTTGTGAAGGTAAGTGTCATAAGCTCTCAAAGTGAGCGTTTTCTATAAAGATACTTTTATCAATAGAGCATGTGTGTAGTCTGATGAAAACTACAAATATGTATTTTTTTAATTTTTGGTACGGAAAGTTTTATATAAATAATACATAAAGCTATCAAACTAAAATATGGCACTCACTCTGTCTGTTGGTCATTTGCATTGCTAGTTATGGTTTAACTTTAAGCCACTTTCAAGCATCAGATGTTTCAAAATGTCAAATTAAATAATTGATAAATATACTGAAAATCTGATGGAAAGCTAAATGTTAAAACCAAAATAAGTAAGGAAAGCAAAAAAAAAAAAGGCAAAAAACAAAGATTACTATTTTCATCCTTACCGTCTGCATTAGGTACTTTACTACATATAATGGCTGTAGAAGTATGTACATTAAGGCAGGTCAATCTTTTTAAATCATTTGGCATAGCAAAAATATATAAAATTTGGATAACTTCAAATATTTTTGTTTAAAAAAGCATAAAGCAATTTCAAATTTGGTTCCGTCTACTTCTTAGTTTGAACTGTCACTATAAAAGTATAAATTTTGTAGGGGAGCCTCCCTAAGAAGTAGAGATATTCCATAAGTGTCTTCAGAGAAAACGTTGAGGAGGCAAAATTAATAGGGGTCGGTCATACATTTGACGGTTTTAGGGGTGATTGATTGGCAGTCATTGTTGATTTTCAGGTGTTTTTTCGGTCATTTTGTATGGCAGTGTCTTAAAGTGTAGAGATAGGCAGAAAATATGTTAGGAGAAAAGGTTGAAGGGAAAAATTGAGGGGGGTCGATAATATAATTTACCATTATAGCGACGACTTCTGGTCAACTATGGGGTTATTTGTCGATTTTCAGATGTTTTTCGTATAGTTTGTATGGGAGTCCTCTTAACGGGTAGAGATAGAGGATAAGTATGTTCACAGAAAATGTTAACGAGGAAAAATTATTTGAGGTCAGTTGTACATTTCATCGCTCCAGGGGTGATTCCTGGGCATCTATTTTGATTTGAAGGTATTTTTTCTGCCTTTTTCTATGGGAGTCTCCTTATGGGGTGTGGATCCGTCATACAGTTTAAGCTTTTGGGACGACTCTTGATCGATTATGAAGATATTTGTCGGTTTTCAGATGATATTTTACGTACATTATGTATAGGAGTCGCCTTAACTGGTGGAGATAAAAGGTAAGAATGTTTGGAGAAAATGTTGAGAAGGAAAAAGTATTGCAGTTAATCATACATATTACCAATCTAGGGGGGCTTAATGCTAAGCTATGTAGTTTTTTGTAGATTTTCGGCAGTTTTGCAAATCAACAAATCCTGGAGTTGTTGCAAAAACAGTGAAATCTTAGGCTAAATAATTTTCCCCTTCAACATTTGCTCCAAATTAACTTATTCCATATATGCTCCTCTTCAGGGATCTAAAAACCCATGAATCACATCTAGAGTAATGAAATATACTTATCTACTAAAGAGTATAACATTTGACTTGCCTTAATGTACATACTATAGATAGTCCTTTTTCTTTTTTGAGCTATCGTATTCTCTCTCTCACTCTCTCACTCTTGCTCTCTCCTATATTTCCTTTATATGAAATACGAGAATGTACTGAATTAATAATAAAAATAAAAAAATTAAAAAAACCTAAAGTAAATGTGGTCGGTGGTCTTTTGGTTAACATGGTTGTACTCATATGGTTGACTGCATGTGCTTGTTGGTCGTTCGTTCAATTGACTTGAGGGCGTTCTTTGTTGTTTTTTGTGACTTCCGTCTATCGATTTCAAATTTATCAGCCTTAATTTACAATTTAATTGCATTAAAAAAGCGAACCTTTTTTGAAAAAGAAAAAGAAATTGCTAAGGGAAATTAACACAGGATAATTCTCTGCATGTGTGCATGTATTGCATACGGTATATAGAAAACTCCATTCCATCCCTATACGATTTATACCACTTGTCAATTATTTCAATGATACATAATATCCTGTGTGAATGTGTATGTATGTGTTTATGGTATCTAGTTATTTGTGGTATAATGCTTGCAGTACCAACAACAACGATAGCATTCAATAGACACTTGTATTTCGATACCAGATCCTATATCCACTTCTATGTACTCTACGTATCACTGCTGTCTCCACATATAGTCACTGTGTGTGTAATGCAATCTTGCTAGATACGCGTCAATATTACTTAAGTGAAACGCAATTCAATTTACTAGGCTTATATTACAACAACAACAACAACTACTATTGCTATTAGTAGCGGTAATATTAAAAAGAAGCAAAAAAAAAAAAATGAGAGGAGACAAGACAAAAAAACAAAAAACCGAGCAATAATAAAATAGCAAAATTAATGGTTAAATTGCATTTACGAGAGTAAGTGTATGAATATATGAGTGTGCGTGTGTGTGTGTGTGTGTGTGTGTGTGTTTACATGTGTATGCATCTACTAAAAGGATATTAACTTTGATATCGTCTCTGTGACAAATTGTTAAGTGCGTTCTTTAGCGTTGATTTTATTTCCTATTTCCACACAAACACACACTCACATACCCCCATTAGTATGTACTTGCATAAATACGATTACTTTTCTTTTTGTCACTCATCCTCATTTTGGTCTTCAGCCTCCAATCTCTCTATGTGTCACAATTATTTTTTATGTTTCACGTAGAGAAGACTCTGCCTATAATTCAATCGTTGTCAGGATAATGATGATAGTAGGTATAGATAGTGTACATGTGTGAATGCTTGTTATGTATGTACTCAATGTTTGTTGTTTACAGCTATTAGCTTGAGTTAATGTCATTTACCGTGGTAGAGATTTGCCAGAGTATAGCGAAATTAAAAAAAAAAACAATTGAAAAAAAATATATTCACTCTGCAAAAAACACACTCACCCATAAAGTCTACGATAAATTCATACATCCATCGATATTGACGACTGTTAATAATTTTCAATTTAATGGTGGATTTTCTGTGATTTTGTTTTTTTTTTGTAGTTGTTGTTGAATATTTTGTTTTTTGTTAACCCCGTGCGATGTTGTCACGTTTTCTATTGTTTAAGGGATTAAGGGTTGTTGTCCGTATTATAGTTACAATATTATTGTATCCGAATACTTTTCTATATATAGTTGTTATTATTTGTAAATGTATATATGATCTTACTCTTTCGGATTCACATAAGGGTCATTCTTTTTTTTTTAATCGCACGGATTTGGCAACAAAAAATTTTGACATTTTTAAACCGGCCGAAAATGAAAAAAAAAAAAATTTACTTACGTAAAATTAGTTTACACGTGTATAAGGATTTATCTCAGAAATTTTTTTTAACCGAATACTGTTAGATCAAAGTTTTGAAAAATGACAAAATTTTGTCAATTTCTGTGTTACTTAAATCGCAATATCTCGGGTTCAACTGGTCCGATTTAGTTCGTTTTACATCCTTTCATATACTTTAATTCTTACATATAATTTTCTACGATTTAAAATAAATGTATAAAAGATTGAATGAAAATATCAAATGACTTCTTCATACCCGTCCCCAGAGGTAAATGACCTTTTTGACACCACCAATGAACGCACCATACATTTTTACAAAATACAAAATGCATAAACACATGCATTCATTTAAAATTCAATGTCTTTCTTTGTTATAAATATTTAAAATTAAAAATGCTTATCCTTCAGCCCTTTTTTATGACATTTCTAAGGTGTTTTGAGGTTTGGTTGGTATGGGAGTTATGCTTTAAAATAAACTGATTACGCCCATTTTTGAAGTGTTCACTTATAGTATTATTATAAACATATGGACCAAATTTTGGAAGCATATTCTCATCCGTGCAGTTTTTATGGCATTTTGCTATTGAGGTTAGGTTTGTGTGGGAGTTATGCTTTAAAATAAACAAATCACACCCATTTTTCGCTTTTTTCTTGATTTATGTCAATAACCTTTACCTACGAAATATTTAAGTCCTCGCCAATTCTATCTAATTTTTTCCAAAAAAAAAAAAAGTATGGGTCGACATCATTCTGCGGTTGTTTTATACAGTAAAGTATTGTAGTAGCTCAGCAAGCAAACGAAAAATCAAGTATATACTCGCCATTATTATTTATGATTTTTTGCCATTTTTTGAGTATAATTCCATAATTCCATCGGTGTAGAGCTTCTGTGGAATTGTCATGATGAAACACAATTCTTTTTCTGTTGATCAATTCTGATCGCTTTTTCTTGAGTACTTCATTCAAACGGTGCATTTGTGCATAGTAGCGAAACATATTTGCCATTTCAGCAGGTTGTAGTATCCTACCAAATATGGAAGCTAATCTTGTTTGCCGTCAGTCAGTCAGTTTCCGTTCAAAGGCTGTTTTTGGTGGACTACAGGCCTTTGACTATAAGTTTTTTCATTCAATATTCTCGTATTTTATTCATTCTTTATCGCCTGTGAAGATTCACTTCAGAAATGGTTCGATTTCTTTGAGTTTCAGTTGCGCTTCACCGACAGTAATTCGGTCAAGCAAATTTCTGTACATTCAGTTCGCACTCAATCATCGAAGTTTTTTGAATAGCTAGCACTTTTGAAATTATTCAAAACTCGCATGTGGTTGATGTTTAGTGCCACCGCTATAAACTAACAGCATGCCGGTCTATCTAGTACCCGGCAGAGCAAGGTGCATCTTTGACATTGAAGTTTCTAGAACGAAATCGAACGAGCTAAAGTAGGACGATATATTCCGTTGAAGTATTTTCCCTGCAAACTACACAAATTTGTGTGCATAGAGCGTATTTCTTCAGAAAATTTATTCATTTTCAAACTTTCTTCGCAAAAAATGTAACCTGAATTGTCAAACACATGTTCGTTTGACGTAATCGGATTAGACAACAGCGTCAAGAAAGAAAAAACCGCTTAGACTTTTTATATTATCCAATATCATGTTTCCCACTTATGTAAAAGTGGCCAAATTTTCAGTTGAATTATTGCAGGCATTGTAAGTAATAGCTGAGTTGGTTAGTACGGTGTTCTTGCGGTGCTCTAAGTCGTGAGTTTCAGGCCAAAATTTATAGCAAAACAAAAAAAAAAGTTTAAGATTTACTCTCTCAAATTATGGCCATCTAGTGGCAAGTAATTAGCAATTTAACTAACATTAAAAAATCTTCTGAGAGAGATTTGTCACAAAACTGATTTAGGAATTTCAATAAATATTGTAAACTTGAACTAGATACTTGGTTTTCTAAAAAGTCTTCTGCGGATGTTATAGACCATGACTAAACGTTTTGACTTTTGTCATATTCCTTATTCATTTAAGTGCATTTTTCAAAAATTTTCCGCTCAATATGTATCACTTTAACTAATTTTTTTTGTGACTAATCTCAAGCGCCTTTGATTTATGACCACTTTTGGCTAAAACAAAGAGACACTCAATATATTGTTGGTATATTTTTGCGTAAGTGGAAAAAGTCAATCCGTAGAAAATACATATAATACAAATGTATGACCTTCTTCAGACAAATGTTCTTCAACCTTTTTCAGACAAATGGTTTTAAATAGTTTTGTAATTCCTACAAAAAGATCACAAACAAAAGTCAACACAAAGAAGGGCAATAAACATGTTTTGACTAAATATCGTGACTTCCACATGACACAAATATGTTCAGTGTATAGTAGTTTAAATAGTAGCATAAGAAGAATGACATTGAAATGAAAAGAAGAAAAAAAAAATCATATTTTTTTTTAGTTAGTACTATAGTAATATCATGTGTATTGAGGTTTAAATATTTCTACGTTAAATATTGCAGCACTTGAAATTACTACATACTCAACTCGTATTATAAGTAATTCTTGGATGACGTACATACAGTACATACACATGTCAATGTCTCTCTATTTGTTTGCTTTCTACCTGTTTGTTGGTCTAAATAGTGACGATGGTCGTCATATATGTCTTAGTAATTTCTTTCAACACTCAGCTACTTAGTCTCTTAATGTCATTTTTCGTCAAACGACGAACATTTATTTGGCGTCGTTATATTCTAATACCGGATATATGTTTTTTTCACAGTAATTATATATTATACTTAAATGGACCACAGTGACGGTTTGATTATGTGACTGTTTTCTTTTTTTCTTCGAAAATGATTTACTTATTCTCGTTTTCATAGTAAAAAAAAAAATTGAGTAACTCTATAATGATAGTTTATTTGCGATTACTTCTTGTTGTTGCTCGCTGCATGTCGTTGATAATCTAAATGTATGTATTTTCTTGGTGAAATTAAGGTTGCGTGGTCAACCCGCATTAGAAATAATCATAAATAATAATAAAAAAATATGAAATTTTATTCTTTAGAATTAGAATTAAAAAATTATATGAATCTGAAATTTGTAATTACTCGTAATATATACCATATATGGAAAGAACTCAATAGATTTAATGAAATCTTGAGATAATGGCTATTTGGCACATTCCGTCAGCTTTACCGAATACATTGATTTTTCCTGAGACACTGATGCATTTTCACTTACCCACATATGTACTTAAATTTGGCTAATTTTCTGATCTGGCTTCAGACCGAATTAATCCACCATCGATCAAATTTTTACACTACGCCAAATCCTTGAAAGACCCAAGAAAACCAGATCGATAAACATCACATATTCGTCGATTTAAAGCCACTTTCGACAGTCCGATAAGGGATTACCTCTACACAACTATGTCTGAATTAGGTATAACTGCAAAACTCATTCGACTTTGCAGAATGACACTGCTTAACTCTCGTTGTACAGTGAAAATTGGGATGGACCTCTCCTCTCCGTTTAATACCGAACGAGGTTTCAGACAAGGGGATTCATTATCGTGTGGCTTCTTCAATGTGATTATGGAGAAAATAATACCAGCTGTTACGAGCTACGACATAACGGCACTATCTTCAACAAAAGTGTCATGCTGCTGGCGTATGCTGACGATACTGACATAATCGGTATCAATTCGTGAGCAGTCAGTGCAGCATTCTCTGAATTGGAACGAGAGTCACGCCGAATGGGTCTTACGGTGAACGAGGGCAAGACGAAGTACCTAGTGTTAACACGTCACTGTCGACTGTTGACACTTTCTAGGTGGCGAAGGACTTCGTCTATCTTGGAACCAGCATCAACAACTATAATGATGTCAGCCTGGAGATCATGCGTAGGATAACTCTTGCTAACAGGTTTTACTTTGGGCTGAGTAAGCAATTGAGTAGTCGGGCCCTCTCTCGAAGATCGAAAATCACACTCTATAAGTCCCTCATTATTCCTGTTCTAACCTATGGCGCAGAAGCCTGGACAATTTCCACCATGGATGAGAGGATGCTTGGAGTTTTCGAGGTAAAAGTTCTGCGCAGGATCTTCGGACCTATTTGTGTCGATATCGAGTATCGAATAAGGTACAACGATGAGCTGTATGAGATATACGCTGATATTGACATAGTTAGGTGAATCAAAATCCAGCGGCTGCACTGGCTGGGTCATGTCGAGCGAATGGAAGAAGACACTCCAGTGAAGAGGTTATTTAACTCGGAACCCGCTGGAAGACGCTGGAGGAACCCGGCGGCGTTTGGAATATTCAATTGACGCCAGCAAGCGAAGAACAGAGAAGACTGGCGCCGCATTATATGTTCGCTTAGATCGATCATCGGTTTTTATGGCCACATAACAAGAAGAAGATAAATTTTCTGATCTACCAAGCGAATAAAGTGTTGCAATATTAAAGAAAAATTCAACAAGTTATCACCTAGAAGCCTGAATTATTATGGGGATATTTGTCAAAAAAAAAAAAAAATGAATAGGAATCGATAAAATATTCTACCACTTAAGGGCACCCGTGCTGTTGGAGGAAATTGTATATAGAAGACCCTCTAAGCAATTGAAAATTATAAAATTCTGGAGAAATATTATAGAGAAAAAATTTATGATGATAGGTCATACAATTATACGTTCAGGAACGAATGAATCCGGGTGGCGTTGGAAGCGAATTTAATAAACAAGTGCTTTTTTGTATGTGAGTTCCCAAAGTGGTGAATTTATCGCATAAGGATGTATTGGACACATGTTGATGGGAAATATATCATAGGCTTCCATGTCAGATGTTTTGCACCTTTAGGAGCGACTTCTGTGGGGTTCTGTTAATTTTTCGCCGGTTTTTTTTTAAATTATGGCCTACGAGCTGGCACCATTGATCCTGGTTCCATCATTACTATGTTTTGGCGCATGCATTTTTTACGTAGCCTCGTAAAATAGGAGGTTCGACATATCGAAATGGAAAGTCTTGCATTTTTTTCCGATCTTCCCATCAGTAATTTCTATTTTATTTTGTGAACGTTAAACTGAGGTCTTAAGTACTTCATGCATCTTTTCCTTGAATTTTTACTACAAGTTTCCGAAAAGAAAATATTTCCTTTGCCAAAGTATTTTTTTTGCGCTTTATTCTATATGACCAAGCCAATTAAGGTGCTGGATCTTAATACGAACATCTAACTTGTATAGTGTGGTGTGAAGGAGTTTGTATATTCTCCAAGCAACATTTATTTATCGAAAACAGCAGCCTCATTGTATCTGTGTTAACACTAACATGATGAGTGAGTGAAATTATTTTTATGCTGCTATAATATTTTATACGTTTTGCAGTTAATTAGATTTTAGTAAGTTTCACCCTATATATTATTTATATTAAATTAATATGGACCACCTCTGTATGGGGAATAATTTATTTCATAAATAACACCATTAACGATGACATATTTATTACAATGTAATATACTCCTACTATATAGCATATTAGACAATTGATTTAGAAAATAATAACAATATCTTCGCCTGCTAATTAAATTCACACGCAAATACTGATGCTTGTGCATTGTAGGAAAAAGTAATTACTTAATTAAAGTAACGAGTGGTAACAAATTTATGACGATTTTTTTATGTAAATAACACAATTTCATTACAATACTCCCTATGCGTATATGAACATGGGAATATTTATTTCAATTACTTTATATATGGCCATGTTGAAGTGCGTGTGTTCTAATGAAAAAATTCATATATTCAATATATGAGAACATACTTATACATACATATTCTTACTAAAATATGAGTATATAATTCGTATTTCGTATGTAATTATTACTTGTATTACTGTTATTGAACGATAAGAGCAAGTTAGTGGCAATAAAATTCATCCTAATAGGAATATCTTATCTGTACCATGCATAGACATGCATAAATATGTCAACTCAAGCGCTCATTCATAAGTACATAGATACATTGACTTTCTTCATATCCGTATTGTATTGTATGTATTCTGTAAGTCGCACCCGCATCCTTAGCGAGTATTCAGCAATTCAGTAGAAGATAAATTGCCGTAGCAGCAAACAGCAAGGGTAGCATTTTAATTATAAAGCCCCACTTATAGTGTGAACAATATGGATGCGAAAAATTCGTGTGACTTTTGTTTTACACATTCTTGTATATGATTTTGAATGACTTGTAGCGCATACTTAAGTATCTATTTACATATGTATGTACATATAATATAATATTATAAGTGTTGTATTGTTGTATTATACTTGAAATGGGAATATGATAAATGCTAATTTGATGCAATTCTTGAGAAATGATGAACTTCCTTCTGTAGTGTTTCTAAGGGAAAATATTTGGGAAAGCAAGCTTAACGTTAGATAGTTGGATGTAAGCATAGACATTTACTCGTATGTACATCTATAGGTGCGATTATATGTGAACGAATTAAAACGAGGGGAGAATTATGTGAATTTCTAATTGAAAGAAAGTATCAATGCTGGGAATATTTATGTTATATTGTATTAATTTTCTTTTCAAAGGGAAAATATGTTAGGAATTACCGTATCCACCTATCTTGCCGATAGGTGGATACGGTTTGAAAGGAAAATCTTTTTTATATTACATTTGTTATGCTTCAGCCATGAACCCACGACCTACAGATCAGAAGGCCAGCACATTAACCTCTGAGCTATGAGCACCATAATGTTAGTGCTGGCAAAAGCACTTCGCTTCGTTCTAAAAGAAATATCGTACAAAAAACCGCAAGGTGAGTAATATGGGACACTTTTAGGCCCCGAAGAATCCTTTGACTGAGCTGTTATTCCAGTGCTATTGTGCGTGTTAAATTTAAGCCAGTTTTTTTCCTTTCTCCTAAAAGAAATTTTTTTTTGAACTGGTCAAATTTGGGAATAACAACTGAGCTGACATATTAAAACATAGAAGTACCAACAATCTCCTTATAAATTATTTTCCTTATAAATTATTTTCGTCTTTAGATAAGAGGAATAAATTTCTGCTAGATTGTGTCAGTATTGCATGTTAATTAAGGAAAAATTTAATTTCTTGTTGTCAAAGAATTCGCTTTAAGAGAGTTTCGTTATACATGCTATGCTTTTAATACTATATGAAACTCTGTATCTGTGCCTCTTCAGCACTGTTTGCCTAAAGCTTTAGAGTGCAATGGTTTGGTTGATACAGCGTCTTAGAGTTAGAGTACACTGCTAAAGTTCGCGGTGAAAATTGTAATTATTAAATATCTTTAAAACGTATTTAACTTAGGTCTAGCTACTCTGGTATAACCAAGAACTCATGGAAATCGATGTGTGATCCATCTCCGGTGAGCTACCAACGTAATGTAACGTAAACTTAATTAAGCTGGGAGTACTATTCAAGTTGAAATTCTGCCAGTATCATTGTCAATATACGAACCTAAGATACTATTTCTTATCAAGTTTTTTCAATAGTAAGCTTTTGGACTGCCTGTGGAAATTCATTTAATTCATATAGGAATCTTAAATGGAAGCATACAAGCTTTTGCTCTTTTAACTGTATTATGAAAACTATGTGAGGACTCTAAACAAGATCTATATTCCCTGAAATCTTATTCTTGAACTATTAGTAGCAAACAAAATTTTTTTTTGTGTTTCAATCAGGCCAGATATAGAATTACATTGTTACAAAATATTAAAACTAATATCAAAGGACAATGCTCCAATACAAAATAAGTATATTCACTGTAAGCTTTTCAATTGTTCTATCAAGAAAACTTGTATTTTCAATCAAAATTACCATCAATATCACTAACGATATATGATATATATGTATATCCCTTTTTATAGTCAATAACTTCTGCGAAATAATCACCCCATACAATAAACATATTCACAAAAACATACAGACTTTATTATAATGTATTTTACTATTGTTTTAAGTACATATGCCTATATTTATGCTTTCTAAATATAGTAGAAGAAGTAAATAATAAAAGTAAATAAATATACAAATATGTACGTGTACACATAAGAATAATCCATTCACACTTGAATGGTTCTTTTAGCGCTTAAGTGTCCTTTCAATAGATTTTTTTGTACGATATGTTACTGTTAAGGTGAATGACCAATATTGTTTGAAATTGGGAATTTCTTTGTTTTATCATAATTTGCCATCATGTTGCATATTTATTTGTGTCTTCAGGTATATATTTACGAATGTAAGAAACAATAAATTCGAACTTATTATTAGTTAAATAAATGTTTGGTAACACACCCTATCAGTTCGTTTTTGCTTACTTACCACATAAGTACGAGTATATTACTTGCTTACATATGAGTATATCACTCAAGTATTTTCGTTTACAAGTAGCCAGCTGACTCTATTATATTTTTCAAGAACTTTCATTTCCCTTAGAAAGTACGATCAGTCCTTTACATATTGTACGTTATTGTAATAATAAATTCAAATTAAATTAAAGGTATTGTAAAGGAATTTTATTTTTCACATATGAAATATTGTTGTTGGTTAACATAATAGAATTTTGAGCATATTTTTAACAACATATGTGATCTTTGACCATTAGATAGGAATGCATTTGCTCACGATTGAAGATATTCTCAACTAGTTGAGATGATATACCAATAATTTTTGTAGGTTCCGAGACGGTTGCTGGAATTGGTAGGTACTACTTTATATACAAGCATATTTCTCTCTATGGATGATAAATTATATACAATAGCAAGATGAACAAAAAGGTCTTGTCCAACAGAGAGATAAACTTAAACAAAAAACGTGATGAAAGTTGAAACGTTCATTAAGCAACACAGAATCGCTCCCAGAGAAGTAAAATATATGACTTATCCTCATTAAATCATTAATTATGTCATTAAATCATCATATAATTAAATTATTCTCCACAATATAATCTCTGAACACACTTATCCTCTATATCCATTGCTTAGAGGTGTTATTCTATAAAATTTATGATGTGAAACTCGCTCCCACCGCTCCCATAGTGTCCAGAGTGAGGTTTTTATAATTTATAACCCACCCTAATTTATTTTTACCATCCAAAACATTTTTTCAGAATAAATTTATTCGTTATATTCACTCCTAAGGAAAACTCCCCTACAAAATTTTACTAAATGCACCTAAAAATCAACAACTATTAATTTATTTTTACCATCCTAAATATGTTTCCTGAATAAATTTATTCGCTATATGCATTCCTTAAGGAAACTCCCCTACAAAATTTAACTGAAAGCACCTAAAAATCAACAACTACCCCATAACTGTCCCGGAATTACTTTTAAAGCGGTGAAATCTATCCACCAATCCACTGATCCACATTAATTCCTTTGCTACAACATTTTCCTGAAGTTTATTTACGCTCAAAATCCACCCACCAGAGGCTCCTCTATAAAACTAATCTTTTTATTCAAATTCGAATACCATCACTTGTGTAGATTGTTCCCAACGACATACACTATAGTGAAATATTAAGTTGGGTGTGTTTCCAACAATTGATAATTATATAAATAATATTGTTCTAAGAAGAGTTCTCTGACATGTACATCAACCTTCTATCTTTTATGCCCTCTTATTAGCACATCTGATTCCGAATGCATCCCACATTACAAAAATTAATAAGCCGCAAATCCACTTCCGTTTGTCTATTGTATGCTATTATCTGTGTAGTTTTTTTCTTCTCATTCTCTCTTCCTGTAGACATCATACCAGTATATATTGTTTATACAACTGTAATAGATATTTTTGCAGTACAGCTGATGTCATTAGTTAGACAGCTACCCAATTTAACCATACGATACAATATACATACATTAGACTGGCACGCTTAAACACGTCCTGTAAGATGAGTAAGAATTTTGTGAACCTTTTTTGTTTTGTATTGGTTTTGTTTTCGTTGCAAATATAAACATAGGGTGTGTCGGTGTCGGTCAACCAGTCGTCCAAGGTGAAAAAATATTCAAGACACATGCAGGAGGTAAAAGAAATTCTTCTGCATTTGTTGTCGTTGATATTTTTCTTTTGGTATACTAGTTGCAATATAATATGCAACATATTTAAGGATGTTGCTGAAAAAATAATAATCATAATAATTTTTGCTACTTCTGAGTGGTTTTTACATACAAACAATCTTATGTACTTATACATACACCCAGTGTCATTACTAAAGGGATGAGAAAGTAAAAAAATAAAAAAAATAAAAAAAACCGAATGCAGGACGATCAGGCATACAATTGATGATAACATTTTGTTTTTTCTTCATTCAAAGCAACATGCAATATATCAGAATACCATAGGGCGTCTAACTGCCCTTCTGTGTATCCTTTGGCCTGTCTGATGCTAATATATCGCCTGTCGTCTGCATTTTACTCGCTGCATTGACAAAACTTATACATACATATATGTAGGAAAGAGAAAAGAAAGAGATAATAAGAGAATGGAAGATGAAAAAAGACACTGACTGATTTTACAATACAGATTACAACTGTTGACCCAACTGAAGAAGGAGAAGCAGAAGCAAAAGCAACAAGAATTTGCATTTGCAAACGAAACATGATGGATGGATGAATGGTCTGAAAAGTCTGGCGTATGGGGTGGGTGGATAAAGGCGAATAAGCAATGTGACTAGCAATGGTTGACTAGAAACCATATGTTGACATAATATTTTGTTGCTTTATTTAAGACTATATATCCCAGTGGGAAATGTAGTATAAGTGCATTTATACTGTACAATTATTTGATGAAAAACATCATATAGTGTCGCCTTTATGTATTAAATTGTAATGTTGCCAATGTATCATGTTGAGTTGAGAGACAGACAGAAGGCAATTTAGTTTATTCATTCACTTGCATAAGAGTATGTTGGCGTTAATGATCTTGGCATGACTATTATAGCTACCAACTTAAAATATGTTAGCTCTACATGATTTTCGGTTAATTGTCATTATATGAATTAGGTTTTGGCGTTGTTTTTTTATTATTACGAGTATATTGTTTTGTATCTTTACGGTAATTAAGGGTTGAAAATATACTTTGAAGTAACCGAAACCGGAACTGATCCTCTAAATGATTTCGTTTTTATTTTGATTTTGGTATTTTGGGTTTCTTTAACATCAGTTTAAGTATATAATTTTTAAATACAGGGTTGTAGTTGCAGGCAAAATTAATCATCCTAACTTGGACTATAATTATGGTCCATAGTGTTTATTATAGCACAAAGTATCCAAGAGTTCGAAAATCAAAATATGTATCTGAGTGTATGCTATTGAATATATGATAATGATAATGTATTGAGTCTCATTTGTGGTTTTTGTTTTTAAACTGCCAGTAAATATACAAGGTGCGACAATTATGTATTAAGACTCCAACCATACCTCAGCAACCGTTTTGAAGCTTCAACCTTCCTCTACTAACTGTCAAAATTTCATGGCATTTGGTTGACATTTAATGTTTATTGACATTCATTTTACAAAACACGTGTTCGTTTGATGTTGAAATTTTAACATGAAATTTAACACACAGCACTCATTGTTCGTCAATTTTTGGCTCGGAATCAGGTCTGTGTGTTGAATCTCCCACCGTATTCACCTGATTTGGCACCGTGCGACTTCTTTTTGTTCCCAAAACTGAAATTGAAGTTGAAGGGATGCTTTTTTGATGACATTCAGACCATACAACGGGCTTCGACGAGGGCACTGGAGATAAGTCCGAAAAATGAGCTGGAACACGCTTTTGAATCACTATTAAATCGATGTAACAAGTGTATTGAATCAGGAGGAGAAGATTTCGAATAAATATACCGAAAAATTAGCAGATATCGTGTTTTAATTGTGTTTTCTAGAGGCAGTCTTAATACATCATTGTCGCACCTTGTAAAATCGAATTTTATAGTGGTACTGATACAAATCAATAGAGATTACGCATTGTACATCACTGTCATATTGAAATAATTTTAAAGCACGCATGACGTCAAATGTTTGCTTTGTTAAGCTAGGTGGATTAAAAACTGTATGGCATGATATACAAGCTGCATCCCAAAGTAATTTACTTATTTACTTATGTGGTCATTACAACCAGAAATCCATTTAGACCGAATCTAGCATGCTACGTCAGCCACCTCTTTGCTTCGCTAGCTGGCGCCAGTTCGATATTCCAAGCACTGACAAGTTTTCGAGTACTTGGTTTTTCCACCGGAGGTTAGGTCTACCACATCTGCGTCGTTCCGAATATAAAACTCTTTCTTAGCCGGAAAGTGTTCTTCCATTCACTTGACATGACCTAGCCAGCGCAGCCGTTGAATTTTAATGTACTTTTCTAGGTCGATGTCTTATGCCACTAACGCAAACAAGTCCAAAATCTTGCGTAGGACTTTTCTCTCGAAAATTTCGAGCATTTTCTATCTAAGGTGGAAATGGTCCAAGCTTCGGCGCCATATGTAAGCGCAGACATGATTAGAGACTTGTAGAGTGTGGTTTTCATTTCTCGAGAGAGGGCTTGACTTGTTTATTGCTTACTTAGCCCAAAGTAGCACCGATTTGCAAGAGTGATCCTTCGAAATATCTCCAGGCTGACGTCATTACTGCTGTTAATGCTGTTTCCAAGATAGACAGAGATATCAACAGTTACGTTTTTTCCAGGACGCCGGGATTTCCAAAGCAAAACAAGACTTAAAAAAAGAAAAACACAAAATGACAATTTTTGCAAAATGAGTTAATTTTATTCAAAATAGTCTCCATCCGATTCAGTACCATTATTTGCATGGTCGAGAAGTTTTTCTAATAAGTGTTTAAGTCCGTCTGTAGGAATGTCCTTCAGATTGATGATACACGCCTTTTGGATGAATTCTACATCCTTATGATGTTTTCATTTCATAGGCAATTGTATTTTTCCAAAATATCGTTAATCAAATCTTTCTTGTACGGACACTGTAAACATACTGACACTTTAGATGGGATGTTTCTGCTTCTATTTATCCAATTGTCAATTATCAATTTTGACATGATGTCAAGAAAAGATGTATCTTTTAAACGCAATCACCCCTCAATAGGTGGTGCCACTAAAAAAGAGATATTTGTGAAGAGTGCTATGTACTTAGGGGCGCACCTTGTATTTTACAGTACAGTTTTATTGTCCCGTACAAAATTGACATTATTTTAAAACTCGGTCCAACCTAATAGTAGGTGTCTATGCCAGAAGACCTATGTCGCACACTGTTTGCATAAATTTATGTATTATTGAGTTGAGTGGCTGGGCAACCCAATTTTAATTCGTACCGTCAATTTTAGCTCTCTCTCTCTATTTCTCTTTCTCGTTTGCTTTAAATCTTATCGTTATTGTTGATAAACTCCCTCAACAGAACTAGGCTCGTTTTTCTTAAGCATTCAAAATTATTATAAACAAACCTAATTCCTTAGGCAGTACGAGACATATACAGAACACGATATACACTAATATACATTTAATTTAAAATTTAATAAAAAATTTAAATAAAGTGCGAGATATTTGAAATTATAAAGCAAGTGAATAAAAGTGTTTTTATCACAGCCTCAACATCATCTACATCGATACATCCACAGAGTCAAACAACGACATTAACTTAATCTGCAAGAAATTGTATAACCAAGTGCAGCAAACTCACCGGCATTCACTCCGCTCTCCCCCTGAACAGTGGGGTAAAATATAAATATTACCCGACCCCATTCATTTTTGCTATTTAACTATTGTTATCAACATACTTTCATCCCATCATAGGGATGACATGAGCACAAAAGCTCCTGAACATCTATAAATAACCCTATAATTTTTCAAGAATCGTCCCTAGAGCGTAAAAATACGTATATGACCGACCCCATTAAATTTATCTACCTCAACATTTCCAACAAATCTACTTAGACCCTATCTCCTCATCCACAAAATTGATTTTTATATAAAATTAGGGTTTTTTGACCAGTATAATCGAAGAATGTCAAACTTAATAAGAAGTGATATTTTAACCCTTTGAAACTAGGAAACAGCGAATATGAGCACTTGTTTTCGTTAGAACTGAAATAAAAAAAATCTCCTTACAGTCGGCTGGGGCCGACCAAACTATACCCTGCATATGTAGATTTGTATATAAAAAGTTTACTCGAATATCCAACTTTTCTTTTATTTCCACTTTTCGAGAAACAATTTTTGCATATACTACTAATTTACACCCGAAATATGGTTGACTTTGACGAAGTAAAAGGATTTTAAGATAATTCCGAGGCTTAGTATGGGAGCTATATAAAAAGTGGGCGTGGCTTACCACTTTCTAGTAAATCCAATTAATTTTTCAATGTTAATCCACACCTTAAATTTGGTGTCCTACGTTGAATAGTTTCTAAGTTATGGTGGTTAACATTTTTGTTTAATTTCCTCAACTTTGTATGGGAGCCCCAATAAGAAGTGGGCGTGGTACGCTGATTTTTCGCCAGATCATTTCCGACTACGATATTAATTTAAGTGTCAATTATGGTTATTCTAGACAGAAGATTGCCGAAGTTACAGCTGTTTCAATTTAAAATTTGTATGGGGGCTACGATAAACACTGGGCGTGGTGCGCCCATTTTCTGTGAGCCTAGTTGCTCGTACAATACTAATCCATACCCTAAGTCTCGTTGTCCTAGGCTAAATGGTTTGTAAGCTATGGAGCTTAAAATTTTAGTTTAATTCACTCGACTTTGTATGGGAGACCCATGAAGGAGTGGGCTTGGCACACTGATTTTCTGCAAGATTTTTGCCGACTACGATATTAATTTAAGTGGCAAATATGGTTATTCTAGACAGAAGATTGCCGAAGTTACAGCTGTTTCAATTTAAAATTTGTATGGGGGCTACGATAAACACTGGGCGTGGTGCGCCCATTTTCTGTGAGCCTAGTTGCTCGTGTAATACCTATCCACACCTTAAATCTCGTTATTCTACGCTGAATAGTTTGCAAGTTATAACCGGTAACATTTTTTTTAATTTCCGCAACTTTGTATGGGAGACCCAAAAAGGAGTGGGCGTGGCACATTGATTTTCTGCCATATTATTTCTGACTACCGTGTTAATCTAAGTGTCAATTATGGTTATTCTAGACAGAAGATTGTAGAAGTTACAGCAGTTTCAATTTAAAAGAAGTACAGACACTTTGTATGGGAGCTACGCTAGAAAGTAGGCGTGGCTCATCCACTTTTGGTGAGGTAATATAGTGGTATAATATAAGTCTATGTGCCGAATATTGTTGTCCCAAGTGGTATATTGTGTGAGTTATAGCAAGTTAAAGATTTTGAAAATTTCGAGGTTAGTCGCTTTGAATGCTTGGTGTGGGCGTGGTTATTGACCGATCATGCCCAATATCAATCCCCTCCGTACCCTTGGATCATAGATTACTTATGCCAAATTTCATCGAAATAGCTCAATATTTACTCAAGTTATCGTGCGAACCAGCCAGGTGACAGACAGACGGACGGACGGACGGACGGACGGACGGACGGACGGACGGACGGACGGACGGACGGACGGACGGACGGACGGACGGACATCGTTAAATCGAAAATTTAATCGACGCTGATCACGAATATATATCCATGTCTATATCTCCGGAGATTCCTTCAAGTGGACACAAACATCTGACCGAAATGAATATACCATGCATATTGCATTATGCAGGGTATAAAAATAATTTGAACAAGAAATACCAACTTGTAGGCTTCTGTTTTAATTCATTAAACAAGCATGGACATGCGTTCAGATGGTGAGTGGTTTTATTCGCTTTAATCAAATAGAATTTGAATTCTACCCGGTATTTTTAATGTCGTTTTAAAATTAGTTAAATATAACAGCCCTGTTTTAATCGGAATGTATATGAGTGTGTCTGAGCTAAATCACAATCAGGGTATTGGCAACTCTAATTATATATCATTCAAACTGTATGTTGTTTGGTTTGTGTATTAGCTAAATGAGCACCTGTAGACAAGTAAGTTTTACTCTCGCACATAACATGACGATAGATACTTACCGAACAATTCGAATGCATTTGCTTCCAAACTAACAAAATTAAATTGCCAATTTTATCATTTTTATTATTTTGTTATGTAAACACTTTTATTATTATGTATAATTTCGTCTTTTTTTTATTTTCATATAAATAAACATAAACATGACATGTATGTGTGCAAGTATTTATGTGTATTAGCTATAGCTTCGTTTGATTAAAAAAAAAAAATACGTAAATTGTTGTTACTTACATATTAAAAATATTAAGTACATGCTTAAAAATAAAAACAAAACAATAAAGAAAAGAACTAATTAATTAGTAACATGAATAATTTTATATTTAACTCATGCGAAATTCATTTTAAATAAATTTACTTCAAGATTCGTTGTATGAATTGCTTGACTTTATATTAGCTACCTCTAATAAGAGAGCAATAGTCAATTGCCAATAAATAGACAATGTGATTTAGTTTCGTTGTAAATTATAATTCCAAAACGAAATACATATCGTGCAGAGAAACAAGAGACAGATAGTAAGTGAGAGAAGTCGCCTAGGTAAGTGAGAGTGTGTTTCGAGTGATTCCAACTCGTGTTCTATGCGCCTGTCACCACCAGCAATATTATGGGATGACAGCTTCGATCAATGTCAGAGCAACGTACATGATGTCTCTGGTCGACAACGACGGCTGAGACATGTGCGTGATCCAATCTCATATATAAATTCTGGATTACTGATATAATGCTGATTTAACAATTGACTGCCCAATAGAGGCGATAATTGTAGACGATGTGGTGGTAGTTGCGATTGTGCTTGTAATTGTGATTGCGTTTGTGACTGCGGTGAGTGTTGGTGTTGGTGCTGGTGCTGCTGTTGTTGATACAATTGATGATGTGGATGCTGATGATGCGGGTGATTATGGTTATGGTGGTGGGCTAATTGGTTGAGGGCAGGACTGGGCAGTACGATTGTGGTGGTAACACTGCTTTGGCCTCATATACCCTGCAAATACCGTCGCAACTCCTCTTCAGTATCGAAAATCATGACGGGGAATGGTGAGCCGGGCACAAATTCGCCAGCCCATTTCACTTCGACCCGATAGTCACCTGGTTCTGTGGGATCATACTGTTAAATGAGGGGGAAAACAAAAACAAAAGAGAGGTTAGAATGTCGACAGTCAACGATATATGTGCAAACTATTTTCATATACCTTGCATAAGATTGTACGATCCTTTTGACTTTCACGTTGCATTTCGACGCGGAAAGCACCTTTCGGACCACGTACACGTACTGTAAGTTGTCCAGCACCAGCGCCGCGTGTATCGCAAATAAAACGTGATTGAAAAGTAGCTAGCACACCATGTTCAATGCCGGGTCCATAGACACGCACCTACAACAACGAATACAATTTAAAGGATCCTTTCGAAATAAGATTATGATTTGAATTTACCTTGCTAGCATCGGGCGCTCCAGCTACTTTAAGTGCAAATGGTGAGCCCGGTACATTCTGCCCACCATATTTGATTGTTAGCAAATGACGTCCCGACTCTTGCGGTTTAATATTTAGTGTGAAGGTCGCATCGCCATGATCGTATAGTTCGCAGTAGGCCACTTTACGTGGTCCGGCACAGTGTGCTGTCAATTCACCGGGGCCGGCACGTCTCGTATCAATCCAAGATTTAATATCTTTGCCAAAAATACCGTGACGAAGACCCTCCCCAGAGCATATAACTTTGGAAGCATCCATAGATGAACCCACTTGCACCGTAAGGGGACAACCTTTGACCAGGCGTCCATTCCATTTAACTGAGAGTGTTAAAGGACCCGCAGATGACTTCTGTGGCGTATATGAAGCTAGCCAGATATTGTCGCTTGGACGAGGTTGTGACAAACTAACCGGTACCGACGTATTATCTTGATGCACTAATATAACTTCAGGACGTCCGGCGGGCGCATTTGTAGCATCGATTGTGAAGTGAGCTGCTTCACCCGCTTGCGCAGCGGCCAACCCACGCCCAGTTAGCATCACTTTATCGGCTGCCTGTTGACCTGTAACATATGCACTCCGCGGACATTGTACAATTGTTAGACCACTCCATGTCAAATCGAGGTCATGTTCACCGGGCGTCAGATTTTCAGGTGAAATGTGAACGCGCAGCTTGCCATCGCTTAGCTTCTCAATTGCTATTTCAACGTCATCAATGGTGCACATCAATTCACCAGGTCCAGCATTCTCCACATCAAAAACAATACGTGCTGGTAAAATAAGACGACCTTCGTGATCCAACAAGGTACCCCAACCACCGACTGGTGTAACTTTGGAAGATTCCACACAAGAAATGTGCCATGGTGAGCCAGGCAGACTGCCGCGATTCGGACAGCTAGCACGTATCTCATAGCGGCCAACGGAAAGGATTGTGTAGGAGATGCGCCACTCATTGTTGCCCAAAGCCTGGAAATAAAGAGGCGCAAAGACAGATAATTAGTGAAAATTCCAATCTAAAAAACAAATATCTGTACCTTAATCTTTGGCTCGATACGTTCGCCCATATCATCGACTCGTTCGATTTGAACATTCGGCGCAATCGGACAATAAACGATGAATGAAGCCTCTTTGTTCCGATGACAAGCTTCCAAACCGGTGCCAGCAGCTCGTGTATCATTTTTAGCACCTGTTGCTGTGGCGACAAATGTAAATGGTGAGCCCTGTATGGTTTCACCACCATACATTAGAGTTAGCTTGTAATTGCCTGGCTGTGATGGCACAAATTCAACAGTATGAATGCCTTCGGATTGTTCGGTAATGTGTACGGGAAGATTTTGATTGCTTGGCGAAACGGCAAAAGCTTCCAATTCGGCGAGACCGGCATTATCGGTGCGCACTGGATATATAAATACGTAGAATGAATGAGTACAAATAATTCAATAAAATAATGGCATGGTACAAACCTGTAAAGCATATCGGACTATGCAATGCCAATTGTCCCTTTGGTACACCCTGCACACTAATTTTACTGGTATCAAATGACTCACAAGTGAATGGACTACCTGGTAGTGGTTTCGATTGATGAAGTACCTCTGTGGAATAAGGAACAAAAAATTTCGATTGAGTTTACGAAGAAGAGCAACGCAACTTTTTTCAACTTATATACCAATTATACATTGTCCGGGCTTATTGATGGTGAATTCAGCTTGCAAATGTCCGCTCTTCGTTTGGTAGCAGCGTACAGGCAATGCTTGACCTCCTGGTCCTGAGACGACCACATCAAATTCTCGTGCAGGTCGCTTAATAGTGTCTATTGCAAAGGATGTTGTCTTACCAACACGTGCCTGATATAAACCCAATCCACTGACGCTTATCTCTTTGCCAGTACCAGGTGGAAGCACATTAATTTCCAAGGGTTTCAACGAAATCGGAACATCATTAAAGAGTATGGTCATTTTGTGTGGCGCCACACGTGTTGGATGATAGACAATCTCATAGACGCCATTCTTCGATGGTCCTCGTATGGAGTGTGGCACCTCTGATGCGCCACACTTAACCAAGGCGGAAAGTTCACCATGACCGGCTTCGTTCAACGAAACTGAAATACTAGATGGACGATGACACAGCGCCTCGCCCACTTCGGTTATCTTTACTAGCGATGGATCGAATACTGTGAGAGTACGTGTGCCTACATGTTGACGCGAATCGCGATCTATGAAACGTATCAAGTAGTTGCCGGTCATTTGAGTGCGAAATTCTGCAGTCTGTCTGTTAATGGTGTACGGTACTGGCTTGTGATCGGGGCCCAAAATTTCGGCAACCTGATCATCTGAGGGGAAATCTATTGTTGCCAAACTGCCGATTTGAATATGCTGTGCAGTTTGTTGAATATCCACATGGAAGGGACTACCATCTACAGGCACTTCATTAAAGGTAATATTAACGTAATGCGAATCAGTGGATTGCGGCACGAACGTAACATCATATAAGCCACGAGCGCATGCGACGACCTCAGCCTTTACAGTGCTAGTATCGGTGGAGACGACCAATTCTAAAGTTCCCTCACCAGCGCCTGCTGCATCAACACTGAATGTAACTGGTACGCCTAAGGCGGCTGGTCCATATTGTTGATCTAAACCGCTGATTGTAACTCGAGTAACATCGAATACGTTGCAAGAGAATGGCGAACCATTTATGTGCTGATCATTTGCGGTAACACTAACCAAATGACGACCAACAACATTTGGACGAAAAGTGGCTGTGTAGGTGTCATCGTGACCGGTAATCTGACAAGGCACTGTATCACCAGATGGTGAGGTGACAAAAATTTGCGGTTCAACTCCATCAAATCCTTCCAGCTCAAAGGCGTTGTCCGCCTTAACAACGGCTTGTTTGAGGCCTTCACCAGTGGCGCTGGCGCGCGGTAAATTGATGGGCACAGCAGCAATATGACAGGTGAATGGCGAACCCGGCACAGGATGACCGTTAAAACGTACCGACAATGAGTGTGGTGCCGCTTCTGTGGGCTTAAAGTTCACCTTAAACCGTGCATTACCTTCGGATTGCACGAAATTGGGCACATTCTTGCCATTGACAGCGACAATTATTTCCAGATTACCAGCACCCGCTTCACTGGCATTAATGCCGAAACTTACACTTTTGCCCACGACACCGGGCCGTATATCGGTGACAATTACCTTTTCAGCAGAGTAGGCCTTCAACAAGAAGGGACTACCCTCAACATGCCCAGCACCTGGTAGACGCACTTCCACCGAATGATCACCAACTTCAACTGGTTCAAATTTCACCGTAAAACCCACCGAATGTAGACGATCAATTTTAACTGGCACACTACGACGTGCGGGACCAAGCACCTCAACTGTTGGTTCCGTATCCGATTCGACGACAAACTCAAAAGGACGACCAACGCTGACCTTATCCATTGTTTCGGGTGATTGTATGCGAGCCGCTGCCGATACGCGACACGTAAAGGGTGAACCGGGAACATCTTTTCCATTAAAACGTAATTCGACGGTGTGATTTTGTGCATCACGTGGCGTAAAGCTGATGGCGTAAGTATGTTGACCCTGTGCCTGAGCTGAGGTCGGTACCCGGCCACCATTCACTGTAACCTCAAGATTGCCGGGACCAGCTTGTGATGTTTCAACCAGAAATGTAACAGGTTTACCAACTGTGCCGCTGCTAACATTTTTTACCTTGATAGCATTTACATCGTAAACCTGTGTGCGTGGGAATGGAGAAGGGAGTTGGCGAAAAAAAAACCAAATTAGTAAGAGTTTTGAATAAAGGCAGGATTATTATGATTTTTATTTCGACTCGATACTTCTTACCTTTGCTGCATATGGACTACCAGCAGTTGACAAACCATTTACGTTGACATTAACACGATGTTCTCCAACGCTGTGTGGGACAAATTCAACTTTGAATATGCCTTCAGATGTCTGAAGAATTTTAGTCGGTACACTTTGACCAGAGGGTCCTGGCGAAGTTGGTGAGTTGTATGTTTTTTGTTTTTGCATGATTTTTTGTTTCACAATTTATTATAATTATTTTTTTAAATTAAATTCATTTTTTGTTTTGTTTTTGGGTATTGTATTGGAAATCGCGTACGCGTGAAAAAACGTATTATGTTTAGAAAAAAATTGTTTTTGTTGAAATTTTCGTTGGGGTTTGTATATATTTTCATAAAAAATATTTTTGTTAATTAAGCATTTTTAGGATATTAGTGTTTCATTTATTGTTTATTATTATTTTTTTAAATTTTTTTTTAATGGGAATTTGTTTGGGAGATAAGTAGAGAAAATTTTGGAAAACTCTTGATTAGTTTGGATTAAAATCAATTTCAAGTTTATGCGATTTAATTTGAATATGTTAGTTCAGAGAAAGTTAGAAAGAGTGAGGCATATATATTAATCAATATATAAACATGCTTTCCATTAGTTGAAACAAATTGTTAGAGAAAAAGTTACGGATGTATAAAAAAAAATGATAGCTTTGAAGATTTGTACAAATAATAGGTATCTCATAGCTTCTACTCCTCGTATCATATCGAAAGTGTAAAAAAAAAGAGTGAAAAAATGTTAACACTACATGTTAAAAATCAAATAATTTACTAATATTTAAGTATTTACAAATTATTATTTCCAGTTTAAAATTATATTAACACTTTGACAACCTAAAGTCGTGTAAAATCACACAGGATGTTCTAATAGTGGCAGCTATACTCTGAGCATAAAATCAATCGTGAATTTCACGATCAGTTGCATATAGTCTTGCAAAAGAACATATTATTGCGAGTTTATGATCACAACAACACAATATAAAGAAGCAACAGGTGGTTTGAGGCATTGTTATGGGTTTGACATGCTGATGGAATGGTTTGACTCGGTTTTTGAAAAATATGCAATAATGATTAGATGTTTCAAAAAACAGCCGATAAAAAAATAGTATTGGAAATTTAGATTTGAAAATCTTATTCGGAATTTATGTTTTTGTAATTTTGCAAGACCATAAATACAACTAAGAAAATCGTGCTGTTATTTACATTATAAAACTAAATGCGACTTTTGTAGCCACTAGCTTATTAGTTCGCAAATGCAATTTTTAACGATTTATTTCTACAATATTTAGTTGTTAAAATTACAAAACCAACACCAATTAAACTAATATCTATATTTTTGCTATGCGATCAAAAGTGATCATCTGTAAATATCTACCTATCTAAATTTATCCTCAAATGATGGCAATAAAAATTGAAAATTTTTGTGTTTTCGGTTTTTCTTATAATTTTTTATTTATTTTCAATCAACCATTTCTGATGTATGGGAGGGTATGTACTTATATTTCTTCAACATTAATAAAATATTAAAAATTAGTAAACAAAATGTATATTTTTTATATTGTATATATAATTATTACACTCTTGCACTGACTAATTTTGTTCAAATCATTTTCAATATTGATTGAATTCTTACATAAATATATATTAGTAAAATTTAAACAATTTTTTTCGTCGATTTTTGTGTGTGTGTGTGTTTTTTTATTGCAGCCACATGTTGTTAAAATTTACGTTAAATATAAGGTATATATTTATATGTATATATATATTTGTCATTGTTGTTGTAACAATTTACATTACAATTACTAGAGAATAGATAGATTTTTTTTTTATTTCGAAAATGAATAGGACGAAAAGGGTTAAATTCGTTAGAAATCGCGTTGTGCAGTGTGATTAGTGTATATATATCTCCCTTCTAGTACTTCATACAAGAGCGGTTCGTGTATTGGCTAAATTGATAGGTTACTTGTGTCTTGGGTATTTTCATAGTAACGAATATCAGATAGGTGATATTTGACATTTGATATCGAATACTGGATACCTGATATTTGATACTGATACCTAATATCTGACACATCAATATAATAAATATACAAACTGCACCTCCATAAAGACCATCAAGTATGTATGTATATATACACAGCACTAGAGTGAATACTAAGTAAGTGATAAGTAGATGAATTAAAGTTGAAGAATTGCAATTAAAAAAAAATATATTTATATGTGATATATTCATATATATACTGTGTGTTTAATCAATCGAAAGTAAGAGGAGAGAGAGAGCAAGAGAATAAAAAGAGTGAGAGTCTAGTACAATAGTCTTCGTCGTCCTGAAATATATAATACAGATATATATAAAAAGTCAATTGAGAATTGAGTCAAAAACAAATAAATTTAAATACAAAAAATAAAACACATAAAAGTAAAAATAACATATAAATTTAGACAAATAAATTCATATTAAATACAAAAATTATTATAGAGATACAACATATACGAAAATAAAATAAAATATGTCGAAATTATAGGGAAGAGATCAACCACAGAGGCATTAGCGCATAATCATAGTTAAAAATTGCAATGTGACGAGTAGAATATTTCCTATCTCCAGTAAATCTACATAGTAAACAATTTTTTAACATCAGAATTTGCAACTCGATAACGTAAGTAGAAAGTAATCGACTCGTCACTTCCGGCTACAACCTAAAAATAGTGTCGATTTTCAAAAATAAATTTCGAAACCATTTTAAAGTGTTTACTATGACATCGTGCCATTGATTTAATAAAATCTTTTTTGTTGTTGTTGTACAAAAACATCTTCAAAGCTGAACTGAACCGAATGATTTAAGTGCGATATTAGCAGATAGACTTGGCTTTGAGTATTAAAATAATGAAATAGAATGCATCGGATGATCGGATGCCAATGATATTAAGCTCTATGACCTTAGCTGTTCATCTGTTACCCAGCAAAGTTGTTTATTATGAGTGTTGAAGTATGGTGTTATATATATTTCGTTAAAGTAGGTGCGCAGTAAATTCAGTAAAATAGTGAAAAGTCCACTTAGCATATTTTAAGGAATGCTCGTTATAAGCTATAGAAATATGTATAATTATTTATTTAGATAGTGAACGATAGAATTAATCTCCAGGCAAAAGTAAGAACATTGTAAAAAATTTTGTCCCTACTTAATGTGAGACTATTATTAAGATATTTGACGTGAAATAACAATAAGAAGAACAAATTGAAAACCTCAATAATACTTGAATTTTTCCTCGAATGTCATATTTTTTTAAGGGTTCCATTAAAACATTTGATGACGCATTGAAAACTTCTATAACTCTCCACATCCTTACTCTTTTCACAAATATTGTCCTCATTTGTGGTTTCCTTGGATGTTCTAAATGGTTTTTAACTTTTTTCTCTGATCAAATGAATGTCTCGAAAGACTTTTGAATCATTTATTTTGTTCCTTACTTACTTGGAATAAAATTACCTGTCCTACTTCCAGAGGTCAGACTGAATCAAATTAGTTCTAGTTTATGCATCTTAAGGTGGGAAAAATTATCTGGCTGAGATTAATTTTAATTATCTGAAGGAAGCAAAAATATATTTCACATTTGGACCTGCCTAGTTTTTAGTATTTACAGCCATTTTATGAGGATTAAATTTGTAGAACAGCCCCCCGTAAGAGGTGAAGATATGGGATTAGTATGCACGAAGAAAATGTTTCATATTGTGACCGTGAATTAGTTTTGAGGGATTTTCCTTAGGTGTGGTAACTTGTACATGTGCTATCGGGCAATACTGCTTTTTTCAGTATTTATCATTTCGTGAAAGTGTAAACAACCAATTTTTATTGCGCTTCAAACATGTCGCGCTTTCGAATAAAAAACAATATTTGTGGGAAGTTTGTGTGAGTACTGCTTTCGTAGTTTTAAAAGTGATTTCGACATTTAAGACAAAGAATGTTCGGTCCAACCAAAAAAGTTTGGAGATCAAGAGTTTGTGGCTTTATTGGCAACATCATTAATGATTGACGAATCAGCCATTCCCAAGCATTTAAAAGCCATTGGAATGATTCAAAAGCAATGAAATTGGGTCCCATACGAATTGAAGTCGAGAGATGTTGAACACCGATTTTTCACTTACGAACAATTGCAAAATAAAGGGTTTTTACATCGTATCGTCATTGGCGAGAAAAAATGGATCCATTACGATAACTCGAAGCGAAAAAATCCTGGATTTTTTCCGGCCAACCATCAACACCAACGGCAAAGCTTGTCACCATGAAAAGCTTATGCTATGTATTTGGTGTTGTTTATTATGAGTTACTAAAATCGAATGAAACCATTGCCAGTGGCCCTTATCGAACACAATTTATGAGTTTGAGCCTAGCATTGAAAGAAAAACGGCCACAATACCTCGAAAGATACGACAACGTAAAGTCGCTCAACCATACGTAGGAACGCTGGAATAGGAACTCCTACCCTATCCGTCGTATAGGGTAGACATTGCACCTTCCGATTACCACTTGTTCTGATTGAAGACTCACAGCCATTCTTACGGTGATGCCAAAAATTGGGTCGTTTCATTCATTGCAGCAAAACATGTCGATTTCTTCCGACGTGGAATCCGTATGAGGCCAGAAAGATGGGGAAAAAAGTCATAGGTAACGATGGACAATACTTCGGATAATGTATAAATTCATTTGGTTACTTTGGCTTAAAAATAGAAAAAAAAAAGAAACCTTAAGAATTCAAAACATTTCACAATTTTAGGGTGATTTTTTCGTCTCTGTTGCGATATTTGTCGATTTTAAAGTGGTTTTGGGTTTACTTTGTTTATGAGCCCCTTAAAGAATGAAAGTATGGAGTCAGCTCAGGAAAAATGTTGGATAGTAAGACTGAACGGGTTTCGGCAATACATTTCATCGTTCCAGCGGCTCTGGCAAGCTTTGTTGATTTTCAGGCATTTTGCGTGCATTTTGTAGGGGTGCCCCCTGAGGGAAATATTTTGTGTGTCTACCAAGAATGAAGTGAGTCAAGTCGAATATCTTTTAAAGTGACATATAAGATCCTTAGAACATTTGTACCAGACAAAAAATTGCCACAAATATGGGTTTGTAGTTCTTAGCACAGAGATGCAATTAAAAGAAGACAATTGATTGAAGCGAATTATTGGAGTCGATTTTAATATATTGTATTTACATATATCCCATAAAAGACGTAAAAGTATTTCAAAACATAAACATGCGGAGTCAACATTGGAAAGGTCGGCTCTTTACAAAATGCTATACAGATTAGTCTCTTAGATCGTGCACATACAAAATGAAATCAATGTAAAAAAACCGAAACATATAAGATGTTAAGTGAAATTGAAATGTGAAATGAATGTGCACAGAAAAACAAAACATGTGAAAATAAGTAAAACTCGTGCGAAAGAAAATATAAATAAATGTGATGCGAACGATGCACATAGAAGAGAGATAAAATTCCCCAAAAAAGAATTAATTCAACCATTCAATTCGTAACAGATATGTATGAATGCATATGTAGTGGACATATTTTATTTATAGTGAATATTATATTAGTACGAACAAAAAGATATATAGTAGTAAAGACATAGAACAGATAATTTATAGAAGAGAGACTATAATTAAAGTCAACCTGAAGTTGACTCTAACACTGTGTACATACCTTCAACGTTGACCTCAATGTCGTCCAAACGACCGCCGCTGTGATTAATAACAAAGGAATTGGTCTGATGTACAGGCCCTGGACCGCCTAAAGAAACTTGCGGACCAGCCATGCCACCACTTATCATGACTGTAATCGGACAACCGGGTACAGGCATTTTATTGAATGATACATTAATGGTGTGTTCGCATGCTTCTGTTGGTACAAATGAAACCGAAAATCTGCAAAAAAATGGTGTGAGAGAGAAAAGTCAGTCACAAAGTAAAAATTTTGTTTGTGAAAATGTTTCAACTTCATTTCAACTGCTTACCTTGCACTACCCTGTGGATGTACTTGTGTTGGTATATTTTGTCCCTTTGCCGATATTGTTATCTCTAAATTACCCTCACCCGCATCACCAGCATCGACGGTAAATTGTACTGAACGTCCAACTGTACCACGCGACACACTACCCACTACCACTTTGGTGGCATCATATGATTTTGCCAAAAATGGTGTACCCTGCACCGGGAAGCCATTATATTCCACATTTATGGAGTGACCACCGACGGTGGTGGGTGTAAATTCGGCCGTGAAACCAGCATGTATATCACCAGTAACACGTACTGGCAACTCGCCATGCGGCCCACGTACACTGACCGCCAATTCGGCCGCCCCACCACCACTGACAGTGATGTGAAATGAGGCAGGTCGATTAACTGGTATCAATTCCAAATTGGTCAGATTCAACATAACACGCGATGTATCCGCAACAGCGCATATAAATGGACAGCCACGTACTGTCTCACCATTGAATTTAATATCGATCAAATGGGATTTGGCTTGTTCCGGTGTAAATGAGACAAGGCATCGCCCACCGCCTACGACTTGTACATGATTTGGTACTTCGCCTTCATTGATTGATATTTCCAATTGTCCCTCTCCAGCTGCACTCGCATCGACACGGAACTGGCATGGCTGTCCGACAACACCGCCATTCACATCTGTCACTTGTATTAGGCTGGCATCGTAGACCTTTGCTATCAAAGGGCCACCAGCTATTTTTGTTCCATTAATCGATGCTTCAATGATATGCGTACCCACTTCGTTGGGTACGAATTCAATGCGTGCAGCACCATTTGCCGCCTCATGGGTGACTCTGGCATTCAGTTTAGACTTGTTTGGTGTCAAAACTGTTGCCATGCACTCGCCTTTTTGTAGGCTTTGTCCAGGAGGCGGCAGTATCTCAAAAACCGCCGGCGTATTGGCTGGTACGAGGCGTGTCGATTCGCCTAATGCTGTTAAACCGGGGGAAGACATTATCTCAACGTGCCACGGTGAACCTGTAAGTGAAGAAAAACAAAAAAATTGAAAAATTTCGTTGGAAATAAATAACTATAAATGTAATTGTAATGGCAATTGTAATAATAAGCTTAAAAATAAAATAAATAGTGGGCAGTACAAACTCAGAGGAACCATGGTCGAGTTTCTCTTTCGGTACTGCGCATGTGCGCATGTTGAATTCGGACCGTTTAAGAAGGCAGCTTATGTTAGTGGATTCCGATTGACAGAACATCACATCAGACCTGTCCAAAAATTTTCAGATTTTGAGATTTTCTACTTGCCATAGTTCTCTTAAATATTTTTCCCCTCTAAAAGTTGGTTTTAAGGATCATTAATTGGTATAACAGATATTCCGGATTTGTGAACTGAATACAGAGACTCAGATGGGTGAATGTTTTAACTGTAGCGTGATAAAGTCATCTTTAAGTCAACCGAACACTTTGCACTTTGGAAGTCAAAAATACACAAGGAAACATAATAATTTGAGTGGCATTAATTATTACACTTTTTATCACTTCTTTCTAGTCTTTCTCTTTTTCTGAAATTCATGCTACAATGAGCGAAAAAGTAGAGAAGCCCTATATTCCTCATATCGATTTACATATCTAGCCATTTCTCGTTATTTGGTTATATGATGATGATGAAGATGGTAACGATGTGGTTTTCCCGAGGCATATAATTTAAAACCTTGCACCATTGTTGCATCAATAAGATTCAGTTATTTAACAACAACAACAATTTCAACGGTTCGATCGAAGAGAATGTTGTTTAAATGGCTTAAAGACAGCAAGATGCAGCAGGTGCTTATATGGATTTATAGCTAACAATGTTTAGAATTGAAGTAGCAATAGCCGAAGCAATCACAAGGAAAATTACAATAAATCTGTGATAGCGTTATGAAAAAAAAACCAATAATGACGACTTTCGAAAATAGTAAAAGGAGATGTTGGACAAGAAGTAGCCAAGCAAAACAATACGAGTCAACTATGATCATAACTTCATTTACTGCATCAACAACAATAATAATAATGACAATAAACTACAAATTTTAGGAAGGTAATTCTGAAGGAAAGTATAATAAAAACAACAAGAACAATATAAACACCATAAACATGACCAATAAAATCACTATGACTAACAGGAAAAATTGTTGGAAAAAAAAATTGAACAATAACAATAACTGTAAGAAGAAGTTAACAACTAAAACAGAAACATTTAAAAAGTTTACTTTCTGTAATATCGAAGCTTAGATACTCTACGCTTTGCAAATATTCAACTACAACTTCGAAAAGAGATTATTTTTGTGATTTTTAATTCGATGATGCCCAATTTCAAATATACTTGCTTGCTAGCAAAATAATTATATACGCAAAGTTTCAGTCCCATATTTTGAATTCTTCGTATTCAATGTCTAGATGTACCCGTTCAAAAACATACTTTTGTATGGGAAGTAAGTGTAATTTTGATGCGATTCCACTCATTCACGAGATCGTCTATTTTTTGCTAAATATAATCTTATATACCAATTTTCTGCAAGATTGCTTTATAATTATGACAGTTAATGTGTACACAGATTGCCAGACACACAGAAAGACTCGACCCGGACAATGATTCTGATCAATAATAACACTCTGAGGCAAAAGTAGAAAACTTTTTTTTAGAGGGAGTGTCCCAGAATACCGTTTTCTTCCTCAGGGATAGATTTTTTTCTTACGAAAGAGGCAATTTCGGAGCTATTTATCTCAAAAACAGGGGGCTTAGGGTAGTTTTGTTGTTTTATTTTTACCCGGGGAACATTTTTCTAAAATATTCTCTGGTGTTTTTCCTATCCTTATAGACCCTATGAAAAGATTTACTCAAAAAACCATGCGTTTTTCTCTTTTTTCGTACCATAGCGCAGAATTCTAGAATTCTTAGAAAATAGCCTCAGATTCAAATTCTTTGACCTCTTCGATAAGCCTTTGTTGATCAGGATTGAAAATTCTTGCCTCACAGTGTAATTATATGTAGCTACTTTTTCCTTGTATTACAAACGGAAGCTTAAACTGCACTTGACACTTGTCGGTAGGGTATAAAAATGGCAAATAAACGGAAGATATCATCATCATCATCATGATCATCACCAATGACAACAATATTAACACCAAGATGAGAATCATAAGAAAATTGCAGCATCATCGTCATCATTATTAATAAGAGCAACAACAACAATAACAATAGTATCTATAATAAGTACAACACTGCAGCACTAAGATCGAAAATCATGATCATATTATTATCAACATCACTAACATTATTATCAGACATAATAACAATAAGAACAACAACAACAACAAAAACAACATTAGTAATAATAATAATGATGTAACCGAACCATATGAAGAAATATAAAAGTCAAGTGCAATCGTAAATATCTTAAAGTGATAGAGCAGCAATATCAACAGCAACAACTACATACATTAAGTATGTAAGTGGAAAAAACAAGAACAATCACACACGGATAATAGAGCAGTCAAATGCTATTATCATCTTTCTTCATTGTAATTGTAAAAATAACAACAACAATAATAACAACAACCATGTAATTATACTTAAGAATAATCAAGGCAAGGGTTACTTACTTACACAACATCTTTTAGCCTATAAATTGCATAAAATATGTATTAGCATAAGTACTTGCAACATGCAAAATCATTTTAATGCTCTATCTCTTTCAATCTCTTTCATTTTCTACAATATCTTTATATTTCTATATAGCTATATACTGAGACAAGTGAGTACATATGTATAATTATATATCTATGCAAATAATGGCAAGAAGAATTTAACCGTCGTCATCATCACCACCACCACCATCATAGTACCATTCAATCAACGAAGCATAACTATCCATACTTTTGCACTGAAGTAGTCATATTTTGTAAAAATGAAAATCATTATCCATGTCTAGCTACATATACACCTATGATGGACATTTGATGATGGCTATGAATACTACAGGTAATGTATATATTTATACATTGGCAGATAGTAGTGCAATGCCCACCCCACAATTTGCATTCACACAGACGGCAGGTGCAATGTACAATAACGCTCTCATGTATTGCGAAGAAAAGATAGAGAGAGAGAGAGAGAGAAAGAGAAAAAAAAATTTATTGTAATTGTGTTGAAAGTATTTTTGCGGATTTTATATCATCATATCAAATAAGAAATGATAGTGGCTGCAGCTAAAGCAACAATAAGTGCATAGCAATGTGAAACCATGTTTGACCATGACTGTTGCTACTTGTTGCTTGCTACTTGCTACTCTTGCTACTCTTGCTTTGCCACTTATAGTAACTACTTTTACTTTACATACAAGTAAATATATCTACTTATGTGCTTGTGTGGATATAATGAAAAATTGAAATTTTGTGGAAGAAATAAGTAAGTAAATCTATATGAAAAGAAGAAGCAATACAAGTACGTGGGAGCATAGAAACAAATAAAGATTTAAATTCTTAGTATTTTAACAATTACTTGCCATTCATTCGACACTATAATATTCACACACACACACACACACACATATATATATATATTTAACGTAAAGTAAGTGATAGTAAAAAAAAAATGCCTTTACAGCCTTTCAGGTGTGACTGAATTAAATGGTAGCATTGACTACGTTATTTTCACTTTAAGATAATTTTACACTTTGATAAGGAGATAAAGTACATAAAGTGTACAACATTTTACTTTTCATAAGCAACTTTGATTTTCAAATTGTAGATATATTCCATTTAGCTTAGGTTAGGTTATGGGGTTGCCCTCTCTCTGATAGGACACACTTAGGCCAGAAAGGCCCATTGTGATACCACCGAGCTTCTCTTCCAATACTGTTGTGCCGGTTCCGAATGGCAGAACCCTTGTGACATCACTTTAACTTAGTTTTGCCACAGAGCTGAGCTACGGCACCCACATATATTCCACTTACAGAAGCTTAATTTTCTGTTGATTGGATTCGATTGTATTATTGCGGAAAATATAATCACAATATTTGCATATGAAAATATACGATATTTAAGTAAAGGGTGTTTAATCTTTGCTTCATGAGATCTTTCCATATCAATATTTATGGTTTGACAGATGACAATTGTCAAACTGCGTTGACATTTCTCTTCAGTAAAATTTCCCATTTTATCATGAATCTTCAACGCCAGTACAACGATTTCAAATTGTGGAATTTTATTTTCAAAAAGATAATTTTGTTAGCGAAGTTCATAGAGCAATTCGTCTATTTTATGATCGGCATAATTTCTGGTTCAACGGTTGCGGTAATAAACAAAATTGCCGAATATGGAGCGATGACAAACCTCAAGTTGTTATTTAATCATGATTACATCTATTAAAACTGACTGTTTGGTGTGGTTTACAGGCTGGCGACATCATTGGTCCTAATTTCTTTCGAAATGAGGAGGGAGCTGCCGTTACGGTGAAAGGCGAGCGTTATCGAGCAATGCTACATGACTTTTTGTTTCCACAAATTGATCAGTTAAACATCGACAACATTTGTTTTCAACAAGATGAGACTACATGGCAATCGAGTTATTGCAAAATCAATTTGACGAGAATATTCTTTCCAGAGGCGGTTCTGTTTATTGGACTTCTCGATCGTGTGATTTAACGCCTCTTGAATACTTTTTTGTGAGGCTATGTTAAGTCATTGATTTATGCCGATTTGCCAGCAATTTGTGAAGCATTGGAAGCCAATATTCAAGCTATCATTGACGAAATAGGTCCAGATTTATAAGAACAAGTTGTCAAGAATTGTTCTAATAATATTTAAAATATAAATGGAATGAAATTATCTAACAAATTAATATGAAAAAAATTTTTATTCCAATAATATTTCTTTCTTTAATTTGGTTTCGAAGTTCTCAAGCTCTTAAAAAAACACCCATTACTTTATGTGAAAACATTTGAGATTTATTTGTTGAATTGCAATTAAATATATAAATCCATTGGGATCATCAGCAAAGACATTTGTTTTATCAGTGCTGCCAAGGTACGACTGAAAAGTAAATATGTCAAATGATTCGAATTAATCTAGGTTTTTCAGATATTTATGTAGTCCATAGTGCCTAGAGTGACAGCGAATACTCTTCAATGTTCTTCAATTTTAAAATTAAAATTAGTCTATCAATTTTAATCATGACTTTTTTAAACTTTGCACTTTAAATCAGAATTAGAGCTACTCTAATTCGTTGATGCAAAAAATATCAACGATAACATCGAGTAATGGAAAATAAACAAAATTGTTTTACTAAGAAGCAATGTAGTAGAGAAAAAAACTATTACTAGAATTTCATATGCATATATTTTCACAATTGTGTGTAATAGTTGGCAAACTTTCTATGAACAATCAGTTGAACCCACTTATACTATTACTATATGAACTATGTAGTTCATGGAGCATTGTAAAGTGAAGTCAAGTGCATATATATACGGATTTAGAAAGCTAATTTTCTTTCTTTTTTTTGTACAATAGTTATACTAAATACTTGTAATAATAGGTACCTATTTGCTTTACTGGATGAACTTCCATTACAATTCTTAAGTTATTGATGTGCCTAAAGGAAAATTCACAAGAGAAGAGAAAACATTAAATATATTATCATATATATTTTCATGTCTTATGCGTTGAGGGCTGTGGGAATTTCGACAATGAAATGTGATTATTATAATTTCTAAATCAACCTCAACATTTAGATGTTGTTGTACATATTATGTGAAGCTGCCATGTGAGTTAAGAGTCAACTTAAGCTATTACGATATTATTGCAGCTACTTTTTCTTGTCATTGTTGCATGTATGTACTTGAAGTGTATTGTTTTGGTGGTAAATAAGAGTGTAATAACCATGTAACAAATACTATTAGCACACATTTAAATTGTTGTATAAAATTTAGGTTAAAAATGTACTTTTTTTCATATATCAATGCATAGGTACATACATACATTTGGGTATCTGGGATGTACTTGAGTGTATTAAATTACAATAAATTGTGGACTAAATTATAGAAACAATTTATTATGAAAATTATTATAATATTATCATTCTACTAATTTGAGTTCATATGAGAAATTAGCATTAATCAAATGGATCACTTGATGGACTAATTTTGAGCACTTAGGCAATTATTAATATATATGGAATAAAGAAAATAGAATGTACAACAATGTAAATGTAAATAGGTAATTAAATGAATTTCAAGAAATTTTGAAATTAGAAATTGTTACATAATATTTTTTTAAAGGAATGGCAAAGTACATACTTCAAATATAAGTAAATAAGTCACTTGTATGTTATTGTTGTATGAAATTGCTTTTCTTTGTAGCTCATAAGTTTTCACATATTTTGTGTAGTTTTTTTTAGGTACAGGAAGTTCCTATTGTCAACTAGTGAATATCTTAATTAATTTTAAACATTTATTACAAATCACTATGTATTAGTCATACAACTTTACACTTTTTAGATATTTTAATAACTTAATAGGACTTTATTTGAATGAGTGTCTAATATTGATATCGTTAAATATTTATTATTATTACTTATTATTGTATTAACATTTTTGATGATACTGGCAATGAACTATATACATTTTTTTTTGTAATTTGAGAGATATTTTACTTATGAGAAAATAATAGGTGACTTCACACTAAGCTTGTTATTTTGTTACTTGGTCGTTTTTAATGTGTACATATTTTCGAAAATTACAAAATTGTTCAATTTTACAAAAATGAAATACACACAAAAAACTACCAAATATCGGACTAATGAAGAAACTAGTTACTTGGTGTGAAATCACCTCTGGTAGCAGTTATATTGCTTAAGGTAAAGCAGTATATGTTACTATACGGTAATTGTCTACATGACAAATATTCTAAGTTTACAGATAGATCAAATATTGATGTGTAAGTACTGACACATACGCTTCTACATTCGGTTCGGTACGTACGGATAAGGTGAATTAAATATTAGGTAATTAGCAAAAAAGAAATCTGTACACATTATTGACAAATGACTGGAAGGCCAATTGTAGAAAATGTCTATAAAATTGTGGAAATCGTAGAGACTGACAGTTATGTGAGCACTATCTTGGTTGTGCAGGAGCTAAACATTGCACATAATTTCCTTTGGACCCACTTCAATATGGCTGAATACAAAAATAAGCTCGATTTATGGGTGCCAAAAGAAGTTAATATAAAAAATCTCATGCATTGAATATACAGTAGCAAATAGATATTGAATTGCAACAAAATCAACCCATATTTAAGGCGCATAGTCACACATGATGAAAAGAGAGTCACTTACAATGTCAAGTGAAATGGTCGTGGTGGAATCGCGGTGAGCCTGCGCAAATAGTGGCCGAGCCATAATTGACGCTCAAGAAGGTTTTGCTGTGTGTTTGGTGGAATTGCCAGAGGGTCTTCTACTCTAAACTGTTTCCCTACGGCCATAATCTTAATCTGTACTGTCAACAATGGGATTGTTGAATCGCTCAGAAGTTTCCGTTCTCGATAGTGACTCGATAGAAGCTCCGTGAGTTGACAACATTTTGAATGAAATGTTGCATATTTGATCTAAATCGGATCATTGTAACCATCTTTAATAAAACCTTCAATTTCATACAAAAAGGCATGCTTCTCTAGCAGTCTAACGACTAGCAATTATTTGCGTTAAATTTAGCATAAATTTGTAAGCGTTACATAAACGCATGTTAGTAATTTTAAATAATTGTATAATTTTATCTTATGAAATAATTTCAAACTATAAGTAATTACTATGTGCGTTAGTAATTGTAAGTAAAAAAATGAATCAACTGCAATAACTGTGAGGTAATAATAAATAAATTATTTTTATATAAATTAATTATAAAGCTATTCTAATAATAACACTACTTCTGAATTAATTTTTCATAAACTAATTTCTTTTAAAAGTTATGATTATATGACTTTGAGTTTTGTAGTATGAACTTCAAAATCATAAAGGGAATGAAGGTGAACATTGATTACAAGCCTAAGTACAAATTTGTATGTACAAAGCAGTTATATGATAAAGTACTAATAGTTAATGTTATATAAACTTTTGTTGATATGTAAGAGTATATAATCTAACTCAAGGTCATAACATAAAATGAATGTAAAACAAGATTTAGGTAAGCAAGTTAAATTACATGTATGGCTGTTACATGAAAAATAATAAATAAGTAGCATTTTGGATGATTTTCCTATTTTGGCAAAAATGTTTTATTTTTTACTTAAGTTATAGGATGTTCAAGCTAAAAATATTTGGAGTCCAAGAGCAACAACAACAACATTTGGTGTCAATATTGCTTCAAATTAGCGACGAATCGCTTCGATCCAAATTATGCGATGATACTTCTACCTTTCACAAGGTAATCTGAGTGAATTATTTTATGTGAAATCGACAAAATAATATTTTTCCATATTTGCCATCTATCAGTGTTTTGGAAAGAAACACAATATAAATTTGCCTCTTTGACAGTGGGATATAAAGACAATTATTGGTGTATGCTAGCTTCGAACTGCTTGATTTACAATAATATTTTGTATTTTTTACTAAAATGATATTATGCATTCGCCTTTATTTTATCCAAGAGCCAAAAGAGCCACTTCAACATCGAATGGGACAACAATACTTTAAATGAAAATTACTTTATTTTATATTTGCTTCAATAGAGCACTACGAATATACCATAAATGTACATAAATCAACAATATTATGTGTACCACGGTACAAGTAGGTATGCAAGCAACGATAATTGAGAGAAAGAAAATTAAGAAATAATCATTTAAAAAGTATAAATATACCATTAAATTAAACATAAATATTTTTTATGCGAAAAAATCATGTTAATAGTATACAAAATATATTTTTAAATAACCATAGATAATTGAGTTATTAAATTATTTATATAAATACCAGTTGCAATGTAAATAATACAAATTAGCAAAAAAAAAAAAAAAATTAAAATATATTTAAAAAATAAATAACATTAAGTAGGTAGTACGTACTAACACATTATTAAAAACATTTTTTTTTCCTCGAATTCCAATCCTCTTATTTCTTTGCACTTTTAATTTTCTTGTTTATGTATTTTCATTATTTGCTGCATTGATAGTAATCGCATAATCGGATTTTCTACTGCCACATTACGCATTTTTCTACTGAAACAAATGCACATTGCCGTATTTTCTACCATTAAAGCAACAACTACATATTTCTTTCAGCCATTATAAAATTGCCAATCAACAATCTTACATATAAACGAACATTTTTTCAACCAACTGTGCAACAATGATAATTGTCATAATTTCACCTTTATTTACACCAACATGTTGTTTTCATCAGATTGACAATAGTAAATAGAGGTACAGATTTAGCAAAATAAAAGAAATTGTCATGTTAGTTAGTGTTTAGCTAAATTGTTAACACATTTCACATTGCATTGATTTGGTAGCTACGACAACAATACTACCTAACAAACAAATTGCAACATCAACACTAACAACCTTAATGATAGTCTTCTACTTCAGTTAATAATCGTAGCAACAAATTTGCTGCTTCTTTCACTTTTTCTAAAGAAAATTTTCTTTTCAACCGATTATTAATTGTGCGAAAAGAAATGGAATGAAATGTGAAGAGGAAAATTTTCATATTTGTATATTATGGTACATGTAATTTTTCCAATTAAATTTATATTCATCATCATTATCGATATAACTATAGCCACCATAATTATGATCATTATGACCAATATCCATAGCATAGCATCATCATGTTAAATATTGCATGATGTTATGCTGTAAATTCATGTAAATGGTGGTGGTATACTTGTTTTTATTGTTATTGTTGCTTATACCTAATAACTACTATATTTATTTGTATTATTTTTATTATTGAACGCAATCAGTCAGTGTGAAGAAAAAAAAAACAAATGTTTCTTCAAGTATTGTGAATACTCATGTTTATATACAAATGTTGCTATGATTTGCAAGTGCAAGTATACATTTTCATTTTCTAAAGAAAAAATTAATATTGCTGTTAATATTGTATGTAGAAGAAAAAGAAAAGAAAAGTAGATGTTTGGGGGGAAAATTAATTTTTTTATTGCAAACATGGGCTTATAAATTTTCGACCTTACGTACATGGAAATATGTATTGTACATGGTGGAGGGAGCAACATCTTATTGATATTTGATTGCACTATCATGCGACAGCTGGGCTAACAAGTTACTTGTCAAAGGCTTAGTTAAGCTAAAAAAAAAAAAAAAAAAAACTAAGTTGCAATTGTCACCGTTTGTTGTTGTTGTTTTTTGGCTGTTGTTATTTCTATTATTTGGCTTCCAAATTCTTGTAAATATCATTCAAAAGCAATGTTATATATATAAAAATTCAAAGGAAATTTAAAAAAATATATATTATTTATTAGAACAATTATTTTATAATTCTCTATTTTTACTATTCTAAGTAACGAAAAAAAACGTAACTATCAAACGCTTAATAAGAAATTTGTAACAAGAAAAACAAAATGCATCCGAAAAATTGTAATGAAAACATTATAGAAAGAAAAAGAGAAAATAAGAATAATTAACATAAAGCATATTCGGGTAATTATTTTATAATTTTTTTTTGAGAGAACGATAAAACATAATCTTGTTTTTCATCAGCAATTCATGTGAATTTTGTTCAAAATACAAAGAACAATTTATATTTAGTATTACACTGTTTAAGTGAGGTTAAATATAATAAAAAAAAAAAGCAGAAAATTTGATTATTACATTAACGACACATCGTTCCAATAAATCGGTTAACAGTTTTTATGGCACTTTTTATGGCACTTTTACTTAGCACAGATAATTCATAGGAAATATTTAAAATTATACAATTTCTATAAAATTAAAATAAAAAATGTTAGTTATACAATAATTAATTGTTAATAATAACAAATAAATGTTATAATATTTTTTTTTTTTCAATTTGTAATTTTTATGTTCAAATACTTTCTTATTTGAGAGCAACCCATACATATATTGAATTACATATTATACAATACAAATACAATATGTATTAATCAACAAATTTTATTAAGAGAGAGAGAGAGACAAAAAAAAAAAAGTGAAAAAATAAAGTCAACTTACACATATATACGAATGAGCTGTTGTAATATCGTATAAGTAAGAAATATTGCAAATATATATTGCTGATTCATTTGGCAACAATTTATTGGATTAACATATAAAAGAGGTATTAAAGAGCAATGAAATAAAAATGAAAAATAAATTGCAAGAAACAATTTTATATTCGCTCTACATTTATTTTATATAAATTCATAGCTAAATCTATATTTTTTTATTTTTCCATTTCATATTAATTTAATTTTTTTATTCAATACCTACTTTTTTTTTCCTTATATTTGGCATAAGCAATATGCGATTTCAATTCTATTGTCGTGGAACAATTGCAATAATATTGTATTAAATAAATTGTACGAGCATTGTAATAAAATAAAAAAAAAAAAATGCAGAAAAAAAATATTACAATTTTAACTAACAATCATGCTAGCATATTGACCCTCAATCCACACCTACTATATTTACCTATACTACATTCATATTGATGTTGTCTTGCTCCACACCTATACACCTACATATGCCTGTAAATAGCAGTGTAACGTCAATGTTGTTTGAGCTCAACTCTCTGCTAAGAAGTTGCCAAACCATAAAAAGGTAACAAACAATAAACAAATAAGCACATTAAATAGTCTAAAGCCAAATAAAGGGTGTGCCTATGCGAGAGGAATATATTGGATGCCATTGCACAGTGGGCAATGGCACACTACCCTCTTGCGTTACAGTAATAGGCTGTCCTATACAGGAAGACTAATCTAAAAACGAAAGACTCATTGTGTTGCCAGTAAGAAACGAAAAAACCGAAAAGAGTTTTGAACAGAGGCAATACATAGTAGACGAAAGTGGACAATATCCCTAGTTGACGGTTCTGTAAGGTTGCTGAAAAAAAAAGGCTTGCCTATAACTCAAAAAAGCTGGACGAAAGTCACTTGTTGGTGTTCACAATGTGTACGAATGTCTGCCAACAAATGGGCTGTCATGAGTGCGACTGTGTCACTTATCTTAATGTAGCTTAATGTTATTATGTATTTGGTTCGCTTTCTGTTGAGGAATAGTCATATTTTTCTTCAAGTTACGCACGAACTTCTACGTATTGACTTTGCAAAGAAAATGGTGCTCAGAAAAGCCTAGCGGAATATTAGCAACTTTACGAACGGCAGAACCTTTGTGTCATCATTTTTTCTGAGCTTTGTTACAGAGCTCTTTTAGAAGCTTTTTCATGGAAAATTGTTACTGCCGAAAGGATTTCGAAATGCCTGCCGATAGATGGGTACCGTTCGAAAGAAAAATATTTTCAATAAAAAAGTTGTGCTTCAGACAGGGTAAGGGATCGATAGGAGAGATACAAAAGTGATCGGCAAGTCGAAAATTCAGTTTGAATCTTATTGATTTTAAGATGATTCCACTTTCAATTTAACTTAGAGAGATTTGTATGTATATTCTTTAAGAGAAGCTCGACCAAACATAAGCTGCTGGTGCCAAATAATAGTGTGTGAGTTTAACTTGTTTCAGTGGCATAATTTTAGATGATTTGAAGGGACATTCCTACTCAATAGAGCTTTAAATAATTATTGAAATTATTGAATGATTGAAAAAATCTTTGAAAATTATGTATATTGTTTTTTCCGAAAAAAAGACACCCTTTACATACATACATAAATTGTATGTCATTGCTTTTATGCTTTTACGTGGTTTGATAATATAATTGAATATATGTATTTTTTCTTTTATTTTTGGCCAATTTACCATATTCTACTATATGCATCGTTACATTGTAATGCTGGTATTTTATTTATGTTAGCTGGCGCACCTGATTTACCATTTAGTATGCTCATATACATATATATGTAACGTATATAGTTATATTTGTATAGGCATATGTATAGGCCTCTTGTTTAGTAACCTTTTTCGATGCCTATTGGTTGGTTAGCTTACAGTTTTGAGTTCAACGCTATCGTTGTCATTTATGTCGTGCTGTCATTATGGTCATTATGAAAACAGCTGAAATTGCCAAATGTGCTGTTATTGCAGCTGTTAAATAAATACACATTTACTGCTGATACCGTTGTATTTAGTGAATAATCAGATGCATGCACAATAATTGTAAAGAGTAAATTTACAAGTATTGACAAAATGCTACGCATGGTAAATTAATAAATAAAACTACAGCTGTATTTATGCGACACACTGTGATCGCATGCCTTTGTTTTTACTATGATTGTGCCTATTCGTATTGATTTCATTTGATTTTGAGTCAATTGTGAACATATTAGTGTACACAAAATGATTTACACATTATCGATAGGCACAACCATGTAGGTTACAGTGACTAGGAGGCTAAATAGTTGACTCTCTTCGACTTCCAAGCACCATGAACTATTTTAGTAAATTTTTGTATATTATGCATTTTAATTATATATAATAAATAATTGAATATTTTCAATATAAAAGTACTTTTATATTTATTTTAGCTAATTGTAATAAAGTAATAATATTTTGGCATACCATTGTAATGCATAACAACTTCTTTAGGGAAGCCACGTAAATAGAAAACTGAAGACTGTGCATTTCTAATTCTGATTTTATTCCCAGTTAGCCTGTTTTATAAATAATATATTTTATTATAAGCTTATTTAGAACATTTACCAGCTTTTAGCAATATAATTGCTCTTCTCTTTCTCTTTAATAAATATGTCAGCTGGTTCAAGCTTAAACATCATAATGTATTAGCCCCATTAAAATATTGTTATTATTATTATTATTACTTGTTAATTCTATGCAAATGTGAATTTTGACATATTTGGAACACATATTTAATACAAATGACTAATTAGGTATACATGTACGCCTCAAGCATTCATAAGTATTACATGCCCACGTATAGGTATATGTAGGCAAAACCCTTCCAAATGAGTAGGTACAGATACAAATAAAACCGTTAAAAGAAATTGTAAGACAAATAAGAAATAGCAGCAGCAATTAGAATGCGAAGAAGAAAATGTAGGGAGCAAATAAACGGAAATTTCTATAAACATAATAATAAGACAAAAAAAAAAAATCAAATAAGAAAATAAATAAAAAACAGTTAACAGCGCTAAATATATTGGCAACGCATTATACGTATACATACATATATGTATTTATAAAAAATAAATATGTGGCACTTAAAGCCCCAAAGGGCTCATTGGCCGAGCTTCTCTCCCATTACTGTTGTGCGTCTTAAATTTTGGACAGTATTAGAATGGACCTACTTATTTTAGCCGGTTCCGAACGGCAGAACACTTGTGACATCACTTTTTCTGAGCTTTGTCACAGAGTTCTTTTTTTTTTTTTTTTTTTTTTTAGAAGCTTTTTCATGGCAAGTTGTTACTGTCGGAAGAATTGCCAATTGCTTGCCGACAGGTGGGTACCGTTCGAAAGAAAAATCTTTTCGATATTAAATTTGTTATGCATCAGCCGGGTATTGAACCACGACCTACAGATCAGAAGGCGAACACACTAACCACTGAGCTACGGCACCCACATATATGTATTTAAGTGTACACATATGTAACGCATGAATATGTACTTATTTCTTCGGGTAAATAAAGTTTTTTCCATTCAGCTTGAGCAATGCATGAGAGAGTACTCGTATAAATAAATAAATTCTTTTACAAATTAAAGTGTAAAAATAAATTCAAATGAGAGATCAGAACATAAAGCTATAAAAGCAACCTAACAATAAATAGATGCAGTTACAGCGGATGTAGTAAGACTTTATCTTCCTTTCACATACACTTAGTACATGTGTAAACATAATAATATACACATATGTTTATGCATATATTATAAATATGCTAATACATATATTGTACTTATACAGGGTGTATGCTATGAAGAGGACAACATCAAAAAAATTGTATTATAAAACATTGCATAAAGAGGTGAAAAAAAGCTTACCCTTGGAAGTATTGTTTTATATATATTTGAAAATATTATTGCTGCTAAGATTATATATATTAAATTTCGATTAAAAAATATGCAATCTGCTTTCGTTTCATATATTCCATTGCATAATTATTATTTCTAATTTCTAGAATTAATATCTACTTCCAATCAAAGGGCTCTTTAACCTCTAAATATCATACTTGAAAATTAAAAATATTCATATTTATGTAGTTCTGATAAAACGATTATACAAAGCTCTAATTAAATTTATATAAAAGCTTCGAGCAATTATTATCATCAAGGTGTTATTCTATTAAAATTGATCGAATACTTCGAACATACTCATGTTGTAGGCAGTATGGATCATTCATTATTTCATTAATAATCTGTCGTTTATTATTGGCATTAATTTAAATTTTAATGATGAAATCAATTCAGGTGCAGCAGAATTTTACATATGACTAATAATGTGTATACGGTATCACTTTTGATGTTCATCCAAAGTGAATCACATAGAGTGAAATTATTCAGAACAATTTGTACTCCGACTGCAATGAGGATGAATCATCGGTTTGAGGAATAAATCTTTCATCAAAAGTTGGTAGTTCGTCAATATGTTTCATTGATCATCTTCATTGTACACTTTGGATCAAATAAAAATTAACAAGACACATATATGTAAATGAACCTTAACTCCGAAAAGCACCCATGATTTTCCATGTTTAAATTATTATTAGGAACATTCTTTTGAAAAATATCACAAAATTCCAATCTTAATGATTATTTAGTAAAGTAGAGTATATATATATTTTTGGGATTAGCTGAATAAAACCACTTATATGGATGCCTTTTCGTCACTAAAGTAACATCGGTAAAGTAACATCAGTTAGATAACCTTGAACCAATGACCAATTATATTAAACTGCGAAAATGGCGGTGTTTAGATCACATACTATGAAAAGATGTAACGGAGGTTTGCCAACAAACCCTTGGACCCATTGGAGTCCGCAAACGGGGCCGTCCTAAGACTACGTGGAGAAGAATATTACAAAAAGAAATCGACGAATGTGGAAAATCATGCAACGAAATAAAGATGCTAGCAACAAACAGGACCAGGTGGAAATGCTTTATAGATGCCCTATGCTCCAGTGGGAAATACAGGATATGATGATGATGATGAAGATCAGTTAGAAGTAATGATTGTATTTTGAACGTGCTTAGGAGACCCCAATAAATATTTTCTATGGACTTTGGTGTTCTATACAATGAATATCATATACAATTTTTTTTTATGGAAGCATAAATTTCGAGATATCAATTTTTGAAATTTTTTATTTAACTTTTCTGAGATATTGTAGCCATTTTGAGCAGAACTCGACGACGAATAGTCGGATTTGAACCCTTGGAAGACTCTTTTTCAAACAGTTTTAAAATCGATGCAGAAACCTAGATGCTATTGACGCTAAAATTTTAAAACGCTAAATTTTGTTTTGGGGAAAATAAGTTTCTTTTTAATTTACCGGAATAGAAATATTAAATCACAAAGATAGGTCCATTTAAAAATTTTTTACTCAAAGCTGGACATTTTACAAGAAAAAAAGCCATTATTTTTTAAAATCTATGAATAAATGGTGAAGTTATGATTTTTGGGTGGGTGCCGTAGCTCAGTGGTTAGTGTGTTGGCCTTGTGATCTGTAGGTTGTTGTTCAATCCCCGACTGGAACATAACAAATTTAATATCGAAAAGATTTTTCTTTCGAACGGTACCCACCTATCATCAAGCAATTGGCAATTTTTCCGTTGACAATTTACCATGAAAAAGCTTCTAAAATAACTATGTGACAAAGATGGGAAAAGGTGATGTCTCCAGAGTTCTGCCGTTCGGAACTGGCTAAAATTAGTAGGTCTCTTCTAATACTGTCCAAAAATTTAACACATACACTAGTAATGGAGAAGCCCTTTGGGGCTTTAGGTGCCATATATATAATTTATTTATGATTTTTTTTAAATGAGAGAGTAAAATTAAGAATTTATTCGACTACTATCGTCTTTTTCATTATTCTGTTTTTATGTGCTTTGTTTCAATATAAAACTAATGCAGCAATTACTATTTTTGGATCAGTTATATTTCCGATGCCTCACTCTAATGCTGTTCGAAATATCGGATTCCCTGGTCTAGATTCCCAATATACGGACTCGTCAGGCGATAACGTCGAATGAAGTCCAAGCGATTTTGAATCTGAAACAGGTTTTGTCAGTCTGATTGAAAGGCATTTTTTGGGATTATATTATTGAGTTATTATGAGCATAATGCCTGCAATCTGGTGTAATTTAAATAATTTCTCAGAAAATTTCAGTAATAATCATCGGAAAAATCTTAAAGTGCCTATATATAAATAGACCTGCTATTCTCAATGATTTTGGTGTCAAGTAATCTAAAATATTTTACAGAAAATTTTAGTAAGACTGATCGAAAAGAAATAGCTCAAAGTTCGTATATATCAATAAACCTTGTCATACATGTCGGCAAGCTTCCATCATAGAGGAGTTTGCTCACTTTTTACCTTAAGATTGAGATACTTAGAAATTTAGTATAAAATTAGTTCATGTACACACCTGTGTGAATTTAACTGCGTTCAATTAACGTTGTAATTAATTTACGATGATGATGTAAATGTTGTTGTTGTGGTTGATCTTATTATTTATTATGATCAAGAATTTTTTTTTTCGGACGTAAGTATTCTATTGCTTTTGCTTCAAAGGCAAGAACAAAAAATAATATGTAATAATGCAAATGCGGGAAATTCTTGTGGTAAACAAAAAAACAACAAGAGATCACAACAACAACATGCGTAGCAGTAGTAACAACAAAAGTGAACGATAAATGAGTGCAGCAGCGCGCACGCGTATATGTGATTTTGTTGAAAACTATATGATTAACTGAAATTTGATATTAATATCGACGTAGTACGACGAATTGTAGTGGTAGTGGTATACGATTGTGTGCGTGTGTGTGTATGCTTAGAGTAATGAATGAATTGCAATCGTTGTGACTTTTCGATTGCCGGCGATTTGTATTCGTTTGATGCGGTAGGGTGACGACGATGAGAATACCAACAACACATACGATTGGACGATGATTGTAATAATTGGGGATGCAGCCAACGATAATAGCAGCGAACAGGCACCAATAATTTTGTATATTTTATGTAAAAATTTTCAATTTATTTATATATTGAATTTAATAATTTATATTTTTAAAATTATTATATTATTTTTTTTTTTTCAAATAATTATATTAATTTTTGTAGGTAATTTATAAATTTATTTATATGACATTTCTAAAAAAAAAAAAAAATTAAATAAATTTCAAGTAACAGCGGCGGTTTTAGACATACATAGGAGCAGCTTCTATTGAATTGCAGCAGCAATAAATATATAATTTATGATTATTTTTTTGTAATACAAATTATTTAACTGCTAAAATCAAGAATAAAGATTTTATTTAATAAATAAATTAAGGAAAAATAATCACAAATGATACAAAATTTCAACAAAAACAATTTTTTTTTCGAAGGGAGTGTTTTGATGGTAACGGTCATTTAAAGTTCACAATATTTTTCACATGAAAGCTGGTTCATTTCTATTAAATTTTCAATTACGCGCACTCTTTCGGTTGCACACCTCTATTTTAATGATTTTTTTTATTACTTGTGATTCTTCTTCTTTCATTTGGGTGCGTCATAAAACACAACCGCTACGCCTGCGTGCATTTCATATATATGCAAATACTGAATAGCACGGTTTTACTTTTATTTTTATTATTTGAATGATGGATTTTTTGTTTCTTTACATTTTATATTCATTTTATACGCGATTTTTCGATTTTACATATGCACGTTTACAGCGCATGCGTTTCTGCTGACCTATAGCCATCATTGATTATGCTCATTTATACATATGGTTTGTGCAGATTATGTTAAAAACCAGTTTTTAATTTTACATATACCTATGCAATTTTGGAGAGAAAAAAAAAATACGGTTTTTTTTTGTGTATTCTTTGTCGACAATTCAAATTAAGTATAAAGTCAAAACAAACGAAAAACTTGCTAATTGCGGAAAAAATCAGTTTCACTACTTTTTCCCGTTTGCTTTTAGTTGTTGTTATTGTTGTTGTTTTTTTTTTTTTTTTTTTTATTTTTTTTTTGTACTCTTTATATACACTCTGAGGACAAGTCATGCTCATATTAAAAATTGAATGGAGAAGAGAGCAAAAAACAAATGATAAACGCATAAAATTCGAACCGAAGCAAAGAATGTTGTCTGGAATGCAATTGTGAAAATATGTGCCAATGCCATTTACCTATAGTACCTGCACAGAATTATGCATGCATGTATATTTTGTATGTATATGTTTAGTTTAATGGCATTCACATTATAACTGACTAAAGTACTACTGTCCATACTCTGTCCATTTTACTATTACTAATATTACTACAACTACTACTATTACTATTACCACACATACATATATTGGGCACTGTAAGATCGTTGAAGCACAGAGATGGTCAGCAGATATGGCATATTACTATCTAATACTACTTGTACTGTTCATATGGGCATTTGCAGAGTATAGAAAAATAAAGCCAAAACAAGTTGTGATTTATTTTTGATTTTTAATAATATGGCATAATAGCGTATGTGACGTCACAGATACGTCATATACAACATGTACAAAATATATGCAATTTTTGATTGACTAATTTCGATCAATTTCAAGAAAAATGAATATCGAAAACGATATGGTGATGAAATTTTATAAGACATCTGAGAATATTGATATCATATCAAATATAAAATATGGATGAGATTGGGCAATTGAAAGTGCACCACCCATCTAACCCAAATAGACAATATCGGTTTTTCTTTTAAGGAAGAGTAAAACAAATATTCGAGTATTATTAATTTGTCTGTTTTTTTTTTCAAATTTGCTAAATCTTTTCCAAGAAATGCCTATAAATATGTACTGAATTAAGAGCTAGACTTTTATGGATTTATTATTATTATTATTATTATTATTATTATAATTTTTTTTTGGGATTTTGGTTATTAAGCACTAAATGAAAAAAACCAACATTAAATTGAAAATTCTTTTAGAAGCGTATAATTGATTCTTTATACTTTAAAGAAAAGCTGATTATTTTTTTTTTTAGAATTTATAATTTTTTTTCTCTTTGCTTTTCCAAAGTTATTACACTTCAAGATACAGAGTTCTTTGAACCGTTTGGTATGACGAGACTATCGTAAATTATGATTTTTAAATGGTGTTAATATTGGATTCAGCTTTTAAAATGCTTATAAAATGCTTATAAAAATGAAATTAAATTTATGTTATATATGAAAAATTTTCTCACATCTGTTGAAGCATTAACAACTACATATTATATATGAGGTAGATGAGGTACGTAATTAGTTAATATAAAGTTATACCCATATAAGATGATGTTGATGTGCATATTACTTATGACGAATTATCTTTATAAAAAATTAACGACTACTATTTTGTAGCTTATTATATCATATTACTTTAAATCGATCGAAATTATTGATATATGCATTGATATATTAGATGAACTTCTGTTTATTTTCAAAGTTTGGGTATGGAGAAATACAAATTCAATGTTAATTGAACAAATGGAATAAGTAAATATATTATTTATATTATTATAGTGCGTTGTCTTCAATTCGACATGAAAATGCTTTTAAAAGAGCTCTGTGGCAAAGCTCAGGAAAAATGGTGTCAGAAGGATTTTATCGTTAGGGACCTGCAGATATACATACAGTGCTGATGCTATCTATATAATAGTACTTGTCACTTTTGGCGACAATAAATTCTCATACCCAAAACCAACAAGAAGTATGTTAAGGCATGCAATTTTAATATTTCGCTACATCTGGTCACTTAGTAGTACACAATGTTGGTACATATGTACTTATTCGTCCACATAACTTTATCATCAGTAGCATCATCAAGATCAGAAGCATCAACTTGTCAAGTAAGATGTTTGAAGATTTATTATATCATTGAAATACCTGTTGTTCATATACCAATATACTATGCGTAACTCTGTCACACTGTATATTTGTAAGTACGTATGTCAAATATAAAACATAGTGCAACACACCTAACCCAACACATAACCTACCCTAACAGGTTTAACAAGAAAAGAAAGAACAAAAAAAAAAAACAAAAAAAAAAAAAAACAATACAATGCATCATCAACAGCAGCAGTAGTATAAGTATGCAACTTACAAGAAGAAGAAGAAAAACACAAAAATAATAATAAAAGACAACAAAATTATATGGAAAATCCCACCACAAATTGCATTCAACAAATATCACATAAAGGTATTGAAGAATTTTTTCATATTCGATATGAAAGATAATAAATACAATACTAAATATATGATATGAGTACATATTTACACGTATATGCTTGCAATGCACGTATGTATTAACGATATATAAATGTATATAAATGCCTTTTTTTCATTATATTTAGCTTTTGTTTCATTGCATAATTGTAAGTGTGTGTATGTGTGTGCATGTGAACGTATATACATGAATCTATAAAACGAATGATAAAAGGAAAGGTAAGGCAAGTTTCCTGAATAAAAAGTACAGAAAAAAAATATATATATTTCCGTCAGCTAACTTATTGTCTTATACGAATTGATATAATAATAAAGGAAATATGAATAAACTGAAAGGTGATTGTAATTGAATGTCGGTAACTAGTATGTATGTATAGGTTTTAGGTATTAAACGCTTACATGTAGGCACTTATAAACACAGAGATAAGATGAATGATGGCATGACTATGTAAAATTGTGTGCTCTAAGGAATGTGAGGAACAGTTGAAATTTATTAAGCATAGAGATGGAATCAAAATTAAGGAGCTAATTTAAGTATAAGATCTCTTTATATAATCTATTTATAAAAATCTGGCCTATAGTAGAAATTCCAAAAGAATCCATTTATTGAAACTTCAATTTGGCTTAACTAATTATGTCTCCTATTTGAATTATTTTCATTAGGGAAGCATCAAATCATCAATTGTACTAAAAACGTTAAAGGAATTTTAAGAAAATTGAATATTAAGGTATTTGTGTTGATAAAATGATGAAATCTCATGATATTTTGATGATCTTTCATGAACCCATCAATAATACACTGACAGCTATGGTTTGGTACTTCGATAGCATCTCTAAGGAATAGTTCAGTGAGTTAAGTACATTGTGACAGGGCGAAAAATTTTAACAAAATCATCAAATAAAAAAAAAAAAAAAAAACTAACAAACAAAAAAAAAAAAAAATCCAAACTTTTGATATGAGTAAAGATATGAAGTAAATATAATGTACGTATGAAGAATACAAGAGTGCAAGTAGTGAAAGTTTTAAAGATAATATTTTATGTGAACACACATTTTTAAGTATATGTACCTACAATTGACAAGCATATTTAAGAAAAGTACGTACACGAATACATTTTTTTTTTATTTTGTTTTGTTCAACTATCAAGCATATGAAATCTCTAAAAATACTTTTTGTACAAGATGTGCATACATGAATTAAGAAAAAAAAAACAAAAAAACAAAAAAAACAAACTTGAAAGAAAGAAATTATAAACAGCACATGTTCAAAAGTTCATTTACGTTTGCGTTGACTACAGTATTAGTAAAGGCAACAACAGAAGACCCCTTTAAAAAAAATTAATTAAAAAAAAAAAAACAGAAAGAAAAAACAACATGGCAAGATTGACAACAAAGTATTTAATAAAAAAAGTGTTTTGCTTCAAAAAATGAGAGAGAAAAATACAACTTTTAGAAAAAAACAGTATCAAACAACACCTAGGTATTTATAAATGATCAGTTAAAATAACTCCTATAGAATGTCTTTGGTAATTTAGTGTTTTTTTATTTATTGTAGCTGAACAACATTTCCCCAATTGCTAGTACATAGTAATATGTGATAACAAAAAAAAAAGGGAAGACATTGTATTGTATAACTGAAACATCATCAATATTAACAACAATACTAGCAAAAGTTAGATAAAAAATATCAGCTAAAATCAGTTAAATAGTGGAGTTCACGAACCGTTGAAAGTGACTGTTTTTAGACATGCTGCTTTTTAAGAGATTTCTCTTACCGATTATTTGATTTTTTTTTTTGCAATTATTTGGTTTTGCAAAACCATCGGAATCGCATTTTTTTCTAAACTTTTACATTCTTAATTGAAGAAATGAATTTAAAATAGCTGACATAGAAGAAAATGGCGCCGTAACAAAGCAGATCATTTTACCTCATTATAATTTATCATTTTTTCATGAAATGATTTATATTTTCTTTGAAAATCAATATTCTATTTGTTAAACACATAGAAGCAAGCTTTTGTTACAAAGAACATCGATCGAGACGAATTTGGATTACATTTCAGAGTGACGCTATAGCCCATATTTAGCATGAATACATCGATTTGTTGAAAAAAAAAATTTAATTAATATTTTATTTTTATTTTTCATCTGTTAATTAGCATTCAAGATCATGTAATTTAACAACCAGAAGAGTAGAAGTGATTCTCAGAGAGAGGGAAGACACATACACCCTACCCTAACCTTAGAAGTGACTATATAATCGAATTCAAATTTAAACATTAATGGAATTCAACAAATTTTTGAAGAAAGCTATTTTATAGAATTTTATTACATATTTAAAAATTTCTTTTTCTCAGCCTATACAAAAAAAAAAACAAATTATTCACCAATTATATGACAAAGTAAACTCTAAAATAGAGTCGTATTTGCTTTTTCCAATTTTACAAGTTAATATCCACAAGAGCGTGCATACCGCTATTGCTTCTTGAGTGATATCTTATATATGGTAGGTTCCGTAGAAATGTTGTAATAATAATTATACTTGCAATATTTGAACAACTGCTTTTATTCCTTTATATGTACTCGTATGTATCCCTATACTATGTGAACTATAAATAAAACATATATTTTTTTTCCTTTTTTACATGTGCAGTGCAACAAGCGGAATTAATACATTTCTTTCTGTTGTAAAGATTTTAATTAAATTTGTAAGAATAAAAAACTAATCAGTATTAATGAATCTATGATGCATGATGTAGAGGTATTCAATGTTATTTCAAAGGAACTAATACCTGTCGATGCTGTCAGCATGCAACTGCTATCATTTATAATAATTTTTTTTTTTTCAATCTAATGATCTCTTCTAAATCTCAGTAAAATTGATTTCATTTTATATGAATTAAATCTCTTTTAATTAACCTCGGCTACAAGTAATCAGTGTTGTGTATTCATATTATTCAGCTTCTACTCAAAGGGTGACTACATCCTGTTATCAGCATGTAACTGATACCATTTATAATTTATAATCTAATCAACCTTAATATTGATATAATTGCATTCAATTGAATTAAAAGTATGAGTGTGTCTGCTAAGCTAAAGATGTTACCATTAATCATTTTGGATCAAATAACAATACAATAGTATAACATATGGATTGAACCGTCAACCATTCAAAAGTAACAACAGAATATCATAATAATGACAAATAGTCTACTACTGGGTTCTTTAGTATTAAATCTATCTGTTTTCAAAAGGTTAAACTCATACCTTCAACACAACAAAATAAAGGCATAGGTCACAGTTAAACATTTTGTGACATCACAGAGACACTAATAATTCATCATTCTCCCATCCATGGCCATCTGATGAAAAATACGCTATATTTGAGTTCTTTATATAAAAGATTTATATAAAAGATTTATGTATAATCAATGGTATCAAACGCAAACTTCTCGAAAAACGGTTATAAGGGTATTATGACTATGGTCGATTTGGAGATCTATTGTCTTCAGATGGATGACGTAAATACATCTATTGCAGGAAAGCGGTCAGAACACTTCAAACGCAATGACAAATTGCTTCATCATGACATTTTGAGACCACATAAAGGTTGGGGTGGAACTCGTCAAGAGTTGCTGTAGCTCTGATGGGCAACTTTGATTCATTCACAGTACTTACTATACCTTGGACAATTTGACTATAATTTATTTTGTTCCTTTCGAAACAATTGAAATGGAAGATCGATTGATTCTGATGAGACTCTTAGCTAGAAAGAACCGATCGTTTTAACTAACTTCCGAAATCTTCTGAATATACCATTGATTGAACTTTATTTGATATAATAATAAATTAGCCCAAACATGTGTCATGACTTTGCCGACAACTCAATACAATTATATACACGAGTACTTACATACATATGTAAATCGATGTAATTAATGTGTGTATGTGATATTGTGAAAATAATAAATATGCAATGCATCAATTAAAATGCAACAACTATCAGCAACAATAATAAGAGGGAAAAAAATTATTTATATTATGAAACACTAGCGATAATTTCTTCAAGTGACATAATATACTAATTACAATATATTTATAAAAATTAAAAATTAAGTCGGCGGCAGTAACTACTAAGAAGTTGTCATCGTTGCACTCAAGTTCAAAAACAAATGCATATTTTTGACATTAAAGAAAAAAAAACTTAAAAACAACAACAACAACAACTAAAATATAAAAGAAATCAAGAAGTCAGTAATGTACTAGCAAGTAAACTCAGTCAGTAGCCGAAGCAGGAGCAGCAGCAACAGCCTGACAAGAGGTTCATTAAACTGGTTTTCAACATACAACAATAATAAACAACAAGACAGCAAGATAGCAAGTAGCAACAACGGCAACAGCATGTTCATTTGCTGCGTTAACCAATGTTAGCTGCGTCAGCGGCATAGCGCAGCACATAACACACAAACACATATACATATAAACACAATATATATATAAATGTATGTATAACATTTGCATATTTGGCTATTGAAACGGGTATCTTTATTAACATTTTTTCCATTCTTCTTCTTCTTATTCTTCTTGCTTATCGTCTTTGACGATTGTTCGGTATGTGCTAATAGTTATGGAATGTTTGATTGTAGCTGTAGATGAATATAGGTAGTAGTAGGTATCTATTTTTTGGGTTTTCTAAAAAAAAACCATTCCATACATACAACAACACCAACTTTTTGTGGTTTCAATAGCAAATGCTTCAATATTCATTCATGTATACTCCATATATACATGTTTGTATGTATATGTGCTTGTATGAGAGCTTCGATTAAATTTCACTTGAATTTCAATTTAATTCAATTACAAAAATTTATTTCTAAAATACGCGTCGTTTGAATGTAATATTTGCTGATACACAAGCGATTATTATTTTTCGTAATTATTTTTTAATTTCAGAATTTTTTTCACTTGATCTTATGATATGTAATGATCCACAATAATTATCGAACAAACACATTCAACGCTATTGATGATGATGACGACTATACGGCGATGACGTTTTTACATTTATTTTAGAATTTCACTAATTTGCTCTCATAAAATTCTAATTATTTTCATTTTATTTTTATTTTTTTGCTTCTACATACAATACAGAGCCAATAGACATACAACTCTCTATATATATCCATATATGTATCTTAGCACACATATGTGTATGTTAGTGGGTATTTGTTGTTGTTAATTTATGACGCAGCGTATTTCGTTATTGCCTTTTATGATTCCGTAAACGTGTCAGTTGTGTTTCGAGCGCGAGCTAAGACTGTCACCGGTTTTCATTTGGAGTTTAAGCCTTTGTTTGGGCTACAGGTATGAGAAATATTGTCTCTGTGTATGTGTGTAAGTAAGTTCATTGCGAGCATTTACTTTTATTCTCTCTCAAACTCTCTATTTTTTTACTCATTGCTTTGTACAGGTAACTATCCAACAACCAGAGTAGCGTATCTTAGATATAGTTATATCTAAGTACGTGCTCTTTCGATTGAATCTTAATGTAACTTGTTGATTGTTGTCTTATTGCTATCAATTGCTTGTGTAGTTGAATATGTATTGCTAGTTGGTAGGTTGGCTGATTTGGTAATACGTGCATGATCATCTCTCTAAATCATGTCATATACATATAGTATGTAGGTTGATATATATTACTTACATATGGTACATATGTACATATATCTTATCTGAGCTCAGTATTGTTTGCACCTTAGTACTATGAGTATAGTGCAATAACAGCTGTGAGTTGCTTGAAATTCGAGGAATTTTTCTCGTTCGCACATATCTTCAATGCATATTGATATATGTTTGTATGTGCCTATGTTTGAGCGATATTTACAAATATACCTACTAATGCGTTTATCGCGAACTATTTGCTCTCACCTGTTGTTGTGTGATTTGTGATTTCTTCTGCGTTTATAACAAATACCATTTGATATTTGCACCTGTTTTTAGTATTTTTATTTTAATGTCTTAAAAATATAATACTTTAATTGTAAGTAGTTACTGCAGTCATAGTCTAAATAATGTTGATTACAAAGATAATATCGAATATTTTTGAAAAGTTTCCCATACAGAATTCCATCAATAAGTCGATACTGTCTTGAAAGTCGACTTTCCGTTTGACAAAAAACAAGTAATTATATCTATGGTTTTAGAATATCTTAAATCTTTTCAAATTTTTAAAATCAATTTTTTTACACACGTATTCATATGTAACAGTTTGAAAGTTTGTATTATGCTTGACACGTTTCTTCTATAAATGGTGGTTGTCTTGACTAAGGTGTGCTATGGTAAATTTTTATATAATCTCACCACACATTATGTTGGGTATAGTCTTAATGAATATAAAATGCTATTTATAATTTCATTAAAAATATTAATTATAAATTAATAAAATTGTTCTAAAGCAAATGTAGTATTAATTAAATCGAAAGCGATATTCACTTCTGTCACATAGAAGTATAAATGTGATATCCGAATCATATGTCTTTACTTTTTGGCGCTTATTTATAGTTAAAATTAAGTGTAAATTTAGTATCGGCTTTTTGACCAATTTTTGTATTGAAAATTTGTCAAAAAAGCTTATACTATTTTTAAGTTGGAACTTAATTTTAACTCTGAATACGCGCCTTGAGTACTCAGGCACTATTATCACCTTTAGGCTGCCAATAAAGGTGTGAATGATAGATAAAAGAAAAAATTCATTGAAATGCTCGATCAACAGATCACAGACAGGTGCAACAGATTTATCGACATTTTCATTTCTCGACAGAGATGTTTCCCACGTGTAATTCAACATTCATTAACGAGATAGAAAATATATAATATTCACCTTTTATTGAGGGTTATATACATTTATTATTGTAAAAAATATAAAGTTAGGCTATATAGAAAAAATGTTACATTTATACGAAAAAAGAAAAATAAATAAATGAGCCTTTAGGGCAATCACTTTTACTGTATATGAATTAAAATAAACGAAGAGCTGATCAACTAGTAAGAAAAACGGTGGCTATCAAAACAGGAATCAATTCAAATCTTAATTGGGAGCCACAACCTCAAACGATTTAAAATTTGCATGATATCAACGAAGAACATGTTAAGAATTCCATCACGCTACAACAGAATTGCAAACTGGATCAATAGCGTACAAAAATTAAAATACCCTCTGATAACTCATGCATATTCTACATGAAAAAAGATAAATACATTCTAGATAAAAGATAGAACACATTCTAGAAAATTTCTCAGCACATAATAATATAATTGAAATTTGGATCTACACTAAACTCCAAACAATGAGACGAAAGTCGGAAACTGAACATAATTCTAAGCTTTTCAAAAACGATTGGACTTAAAGAAGAATTGTAGGTCTAGTTCGGAGGTAAATAAATTTCTTGGTCGCAGTGCATTCTCCGCAATAATAATAATAATAATTCCTCAAAGTTTGAGAACACCATTCTCGCATGAAACACATATCTTAAAATAAAAATGCTAATGTTGAAAAAAAAAATAGTAATAATAATAATAAAACAAAATAAATAAATTATAACTCACCTGGTACTGTTTCACCGTTGAATGTTATCTGTACCGTATGTGTGCCCGGTTCGTGTGGTGTAAAACTGGCAACAAAACGTTGACCACCCAATGAACGAACAGACGAGGTGACACGACCACCATTCACTAAGATTTCTAAATTTCCAGAACCAGCTTTGGAGCCATCAATTTCAAATTCAACAGGACGTCCAATGGCACTATTCGGTATATCTTGTACACGTATGGCTCTAGCGCCCGTTGCATTACTGTCTATGGGACGAAATCGGGACAATGAGCTATAACCATAATTTCCATTGCCACTGGAAATGCCATTATCCGTGAGAGTACGTTCGGTTACAACATGTTCACTGGATTCTTTAACAGTTTTCGTATAACCACCAGATTTATCGGTGTACGTATTATTCGAATGGGATTTCACAGTGATGGCACTGGGTCTGTAAGAGAAATGAAAACAAATCAAAAAAATTAATTATGATATTATACGAGAAAAAATATGCGCACAATCCAGAAAGCACATACTTATAACGATCAACATCATCAATGGAATCACGGGAACCACGACGATCCGAATGATATTTTTGCTCATTCAAAGCAAACTTATTATATTGGGTATTACGATGTGTCTCATGATCGACATCCGGACGTGCATATGACAGGTCAGTATTCAATTGGGTTTCGGTCATATTTGCCAATGATTCGAGCGAATTATGTGAAAGCATATGTTTCGTCTTATTGATAACATCCCAACTGTCGCGACGTGCTGTCGATGGTTTGATCGATGAGACACGTACATTTGACGAGTGATCAATGCGTGGCTCTGGTGATGCTGTACGTCGTATACGTTCAACGGTGCCATACAGTGACGGACTGGCACGTATATTCGAATCGGTGACATAGTTAGATGTCGTTTTATAGGTAGATGATTTTTCAACTGTACGTGAGGTTTCATAATCGGAACGACCACCGACCCCGCTGCTGCCACCAATACCATTCTGAAAGAAATCGAATGTAGAGAAGACAAGTTTAGAGCTATTTTCTTCAGACTTAAATCCAAATAATTTAGAATTCAAAAAAATTAGGGATATCATAATGAATTCACGAGTTTGTCTCAATTTAGGGATTTTCTTTGAGTATGAATTCTTTAGATTGTGAGATAAAACTGATCAAGTGCTCTTAGCTTACCTTGGTGATGGCAGTTACAGGACTGCCAATACGATGTGTAGCCGTTGTTATATAGGCGCTATTGGGCGAATAACGTTGTATCGGCGATGTGGATGTATGTCGTGGACTCGTGCTCAAATTGCGTGTGCTCGTCTCATATTGATTTGTAGTTTTGATCGTCAATGGACTAAGTGTACGTACCTCGCTGGAACGTATCTATATAGTAATATAATATACATGCAGGCAAAAGGATAGTATGCGTTAATATTTATTAGTACGAGTAGTACGAATATTTGTTTGTGTATGTACTTAGTAGTTAATTAAATTATGGACAGATCGATTGATACATTCAAGATACGAGCATATGTATAAGGTATAAATACATAACTAATTACAACAACAGAAATACAATAATATAGAATAGAACAATAACAATAATATTGTAGGTCAATGAGAAAATACATAGGCAAATTTGGTTAAATACAAAAAACAAAATACGAATAGGTATTTATGGTACAGACTACGTAAGTAAGTAAATCAATAAATATCATATAGCATATCAATCAATACGTATAATGGATTTTGATTTCTGTTCTGGACAACTAATGATAGTAGGTGTGTACAAATTTAGTTACATTGTTGTGATGTGTAGGACTGGTTGGTACGGGACTCAGCCTGGATGTGGTGTAAGTGGTTGTGGTACGAGCGGTCACATGCTGTTCATCGAGACGCTCCTCACGTGGTGGTGCCAATTTTAGATCACGATCATTACGTTTGCGACTATACAATTCATTCTCTTTGTTATAGTAATAGTCGTCCTTTGACGAGCCGGTCGACAATTTCGAATCACGTCTGTTAGCAACCGAATATAGATCGGTTGAGTTGATGTACTTGGTTGTCGGTGATGATGATGTAGTATCGTATAGATCACGTTCAAGATCGCGTAATGTCTGCGATGGTGGTGGAGATGTTGCCAATTTATCCTAGTGATCATGGTTGATATTGGTGGTGTTGGTGGTGTATTTGTGTTGGGAAGTAAGGAGAATTGGTATTGAATTTGGTTTCGGTTAGTATTACGATAAAAAATTTCACAATTTCAAATTAAGTAAGTATGGTTATTGTTTAAGTGCGACCAGGTGAATTGCAGTGCAATCGTTTTTAGGCAGTTAACTTCGAATATTGCAAAAACTATCCCAAAAAATCCCATTATTAGCATCGGCCAAATGTATTAGTCTTAACAAGCAATAATATCATAGGGGTGTAGCATGCTGAGTTAATGGATATTGTGCCATATTTGAAAATCACACAGCCCGATTTATGCTCACTTACCTCACTTTCACGCTTATAGTAACTAGAGCTACTCGTACGATAGTCGGTCGCATCTATTTTCGGTGAATACTGCGGCGAGTATGACCTTTGACGTTCAGCTGTATGATGATGATTCAAGAAATCTCTACGTGGCAATGTCGATGATGTATTGGTGCGATAATCATTGTGGCGTGCACTTGTCGTTGAGGTGTAATGCATCGAAGGACTTTCGGCACGATGTTTACTCTCATGCAATGGACTGCTACGTGTCTTACCTGAACGTCCTTTGGTGCCGACACGCATAATGAATGGCGAACCCTTCACATCGTGGCCATTAAAGTAAATGTACACACGATATTTACCATTTTGACGTGGCATAAATGTGACACGATACTTGTTGTCGACAATCTTCTCCACCGAACACACCAGTGAATGCTTATCGTGCACAATATCCACATGCAATTCACCGGCAACACCAACACCACGTGCATCAACCTCAAACGAATGAGCACGCAACGGCATTGCACCATCGAGACCGTGAACGGACACACCGGTCGCATCGAAAACGGCACACGTGAAGGGGCCACCTTGTATGTGACGGCCCTGATATGTGATGGCTATCTCCCAGATGCCAGCTTCGTCTGGTTTAAATATGGCACTGTGACCTTCTTCCACCTTTTTGAGGGGACAGTTGTGCGAGATGCCTGTCGGTGAGACAGCCGTCACGAGAATATCCTCCGTTTTGGGTGCACCCGTTGCATTGACGAGCACCTCAACGAGACTGCCCAATGCACAGGGGGCCATACCGGGTGGTGCAACTTGTATGAATCGTGGCAACACACGAAAGAAATGTCCACCCACACTGTCATCACCAATCTCTACGACTATCTCATGCATGCCATACTTGTCCGGCACAAAGACACCCTCGCCATGTGCATTCAGACGTACAACATGCGCGTGGCCGGACGGCGGCACAACAAGTGTCTTGACGGAGCTGATGCTGAGGTCACGCGATAGTATGTCGATGCGAAAGTGAGTCTGATGACAGAGACATTGATTGATTGAGTGTTGTGCAGAGTATGTACATATGTCAATTAATTACTTACCGGCTCGCCAACACGTCCTGAATTGCTTTCCATCAGTACGCTAATTAAATCGGAGAGCGGTGGCCGTGGCGGTACCCATTGCAAGTGTGCCGCATAAGCCATTATGCCCAAATGCTCCACCTCCGGATTGGCCATATCTTTGGGTGTTAATATTGGCTTGACGCCCAATTTTGTGCCAGCCTCAACAGCCTTACGTATATTATTCTCATAATGGAATGGATCAGTGCTGAGTTTTTCAGGTGCTGGCGCCGGACCGCCTAAACCTTTGATGATTTCACAAAAGACGCGCCCATCATTCCAATCGGTCTGAAATCAAAAGCATAATATAAGCAATTACATTTTGGAGACCAGCAAATGTGTAAGAGTACTTACAGTGAAATTTTTCACCGAATCCTTCACTTGTGTATTCACCCAACGCATTGTGGCATTGTAACCGGGTCCGCCCGGTTTCATGAAATACGACAAATATGTCATACCAGACAATTCATCCAACCATGGTGAAGCCAAATATTCTGGCTCCAAAACTTTTGGCACACCAAATTCACTTTGTGCCAAATTCATCAAATTCGTACAATTTCGTACACTCTGACTAGGATCCAGTGAACGCCAATGTGGATACAGACCAGGCTGACAATAGTCGAGCAATGCACCCAAATTGACACCACTATTCCAGTCGGTTGTCAAATTGGTGATTCTACATTCGGGCAATGCAGCCTGCAGCCATGCCAACATCAATTTTCTCGGCGGGAATTTACTACGTCCGATTTGATAGCGTACAATTAGCGACCAAATGAGACCCAATATCAGTTTCACATTGCCATTGACAATGTCAACGTTGCCAATGTTCACCAATTTAATGTGATCCGCTTCGATGGCATTCAATGCAGTTGTTGCATTCTCCAAATAATGATGCTGGTTGGCGGGACGGCGATTCCATGATGGTTTCAGCGGTCGTGTCTGTAGACTCTCGACGAGTGCACATAGGCATGTGCCATCGCAAAAATCCGTAGCCCAATCATGTACCTACAGAAAAGGGGGAGAAATAAAACATGAAATGAATGGCCGACAACAATCAATAACAAAGTTAGTTGAACGATTAGTTTGGTATGTACTATCTATATGTACTTAGTAGTTGCATAGACGATAAAGTTAGCAGTCCATTTACATTGTTCACTATGTGGTGTGGTTTCGATGGTTGCATGTGCGTATGAATAATGATTGTCGATGGGATGATACTCTGGTATATGTGTGAATTTGCCAAAATGATAGAGGAAAAAAAAATATCAATTTTAATGCCAGCTCGTTCGATATCATGTTCATGCCAGCGGTTGAGGTATTAGTAGCGATGCTAGTTATTGTGATCAAATTTTTGGCTTCTCTCTCCAATATATGTGCATATATTATCGTATATTATTCCCATTGCTCATAAATTGCATTTTCACAATCATGTACTCATATACATATGTCCTTATACAAAGTATGTACAACATGTGTACCTTGAGTTGTACTCGTACATAGTTAAACTAGTACTCTAGCTACTACCAAATATGGTTACTACACAGTTTGTCCTTTTGCCTTCAACATTGTTGAATTAAATTGCATTAAAGGTTTGTCTGCTGTATAATTCAACTTTAGCATTGAATATCAAAGGTGCGTTCACCTTGTGCCAATGGCAACCAATGTCATAATTTGCGTTAACCATAAGTTTTAATTATAGCAAAGGAGAAACTTTTCAACATAATTTGGGTTTCACTAATACACTAATACATATTATATACATAGCATATAACTGAGTTCATCTGAGTCATTCATATGTTTGTAGACTGATAAATGATGCTCACATATGACGCTAATTAACCTGAACACCATCACTACACAGGAATGCACAGTGTCGCCTTGTCGTAAATGCTTTGTTCAAACATAACAAATGTATTGCGATTTCAGTCAAATTTTGTGTACGTGTTTTTTGTTTTTGTTTAACTGAAATTAGCTTTCACGTGAAGAATTATTTAATTTGGTACATTTAATTATAGATTGACTATTAAAGGTATAGAATGTTAACAAAAAAATTGCCATTTAGCATGTCTGTTAATAGATTTTCATAATGCTAATATTTATTCAAATGGAAATAAGCAACTTTTAGTGAATTTTGCAGGATAACCATCAATGGAATGGGGTTTCTGCAAAGAGATTATAATTTGCATATAGTTGGAGATACTTTGAAATAAATTTATGTTACTTGTGGAAATATATGCAATTCTCTCTAAGCTACATTATCGAACTCGCTATAATCCTCACAAAGTGACAGTCAAAATATCGGTTAACACAAATTGCTAAAGATATCATGAAGGTCATTAAAATTGGACTATCCTCAAAATATATTAGCATTGAATGTGCTTTAATATCAAAGCAATAGCAAAGGATTCCATTTTACGAGTAAATAGCTTTTGAATGCGGCTCTATTCAATTCTATTCAATATGAAGCATATTGAAAGATGCGTTTCTAAATAATATCACCTTCGTTTCTCACAATTTAAACACAGATGGGGTAGTATAATTAGTAACACGATAATAATATTGTCTATAATAGACATTGTCAATATATTATGACATCAGTGAAAATTGTAGTTGAGTATTTATTATGTGTATTGCTCTGTATAATTATTCGTAAGTATGACTTAAATAAAGGCCAAAGACTTGGGCATTGTTTTGTGGGTAAATCAACTATTTAGCATTTTGAAAATAAATGCTTGGAAATATATTGAAAAAAATGTAAACAATAAGCAACAACAACAACAACTACAATTGTAATGACGGCTAATATACAAGTAAATAGTTAAATACAACTAGTCATCATCTTTGGATGACCTAATTTTGAATGATGCGCTTAAACACATAAAGTATCTAGTAAAACTGTCAAAATGACAATTTTATATGCAACTAAAATTGTATACAAATCCATACACATACGCATATATTTATTGTACATAATGAACAACGTCTATCCTAAGGCTAAGGTAAAATTATATAGACAACTATAATTGTCTAACTAAGTGTGCTATGCTATGCTTACACATACCATACATATATATATGTATATGAACATATCAGTTGTATGCTATAATGTTGTAGTATGTGTTGAGCACTCACTCATTCATGTAAATGTCATTGGAATGTCAACGGATAACAATAGAGTTTTATTCAAACGTACATAGTATGTATGTATGTGAGTATTTAAGTACATACGAGTATAAATGGTAGCATAGGATGATAGAATGATGACCGGCAATGAGATACGAGTATGTATGTATATACGTACTATAGATAAATTAGCACAGATGTATGTAAGCACATGTTTGATTGTATAAACTTACGACGATAGACGATATAGATGACAATAGAAACCGAAAGACCGATAAACCTATTTAAGGTGTAAAAGCGACAATATATGAAAAAAAAATGAAGACATTTAACCTTAATTACATTTTACTGTCGTCTATGCAATGTAACATATTTTTGTATATATGGAAGTCTATTTTCGATTTAAAAGTGTTGAATGCCATTTTGTTAATTAAATTACAAAGATATTTTGGAAAAATTTAACGTAAAAAATATAATCTAAAGCTAATAGCTAATGGTGATTTTTTTTTTAATAGAATAATGAAAGAATAATATCAATTTTGTTCAAAGATTGATTATAAATTTTTGCCATTGAAGTACACATATAGATAAATATCGTAATTGCTAAAGTTTTAATTTTAACTATGTGATAGTTACTTGTGAATTCGTTAGCTAGACAATTAGGTTTGAGTCTTGCCAGAGTTGGGCATTGCATATAATGTGTTCTACTATTTCCTGTTCCTCTTGACAGTTTGGACAAGAATCAATGTCGAACCTGTTTACCTATTTTTTCAGTTGCTAATTGAGTCTACAGTGATCTGTTAGTTTGGGGTTTAGGGTAGAGCTTGATATCTTTTCTTCTAAGGCTCAGCACAAAATGGACAAATATTGTTGTAAGAAGAAGAATTTTTACAATTTCACCCTTGCGTGCAGGCTTTCTCAAAGCTCTATAAAATATGGGATTTGGAAAAAAACAGTATCCCAAAAGGTTTTCTGTAATATTAACTCATTAGCGACCAACTTTTCATATTAGTAACGCTGATGTATCTTAATGCTTTGATCCAAAAACAAAAAACAAAAAAACAAAAATTGGATCAAAATTAGATTTGTTCAAAGTTAGATTTGTATGGAATTTATTTATTTTTCGTCTGGTTATTGGGCTAGTGATATATATTTAACAGCCCATAGCCCACATCTTTCGTCCTCCAAAAAAAATTTTCTTTTTGCTAATCGATATTTGGGCGCAAACGAAAATTTACGAAATTTCAGAAAAATCTGACAACTTTTGGGCTTCTGTCTCTAATGGGTTAAGCAAAAATTATAAATTGCAAAGAATTTGTATGTTAAAATTTCGAAAAAAATGTCTTTACTCAATTAGTTAGATTTGCCCTCACTTTTTCCTTCGTTTGTCATATCTATTCATATTGTGTATATCATTTTTGCTTTCGCATTTTCGTAACGTCATATCAGTTGCTTCACATTATGAATTCAATGATGAGAAATAACTGAAAGAAAATGTCCATTATAATCGAGCCATTCAAGTAGAATTATTCAATGTGCACAACGAAGCGATTCTTTGTCAATAAAATGTGCAGAATACTTTTTTTTCTTATCTTTTCAACTGCATATTGATTGCGTGAAGAAAGCAAAATTCTCAAGAATTTCCCAAATCTTCAAAAGACCCAATCGAAGAATGCCTTCATTATTCCTCACGGAGTAATACATAGTATATGAGTTAAAAGTATATAGGCACATTAAGTGAAATCGTTTTAAAACTCTCATATAATCACATATTTCACAATACAATGGAATGCTTTTATGCTCATATTGATTAACTTGTTTTGTTTACTTTTTGCAATATTCTTTAAATGTCGTGTAAAATTTACCAACATTTAGTAAACAACTTGAAATAAGTGAAAACACATTGTTGTCATAATTTTACAATACAATGATCATCATATGGAAACATGTGTTAATTTTTCACACGATATATAGTATAGGCAGGTATGTTATATCTGAGTATGGCACAAATGTCAAAAGCATTACCAGCAATGACAGCATAACAAATTATGAGACAACAAAAATATATAAATGAATTTTTTGTACAAAATTAACAATAAAAAAAAAAATTATATAGAAAAATCCAAACAGACACTATTTGATTATATGTAATCATATTTGGTGTATTACTTATCACTTGTGATGATGGCTAGCTAGTCTGGCAAGATGGCTAGATGGTTTGAGTGACACTATTTTGAATTCAACAAATGCGTGTTTTAATATGTGTGCAACATTTTTTTTATTCATCGTTTCATTTTTTTTTCTGTCTCGTCAATGAACAACATGAATATGTATGCTTTTAATTGAATCATACATTTAGTTGAGCAAAAAATAAATGTATTTTGTGCATTGAACTTGCAAAATAAAATAAAAAAAAAAAAATAAAAAATATTGAAAAAAAATATTTAATACACATATGCAAGTACATTTAAATGTATGCGACAACCAGGTATATGTCGGTAAAGTCATGACTAATTTTTAGGCTGATTTTCAAAGCTCATTTTTTAATAAATAAAACAAAGTTTAATTAATATAAAATCAATTTTAGTGTATGATAAGCGGTTTGTTTGGAGAAGACCTCTTTTCTGCAAGGAATTTAAAGAGATATTGTTTAATGGTCTCATCAGAATGCAACAATCTGCTATTTAAGACATTTTGAAATGAAATGAAATGAAATAACACTACTTTACGGTAAAAAAAAGACCAACAAATTCACATAAAGGAGAGAGTTAGTATTGACCATCTGAGTTTAAAACACATTTTTTGAATTATTTACCATATATGGTCAGATAACGGTAATTTTTGGTTTTTTGGTTTTTTGTTTCAAACAATTTTTTCATTAAACTGTTAAGTGTGATCAACGCAAACAGAGTATTGAGTGTTACAGAAATAAAAAATTATCAAAAATTCAATTTTCTCACGATCTTGGTAATATTAGGTCTATAGTGTTTGCAATAAAACAGGCTAATTTGTACAATTTCTCATTTTTACAAATTCTTTTTTTTTTTTAATCGCAAAAATTCCTGTTTTGAACTCAGACGGTACATACTAACTCTCCGCTCTATCTGAATTTCTTGGTCTTTTTTCAAAATAATTATTTGTAAAGTAGTGTAATCTACTTATTTTTCATTTCTGATCACAATATTTAATGAAATGCACTTCTTTTAACTGATGATAAACGTAAATGACAAACTTGATAATAAAATCTAACTTCCTTGGATAGTCGTAGATGGGTGATTGATGATTTTTTAGTGTCCCTACGTTCACAACTATGCGGAAATAATAAAATAATATATGTTGAAAGTGGACAGCTTGGTTTTTAATTTTCAACTTGATGTAAAAACCGAATAATGCGATCAAATCAAACACTATCACACGTCATAATCTATAGCACCTGAACCGATTGCGATGGTTCTAGTACATAATATTTTATAAAAAATACTTGTAATGCTATCTATAGCAAAATACAATATGTCATAACTTTTCCGACAATCCAATAACACATATATGCTCATCTGTTGTAGTATACATATAATCGAATGGACATAAATGCATTGTTGTTATTGAATATTTGCGTGAAAAAATTGTTTATTCAATATTATCGATACAACATTTTTCTTGTTGTTGTTGTTGCTATTATTATTCATTAATTGATGTATGTATATGTACGTTCGAATTCATTTCCCACTTATTTTTTTTTTTGACATATTTTATATTGAAAACAAGCTGATTTTTGTTTGTTTTTCTTCTAAAGGCTGAAATAAAATTTCTTTGTTCATGTTCATCAAGGAAGTCGAGCTACCATAAAAGGAGTTTCTCACTTGAGTA